>OW387146.1:31025269-31740269 GCA_936440205.1 Lepidonotus clava
TAGAAGTCTTCTTTTTCCTTAAGGCCTCTTTGTTGCACTTCTAAAACCTTTGGAAAAGTCCTAATTTATTGGGGGGAAATTTTAAGATTTTTTTATCAGAATTTTTTTTGTACAGCCATTTATCAGAATTTTTATCTATATTAAAGAGCTTGATAAAGTAATTCTACATAAAACCTTTTTATTTTTTATCAGAATTTTTATCTATATCAAAGAGCTTGATAAGGTAAGATCTACAAAAAAATAATGTATTTTTTACAGGTCTTCTTTCAATCACTTAGTGGTTAAAAAGTTAAACCATATGCGCTGTGTGTCAAAACAAATTGATCTCTAAAAATTAAAATCATGTCATATTTGAGGACAAAAGCAGAGAGTACTTACAGAGGATAGTAAAAAGTTTTACCTGATTTTGGCCAGTGTCAAATTCATCGTCAAAGTTGTCGTCCGACATCTGGGAGTCCGGGGGAGTGTTGCCGCGACTCCTTCCTTGGTCTGTTTGAGATAATGTTGACAGTCCAGTTATTGGATTCATTCATTAATCTTAATCTATCACTTTAATCAATATATTCTTTATACGGAATTTTTATTCTTACCAAAAAAAATCCTGTTACAATCATCTAACAATACAATCCATTTCTTGACAGGTTATTGATAAACATTTTTAAATTGAAAGAGTTCAGACTGACAGATTAAATTCTATGGGTATAACTTTAATCAATAGAATAATACAAATTCATTGTTCAAATAATTAGATTTTTTAGGTTTTCCAAACTATGTACACAAACGGTACCACATAAAGAAGCATCTCAAAGCAATGTTGAAACTTAATTTAGTCATTTACTTATCTAGATACTGTATGTATATATACAAAAGATAAAAGAGTTGAATACTTAGCCTTTATTATTAGTTAAATACACGGGACTAAAATAGACGGACCATAAGAACTATTGGTATATTTTGGGCGGTATTATTCTATTTCCCTGGGTATCCCATGAGAGCGGGTATGTGATGAATGTAATGTAATGTAATGTGTGTACAAATATGTAAGGTCTGAGACTGGCAATCACTGGAGGACCGGCTAGTATCAAACTGCCGAAGTGTTGTATGTGCTTTTGAAAAAAAAAATAGAAAGAAAAAAAGGGAAACCAACTTACCCCATTCTTGAAACTAGACTTATATTTATTTTTGGCGTGTAAACATGTAAAAACTCCCACCTTCTGACACTAAGTAGGAATTCTTGATTCGAAAAGTTATATGTTTGTTTTGGACACCCCATATTTTCTATTTCGTTTCTTTGTGTGTATGTGTGTTTTGAAAATAATCCATGGATTCATTAATAATATATACATACAGAAGCGGAAATATTTGGGATTTTATATCGACAGTCATTCCATTATTTGTGTAGAGGAATGGATGTTTTTCAGGACAATTTCCTGTACAATTCAGATTTATTAGAATAACATGGTTCATGTTTCATGTTCAATGTAAATTCATGTACAGAGAAATATAGTTTATCATACATTTTCCGTTAAACCCAAACTCTTGAGATTGCTAAATAAATATTTTTGATTTAAAACGTTGGTATGTATTGATTCTTTTCTAATATCAAACCAGTTAATCTTACTCTTTCATTTAGACTTTTCTTTGAAATGCAAAAGATTTTGAAAGAATAGCATGTTTTAATGCATGAATTACAATATCAGGCAGAGTTTGGGTTTTTCATCTAATTTACCTACAGAATGTTTAAATAAGAAAAGAAGCACATATCTACAATGGTCATTAACTAGGGCTGTAAATATGTTACAGCTAAGGTAAGTTCTACCTAAGCGTACGGGTACATTAAGCTGTTTGTCAGTGTTCTCAAAGGTGGGTTGCAGTCGGGGGGGAAATTATACATATACACTGTATATGCATGTGACAGTTATGATGACTTGTAAGCTTCTTTCTAGTAGGTTAGGCTGCCAATCTAAGGGGTTCCTAAATTATCATTACGTGTATGACCTGGAAAGAATATATATGTCCATGTGTTTTCAGCTGCAATGTTTTCCATTAAACGATTTTTGTGGAGTAGAATATTAGTTCGAAGCTTTCTAGATTTTGTACTCTTGAATGATCAAATTTGAATTTCGAAGTGAACCATTATACCAAATAAACCTTTTCTGAAAAAACTTCTGCAATGTTTAAGAAGGGTGTTGAGAATATACACACAGAAGTTCATCTTTATCATATACTTTTTGTAATATTTCTTTTCACAAACTCGAGTTACCGGTGCAAATGAATGACATTCTTTTTTGTCTTTAATTCAACTACTGATATTTTCGAGCCATAAACTTCTGTTATGTTCTCATCGAAATATACGTAGATAATCACAAATTTGAGGTTTTCCTTTCAGAACACCACACAAGAGAAGATTGCGAGCACTCTATCATAAACTTGATACATTATCCAAGAATAAAGTCGAATTAGTAAAAATAATAGAAAACATCCAATACAAAAATCAACTCTTGCAACTGAAAAACGTTCGATTAGTAGGAAAAAAAGTACATATAAAAGGAAAAGAACGATGTAGGGAGCAACATTAAAGGGATATATAAAATATCAATACTTGTATGAAATGTTTAATAATATCCTTTGTTGGAAAATGAGGTGGCAATTGCCGAAAAATAAATTGATGGCAATTGTTCAAAAGTTTAATTAGATATCTCAATTGTGTTCAACATTATCCTTGCTCTGGTGAGTATTTTTTCATCTAACATCTGGAAGAACATGTTATTACATGAAGATGTTAATAAAATCATATTTTTAAAAAAAATCAAGCGGGGGTCCCTAAAATTTTGCGCCCTACAAGATTAACCGGGGACGTATTTTGTACAGATGAGAGCCACAGCAACACGGCGAGGAGCTGAACACTTAACAGGGGCTGTAGGAGCGGGGCCTAGAATACCTCCTCCTCCTCCGCCTCGCTGCTGCACGCTCGGGCTCGGGGCGTAAATACTCGCGACCTCTTCGGCGTCGGCTACATCAACAGATTCGTCGTATGGTTGATTCTGGTGCACCTGCGCCTGGAAGAGGTTATTTGATATAACAGTATTAAGCCTTTTTCTTTGGAGAATAATTCAACCATTTTCTTTGCTGTATAAGAGGAATATTCAACGTTGCTCGGGGTGTGTATATATGCTCGCGACCTCTTCGGCGTCGGCCATGTCAACAGATTTGTCGTTTGGTTGATTCTTGTGCACCTGCGCCTGGAAGAGGATATTTTATATAACAGTATTAAACCTTTTTTTCGTTGAAGAATATTTCAACCATTCTTTGCAGGCCAAGAAGAATATGTTATCATTCTCGCAGACAGGCAGAAGTTTTAAGCTGAATTAAGGAGCCAGTCTAAAAAAAACAACTGTGTCCAGCAGACCAACTGGCTTTTAAAAGGGCTAGTCGGAGGATCGGGATTAAAGAATAAAAACTCCTTTCGGTAGGAAAAATACTAAATTTGTTCAGAAAAAAAATTTCTGACAATTTAAAAAAAAAAAAAAGAAGCCTTTCAGTCTGGAATATTGCCCCCAGTTGAATGGTCGACCGAGCGTGCTTCACCTTCCCTTTACCCTAGTCTTTGAGGATTGGTTCCCACAGGCTGTGGGTTTATACTTCTTTACTGGCTACAGACTATGGCTTCCATCTAACTGCGAGAATGTCACAATCATGGAACCTTGTTAACGCTGAGGATCTCTGGTATCTTCGGCTGTAAGTAAAATAGCAATCAACATAATATTCGTAACAAAATTTTGTGCCCAGTCATAAATCAAACTGGACGATGGGTGTACTGGTTTCTGACCATCAGGAACTGAAAACGAAAGCTGTATATATCATTCTCTATCACAAATAGCATAATATTCATTGCCACGAGTTACAAAATCAGCTGTCAAGTATTTCTGGATCTAAAAAATGAACAATGTGTCTGAAATATGGAGCCAGTGATATCGTTGAAACCTGCAGAGAAATGAAGAATATCATTACCAGATTGTTTTTGTGTCAAAACTATATATGAGTCATCCTGTTGAACTTTTCTTTCCCACTCAAATCTTGCGCTTAGTTATATTAACTTGTTCTTCACCTAATGGCAGTGTTATCAATTCAGTTTTGTTTCCCATTCTAAGAATTCTTTTTTTCTGTGTTTACTAATATCACATTCCCTGTCAGAGGGCGCATTTCTGTAAACTGTTGTTTATTCTTTGTTCAAAGTAAACTGTGAGTGTTATTGTAATGTTCTGTTTGTGCGAGGGAAGTGGGTGGACAGAGATCCATAGGGTCAAAGAAAAACAATATGGCTAAGGGCGGCATTTTAAACCATAGGGGACTACGCCTACATGCCGCAGGTCCTGGGATATCCCTGTTTTGGAATTTCATGTGGTGTGGTAAGGATGTACTTGGTTAACCTAATTAAATTTTGCGTGGGCCATGCAAAAGGTTTCTTTTGTGACGGGACACTCGTAAATTAAGGTCACGGTGTAATATAGTAGTGGTACCTCACTTTTAAGGGGACACCCTAGTGGTAAGGGTATGTACATAAATGGGGTACGCTTTTCTGTTGGGACACTAATAAATTTGGTCAGGGTGTACGATAGTGGGGAACCTCTCTTGTGTGGAGACACCCAACTGGTCAGGGTGTACACAAAGAGGGTATGTTTTTGTGTTGGGACACTAATTATTAAGGTCAGGGTGTAAGATCGTGGGGAACCTCTCTTGTATGGGGACACCAAACTGGTCAGGGTGTACACATATAAGGCAAGTTTTTGTGTTGGGACACTAATTAATTCTGTCAGGGTGTAAGATCGCGGGGTACCTCTCTTCTGGTGGTGGGACACTCGTGGGGTTGGGGTGTACACGCTGGCTATGTCCTCTGAGTCGGGCACCTCGAGCGACTCATCATACGGCTGGTTCTGGTGCACGTGAGCCTGTGGTAAGAGCACGCGGTGACAGCAAACAACGACAAGTCGAAAGGAGGCAAGACAAGAAAAACACATTACAAGAGAAACTTGGATAGAGGAAGAATGAAGTATGTCAACCATTTATCCCTGTTTTTTGTGAAACAGAGTTTCTTAGAGCCAACATGTTTGGTGAAAAAAAATTAAGCAAAAGCAATGTTGATTAGTGAATCTTAAAGAATACTAACATGCAGATCCATATTGGTCAATTCCCAGGGTGCAGGGCGTGCAAAACTTGGTATTAGAACACTGAAAATTGTGAAATTTGTTGTCTAAAGTAATATTACAGTATCACACAATTTATAAGATGTACTAATGGCTTAGTACTTTTAATACATTGTTATGATATATAATCCAACACGGATCAGGCTTAGCAAGTCTACTTCTAGTCTACTCTTAGAGGAGACATTTTACGCTCCTAGCGCCACCTGTTAACCAGTATAAAAGGCGTTGCAAGGTAGGGAGCGAGCAGTTAGTGAGCAGCTTGTGAGTTAGTTGGTTAGAAGAAACATGTCTAACCAAGGAGTTATACCTGGAGTAAGTACATCGACTCCATGTAACAGACTGGAGTTTACCATTATCCACTACCTCGGACATAGGATTGTGTTAGAGCTGAATACCAGAATGGTCTAGAAGGCGTTGGAGCAACTCGTGTTCTAAATGTGGTTGATTGCTTATAGGAGACGGGAGGTGGACTGATGAAGACTTATACATGGTGGCTTTGACTCGGGATGAGATGTTTATTGAATAAAAACCCTTTCATATTACGAAGCTCCCTCATCGTTCATTTCTTTTGAACTATTGGGAAGTGAATGGACAAACTTTAAACGCAGTCTGAATTACTCAGACATTCTGGAAAGCAACTCATGAAGACTTGGATATACACGAATCTTACGCAGTCTTAAATCAAACATTAACAATAGTTCATTTGGTGGAGAACCCGGGTAAAAATTAGAAATAATTAAAATTAATAAAGGAAATGAGCGGCTTCAGAGCTGACCGCCGTCGAGGAAAATAAAATAAAATAAATAAATGAAAATTAGTCTTGACCGCCGTCGTGGCGCTAAAAGTATCCAGGTCTCCGCTCAACAGTTGAGCTGAAGAGGGGGGACATGGATTACTGATTCCCTGATGAACAAGCTACAATAAACTTGGTTGACACCCAAAGCTAACAAGATTACCCAATCTATTAGAAAGGAGATAAATAATTCTAACTCTGTCTTTAGCACTACCTATCCCTGCCCGGCATGCGCATAGTTAGGATAAGCTGGGGGCGGAGTCTTTTCAGGAGTAGTCTTGACTCTCCACAAGAGAAACGGGCATAGACCTGAACAAGAAAACGGGTTTAACCTGGTACTGTACTTCGGTAAAGGCCCGACGTACTAGGTGCTGTCTGGAAGTAAGTGATCTAAGGAGATGCAATTACACATCTCTATAATTTAAAGGGGGTGTAGGCTGCATATTAAAAAAAAAAAAATATATATGCAGTCTGCTCCCAATTATAGCAATGGAAACTCGGTGCTACCCATTCTGGTCCTATGAATGGGAAAGTACCGACAAACCACGTGTAACTAATAAGGACCGGGAATCAGATCAGAAATGAACCTGAATCTGAGACCCGATCCTCTAGTGATAACTAAGCAAGGAACGAATAATCTCGACCCCCCTTGTACAGTTAATACTTAATGTCCTTTAATGACATTTATACCTCACGGAATGAAAACGCTACCCCCACCGCTAGTCATGTGGTTTTTCCATATAATATAGTGTATACGGTAGACAATGAGATGTTACTGGTAACATAGGTATAATAATTATTCAGTGAACTGTTTGGAGTTGGTGGCGCACCCGTTTGCATTATCAGAAGGGCGCCGCTACCCAATATAAAGTGGAACTCGGTCTTCAGACCCCAGGCTGAATGTAGGGGGTGAACGCCGAGCTACCACCTATAACTAGCAGAAAGAGAAGGGATTTTGTCGTAACAAAATCAATCAATAAGAACAAAACTGGGGTTTTAAAGCGGATACTTCACAAAATGGAGTCAAATATGTTAGAACAGGTGTCGCCCTTGAAGGGGGTGTTAACTTGTTTGCGTATAAATCTTTGGAGTGTGTTGGGTAATTATTCTACCACACTGTACAGAAAGAGTGTTATCAAGAGTATTGAACCTTGTGACCTCTTAAGGTAAATCACCAGGGATCCAATTCCTATCATTATTCTAGTCTTTCCATGAGGTCGTTTGGGGAATCTGAGCGGGACGGTTTTGCCTCACATCTCGGGCATTCATGAAACCTTTGTAGGTGGATGTTCTTGTGATGGCTCAACTCCAACCTGTGGGTACAGGCTTTCACGCATTCATCGCAAAGATATCACTATCTGAGGTGTTTGGAAACCTCAGGCGCTGATAGGCATGGTTCTGTATTCAGTGGAACGGTGCCCACATGGGCCCGATCTATGAACGCACGAACTGTCACAGTGTACACACATGTATCTCTGCAAGGGACGCTTGATAATCTTTGTGATGTTGGTGCCTTTCTAACTCTTAATAAGGATACCATTCCTTCTTTCATTACATTCATACAGAATCTTCATCTGGGAGTTCATTCAGTGTCTTAGAGACTTCATCTCGGTCTCCTCACAGTAGTATTTTTTCCTCTTCGAGACGACTTTGACAATAATACTCACTCTAACACTTATTCTAACACAATGACACTGACGAAGTCTTGCTGTTAGACTAAAACATGGGATGGGTATCTGTGGCCTTCGCCACTACATCTCAAACTTACCTTGGAGTCGCCAACAGCTCGTTGGACGGCTCCACCTGTGGTGTCGCCTTACGTGGCCGACACGTCAGTCTTTCCAGTACTCTGTAAGGGGGACAACTCATCAAAGAATTCTGTCACAGCCAATCTAATGCTGGGAAGTCTGGACCAAAATACTTGGTCACCTACTGTCACTTAAACTTACCAGGGTGAACACCCTGGGAAGCGCTTGTTACCTAGGGCACCCCATGTGAATTGTTTCCAATGTAGACATTTACACTAATGTTCTGTACGTATAACGACTAAACAAAGAATCCTGTTACAGCAAATCTTATGTTGTAACTCTCAGACCAGAATCTCTGGCCACCCATACCTGATTATCATGTGCAGTGTCAGTCCCCAACAGTTAACAGTATCAAATAATAACAATACGATACGAATTACCCACACTCCAGAAAACCTACTTAGATCGGTAATGTCAACAAACCGCTAGTCAGAAAACCCCCTAATATCGCCCAACCACGCGCGAAGTAAAATGCTTGATCATATTAGTCTAAACAATCCGCCCATTAAAATTATATAGCCTGACGCTTTTCAGTGCCAACCGTGTCAAATTGCTTCATTTACATCACCCTAACATACTGCAGGACCTGGAAAAGATAATAAGTTTAGTACGCAAGATCCTAGTTCTCAGCCCGCGTCCACCATCTTGGAACCAAAAGTAAACACTAGGTGGCCACCCACGCTACCCGTTACTAAAATTACCAGCGAAACACAGTTTCTGGTTCCGGGAGTGACATCAGCTTCCGGAATTCAACCACGTGAGGGCGAGCTGAGAAAACTGCTGACTAACTCCTGACCAACAATCTCCTTAAATCTACGATTAGTAGCCTGCCTAACATGCAAGAAACGGTGGGAAAAGGAAGACTGAACTTACCCGGTCTCGAAGCGGTCGGGGCTTGGACCAACTCGACGAGGGGAAGGCACCCGGTGGCGGGCGAGGAGACGAGGGGAACGACGCCCGGCAACGGCAGAAGAAACCCCAAACGGCTCCGGCGAGTCGCCCCGAACAGTCCGGCAAAAACAGCCACAAAAGAAAAACATCTAGTCATTGGTGGTCCGATCACTGGCCGGGAATTGGATCCGATGAACACTTGATGATTGTTAAAAATAATGTTTATGGCTCAATCACTAACCGGGAATTAAGACCCACTAATCACCGCAGGAAATCGGTATGTACAGGGGAGAAGGGGGTGGTCTAGAGGGGAGCCATTGGGAGCTGGCGAAGGAGCCGGCCCAGGGCGCGAGCCCACCGTCGAAGCTGTCGGTGGGTCGGCATGAAACCGTCCACGAACTCTCGGTAGTCGTGGACGGTGAAGGCCCCGTCTGCAGTCTGACGCGTGGTGTGGAGGCGATGACCCAGGTCGGCTGTTGGAACGCCGAACCAGCGGTTGGCGTGGCGAACCTCCCGGTTGATCCGGGGCACCAGGTGGTTCATCCATCGTTGGAAATGCGCGTCCTCGCACGTCAAATCCCAAGACTCCGTGTTGATGCCCGTCACGGTGGTAAACATCACGGTGGCGGGGGCTGGGTGACTACGCAGGTTGAGAAAGGCCCTGTTAAGCGTTTCCCCGTAAAAGGTCACCGCGGCCGTAGTGGAGGAGAAGAGGGGAATGTATAACTCCAGCTCCGCGTCCCATCGTAAAATGTCCAGGAGATTGACCACGACCACTAACAGGTCGTCAGGCCACACGCTATGGTGCGCGAAAGCCGCCCCGGCTAAATCGGCTGTCCCGGCGTCGACGCACTCCACCACGGTCACACTGTGGGCTGTATCCCCGATGATCAGGTCGTTGTAATCCTCGATCCCGCTCTCCCTTTGACTGCAGAAAACTGCGACCCGGGCCATTGTTAAAAGAGAGTGAAAAAGATAAAAAAGGCGAGACAAAGTGAAAAAGTACGTCCTCTCCGACCAAAAAGATGAGCGACACTGATTAAAATGACGTCAAAACGAGGCTAATTTGGAAAACCCCTTTTTGATCCAAAAGATCCAAATTCTGAAATCGGCTAGCATGATCAAAGCATCGTATAATTTCTTATAAAATCTGAGCTAAACTAAAGCTTAGGTCCCCAACCAACGTAATCAAGCGACAAAATTAATTCATATCGGCCCAAAATATCAGGTCGAACAATCAAACTTGAAAGTTTGATCGAAGCAGAAATTTGCCATCCGGGCGCTTCGCGCCCGAAGGATCCAAATCGAGGTCAAACCTTGGGGGGGAACTCCAGTCAAGCGTCCCGCTAAGTACACGTGTACTAAGTATAGCTGGCGGACGCGTGACAGGAATGGTGGTATTTTCTGGTTCCAACTGCTTGATATTACTAAACCTGATACAGAGACCTTATATTTATTGTAAATAATGTTGTTATGATTGAAGTTTGGTTGAAATTTGACACGCATTGTATCATGAAAGTCATTCGTTCAAAATGTCCGGATTCTCCGCATTGATTTCTGTTGTGTTGAACTTGTTCTGAAAATGAATTTGATGTACACTTGTTACCCTTAGAAGTTTAAGACAACCCTACACTGTATATATGTTGAGTTCTGTTGACTTGTGTTGCAAATTACAAATGTCAGAATCTGTACATGTATGTACTAAGGAAAAATCCAACTCTATCACTAAGCATGAGTGTCATAAATCTTCATCCTCTAACACTGATCTTACTGTTTGTCAACATGATTATGTCATCATTTACTTACCATAAAATGATCATGGTTCATTAACACTTACCTGATACCTTATGCACGGTGTCACTATCCTTGGGCCTTAATCTGGGCTGATCATCATTACTTTATCTGGTCGCCTTATGCACGGGTGACATAACTCCTAAGCCTTAATATGAGCAGACAATGATAGGAACTTTTCCTAAAAACCCTTCATGTTAATGAACATTTTCACTGATCTCAAGTCTTAACATAGACTACTGGAACTGTACTTATGTATTAAGTAAACTGAATGTATTTTGTTTACAATCTTCAAATGAACAAAAGAACTTGATTATCACCACCTTGTGTTGAATGTACCACGAGAGTCAAGGCCACCCCACCATGGTTGAACAAATATATCCAATCATCAAAATTGGGAGTTCATTATATTCATTTGGTTTGAGCTATGTCGTCCACCTCCTTAAACTCAAACACCTGACCGCCGTCGAATGTACTAATGGCTTAGTACTTTTAATACATTGTTATGATATATAATCCAACACGGATCAGGCTTAGCAAGTCTACTTCTAGTCTACTCTTAGAGGAGACATTTTACGCTCCTAGCGCCACCTGTTAACCAGTATAAAAGGCGTTGCAAGGTAGGGAGCGAGCAGTTAGTGAGCAGCTTGTGAGTTAGTTGGTTAGAAGAAACATGTCTAACCAAGGAGTTATACCTGGAGTAAGTACATCGACTCCATGTAACAGACTGGAGTTTACCATTATCCACTACCTCGGACATAGGATTGTGTTAGAGCTGAATACCAGAATGGTCTAGAAGGCGTTGGAGCAACTCGTGTTCTAAATGTGGTTGATTGCTTATAGGAGACGGGAGGTGGACTGATGAAGACTTATACATGGTGGCTTTGACTCGGGATGAGATGTTTATTGAATAAAAACCCTTTCATATTACGAAGCTCCCTCATCGTTCATTTCTTTTGAACTATTGGGAAGTGAATGGACAAACTTTAAACGCAGTCTGAATTACTCAGACATTCTGGAAAGCAACTCATGAAGACTTGGATATACACGAATCTTACGCAGTCTTAAATCAAACATTAACAATAGTTCAAAGAATTGGTATTTGAATTTCTGAAATCCCACTTGACTTCTTGCCAATTCTAAATAGCTTGAACTTATTTAATACAGAAGTATAAATATCATTGATTCTGCGCCCTGGTAAATATGTACTAAATTAAAAGCCACAAAGCTAATCAACTGAGACATCTACAACACGACGTGGTAGCAACATCCACCAACACCAAAAGCAAGAAATCATATCTAATCGTTTATGTGGGATGACACATGCAGGCACATGCCTTCAAGATTCGGTTGAAATGCTCGGTCTGTGGTACATGTGTAGGTGAGATTTTCTGCCTGGCAGTCCTTGGTGTAGAGAAAACTGGGGTACTGTGTTCTTTTCATTGTTATCTAAAGCTTTGATGGTACCACATACAACACATTACAACTCTAAACCATAGCATACCGGACATCAAGCACACCTTATCACGGAGGCTCCATAAATAAATAAAAAAGGTCAAAGTCAAACACCCCTAAGGGTTATCTAATCAAAAAAACTTCAGCATTACATTGATAATGTCTTAATCAATGGATTGACAAACCATTGACAAATTTGACTTTATCAATTATTCCTTTACCCAAAGAGAAATCAGGCTTTTAAAATTTGATATTGAATAGTCACATTTACCGGATATGATTATTTCCCTGTTACATTTTTTATCAGGTATTATCTTGCCTTCTTGTTCTCAGTGAGGGAACATAACTTATGGAGCCTTAGTGATTACATGCTACACTAGAAATTAGAGGGTGAGAAGGAGAGGTTAGAGGTGATGTGACCCCCTGCAGAAACTGCAGTGGGTGTCGGTGGGAGGTGACTACCTCGGGGCGGGGGTCGCTGGCCCAGAGCACCCAGCGCCTGTCGCGGGGTCGGGGTGGCGTACTGACTCGGTACGTCCTCAGCGTCAGGCACCTCTAACGACTCGTCGTAGTGCTGGTTCTGGTGAACGCTGGCCTACAAGAGCCACCCAGTATGGGATGTTATATACTATATTCAACTTTACCAATTGGAGAGACCTTGAAGGAACTATAATTGAAATTTGAAAACAGGCAGGACAACATGTAAGCCAACACAATATTCTGGAAATTTGAATTTGAACATTTCCTTTCCATTCCTGTTTCAGCAAAAAATTTGGTAAAATATGTCTCTGATTTTAGTGCATGTATGGTATATAACCTTAAATGGTATCTGAATTTGATTTGAATTGGAATATATACCATTGTCCAAACAGTTTTGGAGAAAAAAATTAGTGCATCCAGCGTTCATTTACTACATTAACAACTACGTTATCTTTCTATGTACTAGGCGTGCAATGACATTATTTCCAATATCTTTTTTGTTACACTAAATTTAAAAAGAATTGATTTTCAACTATAGCAATATAAAGATAAGAAAAAAGAATAATTAAAATGTATGTATTGTAACAACGATTTTAAGTTAAGCTATTAAATAATTAATATTGCAGATGCACATGGTGCAGAGAAAGCATACACATAATACCATTAGGCGATTAGCGCTGTGGGCAGCTGATATAGATCAAACTATGCCTAGGCTAAATGATCTTGTACTAATGTGTTAGGTCTAAGTGCAAGTTAAAACTAAAAGTTAGTAACTTACAATCAACACAGTGAAGAAATAACACTTTACACAATTTGCTACCAGCGTTATGAACAAAATTAACCAAATCATGTACTGACATGTTGGAACCAGAAACTTCTTAACAAAAACGAAGAAAATTGATCTAATTTTGAAGATTCATCACTAAAAATTCTGAAGGTCTCCCCTATCAGTCATGTGTATTTTTCTAACTTAATAAGAATATATTTAGTCTAACTGTCACGTTCACTAACGAATTTGGATCAATGACTGACATCATTCGATGACAATGGCTTGTTCGATTATCAACAGATGGTATCGAAATATTGAACCATAAATATATACTTTCAAAATAGAAGAAAACCAAACGCAGGTCCACAACTGTAAACATGTAATGTATGTCTAGACAAATTCTAAAGTTGCTTTGGTAAAATTACACTTGCAGTTATGACTTATGAAGTTATGACAACTTATGTGTTGGTTTACACTGTCAGGAGGATGTCTCTCAGTGACACTATTTTGATTCAAACTGGTCCGGTATGATATGAATCCAGATATTGATCACGTATCCATACGAATCAACAGTCCCAGTTTATCATGAAATCTCCTCAAAAATCCAGATTGAAGACAATACCACATAAATCTGACGAAGTCTTGAATGAGGGCAAGCCAGAACAGAAGCCAGACGTGACTTGTTTACATCGTTGCTATGCTTTGCCACTTTTTCAGACACAACAATTGCGTGATTCACCGACTAATTTTATACAAAATCGACGTACATCGGTACTGCATGAAGGAAAGATGTATTCCGTACCATTTAGTTCATCCTAATGATTGTTTTCCCCCTGTTTCATCCACTTACGTTGGTCTTGATGTACTCTGGGTCGTCCATCGGTGGCCTGCTGTGGAATGCCAATCTAGTGTACAAAGATCGATTTAGTTTGGTATTTGGATCCTTTGTATGATTTCCAGAAAAAAATCTAATAAAATAATCCTTATATAAATAATAATAATTATTTTGATCTTATTAATTTATAGAATCTTTTAGATTAGGAGTTTATTGGATTTATTCCATACGAAACTACGGCTGTAGTCGTGTTGACGGAAGTGCTCGTGACGTCACAAGCCGAAAGGACAACAGACATGATGGCCTTCTGGACGAGTTATTTGTTTCAATGAACGATTTCCCGTCTCGGCAAGGACTGTCTGTCCTACCAGGCCCTGAGTGACAACTAGTGTGTCGCCCAGTTGCTTACCATTCCATATTTTGGCGTTTACTGTGATGGAGGACCGAGAAATGGCGTCTGATAAAGCTGGACTTGGCAGTTCGTCGGGCCTCTCGATCATCTCTTCGGCCGACCTCACTGGAGGGGGGAGCGGCACCAAGCTACACCTGCATATTGGGTACGTTTCCGCGTTTGTTAAATACAGCGACTTCCTATTAGGTTAAGATCACCTGCTGGGATATATTTATCAAGGTGACAGTTGGCATGTGTCATAGAATTGCTATTTAGGCGGTTATACCAACTCTGCTTCAATGTTGATATTTTTGTTTTGCTGCCAGCTGAGAGCTGACATCTGTAACTAAAATTAAAGCTGACGGTCACCCTTCCCCTCGAGGCTCCCCCTTTATTTTCGTGCCTTTACCTTAGCGCTGATAGAGCCTACTACTACATGTAATTCCTAAGTAATGAATGTTGAGGGAACGGAAACCATAGCCGTCAATCAATTCACTCAGTGTTTGAAGAAGGGCGTAGGCCTACCCAACACCAGTCACCAGCTTTTACCAAGACCAAGGAAATGCGATCATGGGATTTTTTTTTATAGTGGTCCGACTTATAGGTATTTGTTATAGAGATACAGTGCTGAAGAATAAATCGTGTGACCAGTAGATCTAGGCCTAGGCTAGCCTGAAAATGTCCTTACCATTCAGTCTATGAGTTGACTGAGCGAAAACGCTTTCAGTTTCACATGAAGCTCAATATTAGAGGTACATGCAACTGTTCAGGGCACCACCTGGATGACAAACTTAAAACTAAAAAGATATATTTTTATTTATGCTTTTTTTCAAGATTTCCCCAGATTTGATTTTCTTTTCTTGATTTTTGCCGTCAAAATCAATGGTGAAGCCTCAATGTTTTAATGGTCAATATCTATCATCACAAACGGTGAATATTGATTTTTATTTTTGATACATACTCCTAAAGACATGAGAAAAGCCCAGTAAAGATAGATCAAAGATTTATTATTTGTAATTCCAAATTATGTTGTGTGTACCTAAAAGAGTTGATACAGGTATTTTGAAACAGTTATTTAGCGTTAAGATTAACTAGTAAAGAATTTTCTTAAGTATGGGAGACCAATAATTGATTTCAGAGACATGCCTGTTTATGTAATGTATATAATAATATACATTTATATACGCTATAAAGTTGTACAGAATGGATAAGATATAGGCCGGATGAACACTTTTTTAAACCATGCACCCCGGTTGGTGCATACAATATTACGGTCACTGCTGTAGGAGTGGCCAAATCTTTTAACTTTCCTCAAACAAAGCCCTAGGCCATCAGAAACTTAGAACCATACATAGTTTATATCCACGGAATCTCTGCCAGCTCATGCAAATATTGATATTGATATAGATTAGGGTCAACCATAGAACTGCTAGTTTTATGGATCAACCAACAGGGCAAATAAAGAGTAGGGCACGGCTCTCTGTTTAAATCAATATGTAAATATTTGGCTGATCATCACTATTCATGGATGTGTATTTTTCACGGTAATGTAAATTTTAATGTTTGTTTGATACATCACAAATATGAATACACGTTCAATGGATGTACCTCAGGTACATAGACCACTAAAGAGTTCATCTGGACACCCTATCTTTTGTAACTAAATGGCATCTGGTGTTAAAAGTAGCTGTGTAGATGGTGCACAGGTTGAGAAATGTGTGCACCCAGCAGCAAAACCATACACCTCAGTTGCATCCTTAATTTCAGACACTGTTAATTTGTCATTGTTTAACCAGGGGCAGAAAAGTCAACGTTTGTACATGTTATGATACACAATAGGGAATAGCTAAACAATGCATTGTACATGTATTTGTATCCAGAAAAGTTGCTTGGAAAAGTAATTACATTGTAGTTACACAGTCAGAAAGCATATATTCTGATAAGAAATAATCCGGGTGTTTGTATGCTATAGCGTTTATATGGGTTGTAGTAACTTTATAACACGTAATATGATTCATACGACCTACCATAATATTGATTACCAGGACCTAGGTGAAACCCATACCAGCCCCTGGTATATAGTACTACTGGCCTTTAGCAGGGGCCGACCTCCCACCGACCCCCTGCTCCAGTCAGGGAAAGGACAATCCGACGTAAAGAGCGAACCCGGCATTTGTCATTGTACACAACGTTATAGCGTGTCTGCGCTAAGGTATCATTGGTCATGAATACAATGCAGTAATAAGGCCAAAATAAGGATACTAATTTACATATTTCACTTACTGTGACCTGCTGTAATTCTGATGGATTCAAGAATCGTTTCACGAAGAAAAGATGTCAGAGAAAGAATTTCTTCAAACGATTTACCTTAACATACTTTTTTTTTTGGCTTTATAGCCCTGAGGGTCGTACTTGGGTTAGTGTAGGCCATGTCAGTCTATTATTGATTGAGTGAAATAACCCTATCCAGGGGATTCTCTAGACGCTAAAGTATTGGATATTGGGATTCGGTTTTACACTCTAGGAATACTAGATCAGGGTTACATATCACTTATCAGCTAGATTTGTGCCGCGAGGTCATTGTCAAATTCACGGATATTTGAGAGTGTCAGGGTCAACCAAATCGGGTTTTCCCCCACCGTGACAGCAGGTAGTGTTGGAGTTACATGATCCCATACTTTGAGTACTGTATATGATACTGGAATGAGATGAAGTGTTTTATTTTCTTCATATAAAATATTATTATATGACAAAAACATTTGAAGCAAAATGAAGCAAACTGTTTTTTTTTATGAGATCTTTTGGAATTCAATTGAATACTGTGAAGGGTGCGTGCGTGATTGTTTACATTTATTTGACCACTGTTGGAATATTGATAATATCACTTGCCAAATTCGTTCCATGCACTGAATGTGTCTATATAGGTGCACCTTAGAGAAGCAGTGTTCGAAATTAAGCTTTTAAAACGTGCACACGCCGGGTGCACAGCTCTCAAATTTATGCACCCAGGAATCTTCTCATGCACACACAGGTGTATAAGGCTCATCCTTCTGCCAAAATTGTGTGCACCCGCCGGGTGCATAGCTCTCAAAATCATGCACCCTGTAGCCAAATTGTGCACACCGGGTGCAGGGTGCGCCCTTAATTTCGAACACTGAGAAGCCATGTATACACAAACGTGTTACCAGAACAAAGGCTGACACTCATATCAACGTGAATCATACTTGGAACATCTCCAAGTGACATCGTTTGTTCTAGGAAAAATGAAGGAAGAAAACATTTGAAAACAAAGGATCAAGAAACTGTTGTGGCACCACTGACAAGTTTGTGTCTGGGCTGGTTCCTGTAAGGTGTGTGTGTTTTGAACCAACAGACTGAGTACCAGCGTCTCTGATCGAGTCACCTCAGTAATGAGACCCCTTTATTGTTAGGTGCCTGGTTAAGGCTGTATTCCACATACCGAAAGTGTGTTACCGATTTGACGGCGATACCATTTCGCTACTGCTAATATAGAATCAGTGGTACTGCCGATAATATTTACCAACATGTTGGTAAAATCTTCAGGACAATTTCGTACAGGCCAATGGTATAGAACGTTACCATGGCGAGGGTCAATATCGCCTGCCCACACATTCGGTATGTGGAATATGGCCTTTAGATGTAAGAACGTCTATAGATACCTGTTGGGTTACTAATGTAACACCTCAGTGATGAGACCCCTGTATTGTTAGGTGCCTGTTGGGTTACTTAGGTAACACCTCAGTGACCAGACCCTTGTATCGTTAGGTACCTGTAGGGTTACTAAGGCAACACCTCAGTGATCAGACCCCTGTATCGTTAGGCACCTGTCAGGTTACTAAGGTAACACCTCAGTGATCAGACCCCTGTATCGTTAGGTTACTAAGGTAACACCTCAGTGATCAGACCCCTGTATCGTTAGGTACCTGTCGGGTTACTAAGGTAACACCTCAGTGATCAGACCCCTGTATCGTTACGTGCCTGTCAGGTTACTAAGGTAACACCTTAGTGATGAGACCCCTGTATAGTTAGGTACCTGTCGGGTTACTAAGGTAACACCTCAGTGATGAGACCCCTGTATCGTTAGGTGCCTGTTGGGTTACTTAGGTAACACCTCAGTGACGAGACCCCTGTATCGTTAGGTACCTGTAGGGTTACTAAGGTAACACCTCAGTGATCAGACCCCTGTATCGTTTGGTGCCTGTCGGGTTACTAAGGTAACACCTCAGTGATCAGACCCCTGTATCGTTAGGTGCCTGGCGGGTTACTAAGGTAACACCTCAGTGACTAGACCCCTGTATCGTTAGGTACCTGTTGGGTTACTAAGGTAACACCTCAGTGATCAGACCCCTGTATCGTTAGGTGCCTGTGGGGTTACTAAGGTAACACCTCAGTGATCAGACCCCTGTATTGTTAGGTGCCTGTCAGGTTACTAAGGTAACACCTCAGTGATCAGACCCCTGTATCGTTAGGTGCCTGTCAGGTTACTAAGGTAAGACCTCAGTGATCAGACCCCTGTATCGTTAGGTGCCTGTCAGGTTACCAAGGTAACACCTCAGTGATCAGACCCCTGTATTGTTAGGTGCCTGTAGGGTTACTAAGTTAGTAGCAATACCAAATCCCTTGAAAATCTATGGACAAGATAGAAAAATCACTTTTTTTACACGGTTAGTCATGGTAATTTGATAATAACTTTTCTTATTTTGACATTAGAGGAAAAAACAATTCTACCATTAGAAAGAGGGGATTCTGGAGCATGGAAATTTTGAGGATTTATCAAAATTTAACTAAATTTAACATTTTTTGTGCACAAGTTTCTTCAGAGATGGTATGATTTTTGGGGTTTTCAGGTACTCATCTGATGTGGGGCACTTTTTTCATTTTTTTTCCAATTCAAGGTTTTACAGTGTTTACAGGATTTAACCAATAAATTTAATCAGATTAAATAGGGCAAAAGTTGTGAGATCCGCGGAAATAACTTTTCTTTTAAATGATATATGATATAACAATATACTTTAAGAAAGAGATCCGCGGATTTTAGCATCAACTTGACATGATAATGTGAAAAATATCGAAAAATAGGCTTATTTGGGGGTCCATGGCCATGCCTTTGATCTAATGTAAATTTGATGTAAAAACATGGCACATTTTTGATTACATTTTTCTCAATATCTTGGGAGTGCTACATCCAATTTTCATTCTATTAAAAGCTGTGATAAGCAGAGGAAAATGCGGATCTCATACACCTTGAAAGATAACTGATAATTTGAATTTTATTTTTAGTGTGGTATTGCTACTAAGGTAACACCTCAGTGATCAGACCCCTGTATCGTTAGGTGCCTGTGGGGTTACTTAGGTAACACCGCAGTGGTCAGACCCCTGTATCGTTAGGTGCCTGTGGGGTTACTTAGGTAACACCGCAGTGGTCAGACCCCTGTATCGTTAGGTGCCTGTGGGGTTACTAAGGTAACACCTCAGTGATCAGACCCCTGTATCGTTAGGTGCCTGTGGGGTTACTAAGGTAACACCTCAGTGATCAGACCCCTGTATCGTTAGGTGCCTGTCATGTTACTAAGGTAACACCTCAGTGATCAGACCCCTGTATCGTCAGGTGCCTGTCGGGTTACTAAGGTAACACCTCAGTGATCAGACCCCTGTATCGTTAGGTGCCTGTCAGGTTACTAAGGTAACACCTCAGTGATCAGACCCCTGTATCGTTAGGTACCTGTCGGGTTACTAAGGTAACACCTCAGTGATCAGACCCCTGTATCGTTAGGTGCCTGTCAGGTTACTAAGGTAACACCTCAGTGATCAGACCCCTGTATCGTCAGGTGCCTGTCAGGTTACTAAGGTAACACCTCAGTGATCAGACCCCTGTATCGTTAGGTGCCTGTCAGGTTACTAAGGTAACACCTCAGTGATGAGACCCCTGTATCCTTAGGTACCTGTCAGGTTACTAAGGTAACACCTCAGTGATCAGAACCCTTGTATCGTTAGGGCGACAGGCAACTTGGAGAATCACCAGTAAATTCATCAGGCAACTAGGGAACGCCGGGCAACTCCCTGTGCATGGGAATGGTCCGGATTCTGGGCGAAGGGCAACAAGCGACAGAATTGCCGGAGAAATAGCTGGTACAATATCAAACTTGTTCAATATTAAAGTTGCCCAGCGATGACAACAGCCATTCTCCCAGTCACCTATCGCTGGTAAAATCGCCTTGTGGGTATGGGGTTTCAGTGATCATACCCTTGTATCGTTAGGTGCCTATGTACTTGTAAGGACATTTGAACCTGTGGGTTACTAAGGTAACACGCGGCTGTCCTCGGGGTGTCACCTGATAGACCCAGATGCCAGTCACCTGTCAGTTAATGAGCCTGTTGTCTTGGACCCTGCAGCTGGTTATACCTGAGATATATGCCCAGCAGACATCAAATAATGACCACTGTCCGGGGGTTCCTTATTGGCTGGGAAATTACTTGATGTGTCTGCCACATGCTCATGGAAAAATAACAAACAAGCTGCAAAACAAGATATTTGTAGATTATGTAAATCTAAGATTTTCTTGACTTTTCTCATATATCATATGTTACTATATAAATGCTTTTAAAGCATACGACTATCCGGCATTTGAAAAAAATCTGTCTTCACCTAGATCTAGTAAAAGGCGAGGACAAGTAGATTAGCATTATCGTAGGTATGAAATGCTCAAATTACAATGAGTTTGATATTCATGACGGATGCTTCTACTTCATCCCGGTAACTCTACACGTTGATCCCATCGGCCAACCCTGGAGGAGGCTGGAGGCCCAGGGCTGTGGGTATGGGTGGGGGGGCTAAGCCCCTTACACTTAACACCGCAACATGGCAATTTCTCAAGGAAACAAATACATACGGGTTTATCGACAATATTAATGTAGAAAAAAAATTACACGACGTAAGACATATTCTTCATTCCATAATATATGGGACACAAGAGATCTGCCATTTTATCAGAAAAATTTGATATTTCATATGCATAAACGTGGGGGAATGGAGTCCCCCGTTTAAGGCCCCGGTTGTGAATGGAGAGTGTAAACAAACAGTGGACCAGGCGCAGTTGGACTGTCTCCAAGCACAGTAATCGTCGCTGATGGACTGATCTATACCTGGTGTATGCACGCACCCCAGGGGAGGGGAAATCGTTTTTATATTTCTTTTATTTATTGATTCAGAACTAGGCTTCCTCAATAGCTGTATTGATGAAATATGAAAATGGAATATAGATTTAACGAGTTTTAAATGAGCATATATTCAGAGTCTAGCTCAGCCTCCCCCAAAATCATTGAATTATTGGCAGGACTTGAAAATGAAACGATAAAGATACACCAAAAGAAAGTAGAAAAGGAAGTGTCAGTCTAGACTGTATTTAATCTATCAGAAGTTTGTAATTTTAGTTCTCTATTTCCGTGTCGTTAGGCCTCCCTTTATAAAATTATTTCATGTTATCAGTCTGAGTTTATCTTCTGAGGTCCACAGATTTTTTTTTACAGATTTATTCTTTGAGATATTCAGGTTCTTTTTGGGAGTCCCTAGTTATATCTATGTAGTATTGTAGCTACTGGTGGGGACTCCCTCAATCAGTCATGTCTTTAGCCATCTAATTCTCTTTGTTCTCAATGTCCGGTTACACAATCTCATGTTCAGCTGTTGAAGGGCATTGTCCTACAATGATTGTTAGAGTCAGGCAGTTTGAGAAGCCAGAAGTGGGTTGCATAACCAGTTCTTGAGCCAATCAACCCTCAACCCTCCCCTTTAGGACCTCCACTGTCACCTGCATGTGGGCAGGTCTAGGTGGGTGGGTGCAGGGACCTAGTACTAGTAGTAGGAGCCCCTTTCCTAAGCCCCTCCCTGAGTTGTGTGTGACAGCAGGAGTGGTGGTGGTGATCACTACTCATAGCCCATATAGCCTTCAGGTTGTAGGAAGGCCTTCAGTTTATTGAGGGACGACCATAGCTCATGCATGAGCGGAACTTTGTAGCTCTTTTGCTTCTTGTTTTTCTCTTTAATTTTGCTGTTATCTTTCCACCCCAATTTTTGGACAACTTAATACACAAAAAACGTACTTTTTTGATAGCCTTATTGACATACTGTGTAGGAGGCCCCTGGGAAGTTGTTGTTTTATTATGTTTGCTTGTTGGCCGGTCAGCCCAGCCTGTAGTGAGTGAGTCATACATTCATGTAGTACGCCTATTTAATCCACCCACATCCCCCCAACACCGACAACCTGGACCACTTCCGTGTCCCAGCGAGGAGGGGATAAAATGAAATGAGGTTACTATAAGTCTATCTATATCACTTTCTTTATTATAATTTTCCTGGTGTAAAAATTGACCCGGAGAGAAATGAGACAAACATCAAAGAAAAGTGGGAATCAGGAAGTTGAAAAAAGTACCCACACCAACACGAAGAGTTGAGTAGGTGAAAGGTATTATACACTTTAATGTTTAGCCTTTTCGCAGTGGTTAGCAAATAATGAACAGAAGAGGTACAAATTTCTTCATCATTCATTATGTCGTTGTTCAGGGGGGAAAAAGAAGGATAAGGCAGTCAGTTTGATTCAGTAAATAGGAAAATCTCAAGGGGGAGGGGTAAAGTGTGAACCAAGGAACTTATGGACTCTACCTCTGTATGCTTTAAGCCTGTATTCAGAATACTCAGTATGATGCAGGCATGGAACTATTATATCCTTATTACATTGTACAACGTTTATAGCAGTACATAACATGGTGATGCTTAAAGCCGTATTCCACATACCGAAAGTGCGCTACTAATTTGCAGCCAATCCACTTCCGCCAGTGCCGATATATAATTGGCAGCGTTGCCAATAAAAGTTACCAACATGTTGGTTAATTTTACCAACATGCAAGGGAACATGTTAGTAAATCTATCCCGCCGATTTTAGGACTTGTTGCCTATATGTCACTTTCAGCAGCCGAAATTGGGCCAGTGACATACCAGTAAAGAACGTTACCATACCTCAGTATCGGCGGCGAGTACTTTAAGTATGTGGAATATGCTGCTGCTGCATTTTGAAAAATACAGCAGAATCGGCCTGCTTACTACAGATTTTACGGTACTCTGTATTATACCCACTGGTCACATGTAACGGTGTCCAGGGGAGACTCCCCCTCCCCCCCCCCCCACCCCCGTCCCACCGGTCATGTGGACACAATACACACGTTTACCTGTGGGCCCCCAAGTAAAAGCCTATAGCCCTGACTCAGCGATTTCTCCCCTACCTGATTTAGCCAATAAATCGTCCAATAGGCAGTCTGTAGTGGTGAAGGTGGGGTGCCGACCGGGAGTTGAGATCTCGTTAGTCTTCCACGGCCCGCTGGATATGTATAATTCAGGCGTGGGAGAGGTGGTTAGAGACTCCCACTAGACTCAAGGTACGTGTTTCCTTGAATGATTAACTGCTTTTTAAGAAGAGTAGATTATCCTAGATTATCAGGTAAAAGTACTGTGACCCTCCAAAGTAGTTTTTTGCGTGTATTTTTAATCACATGATTTTATCCTAATGGGTTTGGAATTAAAAGGCACAGTTCCCAACTCAGTTTCTCAAAGTCTCAAAGTTTCTGATTCTCTATTAAATTCTTAATGTTGTAACTTGGAGTGCAAGAAATATAACCTAGACGTAGGAGAAACTGGCGAAGCAGGTGACATATAAACGGGTTAATCAGTCTGGTCACTGGCCTGGCAGTCCTTGGTTGTATTACTACTTGTACTAGTCTTGAAAATTGACATCTAATACCATTATATACATCAGCCGAAAGGATATTGGAATTCCTAGTAAGGTATATCAACAAATATGATTCGTAGAACTTTAGTTGGTGACCCTATTAATAGTATCATAACTGGTCCGCGAAATTACTGCCAATATATTAAGCGTGTGATCTCTGACTCAATTTAGTAAAGGATTACTCAGTTTACAAAGACATTATTTTACCGTATATGACCTAATCGTATAACAGCAGGAGAACAGTTACGTGAATGATTTGAAAGTTTTTCAGTATAATAAAAGTAAATCATTAAAAACATATATCAATTATTCCAGATTTCCAGTAAATAATGACTGTATTAGAAGTAGTATGACAAATGTATTTCCTTGTCCTTGGATTAGATCACTGATCAGAACTTTAGTTAAGTCGCAACAGAAGTAATAAGATAAACTTCTTGGGCTGTTTCAGTAAGTGGGTCGAATTCACAGACTCCTTGTGTTAGACCAAATCGGTTTATTGATTTCTATTTTCAGTGATTTATTAGTTGGTGGGTCGGCAAACTGCCGAGGGCAGAGTGTGTGATTCTGTGAAGCCCAAATGTGAGCAGTGGTCCACTGGGCCGAGGGTCCCGGGTTCTAGTCCAAGCCGTGTATTAGCACACCCTATACACCTACACTCTCCTTATATAAGAAGAAGAGACAAGGGAGGTCTCTTCTTCTTGAAGGGGTCTAATTTCTTACCCCAACCTAACATGAGGCTCAAAGGCTGAGACCTGCTTCTTCATTGTGTGAGACCAGTTCACCCGTCTTTCCTCAAAGAAGCAGGTCTCAGCATTAGAGCCTCATGTAAGGTTGGGGTAAGAAATTAGATACCTTCAAGAAGTAGAGACCTCCCTTGTCTCTACTTCCTATAGAAGGAGAGGGTAGGTCTATAGGGTGCTATTATGGAGTTTGACCAGAGGCTATATTTTCGTAACTAATTAGGCTAATCGGAATTTTCAATTAGGGTCTCAAGATCAGCCATTTTGTCTTTTACCAAAATTAAAAGTTATTGCAAAAAAAGTCTCGAAGAGGGAGTTTTAGGTGTAAAATTTATTCATGATAGAATTCCTGATCTTGAGACAGTAATGAAAATTTCCCTGATAGGCCAAATTAGTTAAAGATGTGGGCCCAGACATTTTTCATGCATCTCCAAAATTTACACAGGATGTGACTATTTCGGATTAGGAACCTCATCCAGAAAATGATCACAGATTCCGTTTTAGTTTAAGATGAGCAGGGACGGGAATAATCTAGATTCTCTCTTCTCTACAATACAAAGAAGGTACTACCCTGTACGACGCTTACTTAGTAGGTGATGATACACAGTGTATATGACAGTAAGCAGTGTGTTCCTTGTACCAGTTAAACTATATCTATGTGATAGTAAAAAAAGTTTAATAAATGTCCAATTAAATGTGAATTATATGATTCAAGGAAACTGTACGAAAGTAAAGCAAGAAATATATGTGTTTTATTCTGTTTATATTACTGCGTAATTCTGATATCTCAGACCTTGAATTCTCAAACCCATCCATATTGCTGTTCGTGTTTGGGGCAGGGCTGGGGAGGGCGGGGGGGGGGGGGGGGGGGGGGTTAGTGTAGTGTACCGTGATAGGTTAAACTAGGCAGAAGGACGCATGAACCTGACCCCATGACATATCAGGCACTTCTGAAAATAACTCCTCTAATGTTCCCTAAACCAAGAACATGTCCAGCTTTCTATCTTTATCAATTTGTGTGAGACATGGCGAAGATGTGCTCAGTTCAGCGACAGTATTCAAAGTGATCAGTCAGTTGGTCAATTCATTCTATGCCAGATCAGTGGTGCCCATAGTAACCTGAACCAGATGGAGTTAGAACCATAAGCATGCAACATGTTGTGTGTCCAGGGGTGGTGACATGACATTCACAATGTTTGTGATAAGGGTTATCAGTACTGCTCAATCTCCCCAAAAGGGATGTTGTTGATGTGCTTTCATCCTAAAATAGACATTTTCAAGCTCAGCTGTAAACTATTCATCTGATTTTGATATTAAATGTATAGGGACATTTAAATAATGATAATAAAAAAAGTCTTTATCAATTTATTTTTGGTCGATATTTGCTATATGGCCATTATCAAGTGTTGGTTTTCACAGGATAATTGCTCGGTGTGATATTGATTATGTCTACCGGGTTTAAGTAGTTTCACAAAAAGTGGATTAAAATACAGGCATCCTCAGATTAAGTTATTCAATCTTTTCCATGGTTTCACTCAAGTGTTTTGACAGTAAATCACTAAATGGTGAGATCACTTGATATTAGTGGGATGAGTTATTGTCATCTTTTAAATGCTAATCTTAGTAAGGTGATGTTACTTACAGGCAAGCCATACATATGTAATACAAACAAATAGCATATGTATTCGATATTAGGACCCACGATACTTCCGTTCAGATTACACTCATTGTGTTTGATTGGAAACTGTCCAGAATCAATAGAGAATGCATGTAGGCACGTATATTAATGTAGTAGACTTAGGTAACACAGATAGACTGCATTCTTGTCCACAGTGTACCTGTGTCTTAAGGCGGTATTACACTACACGACTTGAGCTGTGATATGACGATGTCACAGAGATATTGCACATATTGGAGATACAATTCTTTGTTACATTTATGTGCGAAGCTCCAAATTACCACAGTTTAAACAACTATATCGTTCATGTATGTGATTTGTCTGTATTGTCATCATGTTGCATCCCAAATCGCAGCTCAAGTCGTGTAGTGTAATAGGGCCTTAAAGTGGGTTTCCACGTGCTGGGTGAAACCGCCGACAAGTGGTTGTCAGCTACAGGCAAGTCAAACTCCTTTCTCGCTTCAGATTCCCTTGTAATCATCGCTCCGACTATAGCATTCTGGGCAGTGCCGGGACTACTTTTCGCTGGGACTTGTTACCAGCCTGACTTGACTATTTCTATAAGAACTACTTTCACGCGGCGGGCCACATGTGTGATGCGGTCGCGTAGTACTACAGTAAAAGTGCGTGACGAAAAAAGGCTATAGTCGGAGCGAGTATTACATTTGGAATCCGAAGCGACGGGGGAGTATGCAGGCAAGTGTTAACGCTTCAGCCACTGACAAGAAAATACCCCTTACAGCATTGAGGGAATGGTCATTTTGGAAAGGGTTAACGCATGTCTGTTGTCAACAAGCACTCATTTGCCAGAGTTGTTTTTGAATACTTAATTAACCGCTTTTATAATAATATGGTCTTCCAAGTAGGTAGTTAAGTCGGAAATTAAGGAATATTTTTTTCATGTGCACACTGGAGGCACAGTCCCAAAAAGTGGGCACCCGGCCTCCAAATTAACCCTGCACCCTCTTATGTAACGCTCACAGAAACGTTTGCACCTGGCTGTAAAAAGAAAACCATACATCTCATTTGCAGGACGCACCCTTAATTTTAGACACTGAAAAAAGTAACAACAGTTGGTAACATAATCGTAATGTACTTTCTATCAATTATTACTATCACATTCAATAATTTATACATTTCAGATGTTAAGTTTAGGGGCCATCCATTTAGTACGTACGCACATTATCAAAAATATCAGACTCTCCCACCCCACCCCTCACCCCCGTTGGGCAAAAATGCTCATTAGAATTGTACTAGAAAATACACACATTTTAAAAATTCTCAGACCCCCTCCCCTTGATGCGTACATACTTATTCAGGGTGCCCACGCAAGTCTTAAAAGGTCTTAAAAGGTCTTAAAAGGTTCTCAAATTTAAGGCCTTAAAAAGGTCTTAAATTTCAACTTTTTCTTACAAGAGGTCTTAAAAAGGTCTTAAATTGAATCTGATTAGGAAATTAAAATCAAATTTTAGAATGAGCAAAATTACCTTCGGATGAGCAAATTTGCCGCTTTTTGCCGCGTGTTGTGACATCGAATACATGCGATCAAAAATTTTTTTTGTCTTATCAGGCATGTAAGATCTCCGCGGAAATGCGGAATTCCGCATTTAAAAAAAATATTTTGATCATTTTTGAGATTTGCCCCAAATCCAAGGAGAAAATATTTTTTATATAGGTGGTGGGGGGTGCTTCAATAATTTTTGCCTAAAATTAGAACAATATATTAATGTTTTTATGGCCTTTAAACATGTATCCATAATATTTTTCTTTAGTAAACATGTGATACCTTAATTTCCCTCTTCAAAAATGAGTTTTACATCTGTTTCTTAACAATTTTATTATTTTTCCGCGGAAATGACTTTCTATGACTTACATGCCTGCTTATTGGCAGGCAGGCCCCTAAGTCGGCCGATAGAAACCCACCTCTCCCCAATACCCCGATCCGTAGTTTTACCTGGAGTATCTTTTCTCCGGTCCCTGAGTGGCTTAGCGGTGATCACAGTCACTATTGACCCAGCAGCTGTTTTTCCTTGTATAACCAATTACACCTTTTTATTGATTGTTTTTCTATCTGTCGTAAGTCTAGCTGTAAATGGGAGTCCCTGTTTTGCCAAGTTTTAGGTGGATTGAGTCTCGCTGTAGTATAATTACCACCTGATACCAGGGAATGATTACCTATTTAGGAGGATTTGATTATCATGTTATTCATATTTCATGTTATTCATGTTACATAGGAGGAAAGGGCGTGGGGGGTGGCGTTTCTAGAAAATAATTGTTCGTCGAAATTGTATCAAGTCGGTGCGTAGGTATATAAGGCCGGGTGGAAACTCAAGTTAGAATGCATATTCATAACTTAATTATGAAGCTTGTCATGTTTGTTTTGACGATCATTCCAACTTAATGATGTAATGTTAATTGATATGAGCCCCTAACGACTGGAATAACAGTTTTATTTCCACTTAGCCCAATTGTTAATTAGTAAATATATGTTTTATGGGATCTATTTCGTAAAAGCCGTCAAGGTTGCCCCTGGTTTTCAGATTATTGTTATTTATGGAAACTAAGGTAAAATAGTCAATAATTAGGAATGTTATGTGCGTATTTTAAGTCTCACCTTAATGTTTTGGCGCCCGTTGGGTCTTAATTTCAAGTCATGCACCAACCAGTTAAATCTAGTGACATCCACCACTTGAATTTGGTATATATCAAAAGCGTTTATGAAAATGTATTTATACCTTTAACAGTAATAGTAGAGCACACGCCTCCTTGAAGCATGTGAAAGTTGCACTGGTGCAGGTTGGGTGGCCTCCTTGACTATTGCATTATGAAGTCGGGGTGGCCAACGTCGTTGAGGCGTTGGTACCACTCATTGGCATTGGCACTGGGAATGCAGTGAAAGAACATCTAATCAGGTGAACTTAGCCTTTATGAAAGTCAAATTACAAAAAAAAAAGAAAAACAAAAATGAAAAAAGAAAAATGGAAAAAGAAAAAAGAAAAAAAGGTAGCCTCGTGTATAGATTTCATTTGAGCATCTCGATACACTGTCATTTGGCTTTACATGTCAAAACAGAAGGAATCAACCTCAGTCTTTGGAATTCTTTGGAAACATTTTTTCAAATGAAAATAAATACTTAGTGTAGAATGTGGCAATCTGTGCTCTTAGCAGAAAAAAAAGTGGCTATCATAATGTCAAAATTCATCCTTTCTACATAAATCAGAATGTATTTATATGAATCCGATTTGAGTTTGTTACAGACCAGATGCAGTTTCTTTTCACAAGCCGTGTAGTCTGTAGAGTTGTTATCTGGGTGTTTTAACCAGCTCCGTGTTCCCAGAATCTCCCCGCCCTTAGACTTCTCCCCCTAAATGCACCTGAATGCTTTCATACAGGCTGTACCACTATCTTTGTACCTCGGCACTCTACTATACCCGCCCTGGGTAGGCTGCAACATATAGGACCTATAGCAATATTCTATTGATGGTCCTGATATAAAGTTAGGTTTCTAAGGAAAACGTATTTTCAGTTTTAAGGTAAACGTTTTTTCTTTGATTTTCATGCCGAGATTGTAGTGATTAGGACATTATTGAGATGAGACATTACGTAGTATATTTCAATGTTTTCTTAAAGTTACTATTAGTATAACTATTAATAGTTTTATGATAATTTTTGTCCTATTATGTAAGTAATCTGTTCATCATATGTGATGTGATTGGTTACTATACTGAATAGTTGCTGCATAGAGCTGCGAAATAAAAGACATAAGTCAAAAAGTAAGATAAGCCAGATATCTCGTAAACAAAGTTGAGCAGTGATACAATTTTTCCCTCTGCTGTAGAATTTTGTGAGAATAGAGTTTGGTGTGGTTTAAATGAACATTTCAAGACCGGAGTTGTAGTTTTTAATTTGGAGTTGGTAAATTAATGTAATTCTCTTCGGTCTCAGCAGTTGGCCCTGAGGCCTGTCTCTCCATGGTTGTCCCAGAGTGACCTTACAGAATGCATGCACCTCCCTACCTAACCTTTGGCCAGTGACCTAATTGACTGGCCAGCTCATCAGTAGGGACAGGCTAACTGTGATTACTGTAAACTATGATATGGAAATATCTTCTTTTTTTAAATCTATCTTTGACTATCACCATTCAGACATAAAATATGTATGCTGAAGAAAATTAAGATTTCAATATATTTAAAATGTTCTTTAGTAAAAACTTGTAGTTAGAGGGCGGATATGTTATGTCCAAACTTAGGTTTGGCAATTTCCTACAACTTGGTTATTTGAGAATGCACCACAGGTTTTTCCTAGGTCATCCTAAAAACCATATTAGCACATGGTTGCTTGAGCTTTAAGTCATCAAGTACAAATTGGAGGTGTGACGTCAGTACTCGTTTCCTTAAAGCTACTTCCCCCTTGAAGCTTTTTAAAGCGCTGTAGGTATTTCCACTTTTCCATCAGTCTTGAGGGGCATCTCAGACGTTTAGCGTGTGATTATATTCTCTGTTGGCACCAAGAAGTCATTCTTGGCAAAAGCCCTGGTAACCATGGGCAACTTGGCTTTGGCTCAATATGTTATTCAAATATGTTCAACTGAATGTCATATTGGCTTTCAAAATTGAGCTTGTCATGATAGTCCACTTGCCCAGGGTTCAGTTGGAGATCTCCACTGTTGGTTGTTTATGTTTGCTACTATCAATAAACAGCGATTATTTGTGGAGAACTTTAAAGAATAGATTCACGTATATAAAGACTATCCTGTGGTCTCCCTTACAAATCTTACATAAGTTTAAGTATCTGAAATTTTATTTCCCCAAGTCTGAAACATTTATAGGTTTGAATAGTTTGGAGCAAGAGGTTTTAATTTCTTTATTTAAATGTTAATTCAACTTTACTTTTTATTGCGAGATAATAGATCTACAACTTACAAATTAGTTTTATATATAAACAAAAAACTTATTCAGATTTTTGTAAAAGTCCGTTGGCATTAGGTCATACAAGTGGTAACTTATGACCTCAAAATGTCTCAGACAGGTACATGGATTTTCACAGAAGCTTGTGCACCTTCATTTAATTAAAACCTCTACAGAGTGATAGTGTAAAGAGTGGATGACCTACATCTTACAATGCTCATAGGCTGTTATGAAAAGTAAGGGTTTTAATGCTCCAATCATTAATTTGGTATTTGGTATTTGTCTATCTATATTAGTAATTCTTTTCAGTATGTAAAGACTTTAATTTGTAAAATGAAGAAAATTGTAAAATGAAGAATGATAAACCATACTAAATAAAATAATTGTCTTCACTACCTCTTCAACATGTTATCTGTGCTCCTTAACCAGTCACCATTACTAGTCGGTCCCTGCAGAAGGGAGCAGGCGATCAGAGATGAGTATTGACTGACTTGTGATTCGGCCCAGGGGACACGGCTTATTGACCAGTACGCGTCACATACAGAGCGAGTGGGCGAAGGGTCAGACACAGGCCATGCTCCGCTGTCTGCTCGACATGCTCCGTACTATTTATAACCACTCCGGGTACTCTGTCAATTATTAGACTCACAAGGGAGGAATTGATTATGTTGTTTTGTTTCCTTATAATATAAGTCATTTGTGAATAATCAGGGGAATGTGTGATCTCCTGTATCACTTATGGGTACTGCATGAGATCCTGTGAGTGTCTTAGAATATGTTACTGCATGAGATCTCTTGACTTAATTAGCTTTAGGTACTAGACTAGATCAGCTGTCTTAGGTTGAGCATGTTGAGGTACTGCATGAGATCTTCTGTCTAAGGTTGGTGTACTGTACAAAATCTCCTGTCTTAGGTTGCCTGGGGTACTGGATATTATCTTCTATCTTAGGTTGGGGTACTGTGCAAGATCTGTCCTAGGTTGGGGTACTGTATAAGATCTCCTGTCTTAACCTAAGGTATTGCACGAGATCTCCTGTCTTAGGTTGGGGTTCTGGAATAGATCTCCTGTCTTAGGCTGGATTTCTGGACTAGAACTCCTGTCCTAGGTACTGCACGAACCTCCTGTCTTAGGCTTAGGTACTGTTCTGCATGAGAACTCCTGTCTTAGGTTGGGGTACTGTATGAAATCTCCTGTCCTAGATACTACTCTGAGTTAGTATACTACTCTGAGTAAGTATGTACTTGATTACTGGTTGGAACCGGAGAATGCGTGTTACATACCGTTCCTTTATTTTAAAGGAATTTCCTTTAAATTCCTTTATTTTTGTGAAAATAGGCAAAATTCCTTTATTTTCCTTTATTTTCGTGAAAAATTCCTTTAAATTCCTTTATTTTTTTTCTAGAGTAAGAAAATATCACATTTTCTCAAAAAATGCATAGAATTCCATATTATTAGAGATAAAATTGCAAAATTTTCTAGTCGTCACTCGATCCAGGTCGACGAGTCAATCGACATGAGTCGACGCATTCATCGACGTGAGTCGATGTGGGTCAACGCAGTGCTGCACAGAAAAAAATCAACAGGAAGGCCGTCCCGTTACAATATTATTTGCCTTATTTCATGTTTAAAACTCTCTAAAAGTTCTCTAAATATTCCTTTAAAATTCCTTTATTTTTCCTAGAAATCCCTGCAAATTCCTTTAAATTCCTTTATTTTTACGAAAAAAACTTCCTTTAAATTCCTTTATTTTTTTGGGAGGGCGGTATGATGCCTGCCTGCTGTATGAAAGCTTTCTCATTACATTCATCTACCTTTTGGTTGAAATGTTTAACGAAGCGGTAAGAATAACATGGAATTGAGTTTTTGCACTGTGGAAATCAAGTGAGAGAGAGAAGGATGTTTCAGTTCCATCCTGGTTTAATTCGTAACCGGGTCAATAAAATCTCTCATTATTCAGAATCAGCCTGATATTTTAACTGTGTGCCTGGGTCACCCGATCAACACGGTGATATCTGACCCCGGGCCCGGGGGTTAAACCACCTCCTGCTGCATATCACGTTTTATTACAACCACAGATCAATCTTTTATATCTAATTTAATTTTTCTCGCAGACCTGATGCTGGTTTGTGCTCGATAAAGGGGGTATTCCACTACACGACATGGGCTGCGATATCAGAGCAATATGAGAATATTATAGACAAATTCGCATACAAGATTGATATATTGGTTACAAAATGGCAAGTTGGACCATGTGACATATGTGTAACATAGAATTTTATATTACTAATATGTGCAATTTATATTATTACTGAGGCGGAAACTGTTGGCGAAAATATAAGATTTAATCGCTTTAAATGGTTTCCACCTCAGTTTTAGAGAGGCTTCGCACTTCGAGCAGAGGGGAGGTGGACAGCAGATAACCAGCGAAGAATATAATTATGATTTAAAGGCTTGCTCGCCGAAACCAGCAAGTTGTGGAAGAGCAGGTGGACAAATGTCCACCAAAAATATGTCCACCAAGGGTGGTGCCATCTAGTGTAAACTGTAGATGTTAGTCTTCAATCAGATTTCAGAAGCTAGTGCTAGGAAACAAAGGCTGTTGTATGGGGGTAAGGGGGTGAAGAGGGTAAAGGGGTGGAGGGATGATGTCATGGGGTGATGATGTCATGGGGGGATGATGTCATGGGGGATGATGTCATGGGGATAATGTCATGGGGGTTGATGTCATTGGGGATGATGTCATGGTGTTCCAAAAGTCTCATGCTCCAATATATTGTATGGTTTGATCATTTTAGGCCTGCACTTGTTTGCAATTCAAATATTTTCGTATTTGTGAATTTGTCACATACCTACCATCAAATATTTAATCTGATTTGAAACTTGAAATTTCTAGGCTTAAGTTGCTGTCAGTGTCTGAATCATTACATTCCAATGTTAAAACAAGTGCATCACATTATCAATAAGTTCTGTCCTGCTGTCAGTGTCCAGGCTTGTGAGTTTTTTTCAGATTATTACTATAGTGCCAGTTCAGACCCACCACAAGCCTATGTAAAAGACATAAAAGACAAACCCCCTAATTATTTTTTTGAAAGATTGAAGAGTCCGCCTCAGTTTGTAGCTTTGCTACACTTTTAAAAGATTAAACGTTTAAACTAGTTATTATTATTTTTTGTTCAAAAGCACATACAGCACTTCGGCAGTTTGATACTAGCCGGTCTTCCAGTGATTGCCAGTCTCAGGCCTTACATGTTTGTACGGTAATTTAAAACTAGATAACAATAAAACGTAAATACAACGAATCTACAATGTTTGTTTTTGATAGACAGACTTTGATTTTAACCCTGAGGTAAGTAAATTGGCGTTAACAAGGAAGTATGTACAAGGAATAAAGAGGTGAAGAAGTATGAGATGGAGTATGAGTAATCGAGTCTGGGTAAAGGCTGTGACATAATTTCCTTGCGACATCGTCATATCACAGACCAAGTCGTGTAGTGGAATACCCCCTTTAGTCCCATAAGTACCTCTGTGGGGTGTGTGTGTGCCATATGGCAGCCACCTCCAGCCCACACCCCTACCACCACCACCAGCTGTGTTAAAGCTGTATAGTGAATTTATGAGTTAAATCAATAGTTTATACAAATGTGATCAGATGATATTCAGATACTCAGTCCACACGTGCAGGAGAATTAAATAGTGGCACGTGAGGAAGTAAACACTGCAAGCTGGTTCTGAAGTAGAGTATGGATTTGGTTTGGATGATTGACAGTCCCAGTGTGACCTATATTAGTCAGGGGTGCAAATAAATATTGATTTTTGTTTGACAATTTTCAGTCCTATCAGACGATTTTGGGGGAAACCAACATTTATGAAAAGGACTGAAGTGTGCACAGGTGCAAGTTGAATTGAAAAAGTAGCTTTTTCAGGTATACATACTATATAAAGCTGAATCGTTCATAAATACTGTGGTTGAACCTTGAGGCAAATTGTATTGTGTATTTACATTCATTGCACAGACAACTCGAGAGAGAGTCTGCAGTACTGGCGTGCAAAAAGTTATGTATATCTTCTATCCTCAAATGTAGGCGTATTTTGGGACAAAAAGGCTCCTGCTGTTAAGTGTAACATTCATGTTATCATTGGCCCCTCTGTCCCTGCACTAACTGCCCTAAGCCAGTAGGTGAAAGGGCCTTGGGCCTTGGGAGGTGTTATAAAAAGGGCCTTGGGGCTGGGGAGGTAGTATAAAAAGGGCCTTGGTCCTGGGCAGATGTCATAAAAAGGGCCTTGGTCCTGGAGAGGTGTTAAAGAAAGGACACAAACCAACAAACCTTCTGTCAACAATCTATAACCTTGGGGTATGTTGTTGAAACAGGAAAGTGTGTCAGAAACATACAAAACTGAAAAGTCACTCTTTTTTTCCACGAGGGGTCTATGGAATATAACATGATTTTAAATCATTAACAATATTCCTCTGGTCTATGTAATTGCAGATGCTTAAAAGAATATACATTCATTAGTGATATGCGTCCTTTCTTAATCTTTTCCCCCATACACTAAATAACGCCAGACACAAGGTCCATACATGATACCAGACAAAAACATTTTTTTCCAGAAAATAAGATTATAATATTCCACGAGCTAATTCAGTTCATCAGGCTCAATGATCTCATTTGATTTTGTCTGTGATTTAATATCTGTCTTTTTGTCTTACAGGAAGAAGCCTGTCACCGATTCCCCATCTCACTCTAATGAAGATCTCAACCTGAGCAACCCCTCCGACTTCTTCCTCCCTGCCCTCAACGACAAGTAAGTCGGCTCGGTTCGGTGTTCGCTGTAGGCTCGGTTACCGACATGGCCTTGCCTAAGCTCAGCTCGGTTTCAAAATGGGCTCAGTTCGGGTTTAACTTGAGCATTTCTAGGCTCAAATTTGGCTCTTGAGGCTATGTTTTGGGCTCGGTTTTACTCTAAAGTATGGTCTTCTTTCAACCTCAGCTCAAGTGGGATTCGAGCTTACTTTCGGCTGAACTCCCGTGTCAGCTAAAGGCTTATTTACATGGATCAAATGAATACATGAATAAAGATAAAGGGTCATTTACATTATAAGAAGTATTCGGGAAATGAGATTTGACATTGTTTGCTTACTACAATAAGCATTACCGTAAAACCCCTAATTTCAGCCGCGGCTTATATAAGGGTTAGTTTCAGAAATAGGAGACAATTAGGCCTCCACTTTAAGGGTGCGGCTTAAATTAGGGGTTTACACAAGCCTGAATCCAATGGAAGTCCTGACATTTTTTCAGGAAAAGATGCCCAGAGATAACCCCAAATGTTAGGGTGCGGCTTAAATTAGGGTGCGGCTTAAATTAGGGTGCGGCTTAAATTAGGGGTTTTACGGTACCCGGAACATGTAAATAAGCCTTTAGCTTTTTAGTTACAACCGTAAAAAAATCTGAGGATCTCAAACCTAATGATAAACCCCTGAAGCCGAGACCATTACGAGCCCCTCGCTTAAGGCGATATTACACTACACGACATAAGCTGCGATATGGGGATGTCACAGAGAAGTTGCATATATTAGAAATTAAATTCTTTGTTACACAAGATTGTGTGAGATACTCCAAATTGCCAATCTTAACAATTATATCACTCCTGTATACATGTGAATAGTCTGTAATATCATCATATCGTGCCGGTATCGCAGCTCAAGTCGTGTCGTGTAATACCCCCTTAAGTGTGAAGTGCGCTGTACTCCCTGCGATAACTGCATGCTAACTCCGGGTACGTAGAGGTGGACCTGCTGCGACTAAGGCATGCTCAAAAAACATGGAGTGTATACCCTGCCAGCCCGATAACATCACATAATAAGGCCATCGTCCCGCGCCGATCTAACCGCCAACCGGGGAAGGGAGCAAAACTGAATGGGTACTGGGATTGGTAAAGGCAGAAGTAGTTTTCCTGGACAGAGAAACGAAAAAAAAGTTAGAAAGGTATCTTAGGAGATTAATTTCGTCACATTGGCCAAATTATTCTTATGACTCGTGTTTAGAAACGAAGAGTCACATTAACATTTACTGCTCCATGAAGGCCAAAAGGCATATAATTATTCCATGAGTGGGCAATGTTTGCAATAAAGGTAAGAGTAAAGTAGTTCAAAGTTTGTGCTCCTCATCTCATCATGATACGTCAATCTGACAGTATCATAAGAAAAGATCCTAGTATAAGTCTAGTATTAAGTGGTGTAGTGGTGGTTTGTGGTCCTTCTAAGACCAGGCATTTCCCGCTGGTCGTCTAGATAATAAAATAGAAACGGGGAAAACATTAAAGCTAAAAAAATAAATAACAAAACAAGTAGATAAACAGGGCCCAGGCAGCCCGAGTGTAGCAGGCGATCAGGCCGTTCTGGGTGTGTAAGATCCAGTGGGAGATCATATATATATCGTAGGAAGTGGTGAAATAAAGAGTAGATAAATAGATAAAAATGTTGGAGGTAGCCAGCCCTGATCCCTCCGACAGGGCTGTAAGATCCAGTGGGAGATCATATGTATATCGTAGGAAGTGGTGAAATAAAGAGTAGATAAATAGATAAAAAATGTCGGAGGTAGCCAGCCCTGATCCCTCCGACAGGGCTGTAAGATCCAGTGGGAGATCATATGTATATCGTAGGAAGTGGTGAAATAAAGAGTAGATAAATAGATAAAAAATGTCGGAGGTAGCCAGCCCTGATCCCTCCGACAGGGCTGTAAGATCCAGTGGGAGATCATATGTATATCGTAGGAAGTGGTGAAATAAAGAGTAGATAAATAGATAAAAAATGTCGGAGGTAGCCAGCCCTGATCCCTCCGACAGGGCTGTAAGATCCAGTGGGAGATCATATGTATATCGTAGGAAGTGGTGAAATAAAGAGTAGATAAATAGATAAAAAATGTCGGAGGTAGCCAGCCCTGATCCCTCCTATTGGGCCAGTATTTACTATTAGGCCACATTGGCCCAGTATTAGGCCACATAGTCATTGGGCCAGGTGTTATTACGTCCTGCCTACATTTACCCCTAAGACCCCTGGAGGGAAAGACCCGCGGTAAAGTCTACTCCTGAAACCTACACCCAGGGAGGCAGCTTTAGCAAAGGTCACAACTTGTCTACACTACCAACTCAAACTGATACTTAAAGTACTGCTTATATAAACTTAAGCTTAAGCTTAAAATTAAGCTTTTTACATTTAGTACTCCCTGGAAAAATAGGAAATTAGCTTCTTTTATGAACTTTGTAAAATTAATCTATTTACATTCAGTAATCCATGAAAAAATAGGAAATTAGCTTGCACGTTTTTCTGATGGAATTTTTCAGTAAATAGCCATCATTTTATTGATTTTTCTTTAGATTAGAAATGAAATAAGAGTAAGATACAAAGTCAGAATTTAAGCTGATATTGCATGTTGTCAAATGACAAAATAAAACGTGCAGTAAAATTGAATTAAAAATGTGCCCTTTAGTTGAAGTGAAATGTTAGTATCCACGCCCATACGTTGTGACTAAATCCGCTCTGCTAGACAAGAAATACATCCAGAACCTCCGTTATGTCTACCTAATAAAATAATAACTAACCAAGACGGCTCCTTTGTGTAGAGGTTTTACAATGATGCCACCAAGATCGGGCGGCCAGCGCTCTCCGAGGCCGAGGCGCCAACCCCCGCTAAATGCCAGGGCTTAGTTAGTCATTAACTCACTGCTTGGAGAGTGAGAGTGGAGTGGCCAGAGGTTGCTATGGTAACTGGGTCGGGCCTTGTGGAGACGTTAGCAGCTCCTCCAGTAGGTGCGGGACGCTGGAGGAGTTACTATAGCAACCCCCTGTTGCCATGGCTACACCTGGACGCCCAGGTAGATGATATGAGCTGGAGGAATGTCAGTGTACATGGCACCGAGTAATGAACGATTTCACACGTGAGTACAGAATAATATTGAGGTAGTGAGTGATAGGTCTACTACTCAATATACACCTGATTCAGAACGGAGGAGTATGTTAGTATTGTGATAGGCCCTGGGTTCCCACAGCATGGATACTCACCAAACCGTATACCCTTAAACACGTATTCTAACAATATAGTCTGTCATCGTACGTGTCCAATGCATACATGTATAAACATGTATGCGTAAACATGTATAAATACGTGCATTTGTCCCAGGAATAGCGAGTACGAATACTTCATTATTTATGATATTTTCCCATTTACGTCTTCAATTAAGATGCATTGTTGCAACACAAAGGCATCATTGAACTCGATACTCTCAAGACCTTCTCGATTAAAACAAAAAGATGCACTCATCGGAAATGTAGACACACGGAGGGTTATTGTGCAGCCCGACCCAGGGCCTAATCAGCATGGTTCTGGTGAATGGTGCTAAGTGAGAAGGGGTTTTTAGACTGGGCCCTGAAGCCTGTATTCCACTGGGCGATTTGGATCACATAGAGATTATGACAACTAAAACAATGGGAAAAATGAATATATAGAATAAGATATAGCCCTAAGTATCTGTGAATGGCCTGGGTTGTCGCGGTAAGTACTCTCCACTGTCTCCTCACTACTCGTGCACGTCGCCAAGACCTACTTCGTCCAGATCGATACGTCTAAGATAAGAAACATATCGCAAAATAAAGTGATTAATTCCCCGTGTCCGGTCGGTTTTCTTCCAATCTGTCCAACATTTGACGATTTATATTCCTTTAAGTTCAGTTTCAAGAGTGTGACCAAAATGTGGAATTAAAATAAAGTGATAATTTATATGTATTTAACAATCTTTTTCTAATTCTACGGACTACTATTTAAGCCTGTATTCCACATACCGATTTTGAAGCTGCCAAATTTGTTTGATTTCATCTGACGATACAACATGGTATCTTACATCCTATATACGATTCAAAAGAGATGCATAAGACCTTTCTGGTGATGTAGAACATGTCTATATTTGACCATTATTCCGACTGCCGATTTTGAAAATCGGCAGCAAAATCGGTATTTGGAATGTAGCCCTTAGAGTTTTAATCAATGAAAGATAGCACGGGATAATATTCTTGGAACCTCCTGGAACTATACCAACAGGTAGGTTATACCAATAGAGCAGTGTCTTAAATTAAAAAAAAACAAAAAAAACAAACAAAAAACATAATAACCCATACTGTAGAACGCTGGTTTGAGTCTATTCGGCGGTTTAATATATATATATATACCTATTTAAACAAAGCCTTTTGAAAAAAGGAAAATTATTATATCCAATACATTGGGATGAAAATACACCCAAGTATATCCCCTCCCTTGTTCCCCCCTGGAGTCCGATCCTTACCGCTGCATGTGGCCCTATCTTTGGTGGAGGTTGTCCGATGCATGACTTGTCTGAATCTCTTTTTCTTACTTTTTTTGGAAAATGTATTAACTTTTCTCTCTGCCTCCTATTTGGTGACTGCACGTACTGTAGATCTGAGCTTTTTACTAAATATCATAGATTATTGAAACTATGACATTTTAACACTTTGGTTGGCAATCCTCCTTGGTTTTAGGTTTTTCTATAGTTTGGCTTTATCTAGGTTTGGAACTTCTTTTTGATTTTTTAGCTTTCATTGTATGAGCTTTGCATGAATCTACAAGGATGGTTTGACTGACAATTTTCTAACTTCAATATTATTTTCAGATTATGTTATAACCAGACTATGTCACCTGTGTAATAGGTTAAACATATTTTCTGTATACTAGTCTTTGTATTGAATTTTGTAGCTTTCGTATTCCTAGGGCACAGCCCTTATATTATGGCCATATAGTACGTGTTATGGTTGTAGATATTAGTATTATTTCCAACTTATTTCTACTCTATTTAATAATATCCTTTTATCGTGCCCTCTGTATATATACTTTGTAGTTTGAGTAATGTTTTGATCAGTAGAAAACTCGGCCTTCCAAGCAGGTTTGATTTCTTTAAGAACTTAAAGTCTTGAAACGTCCACAAGTGGCCTATTTTAGGTGTGAGGACTTAGAATGGTCTATCACTTCGTTTAGGAAATACTGCCAAATTTATGAAGCATTATATACAAGCAAATTATGGATGCGTATATATTTGCTAACATCTAATAGAGCTTGTCGGGTCAAACACGTTACTTGAAGTATACGTCCCTCATTTGTATGACTTTAGACTTTGATTAAGGTTAAAGGTCTTAAATAGAAAGTCTGAAACAGATCATTCCAAAATTTATCGAAATTTATTTAAATTTCCGAGAATTCCCAGTGATAACGAGGCAAAAACTCATTCTTTTCATCAGTTTGGATAAATTATGACATACCCACCTTCCTTGACGTCTGTAAAAACAAAGAGTCCTCGATTTCAGAAATGATTTGACGTGAGAAAAGACATAAAACCTTTTTTCAAAACTGTTGAAAATGATAACCTAGCTAAGATACATATTTTAAAACACTTTTATCTAATAGAAAATAAAAGTGAAGAGATTCAGTGCTGAGTGTGCAAAGTGTGCTCGACGTGTCACTATTTTGTTTGACTTAGGCACCGGTCAATCTCCGCACAATTATACTAACATGAGCACCTACAAATATTATATCACTATTTATTTATTTATTTATTTTTTCGCAATAAAAAGAAAGAGAAAATTATATTGATAAAGGAAAAGAAAAGAAAGAGGGAAAAAAAGGAAAAAAAAGAGGGGCAAAAAGAGAAAGGAAAAAGAAAAAGAAGGAGGGAGGGCGGGAAACAAAAGGGGGGGGGATTAAAAAGAAAATCTCTTGGAAGGCCGACGAGTTTCACCTCTTGATTTCTCCATTCTTGTCGTTGTCGTTGGTGTTGTACAGACTTTGAGTTGATGTAGTTTCCTTTCCTCCACACTGGGTCACACAGTCACACTGACCCCACCAGTACCACCACCACCACTGTAGACGACCCAGGTCCCTCACCTTCTCCCGGTCCGACCCCTCCCGTCTCGGTGGCCGGGTCTCGCCGCCAATCGTCCACCGGACCGGACCACCAGAACAGTACGGTGGCCACCGACTCGGCCACCGAGGCCTCCGAGGACAGCTTCATATTGACTCCCATGCCGAACATCGACGACTCGGGCTACTTGCTTGAGAGTCTCGATAAGGCCAGCGATGTCAGGTAGGTGGGGCGGTGAGGGTATTTTAAAGCCTGTATTCCACTATAGATCTGGGACACAAGAAAAAACTAAAAAACCTGAACATTTTCTGTCACCTCTTGTTTGTTTCGTATGTTCTCGTAAATTCACCAAAATCCAATTTTAATGGCATATGCAAAGTGTAATGACAGTATGTGTCCTCTTAATGTACAACACTTCATATAAAAAACACTTATAATGTCTAGCCAGAACTATCGTTATGTCACAATAAAAGGAACATAAAATGAGCTGTTTCTTGCTGACCAGATCTATAGGCGATTCTGACCACCACGATTTTGGTCATTGTAAAGTTTTATTGGGAATTTCACAGAAACCGTCTCATGGTGTGTGGCATTGGAAAGGGAATTGAAAATCCTTTCAAATGATATGTAACATGTCTATGATCAGTTCTTATTCCTATTTGTGATTTCTGAAATCGCTACAGAAATCATACTGGCAATTTCTGAAATCGTGAGTGAAAAATCAGCTATTGGAATACAGCCTTAATAATAATGGTGAACAGCATTTGCAATAATGGGTTTTTCAGAGTTTGTTTTTCATTTGGCCTTTTCTTTCAGTTTTAATCTTTTATTTTTGTTACAATACATTATGTTGCAATTTTGTTTAATTGCAAAATCCATCTAAATTCCTATCATTTCTTTACATACAACATTTTTTATGAATAACATTTCTTTACATTCCTAAGTTGTTGAGGATGAAAATGAATCAATAGAAAGTAAAGCAGAAATTTAAAATCAATGTTAAATAAAGAAATTGAGTTTGGGGAGTAAAATGATCATCCGACAAATAAAAAAAAACTGAACAACAATTTTTCAAAAGATATAAAAGAATGAGTTTAGTTTCATTGTGGAACAACCGTTAGATAAGAACACATTACTTATTGCAAATGCTGTCCATTCCTTTCTCTTTTGTTTATTTCTTTGCAAGTAATTTGTTTATGATTTTTTGCAAGGCTAGAAAGTAATGTTGAATTTAACAACCACCGAGATACAAACCGAATTGAGAAAACTTTCCCTACTTAATTTATTTTCTCAATACAAACAAGAGAAATGCTTCAATATCTGTCAAAATGTTTAGAAAGAAGATAGCTCAATAGTAAAACATTACATTCAACCCTTGCAATCTGTATATATTATAGTATTGTGATACAAATACTCTTTTTCTCGTTTCCCTTGACGTTTGTTATAAGTTCCACATTTCTGTATTTATTAAGTTTAACACAAATCAACATTCGGGAAAATGGTAAGTGTCAAATTAAATGCGTGCATTGAAGACGGGTTTCTGTTTTAGGTAGGAGCAATATTCCCAATAAATGATATATCTTTGGCTCCTATGTGATACTTGGTCGACCAGTTCCACAGAAATGTTTCCTTGGGTCTCCCAACCTATAACTCCACCAGTATCAAAAATAAAGCTTGGTCTATTTGATCGTGCGGGGGACGGTAATAATGTGAATAATAGATTGATAAAAGTTATTAAGTAATCCCGGACATAAAAGGCAGTAGGAAATCAGTGTATACTGAGAGCATAATCAGTGTACATCCTTGCAGTAGTAGTTCAGTGTAAAGTCAGTAGAAATCAGTGGGAAAACAGTGTGTGGACAGTGGTCAATCAGTATGTCCGAATTATTAAAATGAGATAGGGTATACAATCAGTGTATAATCAGTACCATTTCAGTAGCTCAGTTAAATATTTCGGACATACTGATTCAGGAAGTGTCCACTGCCGATTGTTCCGGGTTAAACAAAACCTGCGAAACTCATGCTGCCCTCTGCCACTGTGCCTGGATAACAATCGGGGGGTCATTCTCGGACTATCAACTGTACTAGTCAGCTGAGTATAGCTTGCTATCATAGATTGAGGGTTTTTACCATAGTATATTGTATAAACTGCCAAACTAGGACCTCCGTATGTCCATGTAAAACACACAAAACTGTATAGACCAGTAATCTAGGGGTCAGGACCTGCTCTATATCCATGTAAAAAGCCCACGTGTATTATAGACTGCTGATTTAGGATCTCTTGTATGTCCATGTAAACGCAGCCAAATTATATATGTATACGTAGTTTTCCAGAATTTTCCCTTAAAAGTTTAAAAATCAGATCTGCACTGAGTGTAACATGCACCCTCTCACCCAGTGAACCAACCCCAGTAGCCCCTGCTGACCACATAAGGCAAAGATAGGGGGACTCAGCACTGACCAAGTGGTTCTTTGGGTTCAATTCCCAGTTGGTGCTGGGTTCACGAAGGGATGAGGTACAGCAAAAATAATTCCAGGTTTTGATCCCCTGCTGTTTGCCCATCCTGTCACCTTCATCTCATAGATTCGATCACCAAGGACAGAATTTGTCCTAACTGGTTTTCTCCGTGTAAATGACCCTGGCTGTCGGTACACCGTAAAACACCCAACATTCACTCACACCCAGTGAACCGTGTACCCCCTACATAGTAAACACTCAAAAAACATACGTAGCTGTCTACGAACCTTCATAAAACCCAACAAACAGGATCTCCGTCTCAGTAGGAGTCTGATCTGACTGACCCCGCTACCTCCCGGGCAGTGTTATTATCCCGCTCCAGGGTCGGTGAGTTGAGAATCAGTTTCAGAATGATTCTCGGCGACAGGTCCATTACCGGTTTTACACCGGTCGGGGTGACAGCGGGCAAAGGGCTGGCGAATATCGGAGGAAATTGGGTGGAAATATTTCAAAAAACGTATCCTGGACATGTGGTGATTCCCGGAAAATGGCTGTTGTTTCAGTATGTGTTACAATGTGCCTATCTACCTTTTTACTGTACATGGATATTGGTATCTTTTTAAGGTGTGTTATGTTTAGAGGTCACATTGTATTTTCCCAAAACTGTCTACGTTCACAGACTGACAGTGTGTCCAGGCATGTAGAAATGGAAAGGATGACTATGATTGTGTTCTTCGTGAAAATATAAAATGATAGTTTATTTTATTTCTTTAAATTGCCCCACTTTCTTACCTTGGAATACGCAAGTTTTTTTTTTTTTTTTTTTTTGCGGTATGCAGTTTCAGTCATTAAACCGTGTTATCTTATTTCAAGTCCGCATAGCAGTAACGTACTGATGACTATTTAGTGTCCATATCTACATTGACGTTAACTGAGAGATGAACACAGCTTCCCAGTAGCTGGTATCATGGAATGACATCACCTGCTGATATCATTGTGTTATGGCCATAACTATTATCAGGCTATCACCATAGAAACGGAATGACCCAAACCTTCCCCATCGACCCTATAGTGTAGCTCAGGGGCGTTTTGATTAGAAAGCGAATTTAAGAAACATCCAAGTTGCCATGTGAAATTAAAGAAATATCCATGTGGCCTGTGAAAATGTTTAAAAACATCCCTGTTGTCATGTCAAATTTCAGAAACATTCACGACATGTCGAATAAAGGAGACATCCATGTCGTCATGTCAAATTTTATAAAGATATATGTTGCCATGTCGAATCTAAGAAACATCCATGTCGCCATGTCAAATTTAAGAAACATCCATGTCGCCATGTCAAATTTAAGAAACATCCATGTCGCCATGTCAAATTTGTATAACAGTCATGTCACATGTCACCTTATTTCTCACACCCCTCTCATACAACTGAGGCCTATAAAGGTCAGTGTTCCTGTGTCGGATCTAAGGGTACACATCTCCTATTTTAAAAATAGACATGAGACTTGTGAACTGAAATATTCATTCAAGTCAGTTTTTGAACTTGTTCACATCATCATGGCCAGAATAACTCATGAACCAGCTGTTTAGATTAACCAGCTTCAGTTTTCAGTTTTTTGTCACATGATGTCAGTTCAGGGGAGTATGGCACCACTCCACTCTATTCAATGAGGGAAATTCCAACGCTCTCCAATCTCTTCAGCCCGTTGCATGATAAACTCATGCACTCAAAAGTCGAGTAACTCTCTGTTTGGAGAGTGTAAGTCTATCTGACCAGGAAGTACTTAGCTGGTTCCCGAGGTGGGTTAAACTGTTTACGGACTGCCTCAGGTGACAGGCCCTGAAGAGTGACTCATGGGGTCGGATAAGGGGCTCCCAGACCCTGATAAGTGGCTCCCAGCCCCTGATTAGGGGGCAGTAGCCGCTGATAAGTAGCACCCCCTCCCCCCCGGTAGCTGTGTAGGCCTCAGTTTTAAGACTCAGTTTTAAGAACTGGGCCTTGGAACACCCTATGGTGTAAATTTTCAAATCCCACTTCGTGCCACTTCGAGTATCTATAACTCACAAATGACAAGAAGTCAGGGCCAATGCCCAAACATAAGTGGACAGGTCTGTCCTACCTACTTTTTAAAATTACCAAAGTGTCATAAATATCCAATGTGGATGGGTAAAGTCCAATGTATCCAAAAATTTGGCCCAATAATGATGCACTGAGCATGCCCAAGACCCAGGTCATGTGATCAAAGCTCGGTAACTGGTTCTTGGCTGGACACTGCATGGTCCACTAAGTTGTCCAGTGATCTGTGACACCGGTGACAAGCTAAAAACACAAACGTCGCTGCACATGGTTGGGAATGAAAATTTAGCAATCTGATATTGCCCTACAACTCATTTATGGAGCATTACTAAGTGCAATGGATAAACTACTACGCATTTATGGATATGTAAGTCCACATATACAGTCGTAAAGTAGGATCAGACCACCTGCATTTTGTGTATGCAATGATTTGAAACTTAAATGGTAGGTGTGTTTAAGAATTCTACGGCTTGGTAGGCTGTGCTAGAGTTCTAGAGCTACACCCCTCGGCACCCTGTAGGCTATACTGAGAGAAAGCAACGTTTAAAACTGACAAATATAGCATGGGCGGATCCAGAGGGGGCGGGGGCTGGGGATGTGCCCCTCCCCTTTTCCGGGAAAATTTCTTTTTTTAATGTAAAATTTTGCCAAAATGTAATTAAGGAATTTTTTTCAGTAGCGCCCCCCCCCCCCCCCTTTTTTTTTTTTTTTTCCAAAATCCTTGATCCGCCAGTGTGTAATGGCGTGCTTTCAATCAGGTTACAGAAAAGCTGATGCCACCGGCAATTAAAAAAAAACGGTTCTCTGTCCAACGTCCAACTTTTTATGTTTTATGGTTTTTTTTCGTTTGTGCAGGATTGAGATTTTCTGTTTTCACTACCTGCAAAATAAAGATGGATCTTTCCTTCAAACATATACCATAGAAGTAAAGACTGGCGTAAGTGTGAATTTCCATGTTAATGTATTTACAAGTAAAAATGAATCCTGTCACTTTTTGCCATCTGCATCTAGACAGGAATCAGTTTGCTATTTAACCACGGCATGAGCAGTGATTCTAAATATAAACACACCAAATGAATTCCGAGAAAAAGATAAAACTGAAACAAAACACATCCTTGTCCCGATCAAATGACCTCATGTTTACATGATAGTAGTGTTTAAAGTAACAAAATCCCTATACACAGAAAAAAAACAGATCCTGTTTAATTGTACCAACATCACCAAATAGCCACAATTTCTCACGTTTAATATCTGAACTTCAAGGCTATGTGACTTTCAGTATTTTTTTGAAGATATTTTTTGGGTGTGGGAAATAATCTATTGACAGAGTACCAACCACACAGGGAAAACAGGGAAAATGGGGACAAAAATCCCTGACAGGGAAAACACTGGGAATTTGCTAATTTTACCAAAATATAGGGAAAACATAGGGAATTTCATTTACCAAAACACAGGGAAAACACAGGGAAATTCATTTGGCCAGGTTCTAAAATTCCTGATTCTCAAAATAGTAAGGATTTGACTTCTTGTTGTTGGGTCCAATTTTTTTCTGCACGTGAAGGCTATTAAATTGGTCAGTATGACACAGGGAAAAATTGTCTGCGACAGGGAAATCTCAGGGAAAACACAGGGAATTTGAAAATGTATTTTGAGTTCAGGCTGCCAACGCATGTATTATAAGGTCTTAAAAGGTCTTATTTTGGTTTTTCTTTTTATAACGCTATTAGAAAGGTCTTATTTTGGGTCCAAATCTAAATGTATAGCAAGATATAATTTTATTCTTTTTCTATCTTTACCATTCTTTGACAGAATGTATAAAAAAAAAAGTCACAAAAAGGTCTTAAAAATGTCTTGAAGAGGTCTTATTTTGGTACCTGACAAGGTATTAAAAAGGTCTTATTTAGGTCTTATTTTGATTTTTGAAAAAGCGTGGGAACCCTGGAGTTGGCACCCTGACTGAATATCAAATTGTACACATATCCCTGTGCCACCTGTTAAAGTCCATACAGACCTGCCCCCACTGGTACCCTACTGGTCTCTGCCCCCTCCCAGGGGCCAATCACAGACCCCCTGCAGAATTAAATGAGGTTAATTACCACCAACAGTGGCTGAAATGGAATTGAATTGAATTAGGTGAAGTCTGAAGGGTCTCCCTAGCCCAGTAAGGTTAACGACAGCAGTAGAACATTAGCTCCATACATATACAACGTCGGACGCAGATCAACTCTAGGTGTCTTTCTCAGGAGTTGTTCTCATACATGCACACTCACATACAGATGTAGGAGTCACGGATATGATGGTCTTTACTACACTACCACAGCAAGTGTCAGTTACACTTAGAAGTTGCCAACAGTAACCTGTAGATGTACGTAGTCATTGGAGAAAGACCGACTCGTGGCGTTTTGCTCAATTAAGAGTCACTCCTATATATGAAATTGAATATTCGCACAGACGTATATTCTTATTGGACCTATAGTAGTACTGGATGTTCTGGTCAGGACATGCACTGATTCATGCACACTCACATTGTCGTACATTAACTTCAGACAGAGGGCAACTTATGTTGCTCAGGAGGCATTCCAAAACATTTATGTACACTCATATATAGAAGAACATTTACATTGGTCATAGACTGATTCTGTGATCTCCCCCGGAATCACTCTCACATATGTACAATGTAGAAGACCTACATTGACGTGAAATGCTTGAACAATGATTTGCTCAGGAATAGCTCCTATACGTGCACGGTCACATGGAAATACGTTGACATTGGATATAGAGTTACTCTCTGTTCTACTCAGGAATTGCTCCCATACGTGTACACTCACTTAGACGCACATCCCGCCAGGGTCATCAAAGGCCGGGTGTGTGGTGTTCCTTCTATGGGATATTGCACATGAAAGACCCCTTGCCACTCTTCGAAATGAGTAGGATATTGTACCCAGTGGCAGGTTTCTTCTAAATCATATCATGGATACGATCACCTTTAAGCTGAAAACCATTACCTTGTGCAGTCTGGAAAGAACCTTGCGTGGTTGACCCGACATTAAACTACCCCAACAAACAAACAAACTGCTCAGGAGTTGCTCCCAAACATGTCCACTCACCTAGACATACAAAAACGTCAGACAAATCACAACACTCAGTGTTCCCCTCAGCAGTCGCTCACCTCCATGTATCCTCACAGTCTTCTGTCTGTCCTCAGCTCGCGGGTGTCGTCCAACGATGACATCGGGCCGTGCGACCCGGGCCGGGACCCCTACTCCCCGGGCACTACGTCTGACGTGTCCTCTCCACCCATCTCCGGGAACACCCTGTCCGACCTGTCTGAGGCCTCCATCTTCAGGGACGCGCTCAACGACAAGGTGAGATTTTTACCCATTTAGTATGAAAGTTTATAGATCTGGGACACAAGAAGGAACTCAAAAACTTGAACATTTTCTATCATCTCCTGTTAGTTTGTCTTTTCCTATGTTCTTTTAAGTACCAAAGCGCAACTCCAATTCAAAGTGTAATGACAATATGTGTCCTGTTAACGTACAACACTTCATGTGAAATATTATTTATAATATCTAGCCAGAACTATTGACTACCAATATGTCACAATACGATTAACACTAAAAGTAGTAGAGCTGTCTCTTGCTGACCAGATCTATAGTGTAATTTGTTTTAACCAAATCCTTTCTTAAAGGATTGAAAATCATGTCCAAATGTGTAAAGAAATGTCCAATTAGTTTTAGTGTATCTCCAAGGTATGGATCTTTTGCAGACATGGTCAGGTGATCACCCTAGCCATGTGCCGCTCCAATAAATCATTGTGTGATGCATAATTTCCAGATGATAAATGTATAAGATATGATTTCACAAGAATTAACAAAAATGTGTTCTAGATTTATATTTTATGCTAAAAACAATGATTGCAAATTGATCACCAATATGGCACCAAGCCCATTTTGGTTGATGTGACGTCACCTGCACAACAATTATATGCATGCAGTGGTAGCAACAAAGTCGTGAATTGATTTTTTGTGAGTTGATAATCATTGTTTCAACACCAAGGTGTTATTGACACGATTAGATCGTTCAGGTGTATTGATGTTCAAAAGCTCTCCCATCTACGGCACTAACGAATAAAATAAGACTCTTAAAAAGTTATTTTATCACGGTCATGTGTAGAAACTCACGAACTTTTTTATTATGAATCCATGCCCAGGGAATGTATGCACGTGTGGATGTAAGTCATTTAGAATGCTCAATATCTGAGATAATGTTGCACATGATTTATGACTCAGAAATAGTCTTATCTCAACTCAGTCTCACTTAGTTACCATCAGTACATTTAACCTGAGGCAGACAGGCTGAACTGAGCGAAAAACTATGGAGACTTGTGAAAAGGTGAGCTATTATTACCCTAAATCTACCAAATTGGTAGAAATAGTTAACATTATTCTCCATATTTTCCTCTCTTTTTTTTCCAGGACTTGACGCGGTCGACAAACGGTCACATCAGCGACACCGGCTCGCGGGGTCTCAACGACAGTACAAATCTATCGGTGACCTCCAGCATCAACTCAACAAGCTCCAACTCGGTCAACAAAAGCAGTAAAAGTACAGACAAGAAGAAGAAGGGGTCCTACTGGTATAATGTAAGTACCACCCACTGTCTACCCTTAAGACACCCACCCCCAATAGCTTTACTTGTGAATTGCATATATCATATTTCTAAGAAACCCCTGCCTGACCAACTCCAGCGTTGATTTAATTTTCGGGCTAGAAGCTTTGTTTTCAGCCTGTCAACAGGAAACAAAACAAATTAAAAGAAATGGGGGAACAGACTTAATATGTTAAACTTTAGGATTATAAAGTTAAATAAAGACTAACTCGATCAGTGTGTTGACATTGATTGGTTGTTTATAGATAATATGCTAAATTTGAACGAGTTTCTACAGGATAACTAAAACAACTCTGAACTCAAAATATATTTTATCTACATGGGCCAAATACAATGATACAAGCCTATAAAAAAAACACAGAAGAAAACACATCTTGCAAAAATGCTCGAAGTAAGGGAAATGCTGACTAATCTTTGACTAGAATAGATCTTTTTTCCTCTAGAAAATTCTCTTGGTCCAAAAAGATACTCCTATGTTAGTTTTAGAGTTACTGTAGAAGGCATAGCACTGGGTTATATGACGAAAGATTTCATTTTGCAAAATTCAGGCCAATCATTTCCTTATTCTTACTTTTGGTTCCGTGCGAGTTCAATCAACTTTGCGCCATATCAATGCTCATATGAATGCATTTAACACAGTTTTTCACCGACTTTTAATACGCATGTTCAAAAATCTGGCCGACTTATTACTATTACACTCGAATTTATTTATAATTTTTTGCTATCTAATTTTATAATTTATTCTCTCTCTTTTTTTTTTTATAGATAATTGTTGAAGAATTGTTAACTACCAACAGTCGGTCATGGCTGTGTCCTATGTACTTTTGAAATAGTTAAACATGTTTTACATGTTATGCACCAACAGTCGGCCATGACTGCTTACAGCGTTACATACTCAGATTCTATTTACCCCCCCGCCTTTTTAAACACATATATCATGTTATTTACCAACGGTCGGCCATGACCACTTATGACGTCATTCAGAATTTATTTTTTTAATTAAACATTTTTTACATGTTGTCTACCAACAGTCGGCCTGACTGCTCTCGCTATTATGTGTTAGAATTTTTTTGATTAAACATTTTGGACGTCATCTACCAACAGTTGGCCGTGACTACTTACGGTGTTCAGAACTTTTTTAAAAAATTAAACATTTTTTACATGTTATTTTTTCAACAGTCGGCCATGACCACTTACACTGTTTTGTATTCAGAAATTCTTTATTTTAATTAAACATTTTTTACATGTTGTTTACCAACAGTCGGCCATGACTGCTTACACCGTTATGTCCGAGCCACAAAACCTGAGTCTTCAGGGTTATCTAAAGGTCACGTGAGCCCAGCCTGTTTTACAACATTCATTCATCTTTACCTCATTTATCTCATTATATACTTTCTCATTCTCTTCCAGCGCATGGGTCATTTCCAATGTCTCGAATCTATTAATCTTTTTTTTGTCTTTTTTTTTGTCTTTTCGAGGCCGTTGTTTTGTCAGGTTAAGGAGGCTCTGTTGACTTTAAACTGTTTTAGGTAAGAGGTGGATTTGGGGTTGTGAACACAGTCATGTAAGTTCTCTTCTGCATTTGACAAGGGTCTGTTTCTTTTAAGTCTTTTTTCACAAGAAAAGAAAGGAATATTGGATTTCTCTTGCCTTTCACTGACTGGCATATTTAGGGTTATATTTTCCCTCGAGCCAGGTATGCCTTTAAATTTTAAACCTGAAATTTTCAAAAATATATTTTTCATCTTTCTCTTAACAACTTTGTGTTATATCATGTTTCCAGTATGTAAATAAATGTGTCCTAAATAGATACGTACACCTAATTGTAAGAGAGGTAAATCGTTCGCTGCAATGCCTTCTGTGTGGGCAAAAGATGGGCACATGTATTTCTACTATACTTTTTTTTTTTTTTTTTTTTTATTGAACTTCAATATCATCACTTTACAGTGCTTTTCATGATATCAATATTAATAACAGTAAACGGATAATCGATAAATATATACAATATATACAAAATTTTTACCACATATAAATCATCTTATTCACCAAGGGTCGGGGTGGCCAGCGTCGCAGAGGCTTTGGTACCACTCGTTGGCATTGACACCCCATGGGTTCGAGTCCCATGGGGTGCAGCCTGGTAAAAGGACATTTGGATGACCCCTGCACGGAATTGTGCCCAAATGGTCCACAGGACCCAAAAAAAAAATATATATATATAAACAAGAGTGGGTTTCAAAAACACATAGTATTCATAATTTTCAATTTACAAACTTCACGTTATACCAGCTTCATGTACTTTTTTCCATATTACTCTAACTATTTCAGTGGTTAAACTTCGTTTAAATTCAATAATTGATTCCATTGACTGTATAAGGGTTGGCAAACACAACCAATATTGATTGGCTCTAAATTTCCAATATTTTCGATAAATCTCGAGATTAGGTTTGGATAGTTTAACCTTTTTTCCATCACTACTCCTGAGTACTACAATAGTCAGGGTGCATATAATCGAATTTTCAGAATTTAAAGATTTAAAAAACACAAATTTGACAATGTTTGGGGTATAAGATCTCAAAAAAAGAAAGATTTAGCCTATTTTATTTAAGAAACAATTCGCAGCGTTTTGGTTATATTACTAGGAGGAGAGACTACGTCTCGTTTAGTAGACGATCACAATCTCCTTTTTATTCCCCCAGCCATCTGACTATTGACACATCTCAGACAGGTCGTAGGACCGCGTAGCAAATGGCTGCCAAAAACGTTATATGGACCAGATTATGGACACTTACAATAGACCCATAGATTGAGTCTTCACCAAACAGCCAAAGAGATTAATATATAGGGAAAGGACCATTTTAGCTTTACCCACTTTGTCTTTTTATACCTAGAAAAATACTGGTTTCTAATTGGATAAAAAGAAAATACTGGTTTCTAATCTGAAACTTGAAATAAACTGTATATTCTATATTCCATATACCAATTTTGATACTACCGATGTTGTATTATTTTTTTCTCTGAGAATGTGACATGAGTCCTTAAATCTTATATACCATTCAAAAGAGAATTGTAAGACCTTTCTATTGAGGTATGACATATCTACATTTGACCTTTATTGCCGATTTTCGAAATCGGCAGCAAATTTGGTTAGTGGAATATAGAATTTCTTCTCTCCAACACCCCCAAAAATCAATTTCAAAATTTGATATTTAGAACATGCTTCACAACACATCATGATACATTCAGATTTACGGGTGTTTTTTTTACACTGTCTCCAACTTACATCCCTTCACATAGCCTTTACCCTTGTATTTGGAAGGATTTACAGATTCAGTTCAATAAGTGTATGCTCTAGCGTACTCAGTGGGTCAGTGTAGACCTATTCGCGGCTATATAGTGGGGAGTATTTTTATATAGAGTTGGCCCTGCCTCTACCATTACGTGTATTTTGGCACACTGGCCCCATCGTCCGTCTGGCTATCGACAGCAATGAAAGTCCGCGGCCCATAGTTGAAAAACAATAATACAAGGGGGGCTTATTATGTATATGTCCGGAGGGTTGGGGCATGACTAGACTTAAAGTTACACCAGTATAGGTTACCCAGGCCTGAGAACATTTTGTTTTTAACTAGATGTTGAAATGCTATCAATCCAACGTGAAGAGTTGAATAAGTGAAAGGTGTTAAAAACTTTTATTGACCGACATGTTTCGCCCTTTGATAGGCTTCCTCAGGGTCAAACAGACATCTTGTTTTTAGTAAACTGATGGGCAGAATAAAAAGTATCCTGCATTATTCCTAAGTGCCAAATAAAACGAAAGGAAAAACCCATGCCATGTAGGAGTTTTATGTATAGGATATATTTTATTCATGGTACTGAGAAGTAATACCTTGCAGAAAAAAAACAAGGACAGTTGTTAAATTCTATAATGTTGTAAAATATTGAAAAAATCATTGATTTAATTATGTAAAACAGTATTAAACTCAAGGTTTTCATCAATAGTTAATCATGATTAACTCAAATAAAAATACAAACAGGTTTGATATATCAGTGAAAATCCCGATGTCGATTTGCAAGTTGCAGCTTTCACTATAGATCGAGTGGTGCTACTAAAATGCATTTTCCAATTTCTACAGCAGAAAACCTTGGTTTTACATTAAACAGTGGACTGTTCAGCTGTTAACCCCTGGAGTGTTCCCCTCTGTCTGTCCCTGACTGTTTTTACCGCAGAACATTGGCCGAATAACACCACCTCCCAAAACACACAATGCTACCACCAGACCAAGGAGTATGTATTACAACAGAGAGTGCACTCCAGCCTACCAAAGTGCCGCATTTCCCTGGTTTTGGACGAGTGTTCTATATGAGAAATAATGAGTTGAACGTGGCTCAAGAGCCCTACGGTTGTGATGCTACCGCGAAAGTGGCCGGGAAAAAAATCCATATGAGAAATAACTATGTGGCATTAAAAAAGCAAAAAATCCTAACTAAATGCTTCCACCCCACATATAGAAATTTGTATGTGAAATAAAAATGTTTGTAGTTTGATTTTATTGGGTACTGGCATCATCAGAAGATTCCCCGTGGTACGCCGGCACTTTGTTATACTACGGGAGTGCCCTCTTGGAATACATACTCTGACCAGATATATATCAAGTTCGTTTTGCACCCCCTGATCTCGCAGATTTCACGCCTTGGGGTTTCCTGTCAAACCAAGCTTTTATAAAGCTAGAGAAAAAACAGATTAACCAATTAGGGATGTAAGTTTTCTCTCTCGCATTTTTGATTTTGAAATCAGAGTTGAGACTGAAACAGCCTAAGTGATTACTTGTAAAGATACTGTACCCACAGTGCCTTTCGCAGTGTTTTAAGACAAACGGATTTTGTAATTAATTTTCAGAATTTTTGTTTTGTATTACCATGACTTACATCCCAAACATCGATACTAAATGAATGTGCCAAAGAAGTGAAGAACAGTGTGTCCCTGATAAATATCCAGGCCATAGCCGATTTCCTATCTAGGGGCCGTCCATAAATGACGTCACGCACAAGGGGGTGAGTGGGTTGAACCGTGTGACACTGCCTGAAAACGGGCCTTTTTTCATGTTTAAAACAGAAAATTCAGTGTGACAGGGGTGGGACGGGGATCCTAAAAGTATTCTGGAAAACTTTGACATCATTTACGGACGGCCCCGCTATATACCCCTTTTTGATGCTGCAGACCCAATCTTACTTTTTCAGCCGACTTCTCTGTTTTGACTATCTCTGCTATAGACTCCTAACCCAAGCTAAGTAAACTGTCCGTGCATTTTTTCAGTCGTCGAAGACGAAGAAAAGACTAAGCCGCGCCAAGGTAGAGTGGAGAGCGTGTACTTGTAATGTGGCTTCTTCCCGCTAGAGTGTGCTGTCAAACATTCTGATTGGCCCTCGTAGTGCTGCACTAAACAAGGTCAAGGTCATTGGTGTCAAGGTTAAAGAAAAAGCATGCCCCAAATTATTTTTGTCCATTTTTCTCAAATTTGTATTATCATTTCCTCCACATTAATTTCCTAATGGTTCCCAATTAAAACCAAACAACAAATATAAAAATGTAACTTATGTGCTTTATAAAACAAGTGTTGGTGCTATTTTTATAATAATTATAAACAAATCAAGTTGTAACGGTGCAGGGCTTAAAATTAATGTATCTTTTCTATAACATTACATCAGACTTTCGTTTTTGGAATGATAGCCGACAGACATGCGTTATTTAGAGGAAATAGGCAAGAAATATAAACGCTCACCTAAGTGAAATGATCAATTATATTCGTAATATCAACTAATAAAAAGTGGATTTCTTGACCTTTGTGAACAAAGAAGGTAGACTACGCTATAAAAAATAGATATATGATTATTTTTTAATTGAATTTTCAAATTTTGTTTTGCATAAAATTGAGAAAAATCTAGCCACGTCTTAGATTTAAGATGTCAGGTCAACTTTGACCACGACCTTAGTTACTAGGCCCATATAAATAGTTATCTAGCTATTGACCTTTGACCTCTCATGGCCCCCTCACTGAGGTGTAGGCGTCTTCACCAAGGTCTCCAGGGCTCACTTAATCAACTTAACCAACCTCGAACTAAACAATTTTCAGATGTTTTTCCTGATTTTGTTTAATGTCATCAGTTTGAAAATTCTTTTTTGAGAGTTACTTCTTGTGTCCTTAGTGTATATATATATATATATTTCTATAAGATTTTCAAATCTTTCTGATTATGTTCTTTTTCAAAAACATGAATGTTTTTCTAGAACAAGAAGCTTGGGTTCCAACACAAAAACAAGAAAATTATCTGATAGACCTGGCGATGTATTTTGTGATAATTATCAGCAACGGCAATAAAGATAAAGGAGAGAAAATACATTGGTGTTTTGCAGCGCTGCAGTCTGGTGTTACCATACCAGGTGGCAGCACTGAGTAATTCCATTTAGGAAAAGACTAGGGAGACCATCAGTCTGTGCAGTCCTATGTCAGACAGCTTATCTTTGACTCATCCCAGGATGTTAACACTAGGGGCCGACCATGGTAATGTCAGGGTGACCACGCAGGTATTACAAGATCTCAAAACGTCTTATTTTGGTTTTGCCATTCAAATATTATAAGTATTCAAAAAGTCATATTTTGGGTCCTGAGGTCTTTTACAGGTCTTATTTTAGGTCATTTGAATCCATTACAATATTTTTTCCCCTTTCATTTCTATCCTTACCTTTCTTAGCATGTTTGAAGAGGTCAAAACAAATTTAAAAATTCTTGAAAAAGTCTTATTTTTCTACCCAAGGGGCTCTGAACATTGAACCCTGACCAACAGGTTCTAGTACATAAGTGACTGTTGAAATGAACAGTTGTGAGCTTCAAAATGATCGTTGTTCACTTTATTGATACCTTAGGGGATTAATCTGTCTGACATACGACTAATGACATTGTATCTTTAATTTCCCGTTGTTTTTGTTTTTTTAAAGGAAAATACCATCAATCAACATTAATTGACAACAGCTAGACCTTGGTGGAGTCTCTTAATACTGTATTAATTCATTAAGTCCCTTTTACCCACAGATAAGGAATTCCCACTTGCAGTGTCCTAACGTCTTCTAATAAGACTGTTTACCCAACACACTCACATTATTAACATTTCAGCCAGCGTTATTTCAGTGTGGGTTTGAGGAATTTTCTCATATTTTTCTATATCCATCTTAATTCTTTTTAAAACATTTTGAATTTCAAGGGCCAAAGATTCTGTCACTAATTTGATCTTACATCTCATTTTCTACTGCGGTGAATGTAATGTACAGGGATAACAGTTATTTTGATTTTCTTAGATTAATACAATAATTTCAGTTTTATTTTCAGAGATGTTATATAAGCGGAAGCAAACCTGAATTCTGTCTGTGTTTTATGGAAGTGTCATAAAGATACTTCTTTTGAGTTTGTTTTTTCTATTTTGTTGTCGTTAGAATTTAAGGAAATTCTATGTTTTCTTCTCTGTCCTTTGTAAAGTCATATAAACTTTTTAGGAAATGGTGTTTGATAAAATGAACAGTTAAGTATTTTTCCATTTGAATTGCGCTGAATTTTTAAGAGGGCATTGCTATAAGATATGGAAATGTTGTTTATCAACAAGTTATAACAAAGTATATTACGAACAAAAGAAAATGGTATAAAGAAATATAATATAACAGAAAGATGTAACATAGTCTATAGAAACGAGAGATCTATGGTAAATATCAAAAAGCAGTACATCAAGCATAGATAATCTTAGAATTATGGGTAAAGCGGTAATCAACAATTACTAGAAATAATAAAGGTACATTGCACACATTACTAGTATGACTTAAACATCTAACATCTAAACAAAAACTATCAAATGCTTACACTTTCTCTTGTAGCCTCTGTTAATTTCTCAGTTGATGGTAAGACCTTTCACAAAGTGTACTGGTTGCCAGGCATATCTCTATAATTATGATAGTTTTATAGGGCCTTTCATTAAGTACGTACGTATTAAGGGGGGAGGGGGTCCGAAATTTTAGAAAATGTCTACATTTCAATAGAATTTCAGTGCGTATTTTGCCCAAGGGGAGTTGTGGAGCGGGGGGTGGGGGGTGGGGGGGGGGGGGGTCTGAGATCTTTGAAAATGTGCGTATGTATTAAATGGAAGGCCCCTATACTAAATTAAGGCCAGTAGAGGTTGGAGGTGACTTAAGGTGTATCCCGTAACCCTACTATTACTAAAGCGGGCTGACTTGGTACGCTCACGGGGAGGCTGCAGCATGCGAGCATGGCTTGGGGCGGCTGTCGACCCTCGGCCTCCACCACCCAACGACTGCCACTAATTCTATGCTTCAACCGTCAAGTACAAGCACGAATACACCTTAGGATCTACGGCTAACATAGGATCATGAGACAGCCATCTTGTATTCAATAAGCAAAGGGAGATTCTTCTTTTCTCTGCTACTGGCAGAAGATTTCATATTTCTGATATTTCCAAAAAAATGAATTAACAGTTTATTCTTCAGCCCATGTCTATTCCTGTGGCTATTAACCAAAAATAAAAGAACCACATTTTAATCTATGATTATAAAAACAGTAAGGAGAAATTACTACGATCCCAGAAAAAAATAGATGTACTAAAAAAACTTAAAATATACTAAATAAGGTCTCTAAGTGCATCCCCAAAACAATTCAAGCAGAAGGTAGTTCTAAAAACAAATGTAAAAATGTAAAAAAAACATTGTATCGTAAAATTGAAACCGAGAAGAGTTATTTCGCGTACATATATATTATTAAAGCGCTTACTTGTTTGATCATCATTAAGTAGGAAAACAAGTCTAAGAAATCAAAAAGGAAAGATATTGAGAATGTTGTACTACCCGTGGGGGTATGAGGGCGACTGTTAACTGCATGTTAAGCCCGAGTCGGCCGTCGGGTGGTCCTTGGAGGGGGAAGGGTACTGAACTAAAGACAGGTTTAACTCTTAACTACTGGATTTAAACTCTTAACCACGATCTAAAAAAAATAATCACTATACAATTCTATATACCTTCTTTATTTTTAGAAGAGACGTTTCTAGCCTCGTATCTTACAATTGTATATACCAGTTGCAATGTTAAAAATCAATGTATAGTGTAGTAAACTATAATATGTCGATTGAGCGCGATGCAAAATAATTTCATAGCACCTCAACCGTGTAAGTGCCTCTTGTTTTTTTTATTAATAATATTGTGAGGTGATGGCTGTGTACATGTTCTTCATCAAACTGTATTACCAGGGTGTTAAGACGCTGTGCTTATTGGTATCTCTATTTGTTACTTACAGGTCCTGAGTCCAACCTACAAGTCACGGTCGGAGGATTTTAAACGCTTATTTAAGGTGATTCCCAACGATGAACGACTTATGGTCGGTAAGTTTCCAGTATTTCTTCGGTCGACTGCGAATAATTTTTTTGAACGAGTAGTGGTAGAAATAGTTTCTAAAAAACCAAGTACTTGCTGTCTCTTTTTCTTTCTGTTTTTTTCCCCACATACATATAACTTAGCATGCATGCCCTTCAGAACTCATTGTGCCTTTTTCGATGTACCATTAGCCAAAGCATATTCTTTTTCAATTTCTTTTTGACCACATGACTGTCTTCTGGTTCCTGAATCACATAACCCTGCATCTAAATTAAAATGTCAAAAATACATTCAGAGAGTCAGAAACGTTTTTTTTTTGGTCACTGCATTTAGTTATGATAATTATTTAGTCTCCGTGTTCTGGAATTTGTTAGTTAAGCGTAGACTAGAATGGTTTAAGCTAACACGCCTGTTTTGTTCGTACCCCGTCAGACTACTCGTGCGCGCTGCAGAAGGACATCCTGGTGCACGGCCGGCTCTACATCACACAGAACTGGATCTGTTTCTATGCCAACATATTCCGATGGGAGACAGTCGTAAGTTGTACAGATCTTTTACCTCCTACAACATATAAGCTTTCTAAGCTGATATACTCCAATGTGAATTTAAGGAGCATAATTTATTTTGAAGAAAGCTTGAAATGAGGTCATATATTGGGTCTTGATTAGATTATTTTATCTTGAAAGTTTTCTGTATTGGGCACTTATATTTCCAGTTACTGGTAGATGTTTTTCCCTTTCTATTGTATGTTCACTCTCAAATACAATAGCGCAAGTCTTCTCTATGCTTGGAAATAAATACAGAAATGGGAAATGTCTAAGTGATCTTTTAAAGACTTGTTTTAGTAGCACCTACTGAAATAAATCTTTCATGAAAATAGAGATTATATGACAATTCGAATTTTTCAATGCCATTACATCTTAAGTTTTAAAGAAAATGAGCTTGTTGAATTCTCTTAGAAAATTCCTAGTCTGAGAAATACAATCAACTAAATATTTGTTTCCGCAGCTGACGATCCGCTGTAGTTCGATCACATCGATGACCAAGGAGAAGACGGCGCGCGTCATCCCCAACGCCATCCAGATCTGCACGGAGAACGAGAAGTACTTCTTCACGTCCTTCGGGGCCCGCGACAAGACCTACCTCATGCTGTTCAGGGTGTGGCAGAATGCCCTTATGGACCAGGTGGGGGTCGGAACTGATAATTACAGGGGGTCTTAGGGAGTCAAGACCTCCCTCAGGGTCTCTCAAAAAACATTGAAAAAAGGGAAAATGGCAAAGAAAAATAACTGTCAGGGAAAACACAGGGAATTTGGAAATTTGATAAAAATACAGGGAATATTTTTGACCTATTTCAGCATTTTCCTGTTCGTAATATTCAGAAAATTTTAATTTTTTGAGGATAATATTTCTTTTTATATGTTTAATGATATTTCCATACTTAAACTTCTTGAGATAAGTACCAATCATCAAAACCATGACAGAAAATTTACCGTGGGACAGGGAAAACACAAGGAAAACACAGGGAATTTGATCGAAAATTTTGAGTGGGGACCCTGCTCCTTTCATTTTTCTCTTTTTATTTTAATAGCACAAGTTTATAAATTCTGGCAAGGGATTGGATTTCTCCAGTATTCCTTCTATTTGAGTTATAGCCAGATGTTTTTTATAATTAGCAATCTTACCTTGTCTCAAATCGTCGTTACATGAAATTAGGAGCGTCTTATAATAAGCCATCTATTTTCTTAGAAAAAGGTTTTCTGTTATTGCAAAATAATGTTTTATGATTAGTAACCTCATCTGTTACAAAAACGTTACATCACTGCAAAATAAAATAAATAATAGATTGAAAAAAATTAATTCTTTAATTGACAGACAGTATTGATGACATAAATACAGAGTGCCCACGCAAAACTTAAAAAGCCTTAAGTTAATTTTGAAAAAGCGCTGTCACCCTGGATTAAATTACTAACGCACTGATTAGTGACCACTTCGTGACTGATCAGTTACCGAACTATGGGCAGGATGTTAGCCGGCCCCTAACGTGTAGTCGGTGTGTGGTTTTCAGCCGATGAGCCCGCAGGAGCTGTGGCAGTGGGTGCACTACAGTTACGGCGACGAGCTGGGCCTCACCTCCAGCGACGACGACTACGTGGCCCCGACCAAGGACGAGGAGGAGAAGTTCCAGAAGATCCTCACCCAGGAGGAGATGAACGACGTCCAGGAAAACAAGGTCAGACCATTTTTATTGTTATATTCTAATTTTGTTGTTGTTATAGATGTTGTGCACATGACGTCTCACATCCCAAATTGGGATGACCGCCATGTTGGTGATCAGCTTATATCTATCATTATTCACAATTCTACAGCATAGATGCTGTATAGTTCATCAACGGACACCTCAATGAATCATAATAAACAACTATCATCTATAAATTATGGATATATTTGATAGCCACATGGGTGTGGCGACCATATGGTGATCACCAAAATCTGGTTACGTGACCCTGTCGGCACAAAGTCTATACTTCATAATTCAGGGATAGAATTTATCTGATTTTTTTGTACTTCAATACCTCAGATTATAACTTTCCAAAATAAGTGGTTACATGAGGTTTTATAATATTTCAAGATTCTCCCATATTTTCGCTGTGAAATCCCCGTGGTATGCAGTTGGAAATAGATCGTTTTAGTCCAGTCGCTGCAAAAATCGTTTAGTGATTTGTTAGGCAGTTGATATAAATTAATGATGAAGCTATCCATATTAATAGCTTATCAGACAGTCTGGTTCCTAAATTGATTTAAATGACCTGCACGTCGAGCAACGATATTGGGGAAGTTCCCTTACAGCAGGCTCCGCCACTTAATAGACGCGGAGGGAAGGATTGTGTAGTAGGTGTGTGCCAGGGTTTACCCCGACCCAGATGGAGTTTGTGACATAATTCAAGACGTGGCGAGGTGTATTCAACCGCATGGTTTGGAACTTGCTCTTTTATACCCAGACTCAGTGTTGCCTTATAGGTAACATGTAGAATGTTGACAAAGGAGTTTGTGACATAAGCCTGGCTGTGGGAGTGTCTTTCTGCAAGGAGAAATTCTCTGCGACCAAAAATAGTCCGTGAGAAGAGTCTCTGCTTGTCCCAGGAGTGGACTTCACAGAATTCTGAGGAATGCCAGACTTTGACGAAACGTCCAGAAACGTACACTGCTGGGACTCAAACACTCTGCTACCCCGACCTCCTCGCCATGAGAGTGATCTCTGCACTGTAGCTGCCACTATAGGTCGGTCCCTGGTCCCCAGACCACATCAGTGGAAGCCGTTGGACTACTTTTGAGCTGCAGGACGTACGAAGTAATCTTATAATGCAAGTATATAGTTTAGGCCTACATAGGAGAGCTCGTTACAATAGAAGGGAGTAAGGGGCGCGGCGGAGAGTGGGATTCGAACCTCATCCTTCCTGCCTGGAGTTCTATGCTGTGGCACTCTGCCACCATACTCTACAACACTACTGCTTCACTCTCCTACCTCAAACCCCTCAGAGCGTCTTACCAGGTAACTTTTAACTTGTGCATCGTATATATATATATTTACTAATTCTTTACACTGTCAATAATGCACATGGAACACTATATGACAGATACCAAAGGCTCATCAGTAGAGTGTAAATTCACTGTGAAAAATGGATATTAATGCAGGCCAAACAAAAATTTAGTTTCGCGAAATATGTACTTTCACAGTACCCAGTTTACCCAGGTGGGGACAGTGTGTAAACTGTTTGAGGTTGGACTGTTCAATTGTCAATACAAATAAGAAAAGGTTAAACTTAACACAGCATGTAACAACCAAACAGTACGGAGCTAGTCAATTAAATCCCCACAGAATAGGTTACTAAATCAGGACTACCTCCACTCGTGTGTAACCTTTTGATACAGAGAAGACAAACAGAACTGTTTGAACAGCCAAGTGTGGCGTTAAGAGTGGCGACAATTCTAAATACACGTAGCACAATGCTAACAAAGATGCAGTTTTATGGATTTCTTCCATATTTTCCCTGTATTTCAACATCTCACAATTCAGTATTTTTAAGAAAAAAAAAATCAGTGCATTAGTTTTGAGGTTACGGATGACACCTTTAGAGTGCTTTTTAAGTCCAGTATTCGAAACAAACGTCGGCACCATTTATGGTGAATCAAAAATGTTAGACCAGGGCCAAAATTTTGTACCAAAATTAGTGTCAAATTGGCCCGGATGGCCAACAGAAATTTGTGCCGCTGTTCCCTCAATTTTGGAACTTAACTGTAATATCAAACGAATTTGTATATCTTAAAGGCCAAAGCCATTTTAAAAATAAATCTTCCTTTTTCCCTTCCTTCTTAAATCCAGAATACCCATCTAAGAAATGTCCAGATTTTGCATGTTTATAGAATAGCATTTCTGTGCTCAAAATAAATCATGCCTGGTCTCATGCGCATCTGACTGGCAAGTGTGAGTCTGGAAACAGAAGCGTGTTGGATTTTCTGATAACGTCGAGGAAAACTCGCGCCCAAAAAACGTCGACAAAGCTCCTTTCAGTATAGTTTGGCTGAGTGTGTATGTGTTTGTATAGATAAGGTTATTAGTCTGTCCTATAATACCGCCTTATGTGATATACTGACCTCCGATATCCAGGCTATTGAGATAAGACTCTCGTCTCCAGGGTTTTATCAACTGATAAGCAGGATAAGTGAGTTTTAGATAAAAAGATTAAAAGTTCAATTGATCACCATTATTCTTTATAGTGAATCAGAAATGAACTGAATTAGGATAACCAATCTGAGTTTTTTTATTGTTAAGTACTGAAGTATCATAAATGATGAGTAAATCCGACAGTTCCATGGATGTAGCATTGAAAGCTACCCTTTAGAGAAACTACTAACTTCCATAAAAAATATCAATTGAGAAAAGATAAGGCAAGATAAGATTTATGAACAGAGTAAGACCCTCTTAAAATAGGTCACCAATCTGTGGTGGGGAAAAAGCTCAATAACCAATAATCAGCGAAAATAAAATATGCAAATACGTGATGTAAAATATATCAAAAGGTTAGTGCACAAGTTCAATCGTTCATATTTATTCTACATACATAAAGACGTCATACACCATTCATTGTATTGCATAATAATCAGCTGACGTTCACCCCCCTCCCTCCCCCCTCCCTCGGGACCCCCTCAAACAGCTAAAGTTAGAAACGGCAAATATTTCCTTGTTGTGTATGAGGTGTTGATAAGAGGTGCCGACCATAGTCCGTCGGTCAGGTGGTGGTAGGGGACAGGGAGTGGTCCCTTTCAGTAGGACCAGGTAGCTCCAGCCTACAGACACAGAATTATACAAAACTGCAGCTGAGACTGGGGGATTTTTAGACCTCATCCCAAACTATTTACTAACTCTGGTGGATATAAATCTTCATTGGTCGCCCTTTTCTACCTGGATCCAAAGACTTGCCCACCCAGGGGCGCCCACTTCAGTCATACAAACCTACACACATATATATACAAAACTACAGCCACGACTGGGGGATTTTTAGGCCTCATCCTAAACTTTATACCGGCTTTGGTGGTTAAAAGACTCCATCGGTCGCAGTTTTTTACCTGGACTCTACGACATGCCCCCAGGGGCGCCTACTTCAGTGCTGTTACAAGGATCGTTGTTTTAGCGCGGCTAGAAGACAAACAGTCTAGGACTGACTCCAGTAGCACCCTGCAGACTTAAGCCCCGTCGGGAAGCTTGTTTGCTTTAACAGGGCTTATTTCTTTAAGCTTGTTATGCTTGGGCCATTTCCCATGTACCTCCACACCTTATATATATAGAGTGTCTACCGCAACATCATCTTGGAGTTTATGATTTTACATAGAGAAGGAACAAAAAAGGGGAATGTACTAGCGCGGGACGGGTATTTGTCTGACCTGTTCCAACAATTATCCAGGATTTTTTAATTTTCACAAATTTATCTTACACGGTCTATGAACGGCTTTCTTGGAACTATTTGAAGCAAAAAAAGCTCACAATTTGAAGCTCGAGATTGGGCAAAAAAAAACACACAAAAAACGCGACCTTACCTGGCGTACTTCCTTGTTCTGCAGCCAAGGAGGAGTGCGTTAAAAAGACAGGAGTTACCAGTGATTATAACCAACCCCACCACCCCCCGGAGCTCGGTGGGTCAAAACTTCAATGAGTGTGAGGGTGCCTAGGTATTAACATAGACTGAACAGCTATAGACAACTCATCCCAGGATCCACCGTATCTAAGAGGAAGATGGGGAAGGTAGTCTACATTGGGCCGGACCGGCACGCCCACAAACAACAACATAATCAACAACATCAACATAATCAACAACAACAACATCATCATCATCAACAACAACATCATCAACAACAACAATCCCACCTCAGCCCCCCGCCCCAGCCCCCGCCCCGTCCCCGGCGGGTGGGCTCCAGTAACAGTGCTGGGGAGATAGGAGCCCAGGAACGTACCCACCGCAAGCAGCGGAGCGGCAGTGAGGGGGTCGTAGCCGTGGTGGCGTCTGCGGCCGCGTCCACGGCTACGGCGACGACGTTACGGCGGTCAACGCCAGGGCGGGCGGGGCTGGGGGACCTGAGGGTGCTCTCGGCCCCCGACCTCAGGCCTTCTAGCGCCAGCTGCCCGTCTCTGCTCGACATGGACGACCTGGACGACCCGCAGGTGGAGGATAGCGATAAGGTGGGCAGCAAATATTAACGACCAGATAAGGTGGGCAGCAATAGGATGGGCAGCAAATCATAACGACCTGGTTCCTAAAACTAGAAAAAATATAATAGCTATAACCATATAATAGCTATACTCATATATCATCTCTCCCCCCCCCCCCCCCCCACACACACACACTTTTTTTTTCTTTTTTTTTTGAAAAAAATGTTTTCATCGTTTAACATTTGCATCAGCTTTAAGGCTAGGCCTATATTCCACTCTGGATATGTACTTTTGGTACCATGAAATGATACAAGCAAACTGCCGCAAACTTGTCGCTGTAGGGTACTGCAAGGTGGAATATATGAAATACTTGTGGTACTTTCTTGCAGTAGGTGCTACCACAAATGATTTTAGGTTTTCTATGGATTGTTTGCGGTCCTAGATACCAACATGTTGGTATCTGAAACACAAACTACTTGCGGTGGCTAAAAAAAGTGCCGCAAATGCTAACTACCACAAAGTGGAATATAGCCTTCAACGTGTAGGTTGTCCGTGGAGGGCAAAGATAAAATGGGTAGCAAATAAGGACCTGTTTTATGAAAATAGAACAAATATAAGAGCTATAATGACATCATCTTCTCTTCCCCTTTTTTTTTAAAGACTTTTTTTTGTATCTTTTAACGTTATAATCAGCCTTTACGTGCAGGTGGTCCATGGAGGGCAGAGATAGGGTACGCAGCAAATAAGGACCTGTTTTATGAAAAATAGGAAAATATAGTAACTGCAATGCCATCATCTTCTTTTCCCCCTTTTTTGAAGGTATTTTTCTTTTAGGTATCTTTAAACATTAATTGCTGTGTTTGAGTACCAGAAAATATTGTTTCTGAGGCCCTATATTCCTTGTTCGCGCCCTTTATTTGTCGTACATTTCCACTGTATTCTAGGGTAGTCTTAGTAAAGAAACTACGAATGGTCATAGGGGACAACTGATAGTTTGAAATAAAATAAATAAATTTGTATACGTTGTCAGTACAAATAAATACATCATAGACACTCCCCCTTACGACTCGACGCTCCAGTCTGGCCTCCAACTTTTCGAAATCTTGGACTCAACTCAGCTGTTATGGAAAAACACTAAGATTGCGGTGCTACTACTGGCCACACCATAGGACTGAGACCACCTCAGTTCAACTCTATGGTCGAGTTGGTTTCAGATAGATAGTAACCCAACTCAAATGTCACGGAAAAACACTAATACTACAATGTTATCCCTGGCCACACCATAGGACTGAGACCAACTCAACTTAACTGTCGACTTGGGCAGTCACTTCGGACTTCGTTCTCTTTAACATTCCCAAAGTCAGTAGAACGTTATCAGTTAACATGGACTGAGTGTCATGCCCTTATCAGTATACGTGTTATGATACCGTAACAGGACTACCTGCTATACCCCCTCATGGGGACAAAGGGGACACTCCGACCACTAACCACTCTGCGCAAGATCTCGCTCTGCGCCAGAAATGATAACCATGAGACCTGACTCCATACTCCACCGTTGCTTCAGATTCCTCCGCGTTTAGCATTTTGGGTTTACCCAAGTACCCGGATGTGGGTTTGATCCAGCGAACTATGGCGCGTAGTGATACCAACATTTAACATATGAAAAAAAGGCTATACATGGATCGAGTATTCTTCAAGACAGGTGTGTGTCATAGCTTTATCTGGGTTAGGGAAGTCCTTGTTCTCCGTTTTCGTCCAGTCGATAACGTTGATATTCCTATAAATAGGAGTCTTAAGTTGTTCCAAACTGCTTGAACCAGCAAAAATCTATGTAGAGACTGACCAAAGATCGCTGGTAACCAGTGGAGGGGGGGACACTGTGCGTATTGGTCCTATTGTGAACCTGGTCGGAGAGTGATGCTTTTCTCATAGAAAATGCCTTGAGAGTGTACTAATTTGCATAAAAAAGTCTTTACCTGGAGAGTGACGAGATGATGTCATAATAATATTCTAAAAATAGACTGAAACTAGGTCGGGAATACCCCTTTCCCCCACTGGAGGCAGCCATATTGAAAATCTGCTGGTTCCTCGGTCTCTCGCTAGGGGGATATGGTCATTCGGAGAGTGTAGGTTTTAACATAGGATCTCTATGAGAATCGAAAATTGTTCATATGAACCAAATTCTGATTAGAGATTGATTGGATGACGTCATAATGATATTCTAAAAATAAACTGAAACTAGGTCAAGAATGCCCCCTTCCCCCACTGGGCACAGCAATATTGGAATCTATACTTAATTGAATTGCTTGGAGAATGTGAGTTTTACTATAGGATTTCAATGGGGGGAACATTTTTGTGAAAAAAGGCCAAAGAGTGTAGGTTTTAACATAGAATCTCTATGGGATTTGAACATTTTTCATATCAACCAAATCATGATTGGAGATTGATCGGATGACATCATTATGATATACTGTCGCAGTTGATGAGTGTTGCTGTTCTCCGTAACTGTCCAGTCAATAACCTCAATACTCCGATAAATCTCTGTCTCTCTCTGTCTCCCTCTCTCCCTCCCCTCCCTCCCCCTCTCCCTTTCAGCTATTTAACAAGGTGGATAAGACGGAGCTTTTGGGTTCTTTAGAACCCAGCATACTTGATCTTGTTTACAGTCATGCATGGTCACCCATGCATGACCGTAACTAAGGGCAGAGGGGGACAGATCAGGTTTGAGATAAGGACTGACCAATTAGAGCTAGATAAAACTGTCCCCCTCGGGGTTGCTAAGCAACCCTAGCCAGGGATTACCCCTACTCTGTCCTTGAGAATTGCTATAACTCGACGCAACTTGGGAGTATGACCTGACTCTCCTGTGTAGGTCCTGTACTATAAACCTACATTATAAGATAACTACACCCTGCAGCTCAAAAATAGTCAGGTGGTTTCTGCTGGTGTGGTCTGGGCACCAGGGCGGACCAAGTGGCGGCTACAGTGCAGAGACCACTCTTGTAGTGAGGTGGTGGAGGAAGCAGAGTGTCCGACCACCAGTAACTGGTGTGCTAGTAGCAGTGGAATACATAGGACCAGTGACAAGCGAGGGTTATACCTGCTTTTCATTTTTCTTTTTTTCTTTTATATATTTTTATTATTTATTTTTATTTTTTTGGAGGGGGGGACTTTTCAGAATTTAAATATTTTTGAGGCTGTGGCCCATTCTTTTGTAAGGAGATCAAGAGTATGGCCACGGAAACTATAGCATCGGATATTCATTGTGTATAGAACTGATTAGGCATGATTTCTTGTGTGTGTGGCATGTTGGATCAAATTTGTGACAATTATTTCTTGGTATGCCTGGAGTTTTGACACATGCCTTCTACCATTACCACAAAACAATTGGTCACCTGCCTTCTCATTGGCTGTCAACCAATGATTGTCTGAGGCAGCATTGCTGTGGACAGGGCCTACATGCCCTGATTGACGAGTGACCTCTCCTACCCCTACCTGTTTACCTGTGGATCCTTGTAGTAGCACTAGCCGGTTCTTATTGGGCAGCTCTGCGCGTGGAGAAATCTAGCCCAGTTCTTAATGAGTAGTTCTGTGAGTGGGAGAAATCTGGCCCAGGTCTTAGCGAGCAGCTCCGTGAGTGGGAGAAATCTGGTCCAGTTCTTACCGAGCAGTTCCATGAGTGGGAGAAATCTGACCTAGTTCTTATCGAGCAGTTCTGTGAGTGGTAGAAATACGGTTGATTCTTGGCGAGCAGTTCTGTGAGTGGGAGAAATCACACCCAATTCTAAATGAGCAGTTCTGTGTATAGGAGAACCCTGACTTAGTTCTTAGCCAGTTCTGTGAGTGAGAGAAACCTGGCTTGGTTCTCAATAAGAAATTCTGTGAGTGGGAGAAATCTGACCAAGTTGTTAGCAAGCACATTAAATTTTGTGAGTCAGAGAAATCTTGCCTGGTTCTTAGTAAGTGGCTCTTTGAGTAAGAGAAATCTGGTCTGGTTCTTGACGAGTGGCTCAGTGAGCATGAGAAATCTGACTCAGTTCTTAGCGAGCAGTTCTGTGTGTGTGAAAAACTGACCCAGTTCTTAACAAGCAATTCTGTGAGTGGGAAACCTGACTTGGTTCTCAGGGAGAAGCTTTGTGAGTGAGAAAAATCTGGCCAAGTTCTTAGTGAGCACATTTGTCAGTAGGAGAAATCTGGCCTGTTTCCAATGAGTGGCTCTGTGAGTGGGAGAAATCTGGCATGACTCACCCCGTGGGTGTACCGGCGCTTCTGTTCCTGGGAAGAATATATAGGCCCACAGTAGCCCCTGCTGATTGTATAAGGTGACGATAGGGTGGACCCAGCACTGACCAAGTGGTTCTTTGGGTTCAATTCCCGGTTGGTGCTGGGTTTAGGTACAGCAAAAATTATTTCCAGGTTTTGATCCCCTGCTGTTTGCCCGCCCTGTCACCTTCATCTCATAGACACGATCACCAAAGACAGAATTCGTCCCAACCTGTTTTCGCCTTGAAAATTACCCTGGCTGTCGGTACAGCATAAAACATCCATCACTCACTCACTCACTCATTTACTCACTCACTCTGGCAGGACTCTTAGTAAGCATGTTTGTGAGTGGGAGAAATCTTGCTCGGTTCATAGTGAACAGCTCTGTGAGTGGGAGAACTCTGGCCCGGTTCTTAGCGACTGGCTCTATTAGTCAGAGAAATCTGGCCCTGTTCTTAGTGAGCAGCTCTATGAGTGGGAGAAATCTGACCTACCTCTATAGCTTATAGAGGGAATATATTTGACTATCCCGTGGAATCAAAACCCAAAAAGGGCACCAAAGAAATTGAGAACTGAAAAAGTACATCATTGGCTTGTCTTGTATTTTTAAAAAGGACATATTCTACAACTTTCTGATAAATACTATGACTTACTTTTCATCTCTTTATATGTAACTGATTAATTGTACGTGTGAGAGATGCTGCCCCCCTAGTGAGTACCTCTTGAACTAAGCCAAACAGGAAATTGCAGCCGCACATCGGGGTGGGATAAAAGGAAATAATCTGACTTGGTTTACCGCGAACCCCCTAGGAGACATGTCGGCCGACTCATTTCCTACTTCGCTCCAACCAGATTTTACAAATTTCCAGAATTTACAATGTACCCACAAGTAACACTCTACCCATGATTTGCAATTAAGGTAGATTCCATACATAACACTCACTCTATTTTTGTGAGTCTAAACTATTTTGGATTAGATTGTGAACTTGTAATGTCTGATTTAGTTCTGCAGCTTAAGAGTTAAGGGGTGCCCCCAGGAGGTTTGGAGTTAATCCTGGGACGCTGGGTGTATATGTGACGTCCCCACAGATGTCATATATGTAGTGGGAGGGGGTAAGTTGTACCTGTATAAAGGTGTACACTCACAATCAGTAGGGTAGTCTGAAGTGAGTCCACTTCACAGGTGGGTTCTCAAGAGACCTGTCATCATTCACGCAGGAGTTCACATCCAAAGGACAAACTTGACGCACGAGGATAAAAATCGGTTTTTGCATTGGTCATTGGCACACCTGTGAGACTGTCAGGGATGTACTAAGGACTACCGCTGGATTCAAGGGACTACTGGAAATATAATTTTTAGTATTGGATTTAAGCCTATGACTGAAAATTTCAGCTTTTCAGGCTAGTTTTGGGCCTATAAGACTAGTGTTTGTTTTCTTGCGCTAGCCTAAGTAGTATTTAGTGCACTAGTTTTACGATATAGTGTGTCTGTGTGTTACTTTGATTTGCACTTAGTAGCTCCTGGGGCTATTAGTACAAAAAAGAATAGTCTGGTAGTACTAACAGGCTAGTGCCTTTATTGAGCCCAGTATTTGAGGCCTGGGTCTGTTAGGAAAATCTATAGGCTTAGGCCTAAAACTAAGGTAAGATCTACATATCAACATAAGGAAGGAAATCGTTAGGTGCCTACTTCTTAGGGTTTTAGGCTTTGACTAAGCCTAGCCACATCATGCCATGGTGACTTACATCCACAAAAAAGTCATAACAGTTATACCATCAAACATGTTTTCTAATTACTGCAAGATATGTTACGGGGCATCTGGAGCCTAATGTGAGCCTACTTAGGTTGTCAGTCATATCCTTTTATATAACCTACCTGCAGCCTAAAACGACATTGGGGCCTATTAACGTTAGGGCTGGGTTCACATTAGGTCAATTCCCACCTGTTTCTAGGCTCGATGCTGCCTTTTGTCACTTTATCAAGAACTCCCCAGAGCCAAGCTAACATGCTCCCATTCTAGGTCAACTATAGCCACTATTAGGGAGAAAAAAAAGGTTAGTAAATGCTTTTGACACAAGACAATAGGCGGGTGTATAGTAAAGATAGGCACGACCAACGGGAAAAGGTTGGCTGTTAAAAGCAATGGAAATACACCTGAATACCACATATCCCATGTCTTATGTGAGGCAGCTAAACTTTACTATGAATGCTTCTAATCTTCACACCATACCTAAAGTGAATTAGGCCTGAACAGCCCATAAAAGCGTGAAGGTCTGAAAGGGGAAAAAAGGACAATAAATCCACTAATTCGGTATAATTACGCGTAACCAGCCTGAAGGCCCCAGCAGAGCGTGGTGTGTTCCTGGTGTGGCCCGCATAGACTTCCCCATCTCCGGAGACGGAGTCCACCCGGTTAGACAATTCACCGGACACGGTCTCCGATTTAGACAAAGGGGAGAAATTACCAACCAGGAAGTGACTGACCGACTAGACCTAGTTCATGGGTGATGATTGTAAACATTAAAACATTCTAGTTCAAAGAACATATGGATAGATTACATATGGATATCCATATGAATCTTAACCTAATTACTGATCTCTAATAAAAACAGATTAACCAATCAGGAATAAGTCCCCAGGAGGCCTCCCCCATCAGGAGAGAGATCTCGCCACGTTAAAAAGATTTCTGATTACTTAAGTACACTTATGGATTGAGATATCATGGATCCAAACATTCATACCTTCATCTCTGGAACAAAATGAAGCTTGAAGCTTCATTCATATTGGAAGCCTCTAGAATATAACAGAATATTGGCATTAAAAGCTGTACTAAAAGGTGGAACCCTTCTAAAAAAAAAAACATTATAAAAACATGAACGTGATCAATCGGCTGACACCGCGGCTAAAACGCCGAAAGATCTCCAACCCCAAATCGGAGGGGGAAACCGAGGAGGAACTCCACGGAGAGGTCAAGGTCACGGAGGAGAAGGTCAAAAAGGTCAAGGTCAAAGACCGTAAGGTCAGTTATGTCAAAGGTCAAATTGACAACATGTTAGGTTTTACATGTACAGTTTCTGAATGGTTATTTTAGTTTTATCCAGGCTTCTATTGGTGCGGCTCTACCCATCAGTGGTCCACCATTTCTGTCTAACTACAGACCTTTACCCAGTAAGAAGGTTTCTTTACAGAACGAGTAGGGCGTCAGCACTGGCAATGTGAGGGTTGTTATGTATGCTAGGCCTTGGGATACGTCATTGCCGAATCAACACTAACAGTCATTTTCGTTTCTTTTTAATTGAAAAATAAAATGGTTGAAATGTATAAAATAATTGTTGGCTTATGGTTAAAAAGTCTAATGGCCCAAAGACTGAGTTTTGGAGATGGATAATTTGTTCTGTGCACAATTTATCAAGGCCTCTTTTTAAAAAGGCCACAAGATCAGGAGACGGATGAATTACATCTATTCTGCCATAAAATTATAAAATTTAGCAGTACGTCTGCATGTGAGGAGAGAAAAGATAGAATTCACTGGTGATCACTATTTCTATAACTTTTCTTAAGTTTTAGTGGTAACATATGCTGTTGTTCCTTTCAGGACGAAGATGGGGAGGTGCTGCTCAACACGGGTGAGAATGGTCACGTGCTGCCCATCCCGTCCCCGGTCAACACCAAGCTGTCGTCCCCGTCCCCCGTCTCCACCAACTCGGACAATGTGGCCAGCACCGAGGACATGCGGGAGTCGACCGAGGCCCAATTCGGAGTCACGCGCCTGGAGGTGCCCTCCCCGGGCGTGGCCAGCACCGAACTTCCCACCGACATGGGAGACACCACCGAGGAGGAGGAAGGTAGGCCCACTGTTGATATTGTAAAGTTGTTTTATTTTTTTGTTTTAATCATTTTCATTTGGGTATTCAGGTTCAGCATAGCTCCCACTGTACAAGTAAATTCTAAGTTTTAGTGGGCGGGTAAATAACTTTACATTCCACAACCTATTCTAGATATCAAGATGGGATGATAGATGAGGATGTAATGAGATGCGTTTGGTGTAAACTGGAGTGTTTTTAAAGGATTTTATTTAGTAATCATCTTCAAGGTTGCCCTTGGTTTTGAGATGTATTATAAGTGGTGGTATAATGTCACGTTTTTGTTGAAAGTTCCATTTGAAGGCAGAGGGCACTTAATTGCCAAGATTGAAAAACAAAGATTCTTTGATCAAATTTGAAAACATTCCTAAACTGGCTGAAGATATGAAAATTAGTCTGACAGAATTACTAATCAGGGTTGCCAACACAGATGTCCTCCTGTCTATGAGATACAAGGATTGACTTAATCTGCACAAGGTTTTACTTGGCCCAAATATGACAAAAGTAAACTTGTTCGTTGTAGATGAGGTGACGTGCGTGGGCCACGACCACCCTGGCTTCAACACGCTAGACGAGGAGTTCAACCTGAGCTGTGACCAGATCTTTGAGCTGCTCTTCACCGAGTCCGAGTTCTACACCGAGTTTGTCAAGGCTAGAAAGACTTACGGTAAGTTTGAGTTTACACCGAGTTTGTCAAGGCTAGGGAGACCTACGGTAAGTTTGAGTTTACACCGAGTTTGTCAAGGCTAGGGAGACCTACGGTAAGTTTGAGTTTATAACAAGTTTGCCAAGGCTAGGAATACCTATGGTGAGGGTTGAGTTTACGCTGAGTTTGTCAAGGCTAGGAAGACCTACTATAAATAAATGAATAATAATACATTATGAGATTTTCAGAAATGACATTTTCCCTACTTTTGTAGGATTTCTTACTTTGGGTGATTTTGGATTGCATAACTGATTTTTCCTACATCACTTTAATATCTGTTTTTGAGTATAGTTGTGGTACTTTCAAGTTATTCAAATGCAAGTTCTATGTCAGGAATCTACTCCTGAAGGTAATAGTTGCTCTCATTTGCTTCTGGGAAAAAAGTAGGAAATGCTTTTCCTACTTTTTCATCAGTCAGGAGTGGCATCTCTGGATTTTGTGTGCATGTTCCTCCTGAAGCAGATGTGAACTAACGAACCACTAATAAACACATGCTGTCTACTTTCAGACCTCGTACTGTCCCCTTGGCCGGTAGAACCTGACTTCGAGAACCGAAAGACTCGGATGATCACCTATACGTTATCCCTCAACTACTCCATCGGCCCCAAGTGTTCGCCCTCCACCGAAAAACAGGTCAGTTGGACCAGAAAGGGTACTGTTAGTGTGTTTCTGTTACACCACAAAAACCTTGGGGTTAGCTCTATCAAGAGGTTACATTGATATCTCTCTCTATGTTGTTCTATTCTCAAAATTAGTACCATAAAATCTGTTAAGTCTAACACAAGCAAATTGTGTGATGTCTCTTGTGTGTCTTCAAAATGGAAACACTGTGTTTGAAATTTGTTAAGATTGCCTGGTAAAACTTGGCGATTCTAAAATCTAAGGTTAATTGGTAATTTGTGGAAGTACATTGTGATGATGTATAAACAAAAGGCAAGAGGCAAAATTCATATTAATTATTTGAATTTGAAATAACAAAAACTATTTAAGCATTATCATTGTCGAAAAATGATATAAATTGGAAAAGTCGAAAGGTTCTTTTTTGTTTATAAGAGAGATTCAGTTGTATGTCAAGACTGAATATTTATACATGTACTCTATAAAAAAAGATCCTAAAGAATATGTTCAAAAAAAGTGTATTTTTAGTATCATATAAAAATTACTTTAATGTTTCCTCTTGTTCCCAGACCCTATATGGAGAGAGCAAGCCCGGTTCGTTCTACGTCATCGACTGTGAGGTGGTGAATGGAGGGATCCCGTATGGCGACAACTTCTACGTAGTCAACCGATACTGCATCATGCGCGTGTCGTCCCACAAAGCCCGCGTACGGGTCACCAGCGACCTGCGCTACAAGAAGACCGTCTGGGGACTCGTCAAAAGTACGTCTTAATGAAACCAGGGTACCAACCACACAGGGAAAACAGGGAAAATGGCAAAAAATATTCCCTGACAGGGAAAACACAGGAAATTTGCAAGTTTTGCCAAAACCAAGGGAAAAACACAGGGAATTTCATTTGTCCAGTTTCTGAAATTCCTGATTCTCAAGATATTAGGGATTAACTTTTTGTTGTTGGGTTGTCCAAATCTTTTCTGCACACAGAAGCTTTTAAATTTGAACAACTTTTTGGATATGAGAAGGAAAAATTGCCACAGGACAGGGAAATCTCAGGGAAAACACAGGGAATTTGAAAATGGAATTTGGGTTGGTACACTGCAAGTGCATTACAATTTTACAGTTCAATTTGTTTTTTCTTTGTTTTTTTTAAAGGAGGAGGGCCAGAGCCAAAATAGGAATTTTAAGAATGTCTCCTTCAGGGATATTAGTAGAATTCAGATTTTCTCACTTCAAAATTCCGATTAATACTTGTTTAGACTAAGAGATAGATCTCCAAGATTTTAAGATTTTAAATATCAATCGAAAGTGTTACTTTGATCTTGGAAGTTGCAACCTTTAGAAAAATTCTAGTCTGGTCTTCACAGATTCACATGTAAACTGTAACAGTGTATCATGGAAAATGCGCGAAAAAAACATACTTTTGAAAGCTTCGTGTTTAAATTTTGCAATTCATCCTCAATTATTAAATGAACTGAACATATATTATTTCTATTTCAGATATAATTGAGAAGAATGCTCATACGGGTTTAAATGAAAACTTCAGTCTTCTAGGTAAGTGATCATTGAAGCTTGTGGTCCTAAAAACCTTTCCCCAAAATAGCACATACACTGTGCCAAGTATGAAATATAATGCATATAGCGTGAAATGCTGACGGGAAACTGGTCATGAAAACGTATAAATATCAACTTGGTAATCACCATTCATTTGTGAACGTTGTTTGAAAATATTCTAAGCAAGAATGTATATGTTAGCGCAGAGCTACATAAAGCCCCATTCCCACTAGGACGTTTTTACCCTGTCGGCTGACGGATAAGCTGTAAAATCGGCCAATTCTACCCACATAATCGGCCGATTTTAGCATAGGTTCAGATCAAACACGCACATTTCAATACAACAGTCTGACAGCAGATCGTGAGAATCAGTGAATCTTAGTGCTGACTCATTGGCCGACGGTGTGAAATCGCCTAATGGGTATGGGGCCTGAGAAACCTAACTCTGTATTGTTAACGCTATTCTCCTCCCGGTCCCTGCAGCCACCCACCTCCGGGCGGAGGCCGAGAAGAAACTGATGGTGGCTCCACCTAGCGCCAAAAACGCACAACTACATCCCAGGAAGAAGGTAAGCAGGTCTTGGCAGTTACTGGATAATCACACCAATTTTGAATGTGGGGAAAAAGATTCTTGTCAAGTTTTAACTCACGTCTCTGACTTACCACAAATACTAGCTCTGTCAATAAAAAAAAATTGAAATCATTCATGCACTAAACATCTTGCATTTGTTGTTACGGCGTTAAACGCCAATAGCCAACCAACCGACCAATTTGTATTTGTTATTAAACATTACAGTAGTATTAAAAGCATTCTATTTCTATTTATTATCGGCAATAACACTTTAATATTTTAGCCAAGATATTCCACACCAATTTACAAACTAAGTAAAACACATGTAGACCTATTAAATCGTTTTGTAGTTTAAGCAATAACTAAACATGTTGATATTGCTGTTCAGGTGTTCCGACGTCGGCGGTGTCCCAGTAACGCTGACCGGTCGCCCTCCGCGAAGAGACCGGTTGACAGTAAAATAACAGGGTCTGGGCAGGGCACGCCCATCAAAGGTAAACCTTCTGGCCAAAAACCCTTCTGGACAACTTAGTTCACACTCTCCATATTGGTCTGAGAAAACATTCATATAGAAGTTATGCAGTCTTTGCTTTTTGGCAAGCTTTGAGACAATGAACTTGGCCGACTCTCAGTTTTGGAACTAAACAAATTGTAACTATCTATGTTCGGGTCTATTAAGATTCTGATAACTGAAATAGGTGCGGTTGCCTTTCAAGATTAATCTCTTTAAAATGAAGTCAAATTTGTGGATTCAGCCATAACACTTATGAAGTAAAACTTCTCAATAGATATTACACTATTAAGCTATTCAACGAGACGACAAGATATGGGTGGCTATGTGTTAGGATAAAGATGTGTTAAGGTGAACAATAAAATTATTAAACGGGACGACGAAGCCTAGAAACTCTTAACATTCTATATGGGAAGATATACTTGCTTCTAGTCCTTGTAGAAAGGCCAACCCATGTGTTACTCTAAATGTGTCAGTCTAACTTGTTCCCCTTCGCTGTCCACAGGCACGCTGTCTAAGGACGAGTGGCAGTTACAGTTTAACGCCGACACGGTGGTTCGGGTAGTTTGTACAGTGTAAGTACCTTTGTTCCCAGGGCTACCTTTACACAATTTGACATGTATTTACGTGATCTACCTACTTCAATAACACGAATATATTATTTGGCTATATATTTGAGATGATTAAGTTGAAGTGGTTGATGTACTCATGAAGTTAAGATAAAATGTTGTTTAAGTGGTCAAAAGTGATAGATTGGCACGTTTTACAATATGAATACCTCAAATTATGCATAGAAACTTTCAATAACTTAACAATTTAATAAATATCAACTGAAAACAAGTGAAATCCAAGTTTAGTGTAGGTTTGTTTCAATGATCTAGGATTTCGAAATGTTTATGTTTATGACAAGAAACCTGAGAGCAAAACGGACGTAAGTTCAATTTCCAATGCACCACTTTGCAATTAATTAAATTAGTAATGAATCATCTAACCAAAGGTTGGCCAGTATTTGGTGTTGAGCAGCACTTATGGTGTATTAACATGCTGTGTTGTTGTACATTTCAGGTTACTCTTGCTGGTTCTGTTCAATGCTATACTTTTCTACAAGTTGTGGTCGTTAGAGGCGCGGGCAGCCAACCCGCGGTATGACCGACAGAGTCTACTCAACGACCTGGGGTAAGACGCGACTCTCAGTCTCATGGGCAACTTTTATCACATAGTTTGAACCCAGGAGGTCCTATTTGCTGATACAGTTCATGATTAATCCTCTAACTTTGTTGCCATTACCAGTCAGATATGGACCCAGAAATTGTTACATTCTATTCATTTATTTTCAACTAAACTATAAGGCCAATCTGAGTACCAGGAGTTGATGATATTTTGACATTTTTTATGATTTACAATGTCTACAGTGTGATTTATAACTGATAATATTATGTCAGTTTTATGTCAGGAAAAAAAAGATTATTATGATGTCAGTTTTAAATACCCAACTATGTGCATACTTTACTACAACCATTGTTATCTTTGCTGATCTTCTGGAACCCAACAACAATTTGTGCTTTTCGTCAATACATTTTGTTTGGAAGTTCATATGTACATTTTGTCGCATGCAGGAGTCAGACGCGGACCCAGGAGGAGTGGTTGTCGATACTGGAGCAGCAGCAGCAGTTACACGACCTGGAGCTCGAGCGGTGGAAAGACATACTGTCATCGTCCGTACAACTCATGGAACAGGTCAGGCCGAATGAGCAATCACCATATGCTTTTTAACCTTACAGAAATTAATTGTTTTCCATAAAAAAAAATTTACATAAATGTAAAGATCCCAGTTTTTTTATACAGCCATTTCTTATTTTTTACAAGGCATTCTGGATCGCGTTGATTGAATGCGTTGCCTCAGAATATTTTGTGAGGGTGTGGGGCCCTGTGAAAAAGGAGAGTCACCCAGGCCACGTCACCACCCACTTTGTTATACAGCCATGTTTAAGTCTCAAACATCTAAAGACAAACGCATTTAAACATTTTGGACAGCATGTTTTGCATTGTTATTTCTGAAGATGGTCCTTACACTAAAAGATCAGCAATGGCTCTCTTCATGATTGGCAAAGTTGTATTCGACAATCGTCCCCCTTCAATAACCTTAAACTTATATTTTCCTTTTTCAATTTTTTGAACAGATGAAAAATGTACTGCAAGGCCTACAGTTGAGTATAGAAAAGCGTGCGCGGGTGGTCATGGAATCTACAGCAACACCGCAAACCTGACTAGGTGAAACCTCTGCTGGCTACCAGAGGAACTTCAAGGAGCGAGTTCAGAATATTCCTGTTTGATTATGACTGTATGAATGTTATTGATCAAATGTCATATGCCCTAAAGCTCATAGAAACAGTGTATAGTAATTTCCTGAAGTGAAAGCCTAGATTGTTTTGGAAAGGGGGAAGAACAAGGAAATGAGTTTTGGTTCTCAATGCTTCTCTTTGCACTGGAGTGGCATAGAAACAAAACTTCTTCACTATGGCTGAACCCACCAGGGGTATAGGTATTGTAGGGATAGAACTTCAGCAGAGGATCATCTTAAAGATAACAAGAGTTTGTGTTAATTGTAATGACACAAACTAGGAGCAGAAAGAGATTAATTTATTTCCCTTCCGTGTTTGAGTCCAAGCTGATTGTATTTATTTGCCCTGAGGTGTTTCATGTATCCAAAGCAGTGTGACTGTATGGAGAATATAGTGAATGAATTGGGATCTTTGATTGGTGCTCACAGAGACCAGTGTGCAGCAGACTAATCAAAAACTGATTTCCAAATCAACCCATTATTTTTCACCATCTGCAACTTTGATATATCAAAGTTGATACATCACAGTTGCAATAAAAAGCATTAACTTCACTCCTTTAACTCGTAATGGGACTTAGAGCCTTCCCTAAATGCTTAAAATGCATAAAATAACAAGTGTTTTTCTGCCTGTCTGCATGGTACTCAACCAGTTAAAGGCTATTTAACATAGAACATCTTCTTTCCCATTCCAAAGAGAAGGATTTGCTGGCACATTTTCTTCACTGTGTTTCAAAGTTCATGGTTTTACACTCAAAAGTAGTACACAGAAAGTTGTGTATTTGAACCTCTTGATTGTTTTCATCAAAGAAATTGTGAGTGTGGTTCAACAAGTACAAACTTCCCAATCTTTAGAATAGAAATGATACAATTAACAGTTCTATGTATAAAGATAATGATAATCACTTCTTGAAATCTCATAATTATATATTACAATATCATAAATTTTATCTCAGCTCGTCTTATTTTCTGAAGAATAATTTAGATGATGTAGCATGTGTAGATTATTGAAGTAAACTCTTTTGATCTGCCTGGTCCGTTACGGATAGATGTAATTCTCCAATATTTGATGGGGCAATTTGTAAGAATTTATCAGTCAGTATGAGCTAGAGATCCTCAGGTAAATTATAAGGTTTTACAGTAGAATTTGTCACTCTGCTAGCAATATTCTCTCAAGGCAAGCATTCTGTATAGAAGTAGGACACATAATTCCTAGACCGGTTACATTGTATTGGAGGCCGACCTTTCCTATGACTTTTCTGGATTGGGTTTAAGCGGACGACAGTTTGAGAGCTTCTCAGACTAGAATTCTGTTGAAGTGATGTGATATGAATGTGGCATTCTGGCATCAAGTATGTAGCAAGCTGAGAAATTGCAGCACAAAATCATTTTGACTTTGGTCCTCTAGTATTGTGTTCTCTGCTCGCATAAATGGTGATTCAATACTAAAAATAATTTAGACATTGAAATTGTGAAAAAATACCATTGTGCAAGTTGGACAAACTGTGAAGGCCTTCATTGTGGTAGAAGTCATGTATTGTCCAGAAATTTAGTCAATTAACATTGTATCAAAAATCTTAAGTGTCAATCTATGAGAGTAGGGCTTATGATATTCTGTTTACAGCATGTAAAATGATCTTTTAATAAAGCCAGAGAGCTTTAGTCAATACTCAGCCTACAAATGGGTGATTGCAGTAGGATAGATTTTTAAGATTACACTTAGGATGCAAACAGTCAGTGGGCCTTTTTCTAGATTAATATACTCTATGAGGAAAGCTTAATGGTTCTACCATTGTGATGATATAAGGAATTTAGTTTGGCAAATATTCAGCTGAGCATGCTATTGGCAGAAGGTGAATGATAAGGATCTCAGAAAGGATACTTCAAGGGGCAGAGCTGGTGATTGGTCTACTTAATCAAGTTTCTGAAAAAGAAAGGCTTTTGCACTTTCTAAATTGTAATTGTATTTCAACAAGTTTTGTACATCATGACCAATAAGAGAAAGGTAGCTGCAACAAAAGTGTGTCCTGTAAGGCAAAGGTAATGTTGTTTAACATGTAACTTTAAGCATGTTTAATGAAGGGCAAATTGATAGCAAGTGTATGATTTTGCAAACCTCTGATTGATATGGTTTAGCAAGAGCTGACATTGTTAAATGCTTGGCCTGTGTAAAAGAAACTGTTGAAATGGTGTTGTATGTGATCTTTAAAGATGACAGAGGAGTGGAGCTAATAGAAATAATTGTTAGATGTTTCTGCTGAAAAGTGTTTATTGAAGTGAAGGAGGGACAAGTAGGCAGGTCCTACTTAGAGGGGCGTGGCCTAGGCCACCGATGAAGTGTCAATCATGTCAATGTTTCGGGTATATAGAGCGATTGTAGCTGTAATGGTGATTGAAACCTAATTTGGATGTATGGTTATAAATGTTGCAATAGCAGAACACATCGAAAACTCTGTAGGGAAATCTAAGACACTTCCTACTACCATTCCTTAGGTTAGACATTTGTCACTGTCTTGATGGTACTATAAATCTGATATATTTATCATTTTATTATAGTACAAAGATAGCTTTGACTAATTTTGTTTGGTTATTTATTCACTGGGTCCCTGGTGGGACTTTCTGGTAGATGGTCATCAGGTTCCAAAATCTGTTGATCCAATGTCTATTTGAATTGTTTTTACTGTTTAATGACTGAGATTTCCTAGGTGGCCATTGACAAATACTGTCTAAGACTCAGTTTGGTCTGTTCCCTTTTTCCCCAAATGAACTCACTGTGAATGAAGAGGGAGACAATATACTGGTCCACTGGGTACAAGCCATGTTAATCAGTGGACCATGCTGGGGACCAGTGACACATACAATTCTTACTGTGTATACTGATAACCTAATCCTGATACCCAGTGGTCCAGAAAGGTATTTTCCCTCCAACTACTGTGTGTTTGGTGGTATTATGTCAGAGTTATCTTGATCATAATGCTATATTTAGTTGCTAGTTTTAGAATGTGCTGCAACAGTTGATGTAGATTACAGGCATCCAACTCCTACTGTACAAAAATATTGGTAAGCGATACCTTTGTAGTACTGAAACTGCTGTTTGTTGATTAAAATCAATAAAGGGCCAACTAGAAGATGTAGCACCCTGTTAATTCACAATCTTTGAGGTCAGATAGTAGGGCTATTGTTAGGATTACATATCACCTGTTAGGGCATTGATAACCAAAAGTCAAGGAAAAGTTTGATGTGTTTGAAAAAAGGAAGCAGGCTTCAGTGTGTAATGGTAGGAACAGTATTGGTCTTTGTAACCGATTCAATTTGCTAGATTGAAGACAATGAAATAGGAGAGTTTTTATTAAAAGTATTTTAAACCCATATGAACCAATAGAAGAAAACCCATGTGGCTATATGTTTTGATACAACAATACATGCATGTTTTACTTTGAATTGTTTAACGGCTCTGTAAATACCATTAAGAAAACATATATAACATATATAATTGGTGCGAAAGCAATGTGAAATATCGAATAATTTCCTATGGCAGTAATGAGTTACAAATGACTCAGTCAGAGAATATATACAAGAAAAAGTCATTCTGAGCATAATCTCTTTTATAAATCTGCATATTATAAGTTGCTTATGTATACATAGAATGTCGCTACTGTATACAGATAGATAAACAATATTTGAATCAAAGGCAATATACATTATGATATAATATGTTACCAAAATAGCTCTACTTAATTTTGTTGATTAGCCATCTACTTATTTGTTAGTTGTTAAATGCAAAACTTAAATGTAGATTTGCTCAACACCTACATGTCCCACCTGGTATAGCTTGTGCACCTGTGCTCATTTAATCCATGTAATGATTATATCTGTAAGAAGTGCTAAACTCATTCATCTCCTTTGAAATGCACTTTATTGCAACTTGGTCATTTGTTGGAAAGTGTACATACGGTCAGAAATTAAATAGGTTATTGGTGAATCAAAAGATAGATCCTGAATTAGCAAAGGAGTGAGAGTGGCATTGGGCTTTAGTGAGACTATCTGTGGATTTAGTAGTTTTTTTTAGTGAAACTATGGATCCTTGATAGTTCCAGAGTGAAATTGGAAAATGTTAGTTTCTAGTTGGAACTGTATGGTTCTCATAGTCCCCTGGAGACACAATCTGATTAATGTGTCCTCCCAAAAGTCAGGGTAAGAATATTAGATTCAACAAGACATATGTATAACTTTATACGTCTCCTCACTTGTCTTTTTAGATGTTGCTCCGAGGAGGCCAGCTTTAGCTTAGAGGCCACATGTTATTATTTATGATCTAGGTTCAAAATGTCAGAAAAGTAGTTGAAATAGTCTAATGTTTGCTAGGCTTTCACTTATGCCAGGACCTGACAATTGTTTTGCTTTTTATTGAAGATTTGTGGATAGGTGTATTACTAAATCATAAAATACCTTTTGATAATTCACCATTAATAATATTTTTTCAGTTTACCAAGGTTATAGAGGCAATATGACATCTGTAACAGTCATTGAAAACGTAATTGATCTCTGAAAAATATTCTATAATCTCAACTACACAACCAGCCTTAGAGACTAACATCATTGCTTATAAAACAAAAACAAGTAAGATTGTACTAGTATAAACTCTCTTTTTTGAGGTTTTACCACCCATCTGATCCTCAGTGTTCCTATCGCCAATGTAGGTTTTTGTATGATCTCACATTAGTCCTGCTTATTCTTGTGCAAATGATAATAGGAATACTGAATGCTGGAAAGGTAATTTGAGATTTTCTTTAACAAAAGATGGTTTCCACTGTGTGGAAAGAGAAAGTCAGTTACTTCACCTTAGATAAGCAAATTCTAGAACTAAAATGTTACCAACTATATCAACCGAAATTTGAGGTAACATGGTAATTTGAATATTATGTAAATCATCAAGAATGCAGGACTAGAGAAGAGCCAGAATGTCCACTGGGACTATGTGTCAATTATTTAGAATATTGGTTAGTATAGCACCAATATCTATGATTATGTTTAATAGGCAGTGTGGGGAGAACTGCAGATGTCATTTTGATTAATGTAAAACAAAGTGGCCAGGCCTAGTGGAGTATAGAGAAATACGGCCTGCCACTGCCTACCAACAAGTGTTCATTTGATTATCTGTATCTATTGTCATAAATACATTTGATTAAGTGTGTCTATTGTCAAAAATACAGACACACTCTTTGAGGGGGTAAATGTTAGACTAGGGGATTTTGTGATTTATTTAAGGTTTTTTTCATATTTTCGCACAGTATTTTGTTCAGAGTTGGGTTCAATTTCTGTTCCCTAACAAATATAGGTTTGTGTATTAGAATTCAAGTTCCAGGTTGGACAGCACTTTGTAATAAAATGTCGAAAATACTTTTTGGTGAAAATCTAAAAATGTTTGAAATTTAGAGTTAAAGGTAGCCATATTACTGTCTTTATTAGCACATTGAGAACTTAATTTAAGACAGCAGTGCGATTGCAATAAAGATCCACTTTGTATTGCTGTATCTAGTTAGTAGACCTATAATTGTGTGACATTGGGATCTTCCCCGGTGGCTTTCACGATTCAGCTCATAGACGTTGATAGATGGTTTATGTTGAGGACCAACCCTTCTTTGTGGTATGTTATGTGATATTCTCTAATTTACGTATAGCTCGTCATAGCACAGCCATATTTTGTCGTCGAATCATGTGTTTCTTGCGCAGTTAAGTGTACACAGACTAAAGAAGAAATAATAAAATGATCACAACAATACTTTGAATTTTGCTTTAACCTTTGTCCATTCTGGTTAGATGATGACATAAATATCCACTGTTCTCATTTAAATGGGATGAATATTTTTCTCAAATCTATTTGGTCGGATTTTTTCATTGCAAATTTAGTTTCAACATAAAAGTTTACAAGTACATGCCTTAAACTTGTACATTTTCAGTCATTCTATTTTTAGATGATATAACTTAGACCTAAATCTATTTGTTGAGGGTGCCTAGTAATCTTACACCCTAGTCTATAACTCGTACTTAACCAAGGTCCTCAAGTTTATTAACAAATTATGAAAGGTGGATCGCCAGTGACATATTCACACATAATGCTTTCAATGAGCATACACTTATTATTTCATAACACAAAATAATTCTATTGATTGTCTGGTTGGCATGTTCAAGAATAAGGTAGAAGCCAAAGCAAGATAATTTCTCATTCAGAACTTTATTGTTAAATAGCTTCTGTGCAATACACATGTACATCAAGTCTAATTTCTGTATTTTCACAAGTTGTAATCATTATACAAACAGGGAGGTATATGCAGGTGTATATGATACATACATAAAACCAACTGACAAGGGGGTATGAGGGGGGTTAGCACCCTGAGGCTGGTCCCTGATATCAGCCTAAGGGCAGGGCCCCCAGGGCCACCCACAGACTGATATTGTGGTTCAGCCAAGGGGTGTTGACTCCCCAAGGACCCCCTTTGAGGTTGGTTATGGATTTATTAATCTGTTTCTGTTAGATCTGAGCTCCCAAGGAAGGATGCACAACAATCAGTGATGGTGGGGCTCTGATGCAGCACATGTTTTTATGTTTCTTCATATAACTTTTTTTTATATCCATCAAATCCACAAACATTAAGCAAGTAAAATTCAGCTAGGAATATTGTGCAGATAATGCATATGCTAGATTTTTCATTTCTTAATGATTTAATTTTGTTATGAATTATTGAAAAAGTAAAAGTTTCTGTATTTCTGTGAGGGTGATACAAGGCTGATTATCACCCAGGTTTGATACGACATACATTAAACTCTTAACTACTAAATCTGTATCACCCAAAGGTATAATAAATGTGTATATAAATCATTAAGCACTCAAAACCGGAGTAAAATGTGTTATATATATAAACCTATATAAGTATCTCATCACTGGGATTATATTAGAATCTGTTATTTAGCCATTAATCAGATTAGGAATCCTCTCGAATCTCAAAATAATTGTTATTCACTTAAGTCTACATGTCAGGTAAGTTGTGATGTTTTACATTTGTAATTACAACTAACTTATGTGACTGTTATTTTTGAATACAAGTAACTAATATTACAGTGGCGGATCCAGGGCGGGTGGGGGGGGGGGCTGCAGGCACACACACCCCTATATTTTGGCCCAACATAGTAAAACTGGCACCTGTGGAGGGGGCGCCGGGACCCTTTTTAATATAGGTGACCCCTTTCCAAATTTTCTGGATCCGCCCCTGTATTACAAGCATGACGTTGTATTGTAAGCAGTGGTTAAAAGTGGGAAATACAAAGCTACCTAATAAACTATTCTATATGAAGCCTTTCCTTCTACTGATATTTATGAGATGTGTCTCATCGCTTCAGAAGCAGAGAAGCAATTATATAATAAAAACCTACATTCAGAGAAGCAATTATATAATAAAAACACATACATATGCATATAAAATTGTCATCTTAAACTTTAATTGATTAAAATTTAATGCTTATTCTTCGCGTTGTATTAAGTTTCACCAATGGTATAAAGTTTGATAGGCGAAGTATAGGATGGCTATTTCTTTGAACAAGTGAAAGAGCCAGTTCACCCTATTATCACACATTTAATCTCCTGGTTCCTGTCCTATGCTTGGAGAGTGGATGCATGGGTTTTCTTGTGAGAGGAGATTTTAGTTACATTTAGTTACGTGTAGATGTGTCCTATGGCCTTTGACAATTTTTACATTAGAATGGATTTTGTTGTTATAATTCTTTAAAAAAAATACCTTAAATGTATTTTACATAATTCTCTTATAAGTTTATATGTATTTTGCTTGTATTCATGTTATTTGATTAAAATTTACAAGTTCCAGGATAGTTAAAACAATAATAACTTTGAGTTTTGGGCAACTCTAGTGGGAGAGTGAACCCTAGGTGAAAGTCAATTGCCTCTCATGTGCTGTGCGGCAGACCGGAACAGACTGAAACAGAAGTGTCAAATCCCTTACATTCTGTTGTTATGGTGTGCCAAATGAGAAAAAACAAGTTGACAATTCAAATTTGTATATCATTTTTTCTCAATTCCAACATTTACAGAAGTTCATCAGACATGTTTGTCAGCATGGCGGCCATGTTTTTTTTATGATATGCATAGTGCTCAAAAATGACTTCAAAATTTTTAATTTCCAAGAAATTTCTTTTCACTTCTAAGTTTAGACAAGGACATCCGAAACTTTTTTCAGCATGGCGTCCATGTTTTTATGATATGCCAAGTGCGCAAAAACAACTTCAAATTCTTTTAATTTATGAAATTTCTTTTTATTTCCAAGTTAATGACAAGTTTAAGACAAGGTCATCAAACATGTTTTTCAGCATGGCGGCCATGTTTTTATGATGTGCCAAGTGCACAAAAACAACTTCAATTTTTTTATATTTTCATGAAATTTCTTTTTACTTCCAAGTTAATGACAAGTTATAGACAAGGTCATCAGAAATGTTTTTCAGCATGGCGGCCATGTTTTTATGATGTGCCAAGTGCACAAAAACGACTTCAAATTTTTTTATTTTCATGAAATTTCTTTTTACTTCCAAGTTAAAGACAAGGTAATCAGACATGTTTGTCAGTATGGTGGCCATGTTTTTATGATGTGCCAAGTGCGCAAAAACAACATAAACATTTTTTCTCAGGACACTTCTTTTCACTTCCAAGTTTTAGACAAGGTCATCAGACATGTTTTCAGCATTGGGGGCCATGTTTTTATGATGCGCCAAGTGTAATAAAAGAACTTCAAAAATTTTTATTTTCATGAAATTTCTTTTTACTTCCAAGTTTAAGACAAGTTTTAGACAAGGTCATCAGATATGTTTTTCAGCATGGCAGCCATGTTTTACGATGCACCAAGTGCACAAAAACAACTTCATTTTTTTTTATTTTCATGAAATTTCTTTTTACTTCCAAGTTAAAGACAAAGTCATCAGACATGTTTGTCAGCATGGCAGCCATATTTTTATGATGCGCCAAGTGTGCAAAAACAACTTCAACATTTATTCTCAGGACTTTTCTTCTCACTTTCAAGTTTTAGAGAAGGTCATCAGACATGTTTTTCTGCATGGCGGCCTTGTTTTTATGATGCGCCAAGTGCACAAATAGAACTTCAAAATTTTTTATTTTCATGAAATTTCTTTTTACTTCCAAGTTTAAGACAAGTTTTAGACAAGGTCATCAGATATGTTTTTCAGCATAGCAGCCATGTTTTTATGATGCGCCAAGTGCACAAAAACAACTTCAAATTTTTTTATTTTCATGAAATTTCTTTTTACTTCCACGTTACTGTGATTATGATGAATCGTAATAAAATTGCATTTATAAAACTCTGTATTCTCTTACATTTGATGTTCTCATGTAATATTAACATCCCATTCCCTTTTTTACCAATTCTTCTTTGACGGCCTCGACCTCTTTTATCAGAGAAACATTCAGATATTTTATTTACAAATAATCTTTGATATTTTAGTTTCTTTTTCATTAACAAGCGAAGAATCTCGTTATTTTAATAACGATTTCAGTTTTATACGAGATTATACACGTGCACTTGTAGAATTCATAAAGATGTATAAAATAAATCCCTTCCACCCTTATTAATACACCGAAATTGAATATTGAATAAGCTAATAGTGTGATATAATGTATATAGTCCTGTATAAGTATCTCGTCACTGGGATTATTTTAAAATCTGTTACTTAGCCATCTATCAAGTTATTAATCTTACCATAATCTGATTATCCTAAATATCTACACACTGGGTATGTTGTGAAATCTTATATTAAATATACAAATTTTGTAAATACAAGTTACTTATGTGACAGTTATTTGTGAATACAGGTAACTAATATTACATGTCTGATGTATACTAGGCTGTGGTTAAAAGTGGCTTCAATTAGAAATACAATGGTACTTAATGAGCTATTCTATATGAAGCTTTTTTCTACTACTGACATTTATAACATGCATCTTTTGTTTCAGAAGCTAATAAGCAATAATAAAGTGAAAATGCACATTCAGTTGTCAAAACCATGTGCGCGTATACTGCATTCAGAAGTCTGATTCGCGCATGTGTCACGCATGTGTCACGCATGCATCACCTTTTGCGCCACTACATGTGGGTGGTCAAGCGAGCCAATGATGAGTGTCCCCTTGTCAACCTATACCCCAACATGGCCATGCCCAGTGTGAATCTCTCGTATGTAATATACATGCATACATATATGTATATAATATTGTCATCTGAAAATATAATTTATAAAATGCTCGTAAACTTCATAAATATGTATTTTCAATATATCATAAGGAACTTGAACATTGAATAAGATAACAGTGTGTTTACTTCTGCTATTAAAACATCCTCATAACTAAACTGTTAGCCTGCCTTTACAATTTAGATCCAAATACTAAATTGTCCACCATTTGCCTCTACAAAGATAGATAGCAGCATTTGTTAAGTTCCCAAATAAAGTCTCCACCAAAAGGGGAGGGAGACGGCGTTGGGACACCGCTGGTTTCACCCCTGCTAACTCATTACTTCTCACAGAGTCAAATAGAGCAGTTGCACTGCTCCTAAAACCTTTTTTTATACAGACAACTCCTTGAATTCAAAAATCCATCTGCAATATCTCATGCCATTGTAGTTAAAAAAAAGGATAACGGAGTTGGTTATGCTATTCATTTTATATTTCATTGTGGATATTTTCCAAATCTTGATAATAGTTGCTAGAAAAATTGTGCTTCTGGAATATTCAGTATTTCATGAGCGATCCTTCCAACTTTGATCATCACGTCCTACCAAAGTTGTGTGCTTCAGGTTAAGTACATCCATAGAATTATGTTACTTTTCTTATGTTAGAGATATCTGCAAGGGAATGGTTTTCACTGCTGACAATTGTTTGAGCCACTTTTTACATCCTCTTGCCTGTCTGGGACGTACTTACTCATCAGCCCCTCAACATGATTCACACCCAGTATAGGTGAAAAAAACATTTTAACCTTTTCAATAAAAGAGGCTTTCACAATATTCTCAAGGGTAACTTCAAGAATATTGTGAATTTCCTGCCTTACATCGTGTTCCTTCAGTGGTTTCGTGTCGATTTCATCAATGACTTCAGTAGTAAATTTGTTAACTTCGGTTTTCATTCTGGATTTAGATCCTCTGATTTTGTTCATCTCTGATCGCGTCTTATCACATATGAATTTTAACACCCTTTCTGTTGCTAATACTGACACTCTGCTTAGAGCTTCATTTTTCTTTTCCTCTCTGTGTGACTCAATGCCTTCCCTGATCTTCGGGTGCTGAAGACACTCCTGTAGCATCTGACGTTGTTCTACTTCTGTAAACTCTGAAGTGCCAGCTTGTTCAGACCACAATATGTATAAATCATCTATTTCATTGTGGTGTTTTATATTTTCGATGACAAATGTCCTCATCCGTCCTAATATTCTAATTGTGGCTGCTCTAGTTGTAATGGACTCCTTCAGTTCTATAAGCCTTTTGTTGATCAGAGAATTGATGCTATCCTCACCTATCATCTGCACTTCTCTTGTACTCTCCATTTTTAAGACCTCAAGATACTCTGAAGCACTAGTGCTGTGATCATTGACTTTGTTCTGTACAATGTCTTCGACATGATCCAAGACATGTCTGACTCGTTCTTCCAGCATCTCACATATCTTATCAGTGCAATGTTCCTTGTGCTCCAATTCATCCATCCAGTCAACTCTTTTGGTGATGTGAGGGAGAATCGTCTGGACTGTTTCATCCATCTTCTCAGAAACAATGCTTATTTGCTCAAACAAGGAGACACTTACTGCCTCTTGTACATGATGTTTTATTTCTCTCTCAAGCTCCATTTTCTGTTCTTTTCTCTGTTTCCTCCGCTCATTGAGGGCATTTTCAGAATTCTGTTTTATTTCTTCAAATAAGTCTGCAGTGTAGTAGTCACTAGGTGCAGCACTCACACTTTTTCTCATAAGGTTTAACACCTTCTGCCTGAAAAGTTTCTGCTCATAAGTGACAGCATTATTTTCAACTGCGATGAAATTCCACCTTGTGTATTTACAGAGTTCAGCTATCCTTTCAGAATTGTCAATGTAAGTCTGAAGTGTGTCGTCACTCCCCTCCTTGAAGTGGGATGCAGCATTGGTAAAAATTATCACCATGTGCTCAAGGAGTCCTTCTCCAAACTTTTCCTGAAAAAAACACATTGTCTTAAATATTAAAGAGTACTATTATATCACCTGATACAATGCATCCTTTTGTCTTTCATGATAGTGGGTCTAGACCATTAAAATCAACACAGCGACATGGACAATTTTCTGCTTAACAACATGCAACAGGGGCTATTCTTAAATTTGACATGGCGACAGATCTAGAGCTATTTCTTAATTCGACATGCAACATAGCTAATAGTGACATTTGACAGGGCCCTTTCTTAAATTCGACATGGCGACAATGCCATTTCTTGTATTTGACATGTGACATGAAGACCCTCCCATCTAGGGCCCATCTGTCAAGCAGTTTTCTAAAATGAATTATGACATATTTTTATTATCATTTTCTGAAGATGTCCACCTATGGGGTTAGGATCACCAATAGATTTTGATTAGTGCCTCTGGAGGACATACAACATAACACATTTATGATCAGAGACAGATAAATCTACGCCCCTCCTTAGCCATTTATTGGTCCCAGGGACTCAATGATCTGCCCCACAAGCCCCAACTCGAAAGGCCATATTCCCCCAAGGGGGGTGGGGGGGGGGGGGGGGGGGGTAACCGCTAGCAGTGATCTTCTTTGCCACCACAAGCAATTCGTGTTTCAGAAACGAACATGTTGGTTTCTGCCACCAGAAGCATTCAATAGAAAAGCTATTATAAAATCATTTCCCAAAAGCTCATACTGAATGTCCCCTCCGTTCACCCTCATGTGCGAGGCACAACTCTCGATCTACAAGCCGGTCTCCTGACTGAGATTCCACTTGGCCCAGGACCAAGAAGCCCAAAGACTCCCTTTTCATCGCGGAGCACGGAAACCCCAACTCCCCGAGAAACATCACACTAGTGGCAGCTGTGGTGCTGATAAAGCACACACAGACTTGTGTACGGAATGGGACACCAGTGGAGCTCTACGCCCATGGTGATAGCCACGGTTTTCGACCAGATGGACTCCAACATTGCTTTCAAGGAGGGGAGAGAGAAAGAGATTGTCATGAAACCAGACATCAAGGCGGAGGACACAACCATCATGGATCACCAGTTCAACTTTATGGGGACCTCTACCCCAACTGAGGAGCAGAACGCATGGCCACAACAGCAGCAGAGAGCAGAGGCAGCCGGGCTGGGTTTGAAGAAGTTTAACCTGAGGCTGGAAAAATATGAGGGAAAAGCGGACTTTAAGGATGGATTAACAACTAGAAGGCCTCGATGTTGTTCTTATCTCTAACAGGGATGGTCAGGCTCCCAGACAGGGAACGACTTGCAACTCCTTGCAAGAGCTGGCTGGACTAAAGAGGGCACAAATCAAGCAGCAAAAGAACTGGCCAACAACGCCCGACGTCTGGCATCAAGAGCCTGCTTTTCCAACAACTATGCTAGCCAAGAGAAAGCAGCACTTCATGCCTTCCAGGCTGCAGTAGGAGAAGAGCTGCAGTTAAAGTGCATGGAAAAGGGCTGTAAAACACTGGAGGAGGCGGTTAAGGTGGTGGAGGTAGAAGAAAGATACTCAAACCGCCTCGTGTGGGCAGCCAAGACCGAAGAAGATGTGAACGTCCAAATAGTGACGCTGAATACGAAGTTCGATGCGCTGATGAAGGAGATGGCTGAGGAATTGCAGAGTGTGGCCTGACAAGTAGCCTATCGTAGGAAGAAGGAGGATCTGGAATGTCATCAGTGCCACCAGAAGGTTCATTTTTCAGGACAATGTCCCCAGAGGCAGGGAAATGGAAAATCGCCGTCGCAGTAAGCGTAGGGTCTGCTTCCTAATCAATATGAGGTCTATGATCAGTTTGCGGTGAGCATGAGCGTAGAAGGAGTGGGGATGAAAATTAGATGACCTGGACAGGTTTTTGGGGCGCCTTTGTTCAGTGGATGGCAGCTCCCTTCGATGTTATGAATGCACGAACCTGTGGGTCCAACTCGGGACTCACACTCTAGACTGGACGTTCATGGTGGCAGATATCAGCTGAGACAACTTCGCAGCGAGATATCAACTGACAGTAAAACTGCACAAAAGTGCTCTATTCCTGCCTACCACCGGAGAAGGGGACAAGGAGCATGTGCAAGGAGTGGCGAGAGAGACAAACAGGGTAAGGGCGGTCACCATTGAGGGATGGCAGGTCTGGGTGGAGAAGACAGTTGATATACCCCTGTTACAGGTAATGCACGTGGCAGTGATGACCAACACAGAAGAGGACAAACACAGCTGGCTGTTGTAACAGGATGTGAGTTAAGGATAGGATTGGAAATAATCTTGGAAGCCATGGCGCTAAGAGGAATGACGGAGGTTTTTGTGGCGAAACCGAGGAACGGAGCCAGTAAGCTTGGAAGCTGAGTGCGTTCTCGGTGAGACTCGTGTTGCTGGTGTGTAAACAAATTACCAACCAGAGGCCGCTGTCGGAAATGTTGAACAAAGCCGGGAAGGATCTAACAGAGGAAGAGGCACGGGAGCTTGAAGCAGCAGTGTGGGCGGGAGGGGATATGTTTGTGGCACCCAGGAACGACTTTGGACAGTCTTGGTCCAACACCGAATCAATACGGGAGAATAGATGCCCGTAAAGCAATGGGTCAAGCGGTACCCATCAAATCGGAGGGATGAGGAGAGAAATCTGGTGGAAGATATGTTGAATTTAGGCATAATCCAGGAGAGCGGAAGCGCATGGAGCAGTCCGACCATCTTGGTAAAGAAGAAGGATGGTGGTACGAGGTTCTGTATTGACCGAGTGTGGCCTGTATGAGTTCAAGGTAATGCCGTTTGGGCCGGTCAATGCTCCTGCCACCTTCGAAAGACTGATGGAATGAATCCTTTGAGGGATAGTTGGTAGGAGTGTTTAGTGTACCTGGACAAGATACTAGTGTTCGGACCAATGTTCAAGGCGACACTGGAAAGGCTGGTGTGAGTGCTGAAAGCTGCCAGGTTGAAGCTGAAGGCCCGAAAATGTAAGCTGTTTCAAAAGCGGATTCCGTTCTTGGGGCATGTCATTTCATGGTAGGGGATCGTAACCAGACAGGTGACCGAATGGCCAATCCCTAGGGATCTGCACGAGTTATGGGCCTTTGTGGGGCTGTGCTGGTACTATTGGTGGTATAAAGGAGGATTCACAGACTTAGCAGCCCCCTTATATGAACTAGCCACCAAGGACACAAGCCACGAGTGGAACGAAAAAAGGCAGTTTAAGAGGCCTTAAAGAAAGGTCTGACCAAGGCCACCATGATAGGATCCCAGAAGAGGAAGGGCAGTGGTGGTTGGACACAGAGGCAAGTGATGCAGGGATGGGAGCTGTTCTATCACAGGAATAAAAAGGTGTGGAACGGGTGATTGCATACACAAGTATAACCTTGGAGTCGAATGAACGAAATTACTGCACAACTAGGAAGGAGTTGTTGGCAGCAGTACGGGTGTTGAAACATTTTCGCTGCTACATCTATGGGCAATGAGTCATCGTCCGAACCGACAATAGTGCCCTGAGTTGGTTGCAACGGAGTGAAGAGCAGATGGGACAGACGGCCTGGTGGATCGAGATAATTGACTCACATGATGTGTCATTTCAACATCGACAGTGACGAAAGCATGGGAATGCTGTTGTGTTGTCCCGGTACCCTTGCAAGCAGTGCAGAGGGGAGCATGAGGGCACATAGGTAGTAAAGGCGGTGACACGTGCACGACGGTATGAGCCCAGATGGTCCCGAGATTTGGGACCAATCATCTCCTTGATGGAGGCCAGGGCATGAATTTTGAGTCAGAAGTGGTATCTCAGATTTGCAAATTCTTTGGAATCCACAAGACCTGAACAACACAATACCACCCCCAGAGTGACGGGTACAGCTTGTTTTCGTACCTTGGGATGTTGTTTGAGAGCCAGCTGCCACACCACAGGCCAGGACTGGGACACAATGGTTCCACTAATAATGATGAGCTGCAGGGCCACACCGCAGGCAGTATGGGAGTAACCCTGAATATGATGATGCTGGAATGGCAAAGGATGATGCCAAAATGTGCGATATATCAGAAACCCTTGCAACCCGAGGAAGATCCCCGAAAAGTAGGAGACTACGTGGAAAACCTGGAAGAAGGACTACAGGCGGCTTATCAGGAGGCCCGGAAGGGACTGAAATGGGTTGCCATCCATCAGAAGCATGAATATGAAGGGAAGGTGGCCCAAAGAGAGTACCACGCCAGGGAGTTGGTCTGGGTGCATGACATGGTGGCGGATCAAAACAAAGGCACAAAACTGAGGTTTCTGTGGATGGGGCCAGTGCTGATCACTAAGGTGCTTGACCAAGGACAGGTCTTAGTATGAAGAAAACGAGGAAAGCTGGGAGGGGTGATACATGTGGATCGCCTGGAACCCTACGGAGGACACGCTGCGCCAGATTGGATGGTTGGTTGGTTGGTTATTGGGATTTAACGCCGTAGCAACATCTAAGGTCATATCACGGCGAGAACAAGTTTTTGACAATTCTGTCGTTTGATGATCAAATTTATGGAATGAACGAATTTATGAGAAGATAGAGACCATACCCCTACACATTTACTGAGGCAGGTGTTCTTTAATGTTCATGGTCCCATAGACAGGGCCACACACACAACAGCCGGTGGTCCTCTAGGGACCTTTGATATCCCTGTTGTTGGCACAGGGAGACCTGCAGAGGGGCATAGTAGTCAGCTCAGCCAAGGCCCAGAATTGAACCCCGGCCGCCCACACAGCAGACGGTCGCGCTAACCACTTCACCACCCCGCACGCCTCCAGATTGGATGGTGACAGAATGGTGTGAACACAAGTCTATACATTAAGGTGCATTTGGCAAGGCCCATCAGTACACCTTAGGAGGATAGGTCTGCCCCCTGTCCTAACTTCCTGAAGGGAGTATGGCCAGGGGAATGACCGAATAGGTTCTGGACGAAAAGGCTTTGGCTAGAGGACTGATCAACCTTAGGCCATTGAGTCGGGGATGTGTGTTGATTGCAGGCGTGAAATTGTGAGGCTGTGGGGATAACACCTAGCTGAATATGGTTATTCACGGACACATAATAGGGAGGAAACGCGGGGTTAGATGCTAGAAGACACTCCAGAACAAACAGATCTGGGCGGACAGACAGCTCTACGTAGCTGGTTTTTGGTCAGGTCTTGGGAGACCAAGGCGTGGAAAAGATGGCTGGATTGGAATGGAGAGATTGAAGTCCTGGTGAAAGTTTCTGTAAAGATGCCGGTCTGGACGACCACGTTGTGGCACATAGAAACTTAGGGGGAGGCAAATGCAGCCCCTCCAGATCTGGGAGATAGGCACGTGGCTGTAGGATTGGAGGCCCGAAAAGAGACCGGGCTGATAATACAGTGTTGTCTGAAGAAAAATATTGGGGGGGGGGGGGGGGGGGGGGCAACAGGGTCACCGGATAATGACAGTGTCCAGCCCTCCCTCCCCCGTGGTGTAGGCGGAGGCATGGGTAGGTCTGACAGTTAGGGACTAATGCAAACTACACAGAGGCAGTGAGGTGACAGACTAAGATGTGGCTGGCGAGGTGATAAGGCCTGAGAAGCCAGATGGGGCACAAAAAGCGGCAGGGACTGGAGGTGTCGGCAGCTGGACGGGGGCAAGCGGTGGGCGCAGAAAAAATGTTGTAGTGGGTGCCACAACTCGGAGGTTAGCGAGTCAGCCGCCAGGTGGCTTTCGCGTAGGCCACACCCACTTCCGCCTGGGAGGTTATATAAGGCGGAGTGCTCGCCGGAGCAGGTCACTCTGGTTTAGTTACAGATCGGAGACCACCACCATGCAGAGGATAGCAGACCTACGAAAATGGCAGAAGAGCAGCCGAGCAGAAAGCAGAGATACGCTGAAGCACCAAAGTTATCTGGAACGAAGACGGAGGACTTACAAAATCATTGCCTGAAGCACGAGAGACTGAAAGGATGGCGGACTGAGACAGATTCTGTGGGCAGTGTCGGAAGGGGTTTAAAGACCTGGGCCAAACATTCAAGGAACCAACCGAAGGGGCCCGGAAGCGTTATTACATGTGCCCAATTTGCAAAAACAGTTGGACCTATTCAATGTATAACGACTGGACGAGCCATATGACCAACTTCCAAGAGGTGACATTCAAGAGCAGGGTGCCGGGAGTATGTGGCCGCTTTTGAACTCAATCGACGAGGTCAACTGCCATGAGTCATCTATGCTCCAGGGGATGAAGTTGCTGACCAAGTGTGGGCACTCTTCTGGGATTTGACGTCAGTCACTCGAAGGGATTCCTGCCACCAGACTGGGCGGTCGACCCCTCGGCGGGCCAGGCAGCTAGAAGAAGAATCACCATACCATATCTCCCTGGTAGAGAATAAGATGACTCCGTATCTGAACCAGCAGCAGGAGCAGCGCAGCTAATAGAGGAGCTGGAGGAGGCAACGCCAAAAAATAAGCCGCCAAGCAGCGGATGGAAAACCAAAAAAGGCCCGTTAGCCATGTTGGCTGAGAAGTTAGAACCATGACGGTCCCTAAGGTGAGTCAGCAAGGGGCACAGGACCCCACTGAAGGGGAAAGCATCACCAGAATCGCTGAGGACAGCTAGCTGTGCTATTCACAACCTGAACCCTCCCTTTTCCAAAGAGGCAATACAACACAAAGTCAGTGATGTAGTGGCAAAGTTGGACGCGTTGGGCAAACCAAGGGGGAAAGGTGTGCCAGGACAGGGACGCGCAAAGAAAGGAGCGAGCAAGTCTGCCACAAACACAGGTCCCAGCCCTGTGTCTGTTGGGTCGGAAGTGGTAGAAGTCAGTTCTTAGGATGACCAACGGGGGACCGGCAAACGGTAGGAGTAAAGTGCGGCGTCCTCATTTAAATGACCCCCCGCGCAGGAGGCTACAGTCGGAGAACCTTGTTATGAAGCTAAACCACAAATGGGTACTATCCCATAAATGCAACATAATTGTCACTTAACATCCATGTCGGGATGCTATCATGCAAACAAACACTAAACCACAAAGCACTTGTCAGTTAGCAGCACCCATATGACCGAACAAGATGGCGCACTGGTTGTAGATGTGTACTAACTGGTGGAGAGAGAAAAACAGTGGAGTACGGAATGGGAGGGGGTCCCGAAGAGGATTAAATGCCCTCATGCACTAGGATATGTGTCCCACAAGAAGATCTACAGAAAGGATCCGTGTACAAATTAAGTTACCAATGGACTTTTAACTTTTCGTAGGACGATAATAGGGTCAGGTGCCACAATGGCGGAAAAGTCACGCGTGAGTAACCATAAACATGAAAGTTCTCCCACTGTACTAGTAGACAAAACCGGGGGAAAACGTAAGCTAAGGGAGATGATATCTCCTAAAAGCAACAACGGTGAGAAGAACAGGCTACAACTAGACGAATCGATTATTATTTCACCAGAACACAAGAAACAAATGTTACTAATGGGCCCAAATAGCCCCGTTGACGGTATAGATTTGAGCGATAGCGAGGTGAATATCTCAGAACCACATGTTAAGTTACACAACAATAGCATGGAAGATGATGGCTCAACTCCACAAGTTATCAGTGCATACCACTTCTCATCGGACGGTTATGATACCGAAGATAATTATCCATTATCTGAATTATCTCAAATGACCGAAAATGAATTAGTCAACACCCCAAAACAAAAAGGCCAAGCCAATACAGAATTACGTAAGGTACTCAACAGAAACTGGGCCGAGGTCCCTGCAGAGCAACGAGCTGAAAGAGAAGAATTGCCCCAAGCCCCCTCGGAGGAAAATGTATTTGACGTTCTCAAACAGATTAGAGAAAGTATTAAGAATCTGGAATCAGATAACACTACAACAACGAAAGCTATTAAAGCAATCAAAAAAGACATATCTGACTTATCCAACCACATTGTCACAAAGGAGGAACATCAGACGTCCTTAGAACATTTGGAGAAACGAATCAGTACAAAGGTGGAAAACTATACTGCTGAAATGGAGACACAAACAAGCCGCATAGATGGGATCAGTCAAGGAATGACCGACCTAAGTATAAAAGTGGAAAGAATTGACAAGGAGGTAAAAAGCGCAGCCTACGACCTTGGTAGAAATTTGTCAACTATTGAAGAGGAGAAGCTGAAAATCATGAATAGGTTGTCTAACCTTGAAGCGAAATTTGAGATTCAGACTAAAATGTCCCAGGCCTACAATGATACAAATCATGTAGAACACCCAAAGCCCGACAGCCAACCATGGAAAATTGAAAGAGGAAAAAGCATCATCATTGAAAATCTAGACGAAGATAGCCCAGAGGATGTATGTGGGAAAGTGTTATCCACTTTCAGAGTACAGGGTCTAAATCTGTTTGAAAACGACATCAACAAAGTATACCGCTTAGGTAAATACAAAGGAACCGGTGCCAGACCTCGTCCAGTCAGAGTCGAGCTGGTATCTGAATATGTCAAAGATAGAATAGTCGGAACCAGTGGAAGATTGGAGAACTCATGCTCCCATTATAATGTGAGAATCCGTCCGGATGAACCGAAAGAAGTTCGGGTGACAAGAGCTATAATGAGGAAGGCGGGCAATGAAGCTCTACGGAAGGGGAAGAATGTCCAGAAATACAAAGACAAAATACGGATCGAGGGCAAAACTTACTCTCTCACCACAGCACATGAGTTGGAGACTCCATACAAGAATGCGGTATTATTAAACCAAGGGCAGCCTCCAAGTAGAAACCCCTCTAAAAGTCTACCAGCTGAAAGGAAGACCAAAATTGGAATTGCATTCTTCACCGAGAAAAGCAAGAAAAGTTGCTTTTTTCCTGCAGATATCGAGTACAAAGGCCAGACCTTTAAAACCTTGGAACATGTCTACCAAGGACAAAAGGCAATAACGAGTAATCGAACTGATCTACTGAAGGAAATCATGGAAGCTGCAACCCCTGGATGAGCAATAGCAATAGGTAAGAAGATACCATACAACGCGGAATGGGAAAGAATCAAACCAAGTGAAATGGAAAACCTGCAATTTGAGAAGCATAGACAGCATCAAGAATTAGGGGACGAATTGTGTGCTACTCAGGGTCTGAAACTGATGGAAGCATCGTATGATTCTTATTGGGGTACAGGCTGTTCCATTATGGATCCGGAGGGTCTTTCATAATAAAATAATAAGAAACGGGTGAATCTTTTTTTTTTTTTTTTTTTTTTTATTGAAATAATCCATTTCACATACATGTGCTCTTCCAATAGACTGATGAAAATTAATTATAAAAAATGAATATATGAGATTTATGAATTAATGAATAGTTGACCATTTTATCACATTTACTTAATAGCGTCTTTACTACCTGATCATTATACTGTATTTTAGGAATAATCCTATACAGTATTAGCTGACAGTACATATATGCTTACAAATGTTACACAGAGTTAGAATTATGAAGGAATAATCCTCTATAATTCTTTTCACACTTTTATTGGTTAGTGAATAAGGAATAATCCTAATCACTAAGTCCAATTGTAGTTCGCCAGATCCATTTTCTGTATTGTCCTTTTAAAGTCAGCAACTGTTTCAATTGTTTGAACATGTTGTGGTAGTTTTTCCCAGAGTCTGCATCCCCGATAATATGGACTATTTATAACCTTAGTCTTTCTAGTAAAGTCAAATTTAAATTTCACATTTTGGTTACTTCTAAGAATTCGATCGGGCCTTCGTGTGTTTATCATAATTTCAGTCAATTTATGTTTAAACATGTAATGTAACAAAAATTTCTTTCTCCTATTTATCAAAGGTTCTATATGTAATTCTTTTTCCAACAATTTAACAGTATCCGTACTTACATGGCCGCGTGATTTTTTGATTATTTTCACAGCACGGTATTGCATTTTCTGTAATGCCATGCATTTCACATTACGGGCACTATCAAAAATCACACTTACATAATCAAGTATAGGAAGAATGGTCTGTTTATAAACCAAGGTACTCAAGTGTTCATTTAAAAAACGACGAATTTTGGTAAATACAAACAGTTTCTTATTTACTTTATTTAAGACTGAATCAATTGCTTGTTCAAACGTTAATTGGTTATCAATTATTACACCAAGGTAACTATATTGAGTCACATAGTCTATTTCCCATAAGGCATTTTTTATACTATAGTTTTCCTCTGAATTTTTTGCACAGATCTTAGTGTACTTTGTCTTTTTAAAGTTAATAGTCATACTATTCTTCCTACACCAATCATCAAGTATTGTAATAGACTTTTGTAAGTTCACAACAGATTCAGATTCAATGTCCGATGTATTGACTATGACAGTATCGTCAGCATAAACATTCATAAAACCAACAGAATCGTCGAAATTATCTATTAAATCATTGATATATAAGATAAATAACAACGGGCCTAAAGTACTACCCTGCGGAACGCCATATCGGACCCGTTCACTATTTGAAACAATACCATTTATTTTTGTCTTGTGACTTCTATGTGTAATGTAGGATCGCAACCATCTCCATAAATTGCCTTGAATGCCATACAGTTTTAACTTTTCTAGTAAAATGTCATGGTCCAGAGTGTCGAAGGCCTTGCGATAGTCCACAAAACAACATGCCACAGACTTATCCTGATTTATGTTATCCATAATATGAGTAATTAACTTCATTACTGCAGTTAAGGTACTAAAACTTTTTCGGAAACCGTGTTGTTTATTATTCAATAAATTTTCTGTTTCTAAGTATCTTGTAATTCTTACATGTACACATTTTTCAAGAATCTTTCCTGGTAAAGGCAAATTATGGATTGGTCTCCAATTTTCAATGTATCTTAGTACCTGAAATAAGATATTCTTAATTCAAATTTGACGTTGAATTGTACAAAGATGCTTTTTAAGAATCGATTGATTCTTAACATCATGTTATGAAATACCTAGGTAAAATTACTTTCTTACCTGTGTTTTGCCATTGATATAACATTGACCATACTGGGTCTAAGATCAGGTTGTAGGTCTCTTTAATGAACAAAGATTTTTTATACAGCCTTTACAAAGAACTCTTTTTTTTCTTCTTAAAACCTCTCTTATCTTTAAAAAAATCTTATTACAACAAAGAAAAAGAATCTTTAACTAAGATTTTGTTCTGAAAATGCCTCCAGGCCCTAGACTCGGGAGATTTCCCGGGTAGAAATGAACTGGGAGAGTCAATGGAGAGAGCGAGATTACGACTTATAAGATATAGGACGAGTCAACTACTGGATGAAGAAATAAACATGGAGACTTTCCCAAGTCTACCCAAGCAACATACGGGTGGTAACCCAGGACCGCGCCAACCAATGAACCGAGAAGCGAAGGCCCGGGAAGCGCACAGTAACGAAATAGAACTGTTAGAGGAAAACGTACAGGAGAAACCCACTGAGAGGATCTCTGTCCTGGAACCAGAAATCCGTGTAATATACAAGGAAGGAACTATCAAAGTGTGATGTCATACAAGGACTTCATCCCTACGCTTGTGGTGGCGGACTCGAGAGGCCGACTGCTTCAAAATGAACTTTCTTACTGGGCGCAGTGCTACGTGCCGGTATGTGTGTATCCCGGTGCTGATCTACGCGTTATAGGGAGGAAAGTATACCATATCACACGCCATTCCAAAGTAGATACGGTTTACATTCTAGCAGGAATCAACGAGACGACCTGGAGGGACAGGAACTCCAGAAGGTCGTATGCTATTCACTACAAACCCGATGAACTATGTGCTGATCTAACAGATAAAGTAGTTGACTTGGTAAAGTTTCTACGAAATGACTGTAGTGTAGAAAGAATAGTAATGTTACCTATAGTAGGTATCGACCTGGCCACTTACAATGGAGATGAGCGGAAGGACCCACTTCAATATGTTATCGATGAAGGTCTAAAACTGTTAAACCAAAACATTATAACCTTGAATGCTGCCAGTGATTTACACACCCCTATGATACACCAACACATAGTGAAGAGTATGGGGCATGGGATAACCAAGATCATGTACTCTCGTCTATGGGACGGACTACACCCCCGCCTGGACACATTGAACCGTTGGGGTGAGGGAATTGCCCGGGCAATGTATCTAAACTGGGATATTTAATCTGAATAGAAAATCTCCGATTCCCTATGGACCTGTACATTGTCCCCGTATGTATTTTGAAAGAATGGTAAACAAATTTCTCCTGAGTGCTATTTGTAACGCATATTTCCGTGGGAAAGTGGTGACTACCACTTAAATTTAAATCTAATCGGTTTATTTACATTGCACTTATGGAAAACATTCATGGTCTGTATGTCGACTGCCATACATACCATAATCCATACTGGTTGGGAAGAAAGAACTACTGAGTATCGACCTAATACGGCCTAATCATATGAACTGTCGACTTATTCTTTAATGACCCAGTCAGAGTACATGGCAAAATTTGACTAATGTCAAATAGACCATAATATCAAAAATTATTCTGAAAGGATGAAAGAGTACGATCATTATTGACTACTGTCAAGAGGATCGAGAACTATTATCATTAGAATGGAAATATGAACTATTTATTAGAAAATTATATAACTGTGGGCATTATTGTTTCTAAACACCCCAATTTGGATGTATCTTATTGTTTCTCTCTACCAGATGTCTTGGATGTTTCACTTGTCTGTCAGATCGATTACCATGCTTAACTCACAATTCAAAGTGAGTGAGACATGGTATGTCACAAGGCTAAGGGGTCGATTTTATCCCAAAGCCTGTCATCTTTATCTCCATCAACACTCCGTTATTAACTTTATATTATTGATGTCTATAAAAATTTATATTATTTATAAGAATAAATGGCTACAACACTAAAAACCACTGGGGAAAACTCCCTTAAAGGACTGAGTTTTACTCACATTAATATTAGGAGTTTGAAGAAGAATTTCTGTGAACTGTTCCTATCACTAAAAATGTTCGATATTATAGCAGTAACAGAGACGTGGCTGACAAGCTTGACGCCGAACAGTATGATTTGTATGGAAGGATATGACATCTTTAGACAAGATCCCTGTCATAACCACGATGGAATAAAATACCGCGGAGGAGGTATTGCTATATATGCGAAGGAGAGTATATCGAAACATAGCCATTATTTTAAAAGTGGCTCGAAAGTGACCTCCGATATGGAACAACTTTGGCTATACGTAGGGGTCCCAAAGAGAAAGCCAATATGTTTAGGTGTTTGTTATAGACCACCATCTGGCTCACCGCCTAATGGTATTCTTGAACTGTCCGTATCCACTGAGGAAATTACATCGAGTTATAAATCTTTTGAATTAATAATATTGGGTGATCTAAATATAGACTACAAAAAAAAGAAATTACCTGGGCACGCCCATTTGAAATAATTTGAGTGTAAGTTTAACCTGAAACAATATTATAAAAGAACCTACTAGAATTACTAACCTTGTAAAAAGTATTTTAGACCTCATCCTCACAGATATGAAGGCTATCAACTCATATGGGGTGCTATCTATAGCAATATCCGACCATTTCCCAGTATATATAATTGAAAAGAAAGAGAAATTAGATAAATCTTTCAGTACTACCTGGGGTAGAACCTATAAAAATTACAATATTGATGATTTTCAGCATATCATCACTAACGATGGGAGATGGAGATCCTATTGGCAAAAGGGGCGTGACCCCAATGAACTTTGGGAAATAATGCTAACCATTATAAAGAATGCTGCAGACATATGCATGTTATGCCCAGAGGTAAGAGTAAAAATCCGACATAGGACTCCTGGATGGTTCACGCACGATATAATTGAGGCAATAAACCACAAAAAGAATATCTGTAAAGCCTTTCGGCATAACAATTCTGAGGAAAATTTCCAAAAATTGAAAACTATTAAGATTAGGGTTAGAAAACTAATCTATAAAGCAAAGCTCGAAGTAGTGACCACAACTTTGGATGAAAACAAAACAGACCCTCGACGTTTTTGGCGTTTTCTGAATAATAACCTAGGCCTTAATAGTAACAAGGCGGGACAGAAATGTACCAAAATTAAAAATAAGGACGGTGAAATTTTATATGGGAAAGATCTTTGTGACTATCTAAGTATATATTATGCAAGCAATGGAGCGAGGCTAGCTTCTGCTTTTGATTTATCCTCATTACCAGATACCCCCTGGCTTCCTATTATTAAAACGAATTTTGACTTCAGTTTTATCCCAATGGGAGTAACTGAAAAGTTGGTTAAGGAAATAGATGTCTATAAGTCTTCGGGAATATTGGGACTGAACGCCCAACTTCTGAAGGATGCATTCATAGTTTTAGTATTAGAGCTAACATATCTGTTAAATCTTTCCATAACATCAAAAAATTTTCCTGATTCATGGGCAATAGGTACAATCACCCCAATTCCTAAAGAGGGCGACCCTCTTGAGGCAAACAACTGGAGGCCAATAACTATTTTACCCCTACCTGGCAAACTACTTGAAAGAGCTGTACACAACCAAATTTATAATTACTTAGAAGATAATAACATTCTACATATTAACCAGCACGGCTTTAGGAAAGAATTAAGTACATCGACTGCAGTATTTAAAGTGGTAAAAAACTTATATACAGCATATGATCCACAAGAGTCTTCAAGCTGTATATTCGTGGACTATAGAAAAGCATTCGAGACTTTAGACCATGATATTCTTTTACATAAATTACCCAAATACGGTTTCACATCCAATTCCATAGACTGGGTTAAATCTTACCTAAATAACAGAAAACACCGGGTCAGCTGTAACAACTTTACTTCAAACGAGACGACTGTCTCCTACGGGGTTCCCCAGGGCTCCATATTGGGGCCCTTATTCTTCATTTTATATGTAAACGACCTATTATACTGTCTGTTAGAAAATACAGATGCTGAAGTGATGTACGCCGACGATACTGTAATATATAATACAAACTTGAATCCAGCATTAGCCATAACAAAATCCGAAAAGACCATGAAAGTCTTGATGGACTGGTGTACGTCCGACAAGATTACTATTAACTTTCAAAAAACTAAGCATATGCTAATTTTACGAAATAGCAAACGGGATGAACCTCACACCAACGTTAACATTACCGTGAAAGATCTGGTGCTCCAGAACGTCCTGAACTATAAGTACTTAGGAGTAGATTTAGATAATAAACTTAACATGGATAGAACGGTGGATGCAAGTTTTAATAAAGCAAATAGGAAGCTGTATCTACTTAAACAAATCCGTCCGTACATTACGAGTTCAATAGCAAATTTGATATATAAATCCTGTATTTTACCTCTATTGGACTACTGTGATTTCCTTTTGGACTCTTGTCCAGCCACGAAATTAGAATGTCTTGATTCTATTCAGAAAAGGGCAATGTACATGATAGATGGGCGGCGTAATGGCCATCTAAGGTACGACGAATTAACCTTGCTATATGGCCATAAATCCCTATATCAGAGAAGAAAGGATCATCTTCTTGCAGTCATGTACCGTCAAAGTCATATCCCAGGTAATTTGGATCTGGGACGACCAGGGAAAGTATTACAAAGCGCTACAAAGATAAAATTCAAAACTACCTTTACCATGCTCACCAAGGTACAGCAGAGCCCTTTCTATAGGGGAGTCCGACTATGGGACATGCTGCCCTCCGACATACAGAGGGCGACTACCAAGGTGAAATTTAAATCCTTATTGAAACACCATAGATAGACCACGGCAAACTACTCGGACAAACCCTGATTATGCACACAAGAATATGTACTTTGCTTAGTCCTGGCTGTATAAGACTACCTTCTTTCTCTGATTAATTTTGGACTGTGATGGAATTACCTGCTATATCATATTGTCATATTGTTCATCTCAATGTGTCTCATCATCATTGTTTAGATAGACAACTGGAAGAACATAAACCATGTGTATGTGAAGTTGTGATTAATAATAAAAAAAAAATGCTGCTAAGCTACAATCAAATGCTTTCCAACAAGATGCTATGCCACCAATGGATGCTATCCTACAGATATTTGCTGTAAAATAGCAAACCAGCTTTGAAGGATATTTCGTTGGGGTTGGGAAGAGAGGTGTACTGCAAATTCCTAGAGGGCATAGGACTAACCTTTTCGATTCAATATATCATCTATCTATGAAAATCACACCCATAAAGTTATTTATTAGAGCATTAGGCTAAATATGACTGATATACCACCATTTTGATCATAGGTCTTATTGCTAGATTTTATCAATCAACCTGTCAAATATTATTCATATTCATATCTATGTTTCTGAAAACAAAGTAACAGAGTGTACCTACATATATATATGAATCTAAAACTGAAGACCCTTTTTCATAAATTCTATCAATATTCTTTGAAGATCAAACTAAAAAAGACAAAAGTTTCAGAAAACGGTTAATGCCCATCACCTCTCATATAGTGATTACAATGAATTGTCCCTTGAATCACCCCGCCCCACTTAAAAATCAAAATAAAGATAAGGGCCGTAATGTTGTGGGGCATAATACATAAAAGACCTGACACCTGACACCCCTTATCAATCCTACAGAATAGGCAACTTTGCTGTAGGCCCCATAACAGTTTAATATAGCTTTGTGTAGAGATGCCATCCGGCAAATATTTGTGACTTAGCAGATCTGTTTATAGCTTAGCATTTTGTGGTGATGCTAAGTCACAAAAGGATGCTAAATTAAAAATATTTATGGCTTAGTGTCTATTTCTGGAAAGATACTATCATTAAAATATTTATTATATAGTGTCCTGTGGGGATGCTATCCTACAAAAAGTCACTAAACCACAAACATTTGTTGGATAGCATCTGTTTGTAGGATAGCGTCCTAACAGCCTTCCCGAAAAAGGAAACACAAGCGATTCCAGAAGACCCAGAGTGTGGAGGAGACAGGGACGAGCTCCGACCAGTCAGAGTCGGACTGAAGCAAGCCAAGTCTATTGTCCTGGAGCAACTGCTTCCTGGTGATTGCAGAATCAAGCAGTGGAGGGGAGGTGCCACCATTGACACGCCATAGCCGAAGGGAGGGCTGACCACTGTGCCAGAGATAGGAGAGTGTGGAGAAGTCCAGTTCACTATGTCAGTTCACCACACCTCTATCATTTTTGATATTCACGGTATACAGGATATCTGAAGGGAACTGTTGGGAAAAATAGTCGTTTGTGGGACTCTGGCATGCAAGAATATGGTCCGGGTGGCCCAGGAGACGGCGATGGAGTTTTGCTATTCTTAGGGAGATTCATTTATGACATGGTGGAGTGATAAGGGCTCAAACCCACGGCACGGATCGAGACACTGAAGTATGTAAAGTGTGCAGATGTCGACCGCGAAGCAGGAAATCGGGACAGGCCAAGGCAGAACCGACACCCCAGCCCATGTTCTCCGAACCTACACCCAGCCGGGCCAGGTTGCAATCTCCCATCGAAAGCATCGTGTCCAGCCAGCCTTTGTCCCCACCCCGGGGAGTAAAACGATTACGGGATGTGCGGGAGGCACCAAGTAGACCCGAGAGGCAGCAGAAACACTGGCTCGGAGTGCAGTCTCCCCCGGTTCCGGCGGAAGAGGGAATGCCAGTAAAAGATGAGGATGCAGAAGGTCCACAGGTGGAAGCCAATCGGGGCGGTCAGGAAGGGAAAAAACCCATCGTCCTACTAGAGAAATTGACTTTTGTCGGGGGGCCCCAACGGCTGCAACCCGAGGAGGACGTATCGGCAGAAATGGGGTAGGAAGAGCAGAATATGGAAGCGGAGGAAAAGGAAGACCCGACCAATGGGGGAACAGAGTCTGAAAGCCTGTCGGACATCGTGTTTGAGACAAAAGAGCCCGAAGTTATAGGAGACTTGTCGTCATCTAGAATTCATCGCATCATTTTTCTTCCTACATGTCATCTAGATTCACCCCTCTGAAGGATCCCCCCCTACTCCACCACCTTCATGCTAGTTAGCATGGGAGTCGGGGAGCGGGACCTCCTGTCACCTGGTACACCCCAATGTCTTCAAACTGGCGGAGTGATGTAGCATGAGCTGCCTGGAGTCAGACCGATCAGACAAAAGGACAGACTTCTGTTTTCTGGTTTGGTTCTGACAGGCACGGCAGCCAAAGAATGGGACTTGAGGCCCGGTGATGACTCATCTGGGCTATTTTGACGCTACCATCCCCACATGCATTCCGTACCTGATGGGCATATTTCCTCTTGCCTGCTTTTCAAATTCGGCGTTACTATCTTCACATACGAAGGACGAAATATTGACTTACATTCAGACCTATATCTGCACTTATTTACTACTTACACATAGGACTATTTATTATTTATGAACTTTCGCTTCTGCTCAACAAGTGATGTGGCACCAGGGCCTTAGGACCAGTTGGATTTGTTACTGCGGCCTGAACTCAGGAAGATAAAATCCCGAGGCAGGCGGGGAGTCGTGCCCCCCACAAACACTGGGTCCAGTGGTTCTAGAAGTCTGACAAGAATGTTTTGTCCTTTGTGGAAGAGTTGACCTGATGCATACTGGGAGTTGTGCCCTTCTGGGAGTACAGCCCAACAGCTCTGGTAGTCTGATGAGACCTTGCTCTTCGGGAGAATGGGCGGTGCTGGTCTGGGGCTTGCTGTTTCACCCACTGGACCTGGCAGGCACAGATGCTGGCACGACTTCGCATAGCAAGAGTTAATTTGTCGGCCTGATGAGCGTCCTTTCCTTGCCAAGGTGGAACTCGACATAGACACCAGGAGTGTGCTTTGTACCAGGGACGTCGGGCGGTCAATTCAGCCGGGAACGAAGCACAAGGAACAAACTTCTTCATTCTTAAACTCATCCAATCGTCAGGAGCTGAATCCCCAAGGTTCTTCAGTAGATGTATGTCAGTTGCTACCGTAGTTCCCGTCACCCTGTTCACAAAGACAGGCACGAATCTGGCATGAAGCCAGTCTACCACCTGCAGAGCAGAGAACGGGAGCGGTGAAACTCGAGAATCGATGGGAGGAAGGAGGGTCATGACTGGCCCTTGCCTCTGGGCATGGGGGGGCCACGACCAGCCTCCTGCCCCAGAAAAGGGAATCAGGCTTGAGGATTGCAACCAGCCTACCAGAAGACAAGATCGGGATATTAGAACCCGAATGGCGAGGTTGGGAGTGGGAAGGTCACGATGGACTCTCTGTTTCCGGATGTAGAAGGCACGACTGCCCCCTCACCCCACACGTTAAAGAAGATGGAGACCAGGAGGGCTGGGGCCTGAGCGAGGAGCGGACAGATTGGGTGGCGGAAGGGTCACTACCGACCTTTCACCTCCGGGTGGAGGAGCCAAGACCAGCCTCCTAATCCTAACCAGAAGTCCTAAACTGAAGCACTGCTGTAGAGCTGTATAGGGAGAGGAGCCACAACTAGTTCACCCCCACCCTGGAAAAGCCGAGAGTGCAAAAAGACTCTCTGTGGGTGTGAAGCAAGCACACTTGGCGTCAAACTGAAAGTAGTACTTCACTAATTGAACTGTGAGTGGTGACATGAATTTTGAAAACTTAAAAACAGTGAACAATCGAATGGAGGAGGAGTCCCCATGAGGAATAAGAAAGACTTAACATCGGAACGGTATAGGGGAACACAAACCCAGAAGAACGAAGAGCGAAGACTGAAGAAAATCAGCCGGTAGAATAGTTAGCCGGATAGGCCCTGGGGGCCCTCCATAGTAGATGGGATGGGACAGAGGGTGATGCCTCCTCCCATACCCCAGGGAGCGTAGGGCTTATCATGGTGTTGTAATTTTCATTAAATGTTTTAACATCTTTTTAATTGTCTGTTGTATTCCTTTCAGGATGTTGTGTTTTAGACCGTTGTATTGAATTTATCAATTTCTCTTTAAACAAAATTTAAATTTTGTACAATCTGTAGCGCCGGCCTTTTCAAGAAGGTATGGGTATCTTCTTAGAGGGTGTGATGAATTGTCCATTCATCGTTTGTGGTACGAAATATAAAGCTAGAAATCGGGTATAATCAACTTGTAATGTGAAATGATTGAATAATATGGTAATTGCCAGCTAATTATGAAATGATTTGATAGAATGAAATGGGTATGAAAATAAAATAAAATAAATAAATCTGTAATTGAGTACAAAAAGCCCGAAAACAGTAGTGACTAGAAATGACGTCATGAGAGACAATGACTGAGACCGACCAAGCCCGAGATCACCTGCCCGGCAGGCCGTACCCCTGAATTTTTGCCTTTGGTCGGACCTAGAGACGTGACCCCTTCTACTGTGATGACACCCACCCCTCTTTCGGCGCCTCCAGCCATGTAGAATGAACCCCAGCCTCCCCAAAAGCTCATACCGAACATTCTATTCACCCTCGTGGGCAAGGCACAACTCTCAATCTACAAGCTGATCTCCTGCCCAAGATTCCACTTGGCCCGGGACCGAGAGGCCCAAAGACTTTTCAATGAGGAGCACAGAAACCCCGACTCCCCGAGAAATATCACAATTGCATGATCTGCAGCAGAATCCAATCTCAGCTATGCCACTGTGTTTGATTTTGGTTCTCAACAGTTAATTTTTATGCATCACCCAATTGATCATACCTTAAGGTCTTTGAAAACCTTGACGTCTGAAACTGTGGTCCGTGGGTTACCGAGGTTGATTGTCAGAATAAAGATATGAACTCCATCCTTGAATGTCTGAAAGATCTGGAATAAAAAGGTCGCAGCATGAATTTCAGGGCACCCAGTACTTCAAAGTACAAACTAAAATATAAAAAAAACCAGATATCCAGGGGATACTAGAGGGATCTTTCAGCATGATTAATCAATGTTTCTGTCCTAAAGCTATACCATTATAGATTTTATAATGAACTATGGTAGATACATAGGGTCTATTCTATTAACGATAAATTTTCGCGTTCATAAAAAGGGAGATATTTGAAGTGTGAGTGTGTGTCCGAGGTGGGGACAGGTTATTGGGGGTATGATGGTGATCAAGTTGGTATCACACCCTCCCAGATGATATTAAACTTATGTTTTAATATTTTTAATGAAATTTCTTAAATATCCTTCATATGACTTTGGTGAATATGGTTGATTTCCATGACATACCTTTGACAATTCTAGACCTACGTCAACTTCCTTCCCATGCTCGAGTCCAGGGGTGTCGTTAATCCTCAGGTTACAGCCCTCGATGAAAGCACTGTCATATTGTATAGTTGTCGTGCCTGCGGACTCATCTTCACCTATCTCAAAAATGTCCACTCCCAGTAGGAGGTTTCCCACAGAACTTTTTCCTGACCCTGACTTTCCAAGCAAAACACATCTAAGTTCAGGAAACTTGGCGTTAAGGTTGTTTTGTGATGAGTCTCCACCCCTGTCTCCACCACAAGAATATCTGCTCACATGATGATCAATCTTTCCTTTTGCCCTTTTCAGTATCTTCTCCATCTGCTCTGCATTCATCTCTAATTCCATATAGTGCATCATATCTTCTTTGGAGATGCAAGGGTTCTCATAATACCATTTAAGTTCATGGCCAAACAGGAACTGCCTGATCTGCTCGTCATACTCATCCTAAAATTATAAGATAAGCACTTCTTTATGCATCTCAGTGTATGGTTCAAACAATTTTAAATGGATTACTGACCTTGAGTCCAAGCCACAAGGCTATTACAAGCATCCTAAATAGGTTTTAAATTTTAGTCCTGGCTACAGGCCGTATTCCACTGTATGATGTTTGGCACATTATTAGTGAAAATTCTGCCGATGTTTGGCAAAGAAGGCTAAACATTGGCAGTCAGTCACAATTATTGGGTGCACGCAAAAAATTGTGAGGTGGAATATACTAGCAAAGGCTCACGATCTTTGGCATCCTAAAAATCATGAGCAAAAGATCATGAGAATTCCTATCAAAATTTACCTACATCTTCGTTACTATTGGGAGCACCTACTCACAATCTTTCCTACCTTAAATGGGACACACTTGTGTTCTTTAGCCCTAAAACCTCACAATCTTAGGCAGTTTCTTCTGCCACCTTTAGGAGGACACAGAATGATAAGCATGATAAATGCAAAGTCCTTAGCTACAGATCCTATGGGAACCTGAATATTTTTTTTAAAAATCCAACTGTTCCTTGAGCGGTTTAATCAAGAAATCAAAATTTATGAACAAAAAAGTAGGGGTCCCTTATGAACATAATCTGCCAGAGAACCAACCACCAGCTCAAGCCATGTCAGCAGAGTCTTTCTCCCCACACATATTAATTTACCAGAGGTGCCTGAAACCTTGACCAATCAAGATTTTAGGAAATTGCTCTTGAAGGATTTTCTCCCTTAACCATTTTCCTATGCCACCATTTCATTCAGATTTTAAAATCTGCCAATTTACTGTGGTTAGTAGTCTAAAACGACACCATAATTATATGACAATATATGACACAATATATAAGTTGAGCTATAAATGAAATATAACTCAAATATTGAACTTTGTTATTGTTATATATATAATATTGTTGCTGATTCAGTGTCTCAAAACAGTAATTGTTATTTCTTCTATAATAGTTACCTTTAAATTCACTAGTATTTCACTAGTCATTCCCTCAGACATGTGGCATCTAAAGCCCCATACCCACTAGGCAATTTTACTGGTGACGGACAACGGGAAATGGGCAGAATCAGCTGATTCTGATGATCCCCTGTTAGTATAGTATATTGAAATGTGCAGGTTTGATATGAGTCAGTGCTAAATTCGGCCAATCTTGGGCCTATAATTGGTTGATTTTAGTGCCGACTTGGTAAAAATAGTCTATTGGGTATTGCTGGCGATGCCTCAGGGCATCTTGTGTAATGAAAGGATCAAAACAGGTTGGGGCTACCATGGGAAAACAACCTGTCCTGTTAGAATGGTGCTATGAATATATTGTTTTCTTTATGGTATATTATTCAATAGATCTATCTTCAGTTATAAAGACTGATGCAATTATGTATTTCTGTGTTTTTATGATTTTCAAAATGTGATTTATCATGTTTATTTACTTTTTCCAATAACTCAGATATTGTAAAATAATAATTCCAAATATCTAGGTATAAACCCATGGACATGCATTGCATTTACAGATATATTATTTTATGTTTTGTGAATTGAATTTTATTTTTTCAAAGTGTTTGTTTGTTGATACAAATGTACTGTGATATAAGCCTTGTCCCAAAGTCACAGGGTGTTTCAATGTTATGGGCACTCTTTTTTAAACTATTTAAACTTCTATTGCATTCACAGTATTCAAACTAAACATTATGATAATCCATTTTTCATGAAACATAGTATTTTGACATTTCTACATGGTCACAGAATGCACCCTTACATGTTTTTAAGACAGGACATCCTGAAATTATGGGATATGTTGATTTTCTTATGGTAGCCCAACCTGCAAAAATCATTTGTTTTGCCCAAAATGGTTAAATTTCTAGTTTCTAATCGGAGTAGGGGCCATAACTTTAACTGAGGAAAGACAAATTTTGAGGGAATTAAATTCTTTTCGCCAGGTCCTACTGAACCTCCTCCAGTAGCTCATTATTTCCCAATGAAAAGTATTGGGTTTTCATTATTTCACTTTAATCCAAATTTGAAATAAAGTTGAACGGATTTTTGGAAAGTATCAAAATGGTATCATGAACAATCAGCAATACTTTTAAAGAATATGGCAGTATAGAAAAAGCATACTCTCTTATTAGCTGACAGCATTTTAGATTTACAATGTATTCAGACAGCGTTTTGAACACTTTCACATAGGGGGCCGTCCATAAATGACGTCATGCAGCAGGGGGGGGGGAGAGGGGGGGGGGGGGGTTCATGCTTCCATAACCAAACATGACAAGGGGGGAGTGTGGGGGGGTCATGTGGTGCATGACATCATGTTGTGAAAATTAGAATTTCAAGAATTTCAGAAACAATTTTAGGTTAGGTTCGGGTATTAAAGGCTGTAATTTTTCATTTTCAGTTAAAATCAAAGATTTCTCTAAGGGACAGTCATGTTTCTAAGCAAACAAAATTGCATTCTTTATTATATTATTTCCGTGATTTTTTTTTTCTTTTTCTTGCTTTCTTTCTTTTTTTTTTTTTTTGGGGGGGGGGGGGTTCCACTTAAAATGATGTCATTTCTAGAGGGGGTGTCAAGGGCTGCATGACGAAACATGACAAGGGGGGCAAGGGGGGAGGGTCAAACAAAGGTCAAAAATAGCACGACATCATTTATGGACGGCCCCTAGTCCCGTGGAACAAGCAGGTAGCATGAGCATGTTAAGAATACAATTCCAGTTTTCCGTACCATGGATACCTGATTCAGCCGTTCCTCATGAGTTAAGGGAATGGAGGGGTGTGTGTTTTGGTCGCCTTTTGGCACAAGAATGCAGGTGTGTCGTGCTAGAAGGACTGATCAAAGATTAGCACGTTGGCTGTTCGCCTGACAACTTAAGCATATGATTTGTACTCATTTGGGTTGCTTAAAACTCATGCCATCATAACTCCAAGGCTTCAAAGTTTGTGATAACTGATTGACCATATATTATCATGTTCAACCATGATTAATGTCAATATTATTAAAGATGTCTGTACCTAAGACCTGTCAATATAATATATTGACAGGTCTTAGGTCTTATTTATGTTGGGAAATATAATATTATATCCCAACATACATATTGATCTAATTTCAATGACCAACAGGGGCAAATCAGGGGGGCCGACCAAAAAACATCCAGCATTTCTCATAGAGGTTATTTGATGTGCACGAGAAGAAAATTCTTCCCAAAAAACATCCACGAGAACTTTTAGACATGAAAGTTTCTTGAAAAATCATACTAAAATCTTCCCAAAATATACTTAATCACATATATTACTATTTAAAGCATGTTAGGAAGACATTGTAACAGTTACCTGATGAAAAAAATGAAAAAAATGAAAACAAAACACACGAGAGAAAAAATAACCCACGATTGCAAATTGTGCGATCGTGGGTTTATAACTTCTCGTAGGTGTGCAATTCTCGTTGATGTTTTTTGGTGGGCCCCCCAGGTTTGGAGGACAGGTGATGGCTCCTTGATTTTAGTTTGGGCCTTTCATGGCATGTTGTAAATATGTTCCCAGAATATAACTGATCACATTGAAAAGAGTTTTACCTTCTTATTGACCAATGTCATCCTACGTTTGAATGAAGAATGCATTGTTCAGTCTCTGTAATGAAATTTGAGGTTTAGGAGATAATTCATGGAAATATGTCCAGTTAAATTCAAGCTATAATTACATAGATTAAACAAATAAACATTCATACATATTCAATTATTCCATATGCACAAGACCATGACGTTTCTAATGAGAGGTAGAACATGTCGGTATGATCAGTGATTTTCTCAAAATTAATTCCCAAACTTTGAAGATTTTATCACTTGGTCATGTCTCGAGCAGTGCGTACTGGCCGAGGGTAGGAAATCATATTAGATTAAAACCTTAGTTAGACATTGGAAATGTCTTTTATGCTCATCATATTATCATTAGAATAGATATCTGCCTTTAATAAAACACATACATTCTGCACAATTTCTTATTTTTGAGGCCGTTTTAGGTCAAAATTGTTCAAATGGTAAATTCTGCCAAAATGATACCCCAGTAATTTCATAATTTTAAGTCAAAATTTCCAAATGAAACATAGATCCTGCATTCATTAAACCAATTATTCCATTTACTACATGCTATGGCGTTTCTAATGAGATATGATATTTGTTTGTATGATCAGTGATTTTCTCAAAATTAATTCCCAAACTTCGAAGATATCACTTGGTCATGTCTCGAGCAGTGCGTACTGGCCGATGGTAGGAAATCATATTAGATTAAAACCTTAGTTAGACATTGGAAATGTCTTTTATGCTCATCATATTATCATTAGAATAGATATCTGCCTTTAATAAAACACATACATTCTGCACAATTTCTTATTTTTGAGGCCGTTTTAGGTCAAAATTGTTCAAATGGTAAATTCTGCCAAAATGATACCCCAGTAATTTCATAATTTTAAGTCAAAATTTCCAAATGAAACATAGATCCTGCATTCATTAAACCAATTATTCCATTTACTACATGCTATGGCGTTTCTAATGAGATATGATATTTGTTTGTATGATCAGTGGTTTTCTCAAAATTAATTCCCAAACTTCGAAGATTTTATCACTTGGTCATGTCTCGAGCAGTGCCAACTGGCCGAGGGTAGGAAATCGTATTAGATTAAAACCTTAGTTAGACATTGGATATGTCTTTTATACTCATCATATCATTAGAATAGATATCTGCCATTAATAAAACACATAAATTCTGCACAATTTCTTATTTTTGAGGCCGTTTTGGGTCAAAATTGTTCAAATGGTAATTTCTGCTAAAATGATACCCCAGTTATTTCATAATTTTCAAGTCAAAATTCCCAAATGAAAAATAGATCCTGCATTCATTAAACTAATTATTCCATTTACTACATGCTATGGCATTTCTAATGAAATATGATATTTTTCTGTGAGATCAATGGTTTTCTCAGAATTAATTCCCAAACTATGACAATTTACCTCTTTTTTTACAGCTCGAGCGATGCCACGTAGCTGAGAGTAGGAAATCTTATGGGAGAAAAACTTGATTTAAACTTTTGATATATCTTTGATATGCATAATATCATGAGAACAGATATCTGTGCTGCATAAAACATCTAAATTCTCTCCATTATCGTATTGTTTAAGCTGTTTTGGGGTCAAAATTGATCATAGTAATTTCAGCTGAAATAATATCAAAATAATTCTGAAATTTTCAAGTCCCAAATTCTTGAACAAAAAATAAAACACACATTCACAAAACCAATTATTCCATATACTACATACTATGGCGTTTTCAATGGTATGTAGCATTAATCTGCGTGATATGTGTTTTTTTCGAAATTTATTCCCAAACTTTAAAGATTTTATCCCTTGGTCAGGTCTCTGGCAGGGCTGACTGGCCTAGGGTAGGAATTCTTATCAAATAAAAGCTCATTTTGAATTTAGATATATCTTTGATACTCATCCTGTCATTAGATTAGTTATCTGTCCTTATGAAAAAATATTGATAGAGCTTTAATTAGGCCACACTAAAAAAAAACTCTGTTTCCGGTGGGCCGGGTGACGAAAATTATGGTCACCCGGGCGGCCGGGATTTTTTTTTTTTTTTTAAATATTTTTTTCTTGTTAGGGTGTAAACTTAGCTTTTCTATAGACCCATTTACTGATGTTGTTTTGATGCCTCCCAGTGTCTGGCTGGTAGGCAGAAGGAGGAGGCCCCTCTCCTTATCACCCCTTTCTAACTGAAATATCCCTTGCTTTATCTCTGAAAAAAGTTCAAAAGGGTCAGGACACATATTATATCTGACTGATACTACTCTTTTTGTCAAAATTTCGAATATATCTAATGTGATTATGATAACAAAGTTACATACACTAGCCCCTTACAGAGTGCCCACCAGACAGCTGGTGGCCCTCATCTGTCAGCGGGGGTGTCGCATTGTACCCTGTGGTTGGACTCTAGTGGGGGACACTATACAGTGTCAAGTTCGCACTCTTACTTTTACCATTTTAAAAACAAAAGAATTAAGTGATTTATCTAAATTTTTCATGCAAATTTCATACAGTAATGCTAATGAATGCATCATGTATTTAAGTGTAGTTGATGTCCATGATGTTTATCGTTTTGAGCTAACTAATATGGGAAAATGAAAAGGGCCTCTTACACTTAGCATGACATAAACAGGGTTACTATAGTGACCTGCTGTTGGCATTTTGACGCCAAGTGTAAATAAAAGCACACACTAACATGTGGTTGTGAGAATAACCCCTACTTTCTAGACCTTTCAAATTCTAATGTATTAAAAAGGTACATATATTTGTAAGTACTCGTTTGACTCTAACTGGAAATACCACTATTACAAGATGACTTGACTTATTTTTGGTGCTTCAGTGCCGTTTAAGGTTTCTGTGTACTTGGCGCCCTTATCTGAGAGTCACACCATAAAAAATTACGTCCAGCTCACGCAGGAGAACAAGGCTTAAAAAAGAAAAGGAAAAAAAAAAAAAAAAAAAATCCCGGCCGGGTGGATGTCTAAATTAATCTCACCCGGGCGGTCCACCGGAAACAGAATTATTTTTTAGTGTCGCCTTATTTTCCTATTTTTGAAGCCGTTTTGGGTCAAAATGGGCCATACAGTAATTTCAGCTAAAATATTGCCAAAATAATTCTAGAATTTTCAAGTCAAAATTCTCATATGTAAAATACAACACATATTCATACAACCAATTATTCTATATATACTATGAAGTGAACATAGGAGGCAGGATGCTGAGTAAATAGGCTTTAATACTCACAGTAATGCAGAGGTCTGTGCTTACAAGATGGTGGAACCAGGGAGGAGTGAAACCGAAACCAAAGTGTAGGGATGTGAAACTTGAGGGTGGTAAACAGTTATGCCAAGCCTATGTTGCAACAAACATTTGGTAATGACAGTAGGTAATGTACTATTACTACATACTATACAATGGCATATCTAATGGCATATAGCAATATATAGTATGATTTATGGTTTTCTAAAAATTAATTCCCAAACTTTGACAATATTCTTCAAATATGTAATTTTAGCCAAATTGATCTAGTAAATAAACTTGGGGGTGTAGACCCTTAAAATCGACAGGGCGACAGGGGGCTTTCTTAAATTCGCCACGGCAACATGTTCATTTCCTAAATTCGACAGGCGACATGGCAATTAAGTGACAGATGACATGGACCTGTTCTTAAATTCGACATGGGACAGGAGCTTTAAAAAGATAATGACATGTGACATGGCTATTTCTTAAATTCGACATGTGACATGGGTCTAAACTGAGTTATAACGACAGGTTTCATACCCATTTCTTAAATTCGACACTTGATACGGACCCCCCCCCCCCCCCCCCCCCCATCCATACCCCTAAACTTGTTCCTATTCATTTGTCTGTCATATTTGGTATCTTTTTAATCAGAACTTAATTTTCTATTAATTTATGTCAAGTACATTTTGATAAATAGAAATCAAAATTTTAATGTTCAGCAGTGTGTGTATAGTGGGCAGAAAAAGGTGTGAAATAAGGTCTCACGTCTGACGACTCACACTCTCCAAGCAGGTGTGAGCACTGCCTGGGCTGACAGGGGCATGTCTGTCTCGGTATTCATATGCAAATTAGCTCCTGATAAGGCCTAAGAGGTGTGTTCTTTTGTCAGGGAGCAATTAATATTACAATAATCCAGAAATACATGTAATTTAAAAGGCTGTAGCATGTCCAAAAATAATAGAAATTATACATATGATACATTAATTAAGTATTAGAAAAAAGGGGGAGTGGAATTTATCATCATATACGAGGTTTAGGAGATAATTCATGGAAATATGTCCAGTTAAATTCAAGCTATAATTAAACAGATTAAACAAATACACCTTCATACATAATCAATTATTCCATGTGCACAAGGCCATGACGTTTCTAATGAGAGGTAGAACATGTCGGTATGATCAGTGATTTTCCCCAAATTAATTCCCAAACTTTGAAGATTTTATCCCCTGGCCATGTCTCAAGCAGTGCCAACTGGCCGAGGGTAGGAAATCTTATTAGATTAAAACCTCAGTCAGACATTGGATATGTCTTTTATACTCATCATAATCATTAGAATAGATATCTGCCTTTATTAAAACACATAAATTCTGCACAATTTTCTTATTTTTGAGGCCGTTTTGGGTCAAAATTGTTCAAATGGTAAATTCTGCCAAAATGATACCCCAGTAATTTCATAATTTTCAAGTCAAAATTCCCAAATGAAAAATAGATCCTGCATTCATTAAACCAATCATTCCATTTACTACATGCCATGGCATTTCTAATGAGATATAATATTCTTCTGTGAGATCAGTGGATTTTTCAGAATTAATTCGCAAACTATGACAACTTAGCTCCTATTTTTTTACAGCCTGAGCGACGCCACGTAGCTGAGAGTAGGAAATCTTGTGGGAGAAAAACGTTAGACTAATATATAATGTCTATGATGTATGTTGTATACCTCAGAGTCAAGAGTGATGTGTAAAGATACACTGTCTACACTGTTTTATAAAAGGTTTTACACATTTATCAACAAATTTCAGAAAATTTGTTTGAGAGAGCACAATATTTTGTTATACATATAATGATGAATACGACTTACACTAAAAAGACTTCCTTGTTCCGCACACAGAAATACACAACACTGGAAGGGCAACTCGGAGCGCCGCTCATTGGCCAATCAGTGCGAACTTGTCTCCAGCCTCGTTTTCGTCCAAAGCTGACAGGTCCTTTCCGCAAACTCCTTTCTCGCTTCAGATTCCCATGTAATCATCGCTCCGACTATAGCATTCTGGGAACTGCCGGGACTACTTTTCGCTGGTACTTGTTACCTGCCTGACTTAACAGTTTCTCTAAGAACTACATTTTTGGGGAGGGCCACTTGTGTGATGCAGTTGCGCAGTACTACAATAAAATTGCTTAATGAAAAAAGGCTATAGTCGGAGTGAGTATTACATATGGAATCCGACGCGACTAAGGAGTATGGTCACGGTTGGCTTCCTGCCATTGTAAACAAACAAGGAGAGCAGGAGCCAGGCTGGAATAAAACTATTCACCCTAGGCTCAATTCTGCTCCAATTTTAGTGGGGAAAATATTACCAGAATCAGGACGACATGGCCTAGCTCTCCAGTCGAGGGAAATTGTAGTTAACATTGTATTTCACCCTGAAAATGACGGCCGCAGGCCGTCAACCCTCTCTCTGCCAGATCTGCTGGCTACATGCTACTGGCCTATGCACCAAGAAAGGGTGACTTTAAAAGTTATGGGAAAAGGCATTTTTTTCAAACAACCATAACTTTCTAGGTGAATGAGCTACAGTATTACTTTTTATACCATAGGATTCAGAATTAATTGGACAATCCATCCAGACTTGTTTGCTAAAACATATCATAGAATGAAAACATTCTATTAAGAACCAAATTTGGAAAAACAAAAAATTTTTTTACTATTAAGTCATACAACCGGATTTGAGGCTCTTTGGAAAGAATGTAATGTTTGTGATATGTGAAATTAAATTTATTAGGCATATCTGTCCTTACTTGAAGATTACAATGATGTATAATGTTAGTGGCTGTTATGTATATTCATAATTTTACAACTAAATCTTTAATAATTCAAAATGGCCAAAAAGTGCAAAAATTGATGATTTCAGAGATTCTCTATGGGGATTTACTATAAATGTGAAAATTTGTGATATGAAAGGTCTTTTGTGCATCAAATGAGCATCAAAGATTGGACAGTAATGTTGTATAACCACTTAAAGGAAAGACAATAATGGGGATGTAGATGTGGGGTCCCATGTCACCCTGTCAAATTTAAGAATAGGCCTTGTCCCCCTGTCGATTTTAAGAAATGGCCATGTCACCCTGTCGATTTCAAGAAAAAAGCCCTATCGCATGTCACTAGGCCAAAAAAAAACTGTGTCGCCCTGTCCATTTTAGGGGTCCACACCCATAATAATGTCTTCTATTCCTCAGGTATCCAATTAATGAAACTAAAGTTCCTATGGTGTGATTTACATGCTTCATAAATGGCTGTAAAAAGATGAAAAAGTCAACCTTTCTTAGAGCATGGGTCTATAGTAACAGCTGACTAGTGTCAGCAGTGCTAAATTATTCGTCCTGGCCTCAATTTTGTCCGATTTTATTGGGGAAAAACAGACACAGAACGACATATTCTAGATCACCAGTCGAGTTAAGTTGTGAAGGAAATTGTTTTTCACCCTTAAAATGACGGCCGGCATCGTCACACCTCTCCTAAATTGTAATCGAATGTAGGCCAGGGTCACCACTATGGGTAAAGACCCCTAAAATCGACTGGGCGACATGGCCATTTCTTAAATTCGACATGCGACATGAGGCTTAGTGACATGAAGAAAAACATAAAGGACATGACACTGGTCATTTCTTAAATTCGACATGCGACATCAGAGGATCTAAAATTCGACATGGAAAATGAAAATTTAGGGACAGGCGACATCAAGCTTTCTTAAAGGGTTCCTTACACATAATTTTTCAGATCATTTTGTTTTATGTAGATAACTTGGCTCAAGTATTCTAAAATTACCCCCAAAAAATATAGTGAAAATATTTAGGTATAGGAGAGTTATTAAGGGAAGAAAATTAAATCTGGGAATTCCCTGGTTTCTGGGATTTTCAATACTCACCGTGTGACGTCACAATGATGGGAATTCCACCTAGATATAATTTGGGATTTCCAGGCTTATAAATGATTACAGATTATCAAATATAATGTACCATAATAGCTCTTATCGGGCCAAATATGCATGTTTGATTTTAAAGTATATATTCCTTCTTTTCTGAATTTTAAGATTGGGATTTCCCTTTAATGGGTGAAAGGGATTCCCCACTAACTCACCGTGTGACGTCACAAATCTGGGGATTTCCCTTAAAAAAAGGAAAAATTGCAAGATTTTAAATGTTCCCTAATTGTGTCCGAATTAAGAATTTTCTTTAGATGTTCATCAGTATACAAAAAAGTAAGTATACAATGATATATTATAGTTTATACCCTAATGTGCCGATAATACCCGCCACTACTCTAGACCCCTCGCAAGTCGTGCGGCCAGCCCGATCAATCACGCGGAATTGATAACGAATTACGGAGTTCCGGCCCATAGGCACAATGTTTAAGAATTAGTTTGTGTCTCCCTGTATATCTCATGTTTAGCTCCTAAGGAAACTGGTGATAATATGGCCCTTATCTATGACAAACTACAAGATCGAGATTAAATTACGATAAATAAACGTGAAAACCAATGTTTTCTGCGTCCCTTCACCCTCAGTTCTTACCTCTTCCCTGTGGGTCATCCAGCCATCCTCTGACGACCCCCACAGGTCTTCTTATATTAGTACGTCTCCTCACTTGTCATTTTAGATGTTGCTTCCAAGGAGGCTAGCTTCAGCTTAGAGGCCACATATTATTTATGATCTAGGTTCAAAATGTCAGAAAAGTAGTTCAAATAGTCTACTGTTTGATAGGCTTTCCCTTGTGCCTGGTCCTGACAATTGTTTTGTTTTTATTGAAGATTCATGGATAGGTGTATAGCTAAATCATAAAATACCTTTTGATAATTCACCATTGATAATATTTTTTCAGTTTACCAAGGTTATAGAGGCAATATGACATCTGTAACAGTCTATGATAATATTGTTGATCTCTGAAAAATATCAAATAATCTCAACTACACAACCAGCCTTAGATATTAACATCATTGCTTATAAAAACAAGTTGAATTGTACTAGTATAAACTCTCTTTTTTGAGGTTTGATCACCCATCTGATCCTCGGTGTTCCTATCGCCAATGTAGGTTTTGTATGATCTCACATTATTCCTACTTATTCTTGTGAAAATGATAACTGTGTCTGTTATCAAAATTACATTTGATTAACTGTGTCTATTGTCAAAAATACATTTGATTAACTGTGTCTACTGTCAAAAATACAGACACACTCTTTTAGGGGGTAAACATTATACTAGGGGATTCTGTGATTTATTTAAAGATTTTTTCATGTTATTTTGTGCAGTGTTTTGTTCAGAGTTGGGTTTATGTTCTGTTCCATTAACAAATATTGGTTTGTGTATTAAAAGCCAAGTTCCAGGTTGGATAGCACTTTGTAATAGAATGTTGAATACACTTTTCAGTGAAATTCTAAAAATGTTTGAAATTTAGGATTAAAGTTAGCCATATTGTTGTCATTAGTAGCAAATTGAGAACTTAATTTAAGACAGCAGTGCGATTGCAATAAAGATCCACTTTGTATTGCTGTGTCTAGTTAGTAGACCTTTGATTGTGTGACATTGGGATCTTCCCCATTGGCTTTCGTGATTCAGCTCATAGACATTGATAGATGGTTTATGTTGAGGAACAACCCCTCATTGTGGTACGTTATGTGATATTTTCTAATTTATGTATAGCTCGTCATAGCACAGCCATATTTTGTCGTTGAATCATGTGTTTCTTGCGCAGTTAAGTGTACACAGACTAAAGAAGAAATAATAAAATGATCACAACAATACTTTGAATTTTGCTTTAAACTTTGTCCATTCTGGTTAAATGATGACATGAATATCTAATATTTCTCATATAAATTGAATGCATTTTTCTCAGATCTCTTTGGTCGGATTTCTCAATGCAAATTTAGTTTAACATAAAAGATGACAAGTGCATAAGTTAATCTCGTATGATTATATATTTTCGGTCAGACTACTTCTAGACAATATAACTTTGATCTAAATCCATTAAATTTGTTGAGGGTGCCCAGTAATCTTATACCTTAGACAATAACACGTACTTAACCAAGCTCCTCAAGTTTATTAACAAATTTTGGAAGTTGGATAAGTTAGACAATGATCTAATAATTTTCTATTGAAATTCTGTGATCTGGTCCCCATGTATTGTCTTGAGAGGACTGTATTTTATAACTCAAAAGAATTTTTTTGATTGTCTAGTGGACATTTTCACAAAATAACATAGAAACCAAAGCAAGATTTTAATTTGTCATTCAGAACTTTATTATGAAATACATATTGTGCAATACACAATTACATCATGTCTTATTTCTGTATTTTCACAATTTATAAATGAGAGTATACAAGCAGAAGGTATACGGCGCGGGTATATATGATACATGTGTATAAATCACCAATCACCCTCAAACTTCAGGGTAAGGTGTATACATAATATAGATTATATATTTATGGTCCTGTCACACTATCTCCTTACTGGTATTATTTCAGAGTTATTAAGCCATTGATCAGGTCCTTACCACATCTCAAAATCTTATCATCTGAAACATCTACACATTGGGTAGGTCGTGACATCTTACATATGTAAATACAAGTTACTAATATAACATTTATTTGTGAATACGAATATCTTATATAACATGTACGATCCCCCAAAAGCAGAGAAGCAATAATATAGTGAAAACACACATTTAGTTTGTTTATGCATGTATTGCCATACATGCATATATACACACCTATATATATATCTAAAATTGCCATGTTGAAATATAACCCTTCTTGATTCACAAAACTTGAATATTGAATAATATAACAATGTGATATATTTATATGGTCCAATATAAGTATCTCATCACTGGGATTATTCCAGAATCTGCTGTTAAACGATTGATCAAGTGTGACCAGCCAGGGGTAAAGGATGCTCCAGGCGGAAATTCAACATTTAAGAGAATAGAATAAGCTTTTAAATGATACCAAAAATGTGAAATTGTGTTAATAATAAAAAAAAGTTACAGGTTATATAAAATAGGAACATCAATGTTCCTGAAAATGACAATAACATGAATTATTCAGTATTAATTTTACTGAGTTATTAAATAACAAAACATAATTCTTGAAAAACACAAATGGCTATTTATGAAATACTATTGTGATCATAACTCGTGATCTAAAAATGGTATTGATTAACTGTTTGAAGCTGGAATATTTTCAAGTTATATTTTCTAACATGATGTCACGATTTTTTAGATAAATCACTAAAATTATTGTCTCCATGGCAACCAAAATACCACTGTTTGGTTAATTTTGGGAATAAAACGTTCCATTGACATTCCAAATAAGGATATTTTGGAATGAAATAGAATCTTTTAAGTAGGTCAGCTGAATTGTACATAAAAGGTTAGTCTAAGACAGTTTTAACACTATTTTTCATTAAATTACTCATATCTCCTTAAATATTAGTCTTAGAGCATATGAAAAATCCCCCCCGGAGCTTCCTTTCCCCCTGTTGGGTCACAAGTTATCAATCCGCTTACCACATCACATAATCTGATTATCTTAAAAGAGTACACATTGGGTAAGTCATGGCATCTTACGTTTGGAATTACGAGTGATTAATGTAACAGTTATTTGTGAATACAAGCAACTAATATTACATGTGTAATGTACAATAAACAATGGTGGGTTCAGTGAGAAGTATAAATGTACTTAATAAATTTCTATCATTATGAAGCCTTTTCTTCCACTGACATTTATAACATGCAATTCTTTGCTCCAGAAACGGAGGGGCAACAATACAACAAAAACACACATTCAGTTGTAATTACCATAATTGTCCTGTGCCAGAGGTGTCTCTGGCATTGGATCATTACTTTAGTAATTTTGAGGTGACCGTTTTGGACCTAGTCAATCACTGAGACAATTCAGAGGTGAAAAGCCCCAGAGACACTGGTCCTAAATACAAAATACCATGGGAGCAGGTTCCCTGCTCACTGCAACAATTGTCAATAATTGCCATTCATGGAATAATTGTCCAGGAATTACATCCCTCCAGACAATATATTTTCCATTAGTCGTAACAATAATACAGTGACATTAGACCATTTTGATATAATCCCATAATATAAACTTAACCTAACCCTTTTACGACATTAGAACTCTAAGCAGCACTTTATATTTTGATGTGAGCATATCTCACATACATCAAGTTATAGTACTTAGAGTAATAATAGGGTAATCTTAACCTTTAGCATTCTTAACTATTGATTATATAACTATATTATGAAGTATAAGATATGGAGAATACATATTATAAGTAATTATAAATGCATTTTAAAGATTTGAAATACACAAATATAGGCCACCACACAGAGAAATACAAAACACTTTAAATGATAGCTGTGTTTATCTTACACCCTTGATAATGTGCTATTATACCAGTTGGTGTGAATTACATGGAATGATAACGATGCGTCATGTTATCGTCATCAAACCAAACACAAATCAAAGCGTAGCAGTAGATGGAATAGCTCATTATCCGAAGTACTTTAACTCACATTGAAAATGTCCCTCAATATACCCCAATGTTACAATATGAGCCTTTACATACATATAGAAATTACCACGTTAAAATCAAATGATAAAATGCTCAGGGTTTGTTAACATGTATTATCAACCCAACAAATTTGGATATTAAAAAGATAAAAGTACTAGTGTGTTTACTCCTCTGTTTCTTTTTAACACAGGATTTCTGCAGGGGAGGGTGTACATATAGGCTAAGTATTAAAACATTTTGTGTTTTCTGCATGTACACCCACAGCATTTTTTTCTTTTCTTTTTCATGTTCCCACCAAAAGGGGAGAGGGAGGTGTCAAGGTGTTGGACACCGCTAGTTTCACCCCTGCTACCTCGTTTCTTCTCAGAACAGTGTCAAATAGAGCCATTGTATTACCCCTAAAAACAACATTGTACAGGGGCTTCCTTAATTTCATCTGTACCATCTCATGCCATTGTAATTACCATATCCATTTTATATTTCATTGTGGAAACTTTTTCATTTTTTTCATCATCATCATACAAGAAATATCTGGAAGTGAACAGTTATGATTTCACTGCTGAGGATCCCTTTTGGATCCGACGAAACTTGTCATCACCCATTTGACATAATTCAGACTTAGTAAGGAGGAAAACATCATCTTGAATTTTTCTATATAGGAGGCATTCGTGATATTCTCAAAGGTAACATCAAGGATATCACAAATTTCCTGTCTTACATCATTTTTCCTCAGTGGTTTCGTGTCGATTTCGTGAATGACTTCAGCAGTAAGATTGTCAACCTCAGATATCATTCCGACTTCTTTGATTTCTTTTATCTCCTTTTGAGTCTTACTGCATATGAATTTCAATACCTTTTCTGATGCCAATACTGACACTCTGCTTAGAGCTTCAGATTTCTCCTCCTCTGTGTAGGTCTCAATGGCCCTCCGGACCTCTGGGTGCTGAAGACACTCCTGTAGCATCTGACGTTCTTCTGTTTCTGTAAACTCTGAAGTGCCAGCTTGTTCAGACCACAACATGTATAAACCTTTTATTTCATTGCGGTATGCTACATTTTGCATGAGAAATGTCTTCATCCGTCGTAATATTTCAATTCGAGCTGCTGCCATTGCTGTATTGACTTCTCTCAGTTCTGTAAGCCTTGTGTCTATCAGAGGAATGATCTGATCCTCACCTATCATCTGCACTTCTCTTTGATTCTCCTGTTTTAAATCCTTAAGGTACTGTGAAGCACTTTTTTTGTGATCGTTGACTCTTTTCTGTACAATAGCTCCAACATGATCCAAGACATTAGTCCTAACTTGTTCTTTCAGCATCTCACATATCTTCTCGGTGCAATGTTCCTCGAACTCCGACTCATCCATCCGGTCAACTCGTTTGGTAATCTGAGGGATAATCTTCTGGACTGTTTCGTCCATCTTCTCAGAAACAATGCTCATTTGCTCGAACAAGGAACTTTCTACAGTCTCTTCGACATGATGTTGTATTTCGATGTGAAGATCCCTTACCTGCCTTTTTCTCTCTTTCCTTCGTTTTTTGAGGGCATTCTCTAAATCCTGTTTTGCTTGTTCAAATAACGCCGTAGTGTAACACTCGTGAGGTGCAGCACTCACAGTTTCTTTAATAAGGTTTAACACCTTCTCCCTGAAAAGTTTCTGCTCATAGGCGACAGCACAATTTTCAACTGCGATGGCAAGCCCCCCTGCATGTTTACAAAGTTCAGCTATTGTTTTAGAATTCTCAAGATAAGTCTGAAGTGTTTCCTGAGTACCCTCCTGGAAGTGGGTAGCAGCATGGGTGAAAATTATCATCATGTGCTGAAGGAATACGTCTCCAAACGTTTCCTGAAAAACAAACACGTTATCTTGAAGTTTAAAAAGTAAACTGATATCAACTGACATGAAGCATCCTTCTTTCACCTGTAAAGTGCTTTTTTCAAATGAATTATGACATTTTATTTTTCTAGAAGCATTGGACCAACTGGGTTATGTTTGTAATGCCCGGGGTCCTCGACACGGACCTTGTTATGTTATATGCTCACATCTATTATAAGATGTTTCCTATACATCTGCTGACACCTACTGACAAGGTGTAGAACTAGAGATATTACCCATCATGCATTTAGAATAAACCTCACTTCCTGTTCCTGTGTTTACATCTAAACCACATGCCTTTATTATTCACAATATTATCTACCATAATCCTGATTAATACTACATCATCAGAAGACATAATATATCATGGTGACAGAAGAAGGGATGCAGATCACACAGAACCGAAAATTTCAAGGAGAAAGACAGACATTTTCATGGGAAGTCAATTTCAAAAAAGGACATTCTGGATCCACCCAGGGAGCACATGGCAGACATGACAGTGCCCAAAGTTAGGTTTGTGGTATATGACAAAGGCCTAAATATAAAATGCACGTGATAAGTGCAGTGTAGTATATATATGTGACAATTTTATAGACACTTCAAGATAGATTTCAAGCTGGTTTTCTACAATACATGTGGTCATATGCTGACACTATAGGGCCATAATATTTATGTACTTAAATATTAGCACTATTGATATTGAAGCGCAATGGGTAACTATTAATCAAAAACCAAATAAAACTATTTTAATCTGCAATCTGTATAGACCCCCACAGGGTAATATAAAAAAGTTTTATGACTATCTATCTTCATCTTTAGATAGTATAGATTTAACCAAAGTTGAAGTTAATTTTATGGGTGATTTTAATATTGATTTCTCGAATGAAGTAACTTTAAATAAATGTGATTTTAAAACTTTGATTAAGGAATATGGATTGAGACAATTGATAAAAAATCCTACTCACTATGGGATTGTCAAGGATACCTGTATTGATCTATTTATAACAAATTCTAACGTTATTTCTCAAACCAAGGTCTGCGATCTAAATATTAGTGACCATCAGGCCATTTTTGTTACAAGGAAAAAGACTAAAATACGTAAAGTTAAATGTAATTTTAAAGGTAGAACCTACAAAAATTACAATAAGGAACATTTTCAAGAATACTTACAAGAAACTGATTGGACTAATTTTAGAGACGAATTAGACATTGATTTAAAATGGAAATTGTTTTTAGAAAAAATCACAATATACTTAGATATACATTGTCCGTTTAAGAATTATAAAATTGCCAAAAAGAAAGAACTATGGCTGACGCCAGACTTGATTGAATTAATCAAAGATAAGGATAGAGCCCTTAAAAATGCTAAAAAGAAGAAGAATAAGGATAATACTGAATTATGGAAAATTGCTAAAAGACTAAGAAACCATTATTCAAGAAAAACTTGGACAATAATATTGAAAACCCTAAAAAGTTTTGGAAATCTATTAGTGATGTAATACCTGGCAAAGCTAAACATACTAGTAATTTTATTTTAAAGGAATTAGATTCCGAAAATGTAGTTGATAGTGAAAATATTCCTGATTTTATAAATAACTATTTTGTAAATATTGGTACTAAACTAGCTGCAAATTATCATGACGTTTGGTCCTATGATGGTACTATAAATCAAATGTTTTTGAATGCTTTTGACACTAATATTTTCGAAGTGGAGAAACTGTGTAAAGGAATAAATGTAAACAAATCTTCTGGTTTTCCTACTATATCTGCTTTTATTTTTAAAGATGCACTCATGGTATGTGGTGAGCAAATAGTCAAGTTATTCAATTACTCATTTAGTACTGGTGTGATTCCTAAATCATGGAAAATCGCAAAAGTGACCCCTTTACAAAAACAAGGAAATAGGTATTTGGTAAGCAACCTAAGGCCTGTTTCTAATTTGCCGGTCATTGCTAAATTAATTGAAAAAATTGTGCATAATAGACTTTTAACACATCTTAATCAGGGTAATAGAATAGATACTAGACAAGGAGGATTTAGGCCAGGACATTCCACCGTTGGCACAACAGCTTTATTCATAAATGATATTTATTCGGCTATTAATAATAAAATGGTTACTGTGGCACTTTACTTAGATTTAACAAAGGCTTTTGATACTGTTAATCATGATATATTAATGGCCAAGTTAAAAAATAACGAAATTATTGAAAAAAGTCTTTTATGGTTGGAAAATTATTTATCAAATCGGCAACAGTATACATCTGTAAATAACTTAACATCATCTTGTCTTGATATAACCTGTGGAGTACCGCAAGGGAGTGTCCTGGGGCCTCTATTGTTTTTAATATATATTAATGATATAACCTCCGTTGTTACAAAATGTAGGGTATCCTTATATGCTGATGATACAGTATTGTATTTTAGCAGTGATCAAATTATACAATCAATGAATGTTATGCAAAACGATCTAAATAATGTTTTTCAATGGTGCTGTAAAAATAGACTTACCCTGAACACAAAAAAATCAAAATATTGCATATATGGTATGAGGTCTAAAGTCAAACAAAGTAAGACCAAAGTATTAGATTTATCCCTGAACAATCAGATACTGGAATATGTATGTTCATATAAATATTTGGGCTTTGTGTTAGATGAGACTTTAACCTTTATATTTAACAAACATATAAATGAATTATGTAACCAGATTTCTCACAAATTGTTTGTATTTGCTAAGGTTAGAAAATATCTTACTGAGAATGCTAGTATTATGATTTTTAAGACAATGTTTCTGCCTATACTAGAACATGGAGATGTAATATATAGGGGTACAACTAAAAATAATATTATACGTGTTGAAAGATTTTTCTATAGAGGATTAAAAATTTGTTTTCAGGATAATACGTTGAGTAAGGATGAACTATGTAATGTTTGTAAGATTGCTAACCTAGAAAATAGATATAAAACTCATTTACTGAATTTTATGTATAACTTTCTTGATGATTTAAATTTTAGAAAAATCCCAGAAAGGATTACTAGATTACATATGGCGCCTGTATTTAAAACATACAAACCTGTAAATGAGAAAGTCAAAATGAATGTATTCTATCGTGGTGCTACATGTTGGAATTTACAGCCCGCTGATATTAGAAATATTGAGACAAAAAAAGAATTTAAAACAAAATTGAAATCACTGTATTAACGAAATAATGTATTTGAATTGGTCTCGAGTGTATCCTTTTGTACTTACAAGAGTGAATTGATTATTATTATCTTAGTTGTATTGACTTTTCTATTTATATTTTAATGAATTGTGTTTTTACTTGTTAATTAAGCTTGATTTTACTTCATGATGATATTATGTGTAGAGAAGTGATATGGTTACAGTTTCTAATATTGTTATGCAATCATATTTATATTGTATTTTATGTTATTTTATACACAAAACCTGTGATACGTGTATTCTGTTTTTGAACATTGCTACTCAACTAACAGACAGAAAAGTGAGACAAGTTTTTGTAAAACTTATTTTTTGTCTGTCTAAATAAAAGAAATAAAAAAAAAAAATGTGTGTGTGACATTGACAGTGTGATGTATGCATAGACAGTGCATTATATTCAGTACAGCCAGCATTGATGACCCCATTTTAATTCCCACACATAAAAGCTGTGGAAGAGGCCTATACCACAAACCATGTTCTACAACATTATTGCATTTGAGTGACATTCCAAGTGCCCAGTGACATTGAATTTGAAACATTGCATCAGTGACAATCAAAAGTGACAGTGCCATTTTACTCTACAGAGTATTTGTGTATTTTACTGATTTGACATTTGCATATTGTCATTTGCTAATACTCCTTGAATTTCAGATCAGACGATTTGGGTATAAATTCTGTCAATTGGTTACACTAAAATACTGTGTGTTATACCTTGTTTTGCCCATACTACTGTGTGTTGACATACATTGTCCCATGTTCACTGCATTGCATTTATGTGACTATTTGAGTGACTCATTGACATTACATGCCACTCGTATATTGACATTACCTATTGTGCATTCATTAGCATTTTATGCTGTGAGTATATAGACATTGCAACGAATTTACCTATACTATGGTGAGTGAGATACAAAAAGTGAATGGTAAATTGTGCCATCGAGAGTGACGTGCTAGTAACCGCTCCTCTCGCAACGCCTGCTGAGTAACGACATAATATTCGACAGGTGCACTTTTCAACATGGCGCAGCTCATAGGTGTCCCGATTCCCTCCATCGACTGGAACTCTACAAACCTACCTGAGGCTCTACGCAAATTTAGACGTACATGTGAGTTTATATTTGAAGGCCCGTTAGAATCGAAAAATGAGTCGGTAAAAGTACAATATCTCATGCTATGGGTCGGTGAAACGGGACGTGATATTCGTGAAGGCTGGGGTCTTACTGACGCTGACAAAAAGTTACTTAAGCCCCATTGGTGTGGTTTCGAAAATTACGCTAAGCCCAAATCTAGTTTCCGGGTTGCTAGATTTCGCCTTCGTGCTCTAAAACAAGAGACGATAGAGACAGTTGATGCTTTTATGACGCGAGCCAGGCTTATCACAGCTGAATGTGAATACGTTGACAAAGACGAACAGTTACTCAACACGTTAATAGCTGGCTTACATAACGATGACATTCGGCGTAAACTTATCGCGAAGGACAATACACTGACATTAAATGACGCCATACGAATTGTGCGTGCTTATGAGGGTACACAACGACAAATGAACGACATTCAGGGGACTAAGACGGTACAGTCCTTGAAATTCAAGCCCAAACAGCAAAAGCCTAAAAGTAAGTCGCATGGTTGTTATAATTGCGGGGAACTTCACAGTAGGTCCGATACTTGTCCTGCAAAAGACGAATACTGTGGTTATTGCAAAAAGCAGGGACACAGGACATATCAGTGCTTCAAGAAGAAGAATGACGAGGAAGGTCAGCACGACAAACCCCGGTACGACAAGAAGCCGCAACATGACCGTATCAGGGTAAATCGCATAAGCCGTACTACAAATCGAAGAAAAAGGTCCATCAGATCGCAGATGACAGTTCTGAGGAAAGCAACGCTGGTGGAGACGAGACCTTTATTCTTGACTCGCTTGAAACTAAACGCTTACATACAGTTAAGACTACTACACAAGCATATGCCAACGTCAAAATGACTGGCAGTCAGGATGAGTTGTTCCCGAAGCAGATCAACAAGAAAGGAACGCCAGTTGGACTACGTCAACGTTCGGTCAATCTCACTGCGTATGGTGACCACCGTGTCAAATTCTGCGGCTCAAAGACTGTTGCCTGTACACATAACGGTATAACGCGATCTCTCGAGTTCTACGTTACCGATGACAAAGGCAAGACGATGCTAAGTTTGAATACCTGCCTGGACCTGCATCTGAAAACCTTAAATTGTGAGAACACTTGTGGTGACTGTTACCAGCAGAATGACATTTTCGAAGTAACGTCATCCCCCATTTTTGGGCAAAATGGAGATCCCAAAGCAGATTTGCTGTCGAAATACAAGGAATGTCTCCAAGGCGTTGGATTCTTTCCTGTGGAATACCACATTGACTTAAAGGACGACGCGGAACCAGTTATACATCCTCCACGACGCGTGCCTGAATCGCTGAAAGATGCCCTCAAAAAGGAAATACAGAGGATGACAGATCTTGATATTATTGAACGGGTTGAACAGCTGACCGATTGGGTCAACAGTATTGTGTACGTGACAAAGCCCTCTGGTGAACTTCGCGTTTAGACCCTAAGGACTTAAATCAGTGGGTAAGACGTCCACACCACTACACTCAAACTCTTGACGATATTCTACCGAACCTGCAGGGTGCCAGTTTGTTCACCATTCTTGACGCAAGGTCAGGATACTGGAATGTGAAACTGGATGAGTCGTCGAAATTATTGTGATGAATGCCTATTCATCCAATATGTAAAGAGACCAAAATGAGAAAAGTAAGGTAATATGACAAAAGTATATATAAAAGGAACGAAAGTGTAAAGGAACGAAAGTGTAAAAGCCTGAAAAAGAGGCCCGAAAATATAAGAAGGACCGAAAGTGTAAAGGAATGAAAGTGTCAAGGAACGAAAGTGTAAAAGCCCGAAAAAGAGGCCCGAAAATGTAAGAAGGACCGAAAAGTGTAATGGAACGAAAGTGTGAAGGACCGAAACCCGAAAGGTCCCGAGAAATGTAAACCGGAAGTGATATGTAAACCGGAAGCGATAATGTAAACCGGAAGTGACATCAATTGTAACCACGTGACCAAAAGCAGCCAATCAGGGCTAACCTCTAGAGTATATAAAGGGGCAGTGAGGCCCGAATAAACGAGTTCTTCCACAGTTCTCCTTGTGTCCACACGTGTCTTCTTCCCTTGAACAACCGCTGAGATGAGCCGATACGAGTTAATTAACTAGAAGTTCGAGTAAAATAGCAGAAGTTCGAGATAATTAGGCGAAACTTAGGACAGGGGCCCGAAGGCCCGAGGAACGGAAATGGGGCCTAGAGGACCGAAGTAGGGAACGAAGGCCCGAAACTGGCCCGGATGGAGTCCCGGAAACACAGGCACGGAATGGCACGAAGGCCCGAAACCCGGCACGGAGACCCGGAATCCGGGGGAACAACCGCACGACTGGCTCGGCCCCACGCTACCAAACAATAGGCGACCATCAGCCCGACAACCCAGCGGACCGGAACCCGGGGTGGACTGCCCTATCGAAGTGACTACCGGCATTAGAGATAGGGAGAGACGAGCCACGACTCCCCCCTGCCCCTACCATATTTTCCCTTCCCCGCAGTCCTCCGTCCGACACCGAGCACCGATTCCCAACCGACTCGCTCAAGCCCCCTCGTGCGCGAGGCACGACTCTAAAAACATCACATCTCGGTTTCTTGTCCGGATTCTCCGTCCGTCCGAGACCTGAAACAATTCCCACGTTCCTCTGCTGTAGGAATCGGAAACCCCGACCTACCAGAGAACATCACATTATTAACGACCTTCAACACTCCATATGGTCGCTTCTGCTTTAAAAGACTCCCCTTCGGACTCGTCTCCGCACAAGACGTCTTCCAGCGGAAAGTTGACCAGACGTACAAGGGTTTGCCAGGTGTTGTCGCAATCGCTGATGACATAGTTGTGTTCGGGAAGGACGAGGCTGAACATGACGCAAACCTCGAGCGTGTGATGAAGCGCACTCAAGAAGTCGGACTCAGACTTAACCCTGACAAGTGTGTTGTGAAATCAGCGAAGATCAAGTTCTTTGGAAACTATCTAACTGTGCAAGGCTTGGAAGCAGATCCAAGTAAAGTAGCTTCCATCGTCGACATGAAGCGGCCTACCAATGTAGCGGAACTCCAATCACTTCTTGGCATGGCCAATTATCTTGGTCGATTCACCCCGAACATGGCCACCATAACAACTCCCCTACGTGATTTGACGAAGAAGGACGTTGAGTTAATATGGGGACCTGAGCACCAAGCTGCCTTTGATCAACTGAAGGAGGCAATCAGCTCAAATGAGACTTCAGTGTACTTTGACCCATCAAAGCCTGTAACTGTGCAGACTGACGCAAGCAAGCGTGGACTGGGTGCAACACTCTTACAGAATGGACAGCCCGTTGCATATGCAAGTAAGAGTCTTACAGACACTGAAAGCAACTACTGTAACATCGAACGGGAAATGTTAGGTGTTGTGTTTGGACTGGAACGATTCCACCATTATGTCTATGGTCGACATGTCACTATTGAGACTGATCACAAGCCTCTGGAGTCAATCACGAAGAAAAGCCTGATCAACTCTCCACCAAGGTTGATGAGAATGTTACTTCGCATTCAAAAGTACGACTTCACCGTTAAGTATGTGCCTGGTAAGGATATACCCGTAGCCGATGGACTCTCGCGCTTACCCATCTACGGTGAGGCGATACCAGATGTCGACATCACAATACATGACATCACTTCGGTGACTCCGTCGAGGCTCGAGAAAGTCAAGGAAATGACCAAAACTGACAATACACTCCAAGTTTTGAAGGACATGGTTAACATTGGATGGCTGCAATATCACAACATGTGTCGAGGCGAAGTATTACAATTTTGGAACTTCCGAGATGAGATAGTACTACATAACGGAGTACTCTTGAAAGGAAACCGTGTTTTCATACCAAAAGCGATGCAACAAGAGGTATTAGAGAAACTACATACAGGACACCAGGGAATTGAAAAATGTCGCCTGCGAGCTCGTGAATCCATCTTCTGGTGTGGTATAAACGATGACATTGACAATGTAATCCGAAAGTGTAGTATCTGTCAGCACAACCAGACAGCACAAAGGAAGGAACCTCTCATACCCATTGATGCGACCAACGCGTGGGACACAGTTGGATCAAACCTGTTCCACTGGCACGGTGATGAGTATCTGTTAGTAGTAGATTACTACAGTTCATATGTCATTGTTCGTAAATTATCATCTATGACATCCAATGCCATTATCAGCAAACTGAAAATCATCTTCTCGGAGTTTGGTGTTCCCAACAATTTTATTAGTGACAATGCAAGGCAATATGACTCAAGTGACTTTCGCCTATTTGAAGCAGAATATGGCTTCAAGCATACTACCAGTAGTCCGTGATATCCACAGTGTAGCGGCAAGGCCGAAAGATTTGTTGGGACAGTCAAGAAAACACTTGAGAAGGCTTTCGAAGCCAAAGAGGATCCAGCGATGGCCCTTCTCTGCCTTCGCACAACACCAATTGAAACAGGATTACCATCGCCTGCGGAACTATTGTTTGGTCGAAAAATCGAATCAAACTTGCCAGTAGTGAACACCCAGGAGAAACACCCCTGTATAAAAAATACAAAATAGCAAGATCAGTATGATCACTGGTCAAGGGCACTTACGGATCTTAAACAAGGTGAAAGCGTTCGTGTGATAAACCAGGAAACCAAAAAGTGGGAACCAGCCATTATAGACAGGGAATGTGACCAACCACGATCGTATGTAGTTAAAACGGCGGTTGGTGCACAATATCGACGGAACAGACGACATATCCGAACAACCAAGGAAAGGTTCGAGATCCCTACGCCGCTAAAGGACGAGATGTTAGACACCTGTGAGCCACAGCCTGTTGTAAGTGCACCTACTGTCGATCTCCCGAAAAAGACATCTCCTTAGCCTGAGCCTACGCGTGGCGAAGCTCAAGCACCAACAGTGACTATACCTACGGGCCAGTATAAAACAAGGTCCGGCCGTACCATACAGGCACCCAAAAGACTTGACCTGTAAAACGAGCGTTTGGACTCAAGAGACATTTATTTTTTATTAAGAAGGGAGATGTTGTGTTATATGCTGACATGGAATAGGATTGTATACCTGGATTTCTTGGGTTATAAATTCAATCTGTGCCATAACACTACGGACACCATATAGAGGGCCCCCTGGATACCGTAAACAAAACACTCGTTGCCAGCTACGCACAAACAGTAAGCTACACTACTGCATAACTTTTTTGTAAAGGCTATGGCTGATCATGATCCTCGCACAAGGGGTCAAAAGAAATTAGGAAAACACTCTGTTAAACCATACCAACGTAAAGTAGACTTACAGCCTGAAATACTGTCGGAAGAAGAGGAAGAAAAACTGATTTCTGAGGCTAAAAAGTTAACAATGGAACAGAAAATTGATCTACTCATAGCAAAAACGATCAAGCTAGAAAAAATCCCGCAAAATGCCGAGGAAATAAACCTGAAACTTGAGAAAATTCAACTTGAAATGCTAGAAGTGCCCAAACTTCGGGATGAACTGAATAATACAACGAATGATCGGATAGTGAAAATCGAAGAATCATTGGAGTTCTCACAAGGGAAACATGATGAACTACGTGATGAGGTTAAGGTGAAGACAACACAACTAAAGGAACAGCAAAAACTGATTTCTGATCTTGAAGATAAACTCAAGGTAAAAGAACTGCTGTTAAAAAAAGTTAGTGAGGAATCCAAACCCAAAAGTAACCTGTTTGAAAATGCTATTTGGATCCAAGGGGTACCTGAAAGAAGAGACGAAGATCTCAAGTTGATAGTACATTCCATACTGAACGATACAGGTGTGTACGTATTGAAGAATGAGACGGATCAAATATATAGGGATGGACCACCATCCAAATGGAGGGCGAGGCCAATACTTGTTACCTCCTCGAGGATCTCAGTGAGAAATGAGATATACAAAGCAAGAGGTAATATCAAAGAAAACCCACTTTGCAAGGATATATGGATCAATGAGGTTATCAGTGATCAAACCAGGAAAGAGAGGAATGATCTGCGTGCAATCTGTGATTTAGCGATTAAGAAGAACCATACTGCGCGCCAATATGCTGATACAGTGGTTGTGGACGGATTCACATACGACTATGCTTCTCTTGACAAACTTCCCGAAGATCTAACACTGACAAATGCTTATATACTAGTCTTTACGGATGTTATTTTCTTCCACACTGAGTTTGTCTTTCTCTCAAATTTCTATCCAGCAGATATGGTTATTGAAGGAGTGGTTTTCAGTTGTCTGGAACAGGCTTTCTTCTACCAGAAAGCTATCAAAACAGGAAACCAAATGAAAGCACAGCAAATACTTAAAGAAAATAACCCGAGGAAAATAAAAAGAATAGGTGGATCAATTGCAAGCACCCCCAGAGTGGGACAGGGTCAAGGACCAGGTGATGTTCGATTTGCTGACTATCAAGACTTCGTTGGCTGAGTAATAAAAGGTCGTATCTCAAAAAAATCAATATTATTTTTATTTTTGAATATGTTTCCCTTCCCCTTAAGGTATCTAGAAAATTTGGAATTTTTGAAATTTTCCAAATCTTTGGAATGTTATAACCCAGTAAACAAAGGTCGTATCTGTAGAATTTCTCTTTTGGGTGAGTAATAAAAGGTCGTATCTGAAGATGGTCATTTGATTTTCTTAATAAAAAATGATAATTAATATGAAATGTACACATCTTATGATTTTGATTTTTTTTATAACTATCACATGATCCCTATTGTAAAATACTGTGGATAAATTTTAGAAAAATAACAGCAGACAAAGGAATATAAGGGCAAAATGTTGGATACGACCTTTGTTTTATACTGAAATTATGGTGTGTGTGTTGAGTAATAAAATGTCATATCTGTGCTGCAATTGAATCTGATAGTTTAAATATCACATAAATCTTTACCTTTGTAGAGTAATTGAATGAATTCAATACTAGCATATTTGATCAAGTTCAGGAATATTATTTTGTGTAATTTGTATTAGTTAAACTGTTTTAATTAGTATTTCTCTAAAATTTAGATGTCTCCTTGAAACTGAGTAATAAAAGGTCTTATCTGGAGAAAAAATGTATATGTTACCATAGTTACAACCCAATAACCCTTATATATTCATAATTGTGTCTAAAATATTTGTAGCATATCATTCTTCCTAGTATTGAGATATTATGATGTTTGAGCAGATATTTACAATCATACAGACCTTTAAGATATGTAAAATTTCTTTAATGGGCAATTTCTCAAAATGAGCATTTATCAGATACGACCTTTTATTACTCAGCCAACGAAGTATACACAGAATCCCGATCTCAAGGCAAAACTGCTGCAAACTGGCACCAAGAAGCTGGTTGAATGTACCTTGGATAAGTATTGGGGAGGAGGTATTACACTCAGGATGGTTGATAAAGAGGGAGAAAAGGTAAAAATCGTGGGTAGAAGTTGGCTTGGAACCCAGACGGAGGACGTGCGGAGAGGTTTCAGAGATATAGGCGAACACCACAAAGCGGAGTAGTGCTGCTATTTATATACAGTGGTCACACTAGGGACAGGTGCGTTACGTGCCACTTGTGTGCAAATATATAGTGTTTTGATATCTGCCTGGTTCTCTCTTACTGAATGGACTAACCATGGAGATCTATATAATTGGTGACTCTAGACTCACAAATCTACAGGAAAGGATTAATAACCTTAACGAAGGCAATAGGCGGATCAACGTGGCCGTACTGAGAGGAGCTAGACTAAATCAGATAGCAACTGAGGTTATAAATACTCTGCACCGGCAGCCGAACGCGTATGTAATAGTGCTTGGAGGAATCAATGACTTCACATTTAGGGATGATAATGTGAACAAGTATGTTTTCACGTATACGGATTCAATGATTCTTGTTCAGGACATTAGTGCTCATGTTGACCAAGCAAATAGTCAAATTCGTAGGATTCATCCTAATGCAAAAATAACCTTTGGTGAAATAATAGGTATGGATCTGATAAGATATAAACGCTGTATGGATCCGAAACCAGGCCAGCAGGACGTTCTTGACCTTGCCATTCCAGAAATAAATACAAAAATTGCTCAAGTGAACGAGAACAATGACATTCCAACCCCGTGGATTGGGAAAACAGTGCATGTTAGGCGAAAAAATGGCTACAAGGCGTTATATGTCAGGCTTGAGGATGGCCTACATCTAAGTGATGAGTTGAAAGATACATGGGCGGACATACTAGTGAAAACTTGTTATAAATTTGTGTAAAATTAACTAATGTTAATATAAATGAGTGATTCCTTCGCGTGGGATCAGGTAAGAAACTTATTACCCCCCTTTGAAATACTAATACAATGTTACAACGCACTCGAGCGCATTCTGACAATGGTTTTTTACCAAACTTTCTCTCTGGGTCAGCTGGTCAGCGACTCAGATGGAATACAAAATTATTGACGGGCTCTGAGTAATGTATTACCTGTATTAATTTTCCTTAATAACCCGGGGTAACATGTAGGTGCATATGGACTTGACTGTGGAAGTGGTTTCCCCCCATCATGCATCATGTATTTTTGTATTATATGATTTATAAGTTTAATTCTTCCATATGCATTGTGCATTATGGGAATCATTATTTTTCTCATTTTCTTCACCTCGTTTCACCCCATCATGTTCTTGTCAGAAATATATATTGCTGTATGTTTAGATGTCGATTTGTAACGTTAAAGGGTTAAAAGTATTATTTTGGAATCTGAGAAGCTTAGTAAATAAGTTTCAAGTTTTTGAGCATGAGGTGTCAGAAATGAAGCCGCATATAATTAATATAAATGAAACATGGCTGCATGGAAATATTGATGATTGTTTTGTAACCCTGAAAGATTATGTTTTGATCAGACTTGATAGAAATAATACTGACCATTCGGGACATGTAATCAGAGGAGGTGGAGTCTGTGTGTATATCAAGAAGCAAATTAAATTTACAAGACTTGTACATTTAGACTTCTCATCATGTGATGTTGAACTCATGACGGTGAGCTATACACTCCCTTTTACAAGGCCGATATTTATAATAAATGTATATAGACCCCCACAAGGTAATATAGACATCATAATCCAACAACTACAACTGGTTATGGACACTATACACACTAGATCCACATTGGATATTTTTATAGGTGGGGATTTAAATGTGAATATAGCAAACCCAATTAATCCATTGGTTACGAAACTAAATAGATTTATAAAGCTTAACCAGTTAAAACAAATTATAACATCTGTAACACGGCCAGAATCGAGCTCTATTATTGATTTAATAATAACAAATTCAGCAACAATCTCGGCCTCTGGAACTCTACAAATAAATATTAGTGACCACTTACCAATCTTTTTTATAAGGAAAAAACGAAATTAAAACCAGAAAAGGAAACCTTTATGGGGAGGAGTTACAAAAATCTCAATTATGAAATATTGAGAGAAAAGCTTACAAAAATTGATTGGATACCGTTCTATAAAATACAGGATATAAATGAATGTTGGGATTTTGTGCATAGTAGTATTCTGGCTGTGATTGATGAATTATGTCCGGTTAGGAAATTTAGTTTTCCAAAACGGAAACCTATGTGGATAAATAATGAATTGTTGGAAATGATGAGAGATAGGGACCGATCTCTAAAGAAATATCTGCATAATAAATCACAGGACAATTTGATAAATATGAGACGGAAAAGAAACCAGGTTAATATGCAAATTAAATCATCCCGATCCAAATTTGTTAAAGAACAACTACATAAATATAAAAATGACTCAAAAAAAATTCTGGAAAAATATTTTATCACTATTAACTAATAGTAAAGTATCAAGACCCTTAACAAATCTATCAGATGATAAAGGGGAGAAGATACAGGAACAAGATATTCCAAATTATATAAACAATTATTTTGCGGATATAGGTAAAACCTTGGCTGAGTCGATCCCTGACTCTCATCAACATGGTTTGGTCCACAAACAATATAACCTTGTTAGCACTTTTACACATTTTGATGAAGTAAGCTTGGATGACTTCCTAACTGAGTTTAGGAATATTGATGTCTCAAAAGCATCTGGAATACCCTCTTTATCGGCAAATGTTATCAAATTATCTTTTCAAATACTAGGAGATAAGATGGTTCATATTATAAATTGGTCTCTGATTAGTGGAATCTTCCCAGATAAATGGAAATTTACTATTATTGTACCTATTCCTAAAATTAATAACCCTACTGATGCAGGTGACTTGCGACCTATAGCCTTAACTCCAATCCTGGGTAAACTAATAGAGAGATTTGTTCATAAACAACTATTTAATCATATCAATAGAAATAAAATATTAACACCAAACCAGAATGGTTTTCGACCACAACACTCTACTATTGACACTATTTTTAAGTATACTACGGACATTCAACTAAATAAAAACTCTAAATTAGACACGATAGCATTATACGTTGACTTCAAAAAAGCTTTTGATACTGTAAATCATCAAATTTTAGGATTAAAACTGTCAAAGATGGGAATCTTAGACATTACCTTGAAATGGATTGGTAGTTATTTGGCTGATAGGAAACAAGTTACCCAAGCTGCTGATTTAATGTCAGAGGTTAGAACTATTATGTACAGGGTACCCCAAGGATCGATTTTGGGTCCTTTATTTTTCCTTTGTTATATTAATGACATGACTGATATTTTCCATAACTGTAAATCATTATTATATGCAGACGACACTGTTTTGTATAGATCAGTTGATAGAGATGCTCCTGCACATGATATCGATACTTTCCAAATGGAAATTAATAAATTAGAGGCCTGGTGTAAATTTAATAAACTAAACATAAATAGTAACAGACTAAGTTTACATATATTTCGAGTTGTCAAGATGATGAGCGACATATCATCATAAAAATCAATGACAATGCCCTGGATCGTGTACTATCTTATCATTACTTAGGGGTAGAAATTGATGATAAATTAAATTTTATAAAACACTTTGGAAATGTTTTCAAAATGGCTTCTTATAAATTATCAATTTTACGAAGAATCAGGCCACTAATTACAAGTAAGACATCCTTGGATATTGTCAAAACTATGTTGTGTAGTGTTATCGACTATGGCAATATTTATCTCTCTTCATGTACTAAATTGGATTTGATCGACCTACAGGTTCTGCAGAATCATGTGTTGAGATGTTGCTATTGTGTTCCTGATCCTAGAAATGAACATGTGGACTTTTTACATGAAATTGCTAAAGTTAGAAAGGTTGACTATAGAAGAACATATCAAATCCTGTTGTGTATTTATGGGAATTACCATAATTGCTATTTATCTATAAAGAATTGTGGTAGAAATACTAGTTCAACCTTGGCACCATTTCTACGATTGCCAATTCCCAAAACTGAATTGTTTAAAAAGTCTGTTTTCTATAGTGGGATGAGTCAGTGGAATGGTTTACCAGCGGAAGTGAGAAAGTCTGATAGTATCACATCTTTCAAAAAATGTTTAACGACTTACCTGTCTAATAACTAGATAGGGACATGTACTTTCAATTTCATCTCATAACATCACATTATCATTACCATGTTTTGTATATATGTTCAGCTAAGCTGCAAATTATTTCTTAATTATACCAATGAATATATGTAACAGGATTACAAAGGGAGAACAGACGATAGTTTGATTTGTACCTGTATAAATAATGTGAATAACAAATAAATAAATAAATATCAGACCTCGCGGGTACATATAATTATTTGTTGTATACTTGGACCTGGAAGTTGGCAAGAGAACGGCGTAATGCACCAATGGATAACCTACTGTGCACGGCCTCTCTTCATTGCTGTAAATTTTCTTTAGGACAGGGTTGGATCAAGAGAGCTTTTTTTAAAAATTGGTGGGGGGTGGGTGGGTGTTATATGTGACCCGATCTGACATAATGAAAAATGAGAAAAACGCGTTTAAAGTTTTTATGTGCGGTTTTCATTAAACCTGGTCGGAATTCCTTGAATACCACTAAAAGTTTATGTCCCACCAACTTGAGACTTGGAACATACATTCTAGACTAGTTGAACTACAAAATACTCTGAAGTCATGCTTTAGAAATGGAAACTTTAATCATGCCGGCCTTGTAAAGATAGAGTACAATTCCAGTAAATCTGCATCTGAAAATGAAAAACTTAAGCTAGAGGGCAAGCTCAAACAGTCACAATACCTGTTCTAGAAGGCTGAACTGAAGTCACAACGACTTGTAAAGAGTTTACGGAAATGTTCAAGTGTATTTCAGCCTGTTTTGCCATAAAATAATAAGTGTCATAGTTCCAGGTAAGTTGGATAAAAGTTCCATAAAGTTGAAAGATCACAAAACGTCTTTGTCAGTAAACTGGGAGTCTAAGACAAAGGCACCAAAGTACCAATAAAATAAGAATATTAGAACTATATACAGGTATATTCTAGTCTATGATTCTAGTTGCTAGAGGTTGTAGACTGACCACTGCCCCGCCCCCGACTTTGGCTGCATTTACGTTTGGGTGGGGGAGTGATCTCTGGGGAAGTGTCTGAGTCTGAGTCTGTCTCCATTTCACGTCACATTTGGGCTGCTGTCTCTGTGTCTGAGTCCTCTGAGCCCGAGTCAGGGGTTTGTCCTTGACCCCGACCGTGACCTCAACCTCGACCTCGACCTCGCCCCCGACCTCGTCCCCAACCCCGACCTCGTCCCCGACCTCTTCCCCTTCCTCTACCACGTCCCCATCCTCACGCTTCCTCCTCCTCCTCTTCCTCCTCCTCCTCCTCCTCCTCCCCTGCATCTCCATCTCCACCTGCTCCTGAGGGCCCTGCACCTGGATCTGGCAATGGGTCCCGCCGCCTTGGTGCCTCTGCTGCAGGATCAGGTTCCGTCGGCTTAGGGCACATAATGTCTTTGCTTTTCTTGTGCAGAAGTCTCTGATGTTTTTGAAGAGGTACCACTGCCGACGAAGGGGAAGCCCAGTGGAAGGTGTGACCGGTGGTGGGACCTTTGGGATGGCTCCAGGGTCCACAGTGAGCATGTCCACGTCTTCCAGCTCAGAGTCAATGTACTGTCAGACGGTTACCTTCCCGGGGCTGTTTGATGAAAAGATAAAGTGGTGATACTGCTTGATCCCTTTTATTGGCCGGGAGAATGGGGTCAGGAAGGCTTGCCACTTATAAGTTGGGACATAGACGGCCCCATCTTCTGACCCACACAGCTGAGGGATGTTGACTTCTTTTTGGGTGCTGTCCCGGACCGTCTTGGCCAGGTCAGCAAGGCAGGACACCTTGGCACTGCGGAACCGCTGCTTGAGGAAACCGAAGCACCAGTCGGGGGCAAACTTGGTGTGGCCGGTTATAAGAAAGTTCAAAGTGATCTGCTTATGCAGACCAGTCAGGACCCGCCACATGAGATAGCCAATCACGTATTTGTTCTTGTTTTTCCCACTGCAGTTGTCACAGTGGAGGACGAGGAGCCGTTCACCAAGGGAGTAGGTGGCAAAGTAGTGGTGGAGGTAGGAGATGACAGCGTTTGAACCCTTGCTGCCCCAGTGGGACTCATCAATAAGATAGTTTACTTGACAGGGGATGGCTTCGGCACACACGCCAAAGATGCCTACTTTGCGTGGGACAAGGAAGTAGAGGGGTCCTGGCTGCATGGGGAAAGAGGGGAGGTGGACCTGCTGTGCCTAGTCGAAAGATACATGCACCCAGATGTCAGAGGAGCAGGGAGTGTGTGGCCCAAGCGCCGGGCGGCCTGCCTCGGCATATGCCTGCTTGTCAGCGGTAGTCAGTTCCTGGTAGAACTCATGTTCCTTGGCCACCACATCCAGGTGCTTCTGCTGCTTCTTTAACTTTGCCTGCTTAACTACTTCGGGGAGGTTAGAGGAGTAGGAGATGTCACGGTTGTTCCTCTGACACTCTCAGCACAGGTCAGTCATGGGGCAAGAACACACAATACGGGGTAGCAACTGGTGCCAGAGGTTACGGAAAGTGGTCAAGGCAACCTGACGGTGGGCGCCCCCAATTGTCTTTAGATAAAGTTTATGCACATCTACCTTCCTTGTGCTGGAGGGGAGGAGGAGGTTGTCGTCGCGTTTGTGCGTGGAGACTCGGCCGGGGAGGACGAGGGCATAGGTTTCGGCGTAGGAGTTGATGAAGTCGACCACGCGGCGGATGTCTGCGAGGTTGAGGAAGTGGGTGTTGGCCCTGCATCTGCCGGACTTCTTGCACGGGGTACGACCCCGTTCTCCCGATACCACTGGCTGATGGCTGTCATCTTGTTGATACTGCAGCTGAAAAACAAGAACACACAACTTACAACTGGGAATGGAATAATGTTGGACATAGCAGGTTTGGTTACATAAAATATTATGTACATGTCAATAAATTACAGCAGGTTTGGTTATATAAAATAATGTACATGTTAATAAGTTACAGCAGGACACAGGTTTAGGAAATACTTAGCTGCAGAGTTGAATAATTACCAGTAGAGAAAGAGCAGGGTGTCCTGGCAGACCTTCCTGCCCCCGACGGTGTAGTGGCTCCGCTGGTGCTACCTGTCACCCTTGCCCTTTTTCCCCTTCTTCCAGGTTGACAGCCATGCCGAGGTGTCAGTACAGGCACTTGTAATGCCCAACAGGAGCATGTCCTTCTCCCCTGGAATGGAAATCCGACACAGATCTTTAGTGATGTACGAGCGACCGACTTTGGGGAAAAAAAAGTTTAAGAAAGTTTAAGAACTCTACTCTCGGGTCTACCCCCGAGGTCACTGAGGTTACTTCTAATGTCAATGCCACAGAGGTAAAGTTATAGCCTCCAGGCGGTCATACAGGTATTATAGATGACTAACTATCTGTATTTAGGACGATTAATAGCATGGTCATTGGCCGCACCTGGAGTCAGCTGGGCAACCTCCTGCCGTTTGTCAAGACGCTCCGCCGTTAAGAACTGGACAGAACATGAGGCGTTGTTGTGGTACTTACACAAGTACCTAAACATGACGAAAGTCGACATTAATGTCAAAGATATGTGAGGGCACCCCTATAGATGGAATTAGGTTCATTAGATGGCCGCTAAAAACTTTTAATTAGGCGTGAGAGAGCATAACAGTCAAGGCCGTCCATCATTCAAGTGCGAGACGCCAATAACTAGGTCACGGCGGCATACTTTCAGTAATTGTTGATTTTGAACATAAAGACAGATAGAAACATGAAAATAGTTACGGTATATCTTAGAAAACATGTTTGGGCAACTTTTGATGGCAGGACAGGTCTAACGGTTTGGTATTTATAGGAATTTTTCAACGACACAATTCGGGCAATTTCGATTGCAAGTCGCAAACAAGCATGGCCTACCTAAATTTTTGGCAACTATCAGTCTCCTCCTGCAGCACCGATAGTTGGTCTGTCGGATCAGTGATAACCAGGGGCTCATCCTCGTCCTCCGATGGATCCTCAGGCTCCTCCAAATCCTCTATGTCCTTTTCAGACAGGGTACCATCCTCCTCCCCCTCTGATAAGTCCCTATTGTCCTCGGCAAAGACGAAGTAATCCTCCACGAGTTCTTGCCATTGATCATCGTTGGCACAGCCATGAAGATTAGTCCGAACAATTGTATTTAGCGCTGCTGCCACAGCCTCCTCACGCTCCTTTGGGGTAGCCATCGAATCCTAACAATCTTGGGATCCAAACTGCACTTGCAGTTCAAACAATAACACGCTAATTAACACGTCAGGCCTCATTGAACGCGCACCTGCTTCTGTCGGTCGGACCTTTAAATTTCATAAACAGCTGCGCTTCCGGCACGCCGAGGGCGTCTTAGCCAATCAGAGCGCTCGGACCACAATACGTGACCTCCTTGACGACGATTGTTTACAGCGACGGCTTTAGCGTTCTGCCTTCTGATTGGTCCTAGCCGTCCCAATTCAAAATCTGACGATGCAATTGGCTAGAGGAGGTCCCGCGCTTTTCGGCGGTACCAAAAGTTCTTGGGTTGTTGACTCCTAAAAGCGGCTCGCAAGTCAGCAAAGTTGATAAAAATTGGCGTCTCAGGAACCTTTTGTTCAAACTCACTGAAGCGGAAGAACGACTTTGGGGGCCATTATGACACACCTAGAATGTTAATTTCATCAAAATATTTTGGGAAATGATAGTCCTGATATAAAAGATTAAGAAAATGCAAAAAAGTCATTTTTGATGGTGGGGCCGATTTCCGACTTCAGACCCAGGTAACAGAGACACGTTTGTACACTTTTGAGGGACAGGAGCCAGGAGTGACAAACACATGATTTAAACATGAGTAGAACTCGGGATTCTGTGGACCCCATTTCTGGTGTTTCCCATGAGTTTCTAACACGAGTTTTTAACACGAGTTTTCTCATGTAAAACTCGAGTTTCTATCATTTCTTTGTAAAATAGATTGTGGGGTTCGATCTCAGAGATTCCAACATCACCAGCATTACGCCTATGGGATACGTGTTAAACTGGGTAATACACATGTCCTCTTTACTGGGGAGGCCCATATCTCAGTTTGACCACATGCGACATGCAACTTATTTTGTTGTTATTTTGAGAATTTACATTAAAAAAAAAATGCCCGCTGCTCCCCCTTCGAAATCCACCACTGATTGACAGCTCAATATTATAGCGTACTTTAATTGATAGGACATGTTGTCCACTATCATCTCTCACGTACATTGCAAGCACTCTACCGCTGAGCTATTGAGGATTGGAAACAACAAAGAGTAAGGGAGTTGTATTTGAGTTGCATAGATAATTAATTTCTAGTGTAAATAAAGCAAATGAATATTAAACGAAGCAGTATAATTCAATATATTATCCCAGACAGTTAAGTAAACTAATTACATCTTACACCAATCTATCCCACCAGTTTAGACTGGGTTTGATGTGTATAAAGCTAGTGAAAACTTGTGTGGTTCCCCATTGCTAGATTAACCCTTGATATTTAAGGTAAAACTCATGTGAGACCTGTGTGAAACTCATGTTTTTCTCTATGTTTACACATGTCTATTGTTTGTGTCTCATGAAAGGACCTTTCTCAGGTAATTCCCTGGGTTTTACACAACACCAGTATAGCATGAAAATGACATGTATCAAAACAAGTGTGATAGAGGTAGTTTACAAGGGGATTACCACTACACCAGAAAGTCACTAGAATAACACTAGAATATAAATATATAAATACAGACATGATAACATGTAATTAGATGTATCATAATTATATTTACCGTATGACACATATAAATAGTGTTGTAAAAATGAATATTACACAAGTGCATTACTCTGTGAAAACTAGTTACAAAACTAGGTAAAGTCATAACCTTACTCAGAGATTCCAACATCACCAGTATTACGCCTATGGGATACGTGTTAAACTGGGTAATACACATGTCCTCTTTACTGGGGAGGCCCATATCTCAGTTTGACCACATGCGACTTGCGACTTATTTTGTCGGATCGGGTCACATATGCCATAATGTGAAATTTCAGGCAGACCGTCTGGGACTGAGAATTTACATTAAAAAAACAAATGCCCGCTGCTCCCCCTTCGAAATCCACCACTGATTGACAGCTCAATATTATAGCGTACTTTAATTGATAGAACATGTTGTCCACTATCATTTCATATGAATTAAACTGTTATAACATTCTTATTTAAGTAATTTTGGGTGAAAAAGGTAAATTTTATGCAGTGCATAATCTACAGTAGAATCAAGCTCTGCCTCTGTGTTTGTTTTTGTTTTTAGTACTCGACAATTAATTTAGATGCACCACCCGATTGATCATACCTTTAGGTCTTTAATGACATTGACGTCTGAAGCTGTGATCCGTGGGTTACCAAAGTTGATCGCTAGAATGAAGAGATGAACTCCATCATGGAATGTTTGGAAGAGCTGAAAAAAGTCGCACGAGTTACTTAAAAATACAAACTACAATGTCAAGAAGACAGACATTCAGGGGATACCAGATGGATTTTTGACCAAGATTATGCTTTTGTCTTGTACCATAGATCTTATAATGAGATATGGTAGATACATGACAAGGGTCTATTGCATTTGATAACAATGACCAATTTCCCCATTACTTAAAAGGGAGATATCTGGAGTGTGAGTGTATGGATGGGATGGGCACAGGTTATTGGGGGTATGATGAGGATCCAGATGGTCCTACCCACAAGATACTCTTACACCTTTCCAGATACTCTCATGTCATGTGTTTTAATAGTTTTAATGAAGTTTCTTAAACATTTTGTTAAGAATTGATTGAAAATGATTGATCTCCATGACACACCTTTGATAATTCCAGACCTACGTCAACTTCCTTTCCATGCTCGAGTCCAGGGGTGTCAATGATCCTCAGCTTACCGCCATCAATGGGAGCATCCTCACATTATATGGTTGTTGTACCTGCATCCTCATGTGCTGATGCCTTGAACTTGTCAATTCCAAGCAAGAGGTTTCCCAGAGAACTTTTTCCTGCCCCCGTCTTTCCGAGCAAAACACATCTTAGTTCAGGAATGGTGGCATTAGGGTTGCCTTGTACTGAGTCTCCACCACAAGAGTATCTACTCACACGACTATCAATCTTTTTTTTCGCATTTTCCAGAGCTCTCTTCATCTGCTCTGCATCCAAATTCAAATCCATATAGTTCTCCATTTGCTGTTTGGAGAGACAAGGGTTCTCAAAGAACTGCTCAAGACCTCGGTCCGACAGGAACTGCGTGATCTGCTCGCCATACTCATTCTGAAATTGAAAAATTAAAATATTAACACTTGTTTATTCATCTCAGCTTATCTCAAGTTGTTCAGTCAAATACAAAAAATACTTTGAATTATTTGTCATGGTTTTATTATCAAATTCATTATACGGAATGATGTGATAATGTATTTATGGGTTTTCATGATTTAAAAAAAATATGATTTATTATGTTTATTTACTATTTCCAAAAACTTATATTGTCAAACACAAATTTCAAATATTTTATTATAGAAATGGTGAAATTGTGAAATATCTTATGAAAGGCTAAATTCTTAAGTTTAAATTTGCAGATCAATAACTTTTTTTAATTAAATTTTACTTTTTAAAAGTTTATGTCTATTGATTAAAAAAGTACTGTAATAACAGCTGGTCCTGAAAGAACGGGATGGTCAGGCATCCCAGAATCACAGGCTCCTGAGACGCCAATTTAATGGGCACACAGGCCGTGACTAGAACAATCTATTTTTCATACAACATGGTATTTTAACATTTCTACACGATAATGGGATGCATCCTAACATGATTTAAGAAAGGATGTCCTGAAATAACTGGACGTGTTGATTTTCTTATGGTAGCCCCAACCTGCAAAGATTACTTCGCACTGAGGTCAGTTAGCTCAGGCATATGATGGTGAATGACTAAATCATAGTCAATGATAGCTGGTTCAACATAGGCGTTCACATATTAATTCTTTGACAACAACAATATAATAATGAACATGATGAACTAGCATTAGCTGGACTCTCCGTTTATTCATCTTTATCCTGCGGCAATATTATGGTAAATTAAAATCGTCGTTCAACTTGTTTTTTGTCCAAGCTGCTCAAATTTCTAGTTTCTGATCGGAAATAGGCCTATAACTCTAGCTGAGGAAAGAAAATTTTGGAGGAATTCAATTCTTCTTACTTTAAAATAACGTTCAACCAATGACCAATAAGTAATATGTGTCCCATTTTGGCGAAATGAGTCGGATGTCACAGAAAGTCAAACTGAGATATGGGGCTCTGAAGTCAGATTTTGAATTTTTTATCGAAAATGTTTTTTTTTCTTTTATTCAAATCTCCTATATCAGAAATCCTCCAGAATTTTTTTTAGCCCCCAAAGCCATCTCTAAGTCCCTCTAACTAAACCCCAAAGATGCGCAACACCTCAGTGATCTGAAACAAGAGACCCTCGCTTCACACCATTTTTCCCTAACTTCGCGGCTCGCCTGTTGGTCTGGATCCCATCCCAGCCCCATGTCCCAGGTACCTGCTGAAAGTGCGTGGACTGAACTGGCCAATCACAGCCTCAGATTTTGAATTCGCGCCTGCAAAGACCAATCAGAACGTGTTTTCCTGATCATCGTCCCGTAAACAATCTTCGTCAAGGAGGTCACGTGTACGAAATGCGATGCGCTGATTGGCTGAGAGGCCTTGTGTGTCTTCCGGTTTTGGTTGTTGACGAAATTTAAAGGGACACATAGCGAGCAGGACAGACGAGCAACATCACTTCTCCGACGATTTTAGCTGTTTTAATTCTGGATCATTGCTGGATTTTGATGTGGATTACCTCCCAACACCGTCTGGAAGGACATGAATCGCTGTCGCGGATGCCCTGAGTACGATAAATTGGATGAATTTATGTGGTATAGCCAAGCTATAGCAATGGCAGACTTTGGTGGACGAGTACTTTCTCTTCGCGGAGGGGGAGGAGGAAAAAGACGAGGCCCCCAAGGAAGAAGATGTTCAGGAGGATCTAGGGGAACTGGAGGACGATGAGGATGAGCCACTGGTCATCCCTGACCCCACGGACGACCTTCTACAGGCAGAGGGAGATGACTGTGAAAACTTCAGGTGAGTTTTGAAAAACGTTATAATGGCCAACATGTGGTCGGTCGCCGTATCTCAAAAACAAGTATGCAAAGTGCCTTAATCCCTTTCAATGTTGACGAAACTGCCTATGATTGTGCCCTAGTATGTAATGTAACTGCCTAACTAGTTTTTATCAAGTTTCAAAGGTTATTTCATGTCATAAACAGGGTTGATCCGTCGGGGTTATCCGATGACCTACCTAATGGCATCAGCTGATCCAGCCGGCCTGTAACGGTCATCGTTCATGTCTCATTCTATTGTGGCCCTCAGGAAGGTGAACTTAGTCTAATATCATGTATATTGTTTTCTTTAGATGTTCCTGCAAGCACTACAAAGACGCAGAATGCAGTAAACAGTTCACGACGGCAGAGCTGGTCAGCAGGAGGTCTATCAGCAGTCCTCAGGTACATTTTTCATGAGATACATGTTTTGCAGACCTGTCGCCGTGACCATGTAGCTATGTCGTTCTCACTCAAAACTACCCCATAATCGAGGGCAACGTCTTGAAGTATAACAGACAACTATTAACACTCAACCAGACCCTTTTTAAGTTAGTATTTAGGGCATGTTAACCAAGTTGATGGGTCAAACAAGAAAACTCATTCCTCGAGTCACATGCATATCATGTACAGGGTATTAATATCCTAATCTATTCTAGGCAAGAAGGACATGTTGCTACTGGGCATCATAAGTACCTACACAGACAATAGCAGCAGGCTGTCCACCTGGAAGAAGGGGATTAAGGGAAGAGGGAGATGCAGCACCAACGAAGCCACTACCTCGTCGGTTCTTGGCCAGTCTGCAGGGACACTTTCAAGTTCATGTACGCGTGAGTAGCTTTGATATTCAACTTCTTTGCTAAACTAAGGTGTACCAAGATATCCCTACTATTATAAATTACAAAATGAAATGTAATGAATTATAACAGATCATGGCACTTACCTGCACAAATCGTCCATCTTAATATTACAATGCTTACCTGTACTTGTTGCCTATCTCCCATATGGGCCTAATGTAACTCTTACCTTGTGACCTTTCCAGCATCACCCAGAACAAGCCGACATCCATCATAAAGTGGTACAACTCCCACGGGGTCGTGACCAGGCAAAAGAAGGCTGGCGGCAGGCGACTACAAGGATCCTCCAGCTGGAGGACATCAGGCAGGGCGTTGGCTTCATCAACTCACATGCCGAGACCAACGCCCTCGTCCTGCCTGGCCGTGTCTTCCCACAAACGGGATAACATCCTCCTCCTCCCTTCCTCTTCCACAAAGGCCGACATCTACAGGTTGTACAGAAACGCCATGGAGGAGGCTAACTTCAGGTGTGTGGCTGACTCTTTCAGAAACCTGTGGCTCCAACTCCTCCCTCGCATAGTGTGTTCCCGCCCTATGACTGACCTCTGTTCGGAATGCCAGTTCAACAACAGGGATATCTCTGCCTTTAGTAACCTACCTGACATTGTGAAACAGGCCAAGCTGAAAAAGCAACAACTTCACCTTGAGGTGGTGGCTTGGGAGAGGGTCTTTTATCAGGACATGGTCAAGTCTGCCAAGGCTGCCTACAAGGAAGCAGAGTCCCCTCCCCTTGGCCCCCACCCCCCTTGTTCTTCTGACACGAAGGTCCACATCAGTTTTGATTATGCCCAGCAGGTCCACCTTCCCTCCTTTCCTATGCAGCCTGGCCCACTGTATTTCCTTGTCCCCCACAAGGTCGGCATTTTTGGGGTCTGTGCCTAGGTGATCCCTCAACAGGCGAACTATTTGATCGACGAAAGCCATTGCGGTAGTAAGGGATCAAATGATATTATTTCATACCTGCACTACTATTTTGAAACAAATTCCCTGGGGGAGAAGGCGGTGGACATGCATTGTGAAAACTGTAGTGGTCAGAACAAGAACAAGTTTGGGCTAGCATATCTTCTCTGGCGGGTCCTGACTGGCCAGCACCAGTCCATTTCCTTAAACTTTTTGATCACTGGACACACCAAGTTTGCCCCAGACTGGTGCTTTGGTTTGCTTAAACAAAAGTTTCGTCGTGAGCCAGTCTCGAGCCTTGCGGACATGGAGGAGACTGTGCTGAAGAGTACACAAGACCGTGTCAACCTTGCCCAACTCGTTGGGGACGAGAATGGGAAGGTGTTTGTCGAGTAGTATGACTGGCAATCTTTTTTGACCCCTTTCATTAAACCAGTCAAGGGCATAAAACAGTATCATCACTTTGTGTTCTCTGACCAGAACAAGGGCCACATCACCTTCCGGCAGTATGCCGACTCCACCCCCGAGACGTTCAAGATGCTGACTGTCGCCCCTGAAGCTGTCCCCCAGGAAGGCCCTCAGCCCATCCAATCCCCTGGCCTCCCTGCCAAAAGACAGTGGTATCTCTTCAAGAACATTCAGGATTTTTGTACTGACAATACAAAGGACATCATGTGCCCTAAGCCCTCTGTACCCGAACCAGCACCCGGCCCAGGCCCCCGTGACGTACCTCTGCCGGAACCAGCTGCAGAATCAGATCCAGAGGCTGGCGAGGGGGATGGGCCAGGCAGGGGCAGGGGCAGGGGCAGGGGCAGGGGCAGGGGCAGAGGCAGAGGACAGACCCCAGACACATCATCAGGATCAGAGGAGGAGGAGGAGGAGGATTTGTTCAGACAGCTGGAGAGGCAATCAAATTCTTCTGACTCAGGGCAGGGACCGTTCTAGTAAACGTGCTAAACGTGGTCATGGCAGGCCTAGGACCACCTGAGAAATCTATTTGAACATTGTTAACTTATTTCAGTTGTTAAGACTTTTTATGATTTTACCTCAGTGGCTTTTCACTATTTTTACGACCAAAGACAATCATGAACATTCCAATAACTTTTATGGACACTTTATGGATACCCAGGGTACATAGGATCATCAAAGAGTCATTTTAAAGCTACCAAGATGAGGTATTGTGATCCTTGATGCTTGCCGTTCTAGGTTAAGTTGTTGTTTCAGATCCGGATTTTTGTCACTTTTTGCAGTGCCGGCATGAATTAAAGTTATGTATCTAAACGCATGAATTTCTGGTATTTGTTAGCTAGAATAGTGTAGAATGACTATGTTAAGTTTCAGGACCAAGGATAGATTAGCAGTGTACGTTGCTAGGGCTTATCGGCGGACTGCAGTAGTGCACGGTAAGAAAAACTTTGAACTCATTTTTCTCAGTTTCTTATACCTGCATAGGCACAGTTCTTTTTATTTTCGCCACAACTTATCTCAGGCCCTAGATATCGGATCTAGACATGCTATACCTGTAACTAAAATTCGTCCACGTGCGACATCTGACTCAATTTGCCAAAACGGGTCACATAATGTCAGTCTTTAGGGAATTAATGTTGTTGTGAAAACAGACAAATGGTGTCGTGAACAATCAGTAATATGGTAAGAAAACACTTTTATGGAGTATGAGGTCCGTTATATTCACCGCTGCTAAGATTGGACTGCGGCCGATAGGCCAAGGTCCAAAATCGAAGCAAAGGTGAATATAACGGACCAAATACGACTTAACAGTATCTTCTTTATTTTATGTAATGGATTCAAACTGGAAAAAAAAACATACATTTATTGAAAAAAAACGGTAATGACGTAGTGCCGATGATGATGTCAGAGTGCTGGCAGCGATGTCAGAGTGCCGACAAAGTGTAATTTGTGTTTACATTAATTCTCCCCTACGTCGCCTCCACCATTGCACCTAACCAAATACGACTTAAATGGTCTGCTCTAGTACATTGCTACAAACCTTAAAACCCATCAATTTATTGAAAAACGGCAATGCCAAAGTGCCGACGGTGATGTTTTAGTGGCAATGGCGATGTCAACATCTTGTTTGTTTACCTAATACTCAATTCTGATTGGCCAAAACTATGGCAACAGTGGTCACGTGGTCTGTTTTGTCTTGGAATGTCGTAGAGGTTAGTATAAGATCAAGTCTATTGACCCCGTTAGCAGGGGTGAATAAATCATTCCAAATCCCTTTTTACTAACCTCTCCTCCACCAGCCATTACATAAAACTTTTAAAGAATATCACAGTATGAAAAAGCATACTCTATGTTTAGCAGACAGCAATTTAGATTTCCAATATTATTGTGTTGAGAGAGTATTTATAACACTCTCACATAGTCCTGTTGTCGATGCCGAGATGGCCCGATCGCCACTTGGCGGCCCTCGGCGACCTTCGGCGGTCTCCTGCTGCCGGGAGGCTGCCGGATAATCAGAGTTGCCCCAACGTCCATTGAAGCAGCAGGTCCATCCTTGATTGCCTCATTGGAAACTGGTAATTCCACCCACAGAATCCTTCAAGTAAGTTATAATTTGCTTACATTGGTGCCAGGAGTGTTGGTGTACCTACCCAGGTGGATATTGTAAAGATTTACCCAGGATTTACCCAGGAAAAACAAAGTTTCAGTGGAGTTTAAACTTTGCCAGCTGAGCCATTGTTTACACCTGAGCCAAGCTTTGTTTACATCTGAAAGACTCTAAAAAGGACTGAAAAAGGCCATCTACAAAGCTGACACTCACAGGGATTATTCACAAAGGACCCCCCTGTGTGTGTATGGGACATTTTGTGTGGTTTGGTGTGTTTTTGTGGACTTATTTGGTGGAACTTAGCACATTCCTGTCCATCCCAGGAGAGGCTGGAGGTGGCCATTTTTAAATCCCAAACCATTTCATCACACAATTACAGAGCCATCCTGCATTTAATAAGACTATAATTATGATTTGTGTGTCACCTATAGGGACTGTGTGTCACCTACATTTTAATTTTGGGCCACTATTTTTACATGTTGTGCACTTTTTAAGACTAGAATCTGGGGCTTAGTTTTTAAAAAAAAGGCCCAGGCCTCCTGGTCAGGAGTCAGTCATTTTGACTAAAACTTTACAAAAACGTTAAGTGGCCCCTAAAGAACATTCTGCCTTTATTATGCACTAAGTTAGGCCATATATTTAAGTTATTTTACCCTGAATTAGGAGTAATTTTCATAACTTTAGTAAGCCTATTTGGACTTAGTAATTTTGCCCATTTATCCTATATAAGGCCACAGGGCTTGGTGACATAATTTACAACTTCCAAAATTTGGTGACAAACCCATGGCATAATTCTTCGAAAATTCGAGATATTTCCGGGATTTGTTCCGGTATCCAAGGAACTGGGCTAATTTGCCAGGATTTGCCCGGATTTGTTCCGGTATCCAAGGAACTTGGCTAATTTGCCAGGATTTGTTCCGGTATCCAAGAAAATCAGGCTAACTTGCCAAAATTACAGCAATAACTTAATTCAGGAAGATTCAAGATAATCGGGATTCATTCAAGTTCTTCTGGTACCGATGCTAAAAATTAGGATAATTCTTCAAATTTAAGGTAATTTCTGGTTTAAGTTTACTTTTTCCGGATCCACCTATAATTAGCCCAATTCTCCAAAAGTCAAGGCAAATTAAATCAAACTGGGAATCAGTTCATTATACCTGTGAAGAGGATATTCATCCAAGCTTAATTGCCCTACATTACATCATGGCATGTTACATGGAAGTGGACACCCCATTTAACATTAATACTGCATTGCTGACGAAACTGGAACCCTCCCAGGTGTTGGCTTGTCACAGGCCAAAGCGATTTGGAAGGTTTTTCAGGACTACGGGCATGTGAAAAGCTTGAACCAGGTGGCTGCCCACTTAGACCCAGCGGTGATGCAGCTCCTAAAGGAGGCTTTCCCCGATTACAAGATCGATACAGGGCTATATGACCTGCACCAGCAGGAAATGGTGAGGAAGAGGGCAGCCATAGAAGATTTAGGGCAGCGGCAATATGCAGCCATAAAGCTGAAGCTCCTAACTGATGCTTTCACTGCTTGAAAGATGGACATGGGGCTGTATGACTTGTACCGACAGGAAGCAAGGAGCCTGAGGTCGATCATACACAATTCAGAGCAGAAGCAGGCTGACAAGGGTAAGGAGTCCCAAAACCGACAACCGCAGGAACAGGGGAACAGTTTGCAAAGTGAGCGTGCTGATGAGGTCTCATGTGAAAGCAGGGACAAGGAAGATCACATTGGCCAAGAGGTCAGTGACTGGACTCCAGTTGAGGAATCACCAACACTGCTTGAGATGATTGAGCAGTGGGCCTCAACAAGATTAGAAGAGCCATCATCAACTGTGGAGGAACCGATGATACAACCCCCAGCACAGCAACAAAGGATCACCCATCACATCCCACCGATAGAGCCATCATCGACAGAGAAGGAACAGCCGATGCTACCTCCAGAATCTACTATCTCTGAGAGTGGATACGGCTCTGAAAGGAGTGAAGAAGAGGAGACCAGCAAGCATCTAGAATCCGAGCTGGAAAGACTGGAATATCAAGTCCGAGAGGCAGAGGAGAGAGCTCAACACTGGAACCAAGAGGCTGAAGAGCGGGCATCCAAATGGAGGGAGGCCTACTCAAATGTCAAAGGCGGAAGGTCCGGTAGAGGTGGCGGGCAAGGTTGCCAAGCAGAACTGGAGGAGAGGAGCGGAATCAGCAGTTGGCCAGCACCCCAATGGCACTCAGCTCCCCAATGGAAGGGAAGTGTGTGGGATAACCTTCATATCCCGCATCAACATACCCGGGAGGAGGAGTACAGGGGCCTAGGTGGCAGCTACAGCCCTGAGCCATCACGTCCCTGGGATGTCCGTCGTTCAGCAGGATCACCATGGGAGCACCTAGATGAGGGCCAGTATGAGACGCCTCGGCATCACAGTAAGGATGTCCGCCGCTCACAGGGCTCGCTCTGGGAGCGAGAAGACGGAGACCGTTCTGACTTTTCTCGGCATGAGGAATGGCACGACCGCCAAATCTCAGAACAGCCGCCAAGGGAGCAAGGACGCCTAGACAGCCGAGATGTCCTTCACTCACAGGGATCACTGTGGGAGCACCAAGGCGAAGGCCAGAGCGTAGGATCACCATGGGAGCACCAAGGCGAAGGCCAGTACGAGACTCCTCTTTGCCACAGCAAGGATGTCCGCCGCTCACAGTACTCGTCCTGGGAGCATGAAGGCAGGGGCCATTATGACGTTTCTTGGCATGAGGAATGGCATGACTGCCAATTCTCAGAACAGCCCCCGAGGGAGCATGGAAGCCAGGACAGCCAAGATGTCCGTCGCTCATAGACCTCACCTTGGGAACACAAAGACAAGGGCCATTACGGATCACCAGTTTCTTTCATCATTGGGAACCCAATCAGCAGCCAGCTGCAGAGAACAAGGAGACAGGAGAAGTCCAGGCCCACTCAACACTGAACACTGTGGGAGGTGCTGGGAAGCGCAACCAATTACCACCCCTCCTTAACCGAGGTCACCCGCCGGACCAAGTGTCACACTTTGGCCCGGAAATCCAACAGGCTCTTCCCAAAAGTCCTGGCCTGCCCAACAATGAACGCTGTGGGAGGTGCTGGGAAGCGCGACCAATCACCACCCCTCCTTAACCGAGGTCACCCGCCGGACCGAGTATCACACTTTGGCCCAGAAATCCAACAGGCTCCATGGCGACCCCTCATCACAAGCCGCTCCCGAGATCAGCCCTCATGCCCGGACCTAGATCACCCACTGGATCAAGCCCAGTTTTTGGAGCAATCGCTGGACCGAATATCACACTTCGGCCCGGAATTCGAACAGGCCCCACCCACGGACCAGAAATCCCAAGATCCAGTAGCTGCCCAGAACAAGAAGACAGGAGAAATCCCAGCCTGCCTAACAGTGAATGCCGTGGGAGGTGCTGGGAACCCTTCTGAACCGAGGTTACCCCCCAGACCAGGCTCAACCCATGAACTGGGGATCCCGAAATCTGGCAAATGCTCAGGACAAGATTGGAGAAGTTCCAGCTCACCTGCCAGCAAACACTGATCAGTCACCAACCCTTCTCAACCAAGAACACTGCCGGGATCGGACTTCACACTTGGGCCAGGAAGTTCCATCCCAGCTCAATGAAAATCACCTTCTGGAACAGGCACCACACTTGGACCAGGAAACCCAGCAGGAATCACTTGGGCTCAAGCAAGAGGAAGAACATCCCCTGGCCTCGGCTCCATCCTTTGGCCAAAGTCCACAACAGGTGACCAATGCCACAGGCAAGAAGGCGTCCCAAGACAAAAAGACTAGAAGAGTTACAGCTCAACCACTTGTGAACACAGCGGGAGATGCTGCTCACAGGGAAGACCAAGACGTCAAGCTCCTGTCTACAGTCCATGGAGGCCAGATTAGGAGCGTCACCGGCTCCCTGCAAGTGGCCATACCACCTGGTTTGTGGGAGAGTGGTGTCACTGAGCCGCCCATCAACATCGTGGGGCTCGTAGGCCAAGGGGGAACCCTGGTCCTCCTTCCGCAGCTGCCTAGGACCCACTCGGCTTTCGCTGGCTGGGACCCAGACAACGATCAGCTTCTTGCACCAGCTAGGCAACCCATCAACATCGCAGGGCTCATGGGCCAAGGAGGGGCCCGAGTTCTCCTTCCCCAGCTGCCTGGCAACCAGTCAGCTCTTGGTGGCTGGGACCCGAACAACAATCAGCCCCCCCCCCATCAGCCAGAGGTCTCGAAGTGACCTTTGGAGGCATTGGACCCCGAAGGGTCCAGTGGGGGAACCAGGCCACAACCCCCAATCCAGAAAGGGCAGAAGAGGAGAACTGTATGGTCTCAACCACACTACCCTCAAAGACAGCCCATTCACCCAGGGCAGAGGCCAATGTACCAAGATCCCCTGACAGTGGAAGGGTACCACCAAGAAAACAGAAGCTGGTGCCCACAACAAAAGCTCATCCACCTAGTTCAAGGGCCCCTAAGATGATGTTCAGTACCTCACGTGAACTTCTGAGGGCTGACTGCCACCCGGAACTGGATCAGGTGGTGCAGAGCCTGGAGCAGGGCAAGCTCCCTCAGGAGACCGACAGCCCCTACCCCTGCCCACGAGATATCCGGTCCGACCAGCATGGACTGACTTCCATCCGTCTGGTGACGGGCCGAGTAGGAGAACTTTGAGGAATCCCACCCAGCCTAGACTTGGAGATCTCCTCGAGAACACCCGGAAGTTCTTCAGGCTGTAGGTCAAGGGGACCTATCCTTGTATATAGTAGCAACTAGATGCCTAGAACATATAGAACTGTACATATATCCGTAGATGAGACGTTTTAGTAAGATGTAGTTCTACAGCAGGCTTCTTCTAATGGAGGGGACCCTCCTAAAAATGGCCTCCTCTGATGGAGGGGGCCCTCTTGAAAGACCACTTCTGCGAGAGCCAACTTTAAGAAAGATAATGACCACCACTTCTGGCGGAGTGAACTCTTATGAGGAAATCAATTAAAGCCACCACCAACTCAAAAGGAAATGATGACTCAAAATGGAATGATGCTTTTGATGGAGTGAGCCCTCCTTAAGAATGGAATGGGGAGGAGTGTTGTCGATGCCGAGACGGCCCAATCGCCGCTCGGCGACCTTCGGCGGTCTCCTGCTGCCGGGAGGCTGCCAGATAATCAGAGTTACCCCGACGTCCATTGAAGCAGCAGGTCCATCCTTGATTGCCTCATTGGAAACTGGTAATTCCACCCACAGAATCCTTCAAGTAAGTTATAATTTGCTTACAGTCCCGTGTACCAAGCAGGTAGCACTATCATTTTTAAGAATGGAATTCTAATTCTCCCTACCATGTATACCTGATTCACAGTATTCAAGGTGCCTGCAGGTTTCAAGATTTTGGTTGCATTGTTTTGTCGACAAAAGCACAGGCAAAACACTATAGAAAATATAGAAATATTTAGTATATATGTGTTGCCAGTTTTCACGCACACTGAAAAAATGGGACAATGCTAAACTTGTCAAAAAACTGTCAAAGTCACAAGTTCATGACAAGTTTGGCATTGTTACCGAAAAGAGGAGTTTTTGACAACCACATCATCAGATAGATGTCATAAATTTGTCATAAATTTGTCAAAAACTTGTCATATCTAGGGGGCACTGCACTGCAATTAAGAAGCAAACGTAATCACTTTACATAATTGTATCATTTTATCATGATAAATATAGGATATTATGAAAAGAATTATTACAGAAAGTACCAATTTCTTTAGCAATATATGGTGGATCCAATTTTATGTATAATTCTAAGAGAATTCTAAGTGGAACTGTGGATTGTTCTATGTAAACACCTTTTTCAAAGTAAAATCAGAATTGTGACTACCCAAGGCTGCTTAGATATTTGCAACTCAACAGCAGTTCAGTTCCAATGACTGTAACATAATGCTTATCCTATATGCAACTTATTGGACCATTAAGATGGATCATCTCATCTCTGAAGGACAAGTAAGTAATGATGGGAGTAGGGGGGGGTATAATTTAGTTAAATGAGAGTCAAAGAAGCCTCAAAAAGTGCAAATCATATTTCATAAAACTTGTCAATTTGACAACTTTTCGACGACCCATCAGTCAGGTTGAGTTTTTGACGGTGCTAAAGCCTTCTATTTTATGACCGTCGATTTGACAAGGCAAAAGTTGTACCGGGAGACAAGTTAATGACAAGTTTAGATGACTTGATTTTTTCAGTGCACTAAGCACCAAAAATCGGGAATTGCATTAAAACTAGGCCCAAAAAATGTTGTTTTATCGAGAATTTTCATTTTTGGGTAGCCAAACAGGTGCGCTTGTAATATAATTATGAAAAAAAAAAAAATTTCGATCACAACTTATGATACCTAGATGGTATCAAATTATTTTGTGATGTCTAGTTGTCAGTTTTCGTGCACTTTTGCCTATTTTCGCGCATTTTGTAGCCAGTTTCCGCGCATTTTATCATATTTAAAAGGGAAAATGAATCAAATGACGAAATACTTAAAAAAACATCAACACTAGCTCAGAAGATACCTTTCTATTAATAGCTGCGGATGAAATAACTATTGATAATATATTTCATTAATAATACCGACTTCAGGAATGATTTGTTGTCTTAGAATACTTGAATAAAGAAAAAATGATTGCTTGGTCAAAATGGGCCTATTTTGTGCATTTTTAAGAAGTGAGAGGGATCTTTAATTCCCTTGAGAAAATACAAAATCTATAAGATGCATTCACACTTGGGTCATTTTGTTTTCCAGATTATCTCCCCACAGCAGAAAACAATCTGTTTAAAAATATTTTCGACTTTTTGTGTGAAGAAACTCCTAAAAAAAATCGGAAATTTCGGAAAAATATGCATGAAAAATGCGCGAAAACTGACAACAGCCTTATTTTTTGTAATTACTTTTTACGCAGGGATCTATTTTCATAATTGTACATATAAATTCTAGTATTCAATGTGTAAATAACGTCATATCACTTTAAAGTAATATCCAGAAAATTTGGTTTATGTGGGTTCACTCCTTATTGAAAAAAAAAATTATTTTATGCTTTTTAATTCAGAAAATATCAATTTACGAGGCCCCTAACACTTCACCCAATATGTGAAACTCTAAAACCCATTTTTGCTTCTAAAATGCACAGTTTTTTTTATAAATCATCACAGAAATTTCACATTTACTTCATTATAATGCCCTCGTGAACATAGGAATACATTTAAATCTATAACAAATCTGAAAAATACGTTCATAAAAATGCATAAATTGTGCGAAATCTAACAATGCGCGAAAACTGGCTACATGAGTTCATATTTAAAGCAACTCAAAAAATGTAAAATACATACAGATAGATTCTTTTTTGTTTGTGAATAGACTCCCCAAACATAATCTGATGCTGATCACATAAAAAATAGCCATTCAGTTAATACATCAAGTTCTCAGAAGATAGAATTACCTTCTTAATGGTCCCTGCCATTCTAGGTTTGAATGAAGAATGCCTTATTCGATCTCTGAAATGAAATGAAAGACTTCCATATTAATTCTTCCTAAATTCATTATTGTATTTAAGGTATGTTTTATGTTTAAAAATCAGGAGTTACATGGAAATTCTCGCTCCCTGCACTGTTTTATAGCAGGTTTTACAAACTTATCAAATAGTTCCAAATATATGACAAAGCAAAATGATTCACCCATTTTTGTGAAGAATGAATAGAACTTACATTAATAGGAGATCCTTTGTTGCGGCCTACCCCTTTGATCACTCTGGTCTTGTCTCTGCGAGTATCTACTCACAATCGAATCTTACTGCTTTTATAGGTTTCTATCAAAGATAAAAAAAAAATTCTAAGCATGACAGCGCCCATCAAAGAGAAAGAGGAACTCTGGACATTTGTACTTTCTAGTTTCTCTTTCGATGTGTTTTGTGACAGTATACACTAAGCTTATCACTATGCCATTATCGACTGACATTGATAAATCACACAATTACCCCATGAACTATTGGTTTAACCCCAAATAACGTGTACACTATTGCGCAGTTCGATGAAGTGGCTAGCTTGAATGTCTTACATGCGGGCGGCCTAGGTTGGACTCTGTGCCCTGGGAATGAATGCTACACTTGTCTGTGTTCCCCCTGGGCCAAGGACAGGGTTATCAAAGGCCATAGGCCATGTCTCCCTACCACGGACAGCTAATTTACAGTATTTTAAGCACCTGCAGGCTAATTTGGACTGATTTTGTCGACAAAACCCCTGGGAAAACTATAGAAAATTAACAAAATAATTGTTATATCCGCCTAGATAATGAGTGAATTTTCAACGAACTTAGATATTTGCAAATGTATATGGGTACAAATTAAAAAAAAAAAATGATTGCTAATTTTTCATCATAAATACATTTATGACAAAATAGCATAGTGGATAACAATTAAGAAATTATCAATGCTATCATATTTTTAATATATTTATTCTAAAGAATTCAATTAGGAAATTTGATATTAGTGATCTTTTGCGCTGAAGTGAGAGGACATGTTGATGCTGTCACCAGCTTCTCACTGTTTTGCTTTTCTCCATAGTTACATTTATTTTTAGTTTGAAAATGTTGAATGTGGTTAACCAAACCGTGGAAACTGTACCTACTCTAACAACCACAACTGCCACTTCCTCTATATTGATGCGTCCACTTACTTGGGGTAATCTATTGATAAACCACTAAATTTCCATAGAACAAACATATATACATGTAAAATATTTCTTCAACAATGTCTTATGATTGATAAATATTTTCTGATAGTTCATGTAATCAAAATGTGTCCAATAATGAGTTTAGAGCAAATTACTTAAAATCCCACAAGGTTACATCATCATATGATGGCAACGACATGTATTTTTTGTCTGCCGCAATTTAAGTATGCCAATGACAGGCTCAAACTTGTGGGCGTGTGGAAACCAGTCTTCAAGACTTATCCTTATCTTCAGTCTAACCCCACTGACCTCCTTACACTTCATGGTGTTTGTATTGAACCTACACAATGAGTAATCTTAATAAAACTCTCCCGTCTGGGGCTCACATAGATCATGTTGTGGCAAGAGCAAAGAAAAGGCCCTACTTTATCAAGGTTCTAACCTCATCATCTGAGGTCAATGTTTCAATAGTAAGAAACTTGTATGCAGCAACTGTACATCCAATCTTTGAGTACGGAGCTTAGGTATTATCAACTGTTGCTGTTTCTCAATATTTAAAGAGATTTTCAGCATAATGATTTGCTGTGTTCAAGGGTGCACAATAAGTGGAAGTTTATATTGAGAGGCTAAACTTACAGCTCCTTGTTTTCAGCATTTCTAACATAGTTTGAATATTGATTTGGTTATAACATTTTGAACAACCTCCGAGGTCGTCCTTGGGCGTCTGTACGACCCGCGGGGATTGCACTACCCTTGGGCTTCACCCTCATAATGGGACGATCCCCTCTGGCTTTTACAGACATCCTCGGACGCCCCCGCAGTCCTTTTTATATTAATATTGGTGCTGAGTTATGAAATAACCTACCGTGTGATACTAGGAATATCAACAATACATTTCAATTTCAAATGAAAAGTTTTACACGTGTATATAATTATCTTTTGTTTATTCAAGTCATTTTCACACACAAAAAGTGCTTTTCGCGATGCCGTAACTTCTGTGCTCACAGAACAACAAATGTACATACTCATACATCATTGTGGTGATACAGTCACTCGTTCTATATACAGTCTTTGAGATAAGATAAGAACTCTTTCTTTTGTTTCCTTATTTTGAATGTCATATGGGAGCAGTTTCCAATACGAATATGCTGTATGTTTGATATTTCTCCTATAGACGTTTGGAGATGTCACACCCCTCAAAATTGATTTGCCGCCATATTGGTGATCAATATATAATCAACATTATCTAGAAATACGAAAACATTTTTTTGTGCCAAAATAACTTCAAACAATCTTACTAAATCATGATCAACTAGCATTGGCAGTCAGAATTGTAATTTGTGGTTGCATTTCATTGACACATGGTCATGATCACCACGTGGTGATCACCAAAAAGGGATCACGTGACACGTCTGCACAAGGTCTATACACTTCTATTAAGGTTGGTTCAGCTTCAATTTTTCTTATCTTTGTCACTAGGTAATTGTAGTTTATCTGGGCATAAACCCGCAACAAAATCATTTTGTATTACATCAAGAAGTATTTGTAATAACCTCCGTAATCTTCTAATATATAACATTTCTATTTTACAGTAGTTATGCACTTTCTTTTCATCTCTAATATTGGTATTATGTCCTTCGATCTTATAGTTACATACAATCTTTAATCCTCTGAATTATAATACTAGTAACACACCTATCAATTGTTTCCCTCCTACATCTACCAATACGTCCATATAATCATAAAACGGCAATACCATTTGTTTATAGACCAACAAAGCTGTCTCAAACATTAGCATATATCGTATCTTACGAAATATAGGCCTATCATAGTTGTCTGTAACCATTTTTTCATTTCCAGTATCGATAGCCATATAACCATACCCCATAATGTGTATTCAATGTGATAACTACTGAATCCGTAGGAAGACCGAATGACTTGTTTTTTTTTGTGACCACTCTAACTCTGGTATTTTACGCAACGATAGTATACATTTGTGATAACCTTACTGGTTGTCATTCACAAGCACCGCTTCGAGCAACAAAATTCATATGACTTGTTGTTATATCAATACGGATGGTCATTTACGTCGTTTCTATATATACATTCAATACAGTAAATGTTATACGGCTTTTACATCCCTATTTATCTTCCCAATAAGTTTCTGCCTTTATATTAGAAACCAACCAGTAGTGAAAAACATTGACAAAGCCCTTGAGAAACAACTCAAACTTTATGTTTTTACCAACAAGCTTGACAACTTCTCCTTCAGTTCTCTTATTTGCTACAATAAATTGAATTCCCACAATGTTTCATACAACCTTAACTGAACTCTATAGTCTATTGAGTCTATAGCTGCAGACAATCGGGATTTCCCTATTTCTGAGAATATCAATTTCTATTCACAACTCTTCAAGAGCATGGCACGACAGACAGATTTCAAAAATTTTTGTTATGCACGAAAGCATCTAGTACGCGTTCTGGTACCTTTGAAGTAATAATCTTCAGCAATTAGTCCATCATGCACATTTCAGTCCATCCATGTTGTTGTGAACACCACTAAATCAAATTCTCTAAATGGGGCATTTATGAGTTGAAAATATCGTCTCAACACCTGTACCTACTTAAAGAAATTTACTTCAATATAAACGTAGAAATTATGTATGAAATAAAGGGCGCGTTTACATAATGAAACAAGTCAATGATAGAATAATTCAGGCCCGTATACAGGTTCTGGTATTTGGGGGTGGCGAGGTTTCCTAAGTGGAATTTTTTCTTATATTTTCCACAATTTATCCTACAAAAGGGGAGCAGTAAAAGTGGAACTTCTAACATTTTTTCATTATATTTAGGGGTTTTTACATTGAATTTTGAAAGGAATTGTGGAACTTTTTGAAAATAAATTCCTTTGTGAGGTGTACGGCTTGATAATACTACCTATAACAAAGATATTGGTCACGATATACACAATTTTTGTGTATTTCACACAAATATCTCCTTTTTGGGTCCATGTGATCTCTCCTCTAGGTAGTGTTTCATAAAGAGGATAGGTGTCCTTTATAGATATGGAAAATTGTCATAAAATGATACTGCCGGCTATTAATTAGTATGTATACAAGTGAACTTTACCTACAATTCACTCTATGGCCTGAATGAGCAGATTCTAATAGCAACTACGAAGTGCTATTGGTACATAGTTTATATAATTATATTGGAGCTACGAGTAGTATCATGTACGTTGTAGGAAATATTAGACATTTACACATGTGATCGATAAAAGATTCATGCACCTTTGATATATTGACAAGAAAAGTGAAGCAATACTTATGAATATGGTGCTGCCCTTAATGTTTGGTTACATATAAACTAATGCAATGTAGGTGTACTATGTGCAGCATGTCAACAACTCCTGTCTCAATGGTATCTTCGAACCTTTGTGTTATAATATTATGTTCTACCAGTTACTTTGTGTTAATCGTACTGGTCTTTCACATCTACACAGACTTGGGTTAGTGTGCTGCCATCTTTAGTTGTAACGAGGCGCCAACATTTCCAGGACCATCCCCAATAGGGGCCTTCCATTAAGTACGTACGCACCAAGGGGGGGAGGGAGGTCCGGGATTTAGAAAATTTGTGTACATTGCTGTATAAATCTAATGCGTACTTTAGTCCATCGGTGTGTGTGTGTGTGTGTGTGTGTGTGTGTGTGTGTGTGTGTGTGTGTGTTGGGGGGGGGGGGTCTGAAATATTTAGAAATTTGCGTACATACTTAATGGAAGGCCCCATATTGATTTATTCAGATCGGAATCTGGGATACTTTTGTGCAAACTGGAACCAATTCTCCACATCTACATGGTGTTTTACAAAATTGGTTCAATATTATAAAGTCGGAACAAAAAACTGGGCAATAGTTTTAAGAGGACCTAAACATCTTTATCTCCACATGAAGACATGTCCCTTTCTTAAAATCGACATGCGACATGAGGCTTAGTGACATGACTGAAATTTTTTATTTTTAAACATTAAACATGACAGTCACTTAGAGGCGACATGCAACATGGGTAGTTAAGGGACTGGTGACGCGACCATTTCTTAAACTTCAAAATGTGATCTATCTAGGGTCCCTTTAAACAATAAATTCCAAAGGACAAAGTACTAGGCCTGTAGGTATACTGAAATTAACTTCACAATGGGTAATTCTAAACTTTACATGTAGGTGCATCCTTCTCACTATTGACCTGACCTCTCCAAGTCTACAGTTTTAGAGAATTGGCACCAGAGGGCCTCGCATATGTCTAGTTTCACAACTTCTCACCAGGGCAGCACTACTACCTTAGGAAGAAAAGGTCATGCTACACATAAGCTGTCAGTCAAATGCCTATAGCCTAACAGATACAGGTTCAAATCATGCTAGGCACTACAAAAGTTACTGTTTTGCGTAGCTCCATTTTTGAAAAATAGTGTTCTCCCTCTCTCCAATTCTATAGGACATCAGTCTTCAACTTTCTCTGACAACAAAACCCTCTTCTTTTTACCTGGGGCTCTGTGATCTGATACATAAGGCCCGAGAATTTCATACGAGAGGGCCCAGGTTCAAGTCTTCAAGCAGCTTGTTTGGTACTTTCTTTACATCAAAGACAATTTAATATGTTCTGTTGTCATTTATTATTCAACACACAACTAATGTGTTCTTGAAGGCCATATTCCAATTTTCTTCAATTTCACCTCTCATGGACAACACAAAAGATGTGGGTCATATTTTATTCACAGTTTGATTTATTCATCAACAATGTGCCTTTGAAACAACCTGCCCAAAGAATGCTTTAATCTTTGAATGATAACCATCACAGATCACTTCCATCCTGGCTAACCTTTTTAACAATACATTTCAGATGACAAAATACTAGCACTTAAGGGAAATTGAAACTGACTTCCCAATGGGGCACTCTAAACTTTAAAGAATAAGAATTTTCATTTGTATAAATATGCACACATCTATTGTCGTCAGAAATCTTTAACATAAGTGCCGCCTGAGATCAGGGCATTTCTGTGTTCAATATTGAGGCATTAGATAAGGCGTTCATTTTGGCCTATTCACCGAATACGTTAGAAGAGAATCTAAAACAAAATGCATGGAGCCTGCAAAATCTGGGAGATTGCTAGTTCCTAGGAGGAGACAGTGTGTAGCAATAGTTCTGCACAGTTTTATTCAATCATAGAGATCTTAAAGGAGGGTCAAAGAGACAATTCAAACTATTCTATTCAGCTACATTATTCTTATTGTAGATTTTCATACTTCTGTTAAAGATTGAACATCAGTTTCAGAGTCTAATTTTTCTGCGGACAGAGTAAATTAATGGTGAGCGTCCGAGGGGGTTGTATGGGGAGGATGAGTCTTTGCATTTGCCCTTCAGACCTTTCCCATGAACCTGCGCAGTCTACGAGCTTGCCTACCCTTTGGAGTTTTTGGTAACTGGGTCATTTAACTTCTTATAGGTTAACTAAAGGAAAATCCCAAACAGTTGTTTCAAATTTAATCCACCAGAACGGCGCCACTTTTCATAAAGAGAAAAGGTGTATATAAATATCCACAGCCTCATTTGTATTCTCCATCCGAAATCGACGCATCACCAGGAGAATGCTTTACGTATTTGACGGGATTAAGAGTAAAAAGTCTCAAAGCATGGTATGACAGATGAGGGGATAATGTTCAGAGACCAGCCTTCCGACAAAGAATCCCTTCTGCAGTTAATCTATAGTGCGAGTATTTACAGAATAGTCGGTGGGAAAAATCCCCACTATCCCCGAGCTTTGGGCCCGGCAGATGTAGTTCGCCAATCCCACACGGGAGGGCACCACCTCGCTGGTCACGTGATCCCGTCTCGTGACCCCGTTGGGCGGCGAGATTTGGTGAGATCTCACTAAATCTGGACTTATTGATCACTATGATGGATCCGACGATAATACCTGCACTGGGAGCGAGCAATGGGCGAGGAACTAGAGTCGATGTGCTGAGCGTGCACTGCCTAGCTGATGTGGTTTTCTGTTTTTGTACTGCTGTTGCCTTTCAGTAACAAATAAACGAAATAGAGAAGAGAAAGGCGGATGGGAGAGGAAGGAAGGCAATGACTATTGGACAACATGTTTGTTCCCTCCTATAACAAATATTCCTTGACTAAAAAATAGGGTGTTGTTTGAGTATGTTTATGTTTAGATTGGGCTAATAGTCTTATCTTCGGAACATGTTAATAGCAGATCATGTTCTCAACAGTATCAGCATCTGTGACATTAGTCCTTGTCAATGGATATTGTTTTCTGCTGTGTGATAGAAGATACAACTCGGTATAGGGCCTACACATCACATCACATCACATCTGAAGTCGCCGCAAAGGGGTAGACTGGTGTTTCTGTATAATATACAGTTCCATCTGCATCACCATGTTAAGAACCAATCAACGTTACATATAATCAGAATGTGGCATCATTGCAGTACCACAAACGTAGAAGATTGTAGTTGGCGAATTGAGAGACCTCTAAGCCCAAAATATCTAGTTACTCATACCGCATTTCAAGAGAAAAGTTATCTTTCAGACACTGCAGTGGACATCTATAGGCTTACTAAGGCCCTAACGTTAAGCCATGTGCGAGATTTATGATTTTTCATAACCCCTTAACAATATTGAAATTTACGTTGGGTATGGATGGGCCTGAGGGTACGGCCGTCTTAAGGCCGTATTCCACTATGCGTTTAGGGTGGCCGCAAACGCGTCCAGGGTGCCAGAAAACGCTTTTAGGGTGCTCGCAAACGCGTTTGCGGTAGCGTCCCTACTGCTATATTCCACTTGTTTGTTACCAGATGCAAGCAAAGGGCCGCAAATGGCCGCCGCAAACGAGTTTGCAGCCGCCGAAAACAAGGTGGAATATAGTTGTTTGCGGCCACTGCTTGCAGCCACTGCTTGCGGCCACTGCTTGCAGCCACTGTTTGGGGATACCAACATGTTGGTATCAAAGCCGCAAATTGCTTGCGGCCACTCAAGATAGCGGCCGCAAACTGGACCTGACACAAAGTGGAATATGGCCATTAGGCTTCTTGGAAGTTTTGGTAGTTGCCGTTTTCCAATCATATTTTCTTGCAAACATATGAACAAGAGCAAATATAAATCTTTACAGATTATATAAAAGATTGTCCCAAATTCAATCTGGTGTTATCCCCAATACAAAAGCAGCGTTATCTTTTCAACCTCTCCCATACTCATGATCTACAATTATCCCAATGACAACCTTGCTATATACTATTATAACCAGTTTCTAATATAATTACCTTTGGGGACGAATCTTTTCAAAAGAATATGAATAGTGTTTTTTTTTGTAGACTTGAGTAAAGGAGCATGTACTGATTTCAATAACCTTCCGACATACATCTATTCACCCTACAAGAGTCAATGGCTCAGGGAAGGCAACGATATCAAGAAATGCGCGTGAGCTTTTTCACTTATGCCAATTGCGAATGGAAGTGAAATATAAAATTGGTATTATGAGGCACAGAATTAAGAAATAGACTCAATGCCTCTGACTACTATATTTACAACGCTTCCCAACCGTGCCTTTTTCTATTGATGAATACCGCCCGAAACATCTCATCCTCATGAGACGATAGGGCTCTTTTTTTAACAAATCTTACCCATGACGCTATAGTCCTGCTTATAGCCTCATTGGCACTCGGCCATGGGATGTATGCTGCATGGCACACAGTGACAAAGAAACAAAAGTTTAAAGGGGAAAATCCATACTATAGGGAAATATTGAAGCAAGATATAAATTAGCAGCATTTATCTGATCATATAACTATCGGTCTACATTCGACAAGACAACAGGGCCATTTATTAGCTTATAGTGACATTAGACAGGGACTGTTCTTAAATTCAGCATGGCGACATTGCTTATTCTTAAAATCGATAGGCGACAAAGTATTCATAGTGACATTCAACAATAAAGGACTATTCTTACATTCAACACTGAAACGGAGCCATTTCTTAATTTCTAAAGCTGACACCCCCCTCCCTCCCCCCCTCCCTCCCCCCATAAATGATAAAACATTGACGAAACGACATTGCTACATTAATAAAGGTACGTAATCGAAAGAAATGTGCTATAGGGCCTAGAAGTACAGCCTACATCCGCAGCCATATATATGATAGGGGAAGCTATTTCATTTGTCTGAGAATCACATTTGGCAGAAGATTTAAAAGGAAAGAAGCCCAGGCCTGGCAAAACGTAGACGGTCTGTCTGAAGAAACGCAGCCACCCAAACCTCGCGGGATCTCGCGAGATAAGACGGACGCGCGCAGTACCCAGAGTTCCCTGCGTGCCTCCACTCTCCACCCTCCACTCTCCACTCTCCGGGCCGAGCAGGGGCAAATCGAAGGAAAACATCTCGCCAAGTCTCGTGAGAATCTCGTGATGTGTGAGAGGGGAAGTTCCCGGCGAGTCGGTCCGTGTTCTGTCTCCGTTAGGGACCAGCGTAACGTGGGCGCTAAGAAGCTGGGGGACAAAATGGTTTCTACTTACGTGCATGTTCCGTGAGAGATTTTCCACCTCAGTAGAGCCTACGCCAAAAGTTAGATGGGATTAGAAGAAAGTTGAAGTCTTTGGTCTTAACTATTGAATAACAAGTCTTGAAGTATAGTCCTATGGTGGGAATAGTTTATCGGTGATCCACTTGTTGTTTGTTCATTAATTGTCATGCTTCCTTTATTGTATTTACCGACAGTAGTTATAGACATTCATTTTGTTATTATCATGCAGGAACTGCCATGTATATTGATTGATTGATTTATCTAAATCATGAAATAATTGTTATTGGTTTTTCCTGTTGTTCGTCAACTGGAAGATTAGAACCATTACTGGAAATGGTTCTCCATTGTAATAATTTTAACAAAACATAAACAATGAAAGTTTATTCTAAAGCTACGTGTACATAATGAGCCATAACCCCCCCCCCCCACCAACTTGGCTGAATTAGAACACCGGTACCAATAGAATCATATTGCCATGCAATGATTAGTATGCAATATTAAAACGTATAGGCCTACGTTTTTCATATGAAGTTATACTAAAACCATCTGATCATTCTGGTAGAATCAGCCCATTTCCATTCAGCGACGATCAGTGGGCCGACTGGGTCGAAATTGTTGAGTAGGTATAAAGGGCTTTATAATCATATAATATTATTACCTTTCTAACCTCCCCCCCCCCCCGCCTTCCTAAGGCCCAAACACACCTATGGATTTCTCTCCAATCGTCCCAGCCCCCAGTATGGCCATACGACCCCCCCCCCCCTTTCCCCCAGGTGGTCGTGTGCTAACAGTTATCTCAGATACCACAGCACCCACATTAAGGGGGTCCGTTAAGCCCCATACCCACTAGGGAATTTTGACCAAGTCGGCTGACTAATTGGTGATAAAATCGGCCGATTCTATGGGTATAGTCGGCCGATTTTAGCAGCGACTCATATCAAACATGCACATTCCAATATTCTATACTTACAGGTGATCATAAGAATCGGCCGATTCTGCCAGTGGCCCATCGCCCGTTCCTGGTAAAATCGCCTAGTGGGTATGGGGCTTAAGTGAGTGGTGGGGGTTTCCTATCAGCTGTCATCTCCCTCATCGCCACCTCATTGAACTAAAGGCTCCGTTTCACCAGGCGATCTTTTGTATCACGTTTCTTTTCTTAAACTACTTACGATATCTCCTTTTATTATACTACATATAATGTGTGTGGGTGTTTGTAGGTGTGTGTGTATGGGATGGCAGGGGCGGATTTAGGAGGGGAGGGCGCCTGAGGCACGCCCCCCTAATTTTGGCCAAATATCGATTTTTGTAAAACTAGCCCCCCAAGGGGGGGGGGGGGGAACCTCACAACTTAACATAAGAGCGCCCCACCCCCCTTTCTAAAATCTCTAGATCCGTCCCTGGATGGGGTAAGTCTGGGACACGTAGCATGTATTGGGTATGGAATGTGAAGTCGCCTATATTGGGGTTAGGAAAGGCAACAAATCCCCTTTTCTGTATACTACTCACATATTATATCTTGTCGCTTAATCAGTAGGCATAAACTGATGAAGTCAATCAAAGCTATATGCTGTATATGATGGACGTTGGGCGTCGGCTATGCAGGCAGGGCATTAAGCGACGTCGCCAACATTAGTTTCACAATATAAGCGACGCCGTCTAGTGGATTGATTCTATATCATACAGCTAGGCGAATTGTTAGTAGTATATGGAAATGTGAATTTAAAGATGGTCGCATGATTGCATGCGAAGATTTGTGATTATATAGGTAGTACCCAGAAATGGGATTTTGTAGCGGGCCAGGTAGATAGGTCCAGGTGACCCCATGTACACACCCTACCTAGTAGGCCCATACACGACGTCGCATACACGGTGCATACACGGATAGAACATGAAAATGGTAATTTGATGCTTGTTAGATACAGTGGCGGATTTAGAGGGGGGCATGGGCGCGATCCCTCCTTTTTATATAGCCAAATTTAGCTTTTTTTAAATGTAAAATTCTGAGAAATTGGGGGTGCGCCCCCCTTTCTAATAGCGTGCCCCTACCTCTCAAAAGGCTGGATCCGCCACTAAGATATTGTGATGTCGAATCTAAAAAAATATCCCTTTTATAAGAATCTAGTCATATGTCACTGAGCCCTAAACTAGGTGTATTGCTATGACGATATCATGGCTATACGCCCATATTCTCATCCAAGTGGAGTTTTGGCGCGGTTTTTGCTGGTACCAAGCCTGTATCCCCCAGGACCTGCACTGCATGTCGGGACCCAGCGCCCTGACCTCTGATCGCAGCGCCACCTGCTGATACAAGCTGACATTTCCCGCTTACGTCCACTTCCGGGTCACCTCGGGCGTTCACGCTACGCCACGTGACTGCCATCCGAGCTTTTGATTGGTTGAGAACCCAGGCACGTGACCAAAATATGGCCAGCTCATTGGCTGAGGAGACTATGGTGGGACCGGAAGCTTGTCTGGTCACGCGGGTAAAACGTGAGGCCACAAGAGGTCACGAGAAGTCACGAGAGGTCAGGGGAGGTCAGGAGAGACTATGAGAGGTCAATAGGGTTATAGGAGTGTTGCAGACAGGAGAATGCAGCTAACAAAGAGGTAACCCTCTGAATATAGAGCCAGTATTCATGACCACACACTGTATTATTTTTGGTATGAATAGAAACGTAATAAAAAAGAATACGCAGGTTTTTTTTAAGAATGAGGTTTATCAAACGAATATAATTATTGGGTATATTATTACATAAAAGGGGCGTTGAAGTGCCCCCAATGCCACAACAGCTATATAGCATGTCCCTGTAGCATGTCCTGTGTTATATACGTCGATTAAAAAAAAATGTCACAGGTCGAATTTAAGGACGGCCATAATGTTATGTTAATTATCTTTTTCTTCGTGTCAGTAAGCTACCTGTCGATTTTTCAATTGATGAATTTAAGGAAGGCCATGACAACCTGTCTATTTTAGGTTCTACACCTATCAAAAAGATTCTTAAAAAATGTTGAGGCTGACAAGTCATATTGCCAAATGAAATATTTTGCATGTTATAGCTCGTGTATTTAGTGTTTAGTTATGACAGTTCAGTAGCCTTGTCATTCTGGCTATGTGACACTTACTATCTATCAAGCTTATGCAGAAATGAAGGCAAGTTAAGGCAATGATCCACGATGCGACAAAATGCCAACCGATTTTCTTCTCATGCATTTTTCATATATTTAGAATGATTTTTCCCTGTGAAAATACAATTTTCTGATATGGATTAATTAAAACTCTTTCGAAAATTGTATATTTTATAAGAAAAACAACTATTTAACAAACCGATTTTTCAAAATCGGTTCAAAATCGGTGTAAATCACATAGTGGATCATCCCCTTAAGACCAAACTCACATGTAAGTTCATGGTCCGGGTTCAACTAGTCTAACAGTCATTGGTGTGACGTTGGCCATGCTGGGGTGTCACAGGGGGCAGGTCGTTTGACCTTCACACCCAAACGTCGCGCTCTGTACGTCATGTCGTTGTGGGCAATCTATCTGAGACACCGCTGGTACCGGTGTAACTGTCACGTTAGGTCCATAACACGTGAGGAATCAGCGCGTGAATGCACTACATGGTTCAAGAGTAGAAAATTAATCTAGCCTATTGGACTCATATTCAAGAAAGTATGCCATCGGGTCAGAGACTATTCAAGTATAAACAATAGACCGTAATTTGAACCTCTCATTGTTCAAATAAAGCCAGTAACGTGTTTCAGAGCTGTTTTTTTTTTTGCGATGAGCCTGTAATTATTTGCAGTTCAATCAGAATTGTGTTGTATGCAACTGTCACTCTGTGATTTCAAGCATATCAATGTTTTAAGGTGGGTTACTTCAAATGTCTGTTAGTTCTTTTCCGATTCTGCAAATATCCTTGATATCATGATAAATAAGCAGGAAACTCGGCTCTGCATGATTGCAGGATCGATGAGAAATACACGTTCCTAATCTTCAACTGTGCAAGGTATATTTATAAAAATCCATGGAAGTTGTTTATGATACATCAATGACTCGTTATGTGGATATCCATTGTGACTATGTAAACGTCTATGATATCATCCAGAGAAAGCATTATGAATAATTACACAAGGGTAGTCTCAGGGGCGGATACAGGATTTTTGAAAGGGGGTGGGAGAGCATTAAGGCTAAGCACTAAAGCCGCATGCGTTTGTGAATACACAAGCGACATTTCCCCCCCCCCCCCTTGTTTTTTCTTCTTTTATTTTGTAGTTTAGGGATTCACAAAAAAGGGGTGGGGTGGGGTCAGGACCCCCTGGAACCCCCCTCCTGGATCCGCCCCTGGTAGTGACGATTTGGTAGTTCTCCTTATGAGACGAGATGGACAGTGACTGACACTGCAAGGTAGATGTAGGTTTGGGATTATCTATATGATCATCAAATCGTTGTTAAATGTGCCTTTTTCTTCTGTAACCTAAAGGTATAATACATCTGCAAAAGATATACAGTTTTTTGGCATTACAGATTAATAAGAACAATTTGATGAATGATATGAATGCGCTTCCACTTTGGGGAGAAAAAAAAACACAACGTCTAAATACCTCCATTACCATACATATCAGGATCTGAGCTAAACATAAATAAGCCCAGCCCCCGTCATAGCCAGCTACCCCTCTCATTGTTTCAGCCCGGATTTAGTCCACTTGAACATTAATGGAATAACCGTGGACCATGAAATTGGCGGCCCATTAAGATAAGCCTTAAATACGTCAGCCCTGCCTGGAGGGCCCTTAGCACTCAGCTACTGGAGGGGGACCTTACCAATACTTCCTGACGTTTATATTCTCCCCCTCCTGCTCACCTAACCGTTCTATAGTGTGGGCCACTTCAAGTGGATTGGCCATCGATATTATGTGTCTGTTTTTATGTATTTCTTTAATATAATATATCAATAAAGTATTATGTTATCATGATTAATATTATATTAATAAAGTATAATGTTATCATGATTAATATTATATTAATAAAGTCTAATGTTATTATGATTTATGGTTATAAAGATCAACAATGTCTCGGAAATATAACCAACGAGTAATCGTCAATTATGATGTCATTTAAGTTGGGAAATTCCACTGAAATGATTAATAATTACATGGTAATTACTTGAAATTTTGATCTTTTACATTGTTTAACCTTACCGTGTAGAGTTATCAAGGTTGTTTTTAAAAAGGAACGTATGAATCCAGCTGTACGTATACATACACTTTATTTTGAGAGGTAAATACACTTGGCAGGTCCAACCTCTTATTACCCAGTACACATCTTTGGGGTCGTCCATAAATTATGTCAAACACAAGGGGTGGATGGTTAGGTCGAACAGTGTGACACTGCATGAAAACATATCTAATTTTCATGTTTAAAGTCGAAAATTTAGTGTGGCAGGGTGTTGGGGGTATCCTAAAAGTACCCTGAAAAATGTTGATGTGCCATCATTTATGGACGACACCTTTGTCATTTCACTACGTTTGATAAACCCAACCAGCACGGCTAGTTATAGCAGGATTTTCTGTATTACTCCAAGGCATTCTGAGGTAATGACCTTATTCCCGCCGCCCTGATGGCCGCCATATTGGACGCGGGGCCAGATGCATGACGGGAGAGGCCCTTCGCTGGGCGCCGGCTGTCAGCGTCTCACCTGGTCGCCGGCCTAATTGGACTCATCACAGACACATCTCTGTCCACTGCCGGTAACCAGCTGCGGGCTTTCCTGCGGGCAGTACAGCCCCATCATACGTCCCGCTGTGACCCTTAGTCCTTTCATGACCTAGATACCTCTTTCATATTAGGTCCTTAGGGGCCATCCATAAATGATGTCACACACAAGGGGGCGGGGAGGGGTGGGTTGCACAGTGTGACACCGCCTGAAAAGGGGCCTTATTTTCATGTTTAGATTAGAGAATTTAGTGTGACAGGGGGGTGGGTGGGTCCTAAAAATACCCTGAAAAAGTGTGACATCATTTATGGACGGCCCCTTACATCCACAAGAGTCCATAGCTACTATAGTGGCCACTTAAAATTTGTATAAATGGCATGGGGAACCCTTTCGGTGGTTGTCTGTGTGTTGGCTGGTTTATGGTCCTACCTGCCATAAACCAGCAGCTGCAAAGCATGCTGTGATATGGGGTGGAATTCCCACCTAAAATGGCTGCTGATTAACAGTCCTAATTTGAGCACCTAGTGGACTTGGACGTAACTACAGTCTATGTGACCCCCTCACCTCCCACTTCATTCTCCTCTTTACGTGTGCGTGTCTATATTATCTATATAGTGCACGATGGAATATCTGTGTAGTTGATTCATTCATCTGGCATTAGTTTTGATGCCACTTGATTGACATTGACATGAGAGGAAGCAGAAAACAAGATTAAATGTTGAAGCTTGTTAAACATTAGAGGTAGGTTACTGAAAGAACAATTTGGGTAAGGATTTGAAGTTAAACTGAAATTATATGGGACCTTCTTTGGTTTTCTTTTTCAATCTTCCCAAGGCTCTTTTATCTCAAATCTCAGTATACTCAGCTTTTCAAAACATATCCAAAGAAACATTTTTCTGCGATGTATTTCAATATAGTCATGCTAAGCTTCTTTCATGGTAAGATTCAGAAACAACCTGGGAAATATACAATGCACCTTACATCTTTCAGATCTACTTCTTCTATACACAATATTCCAGGAATTGAAGATTCAGGCAAAGACAAAAGATAGACCGGCATGAGAAACCTCTGTGCCTGATGCTGCCAATACAGGTTGTATGCCTTCCCTTCCAACACTTCACTGCTGACAACTCTTCTCCATTAAAAGATGCCCGTCTGCTGAAGATCCTTCTACAATACTTCTCCCAGTGGTATTGATCTCATACATCTCATACAGAAAACCTGTCTGCTGCTGATAAGGGAGGACTGCGAATTGTTTATTGCAGCCCTTAGTGTGTGTGTGTCTTTGCCTGTGTGCCTGTGTGTTTGTGCATGTGTGTGTGAGTTTGTGTGTGTGAGTGAATGTGTGTTTGTGCATGTGTTTGTGAGGATTCTAGGACAATCACCCCTGGGACAACTACCCCTGGGACAACTACCCCTGGGACAACTACCCCTGGGACAACTACCCCCTAGGACTATTACCCACTAGGACTATTACCCACTAGGACTATTACCCCCATAGGACAACTACCCCTGGGACAACTACCCCTTAGGACAATTACCCCTTAGGACAATTACCCCTATGGGTAGGACAACTACCCCTTAGGACAATTACCCCTATGTGTAGGACAACTACCCCTCTAGGTAGGACAATTACCCCCATTGGTAGGACAACTACCCCCATTGGTAGGACCTGCCCTTGGTGTTCAGGGCCAGGCAAAGGAGGGGTAGGCCTACCAATGGGTGTAGTTGTTCTATCAATGGGGGTAGTTGTCCTACTAAAGGGGGTAATTGTCCTATTAAAGGGGGGTAATTGCCCTACCAATAGGGGTAGTTGTCCTACCTATGGGGGTAGTTGTCCTATCAAGGGGGGTAGTTGTCCTACCAATGGGGGTAGTTGTCCTACCTATGGGGGTAGTTGTCCTATCAAGGGGGGTAGTTGTCCTACTAAAGGGGGTAATTGTCCTATTAAAGGGGGGTAATTGCCCTACCAATAGGGGTAGTTGTACTACCTAAGGGGGTAGTTGTCCTATCAAGGGGGGTAGTTGTCCTACCAATGGGGGTAGTTGTCCTATCAAGGGGGTAATTGCCCTACCAATAGGGGTAGTTGTCCTACCATTGGGGGTAGTTGTCCTATCTGTAGGGGTAATTGTCCTAAAGGGGTAATTGTCCTATATATAGGGGTAGTTGTCCTATCTAAAGGGGTAGTTGTCCTATAGGGGTAGCTGTCCTATGGGGGTAGTTGTCCTACCTATAGGGGTAATTGTCCTAAGGGGTAGTTGTCCTAAGGGGTAGTTGTCCCAGGGGTAGTTGTCCTATGGGGGTAATAGTCCTAGGGGGTAATAGTCCTAAGGGGTAGTTGTCCTAGGGGGTAGTTGTCCCCAGGGTAGTTGTCCCAGGGGTAGTTGTCCTAGGGGTAGTTGTCCCAGGGGTAGTTGTCCTGTCACCGTTTGTGAGTGAATGTATGTTTGTGCGCGTGTTTGTGTGTGATTGAGTGAGTGTGTGAGTGAGTGTGTGTTTGTGTGCTTATGTGTCAGTGAGTGTGTGTTTGTGTGCGAGTGAGTGTGTGTTTGTGTCTGAGTGAGTGTGTATATGTGCCTGGTTGTGTGTACATAAATTGATAATGGCTGAATCATTTCTCCTGGAGAGTAGTACACTAATACCTATTGCATTGGGACTTTAAAACTTCGAACCAGCGTCCTTTGTAAGTAGTCGTTTTTAGGTATAAGGCACACTGTAAAAATATGTCTGGTCCTAATCCATGACCCTAGCATGAAAACAGACTGTGAATCGAACCCGGGATCTTTGGACTAGTGGACCACTGCTCTACCACTGAGCTAACTCTCCTCCATATAGGTATATTGGTATTGTACTGAATATCATCTACAGAGCTAACCTATAATTTTTTGCATCATCAATACGTTTTAAATGTCCCCGCCAATAAAACGACACCTTAAGTCTGACCTACAATGTACAAATAAACATTTTGTCACCCTTTATTATATAAATTTTACTAATTTCAATTTACCATTTCTTTTATCCGTCACCTTGTTGTGACGGGCTAACTAAGAAAAGAGGACTCGAGTGGTCTTTATTCAAACAAAATGCATGGTAAACAATTTTAAAGGCCTGGAGATGATTACCGTTGTTATTACTGTTGGTTATTATTGCACTTCTACTTCTGACCATGATTCTCAGTTCCTTACATATATCCTCTGCTTCCCACTCCCACCTTAATCCAAACCCCTCTCAAAAACAGCAGCGGCCGTATCGACCATTTATCGACCATTTATCGACCTGCCTCTATCAGGGCCAGTTAAGGCTCAGGGCCTTAAGTAGGCCCATACAGGCCTAGGATAAGGCCCCTCGTGTCTCTAGGCTCATTAGTAGGCCCATTCAGGGCCCCCCTCACGCCCAGACTCCATCACCTGACTCCCTGACCCGGGTAGGACCTCCAGCACCTCCTCCTGTACCCCATCATTGGGGGCTGTTAAAGGGAGGAGCATCTCCTTCAACAGTAAAGACCGTATTCCACTATATTATATACCAATGCCAAAATACATGATAAATACTAACTGGACACTGCCATTCAGTATTTTTGGTGTATTGGCACAGTGGGCAGTATTCGTGTATACTGCCCGCCTTGCTTTACTGTGTAAAATGTTTTTGTCCTTATTTTGTGAATTCTGAATGGATTTGCATGATTGTTTTTTTAATTTCAGGTAAAATAATGCAGTCTAATTAAATGGAGATAGTGATAGAATCCTAATTTAAGAGAAAATAATGAATATTATAGGAAAACATACAGAGGTTGACAGTACAACCCTGAATACGAGGTGGGTGTCGAAAAATTACTGCCCGAGGCCGTAAGGCTGAGGGCAGTAATTTTTCTGACATCCCACCGAGTGTTCAGGGTTGTACTGTCAACCGAGGTAAGTTTTCCTTATATTATATACCATATTTTTTAAGTTATAAGCAAAAGAGAAAGGAAATTACCAGTGGAGCAAAGTGGGCAGTATTCCAATGTATTGATTATGCACACACTTTCACTGGTGTCGAGCAGTTTTCCCTAATATTCATGATTTTCTCTTAAATTATGATTCTATCACTATCTCCATTTAATTAGACTGCATTATTTTACCTGAAATTAAAAAAATAATCATGCAAATCCATTCAGAATTCACAAAATAAGGAGAAAAACATTTTACACAGTAAAGCAAGGTGGGCAGTATACATGAATACTGCCCACTGTGCCAATACACCAAAAATACTGAATGGCAGTGTCCAGTTAGTATTCATCATGTATTTTGGCATTGGTATATAATATTAGGGAAAACTGCTTGACACCAGTCAAAGTGTGTGCATAATCAATACATTGGAATACTGCCCACTTTGCTCCACTGGTAATTTCATTTCTCTTTTGCTTATAACTTACAAAATATGGTAGATAATATAAGGAAAACTTACCTCGGTTGATAGTACAACCCTGAATACTCGGTGGGATGTCAGAAAAATTACTGCCCTTAGCCTAACGACCTCGGGCAGTAATTTTTCGACACCCACCTCGTATTCAGGGTTGTACTGTCAACCTCTGTATGTTTTCCTATAATACTCTCTTCTGTGTGCATTTGTCCCGGATTGCCGGGCCGCTTCACACATCAGGGTTTACAGCATTGTATGGTTGTATGGTAGTATGGTTTGTATGGTTTTTATGGTAAGCTGTTCCCTTCTGTGGAGCTACGCTTGAGGAGAAACCCACCACTGGGTGTGATACCCTACTCACTTCGAAGAGTGGCAAGGGGTCTTTTATATGCAATATCCCATAGGCAGGGCATCACATACAACAGCCGTTGGCAATGGTAGGCCTTTGATGACCCAGTCATTGTGCGCTGGGAGGACAGCAAGTGAAAACGTTGGTGCCGGGACTAGACCCCACAACCTTCCAATCATGGAGTGAGGACGTTACATCTGCACCACTGACTGCACTGACTACGGTATTTGCATGTGGAACCATGAAAAGACGCAACCAAACTGGGACAAACTTGCTTGCGGTAGGGTAGCGCAAGATGGAATAATAAGGAAATGCTTGCGGTATTTGCTTGTGGAAGGTCCTACCACAAATGATTTTATATAGGCTTAAGTTCTATTGATTGGTTGTGGTCGGGGATACTAAGGTGTTAGCATCAAAACCGCAAATGGCTTGCAGTACCTAAAAATGAAACTGCAAATGCTACCTACCACAAAGTGGAATAGGGCCTTAAGGCTGAAAACTAGATTTACCAATGTTGATTGATAAGACAATTCCACTTTACTTCCAAAATAGCAATTTATTTTGGTTTAAATTCATAAATGTTACCAATTTTGTTTCCTTCTTTTAACAATTTCAAATCAAATCTGAACAAGTATTTGACGCATAATGTCCAATGCTTTGTATAACATTAAACACAGTTTTACAATTGGTTCAATACTATTGTAAATTACTTATCAGAAATGCATATCAGTGGAATCAAGAGTAAGACATTGTGGTTGAAGTCGGACCAGCATTGTTGTATATAAGAAATGTGCCATTACCTATGGAGGTCTCTTTCAAACATTGCTTTGCATTTTCTTATCAAAATTACCTTGACCCATTTTGTTTGACGTTACTTTATTTTGGGGAGGGTGATACATTTGAAATGATGAAATACAATTTTACAATAACTTTTACATTCAAGTGATTTTGCAATTGTTTTCAAGCTATTAGAAAGGAAAAAGAGGAGCCCAACAATTGAATTTGAAAATAAAAGACCACTATTGGTACACAAACTCTATTGGCTTTTATAAAATACATTTCAGGGTTAGAATAAAAAAAAATCCTGTCATTTGTTCCTTTAGACACATAGTTTTTGCGACTGAATTCCGTCATTGACGCTTGGAGTAGGATTGCGCGGATGATGGGAACAAGAGGAGAGAACATGTAAAAAGCTGAAACTGTATCTCACGTTTCCATTGTGACCTTTTTACAATACCCGCAAATAAAGCTGAATTGAATTACTACATTCATCAAATGTCGTCTTTCTTATCGCCTCAATGGAGGTTCAGATATCGACAAAACCGATATTTATTTTTGGAATTCCATTTCTTATTCTTTGTAATTAAACATTCTGAAATTGTTTACATCTTTGTTTTATCAAATTTAATAGTGCCTTGTCCTCCACTTTCGGATTGATGACAAATATGATATAAAAATATTATGTTTTATGTATCATGAACCTCAAGGTGAAATTGTATTAGCACTATCAAATGAATAATATTTTTCAAATAGTACAGGCATGAATAACACTAACGCTAACTGTTGATATAAAAATTTATCGATTCGTAATGAACCTTCAGTATAATGTTGTGATTTGTTTTCTCATTACTTAATCTTAACTAATAGTATGCGCAAGTGTGCAAGTAAATGAGTGCTCACAAAAGTTTACAAACTCTGCTTGGACAGGAGTTAAGAATACGGGCTATATTCCACTATGTGGTATTTGCTTATGGTACCATATGCATGTAATGATGCAAACTTGCTTGCAGTAGGGTACAGTAAGATGCAATATAGGAATTATTTGTGGTATTTGATTGTGGTTGGTCCTACCGCAAATGATTTTATATAAGATTTCTATGGATTGCTGGTGGATGGGGTCACCAACATGTTGGTATCAAAATTGCAAATGGCTTGCTGTACCTAAAAAAATAGGATTACAAATGCTACCTACCGCAAAGTGTAATATGTCCTATAATGACATGTTTACATAAATGTAACATAATGCCGGCTGGTATAATGGTATTATATATCATGGTTCAACTAGAATTATGCTCAAAGTAAAAAACTCCTGTCATAATTATAAGAGTTCCTCTGTCCATCAAAGTAGGATCCCCTTATCAGTTAGGGGAGAGATGGAAATCGATGAGGTGGGAGCCACCCCATTCTTATCAGCATCAATAGATAATAAGAGCCTGAGCCATATCTATTAGCATTGTCTCCACATCTATTCCGCCCTGACCAGGGTATTAGGAGGGTCATGTGGCATGCCTGTCACCCTTAAGGCCATATTCCACTTTGCGTTTGGGGCTTGTGGCCAATCGAAAAACGGCCGCAAACGCCGCAAATGCAAACGCTACCGCAAGGTGGAATATAGGTGCTTGCGGCCACTACTTGCGGCCAGTGCTTGCTGCCCCAGCTGTCTTAATAGTAGAGCGGCCAAACTCAAAAAGAGCCTTATTTAAGGAAAAACCCCAACCGGAGGTATAACAAAGCATGCCATACCTCATTAGAAAGATAAATATCTCAACTTTATGACCTGATAGTTTGTACTAAAAAAAGTGCGTCCCAGCATATCGTAAATCACTGGTTTCCATGGCAACCACCCAAAAATCAGGTAATTCTGAAATCAACACTATTTTTGATATATCTTCCTTAATTATCAAGGTAGAAGCACAAATGAGATATCAAAATTAAGCATTCCTAGAGTTCTACGGGATAGAAGGCTGAAATGGGTTGTCTTGGTTACTGGGTTGCCATGGTTACCAGAAATAACTCCAAAATTGACCATAATTTCAGTTTCTCTTCTCTTCTTGTTACCATGGCAACCGTAAATATGGGTTTAGCAAGGAACAACATATCTCATCTCAACAGTACATATCCCCTCTATATGGAAACGAGTGTTTTTTGTCAAAACAATGATATGGAATGCAGTAAATGACTGGTTTCCATGGAAACAACTCAAAATTCATGTTATTTCAAATTTAACAGTATTTGGACAGTATCTCACTTAATATACAAGATAGAAACACAAATGATATGTCAAATTGATGCACTCTGAGAGTTACATTGGATAAGAAACTGAAATTGGTTGTTTCTGTCACTCGGTTGCCATGGTAACCTAAAATAACCTCAAAATTGACCATCTTTTTCACTTTTTCTCTCATTCCCGTTACCATAGCAACCAAGAACATAGATTTTAAGGTATAACAGAGTACAGTCTATCTTATCTGAAGTGTATTAGTCTCTCGTGTGTATATTTAGGGTTTGTACTGAAATATCTTGAGCATAGAATATAATAAATGACTAGTTTCCATGGTAACCACCTCAAAAAAATAAGGGTTTCTTAAAATAAAGACTAAAATGGCCATATCTTCCTTAATATTCAAGCTAGAAGCACAAGTGAAACATCAAATTAAAGCACTCTGGGAGTTCTATTGAATGGCACATTGAAATTGGTTGTCTTGGATACTCAGTTGCCATGGTAACCACAAATAACCTCAAAATTTACTATGATTTCATGTTTCCCTCCTGTTGCTGTTACCATAGCAACCATGTATTTAAGGTATAACCAACCAACAACTATCTCATCATAGGGGTAAATACTCTTTCTTAAATATTTGGATGAAATCATTTCAAAATCATGCTAGGAAATATAGTAAATGACTGGTTTCCATGGAAACCACCCAAAAATCAGGTTAGCTAAAATTCATCAATATTTGGGCCATATCTTCCTTAATATTCAAGATAGAAGCACAAGTGAAACATCAAATTAAAGCACTGTGGGAGTTCTATTGAATGGTATATTGAAATTGGTTGTCTTGGATATTCAGTTGTCATGGTAACCACAAATAACCTCAAAATTTACCATAATTTCAGGTTTCCCTCCTGTTTCTGTTACCATAGCAACCATGAATTTAAGGTATAACCAACCAACAACTATCTCATCATAGGGTAAATGCTCTTCCCTAAAGATTTGGATGAAGTCATTTCAAAACCATGCTAGGAAATATAGTAAATGACTGGTTTCCATGGAAACCACCCAAAAATCAGGTTAGCTAAAATTCATCAATATTTGGGCGGTATCTTTCTTAATATACATGATAGAAACACAAATGTCTTGTCAAATACATGCACTCAAAACATTCTATGGCATAGAGGACTGAAATGGGTTGTCTTGGTTATCCAGTTGGTATAGAAACCAAAGATGACCTCAAAATTGATCATTATTTTGTTTTCCTTTTATTTCTTTCAACATAGCAACCAGTAGTACAAGCTTTTCAAGTCCAAGAAATACAACGTATGACATCTATAAGGTGTACAGATTTCATCTATAGTCTCAAGAAACAGGCCTGAAGGATAGTCATCACAGGGTTCCAGGTAGATCTTATAGATTCACACATGGTTATAAAACCGAAAAACTCTGATCTATTCATTTTTATTTTGAGCATATAATATCAAATCGATTAAATATGTGGACTAGAAAAGGAGTTATTGGCGAAACAAGAAACAAAAAGATTTATGACCATGATGCTGATGTGGTCCTCCTGCCATCATCCATGTTGACATGCGGAGAGTACTAACCTTGCTGTCGATGCTGATCATGAATATTGACAATTCTTCATTTCATATTGACCTGGACCAACTCTAAATATTAATAATCCATAAAATATCCTCTATAATACCTGTCAATACTGATTTAAAGGTGTACAAAGGGCTGAAATGTGGAGGATTGAGACCACCATACCAACCAGGACCACACCATGTTGACATCAGCTGATGCTGTTTTGACAATACCAGTGAACAGTCTGTGATCCGCCCTGGAAAATATGTGTGCATCCCTGAACTAGTCTTGGGTCAGACCACTAGCACCTGCCATGCTCGCAGTCTTCACCCTACTTTTCATAATTTATTTCACACTGCATGGCAGCTTAGACCGTATAGGTTTTCTAGTTTGTGGAGTATGTGTACCCCCAAATATGACCATATATAGAAGTCCTTCAATCTCTAAGAGGATGAATTGGGGACCCAGATTTCATAGGAACTCTATGTTAAACCTACAATCTTCTCTGTATTTCTGGTTTTTGATTGCCAAATTCCAAATTCTGAATTTGCCAGCAATTTCCTATATATTTCAATGGTGACTTTAGCTTAAATGACCAACTCATCTCTCGGGCTTGACCAGAGGACAACAGCATTGCGTTTCTGGAGAAAAAGGATATGACTGATGACCAGTATAGATGCTTGAATTGACAACCATCTAAAACTAATCAATCTCTCTTACAATAAAAAAATGAATGTCTAATGGAGATCATGAACGAAGTTCATGAGTCAAAATGTACCTGTCATAACTAGTTTCCCTGTTAATACCAACAGTTATACCAAAAGAAATCAAGTATCCCCAAGAATCCCATGAGTACTTACCATTAGATGCACCTACGGGGTGCCCACACATGTTTTATAAGGTTTTATATTGGTGCTGTCATTTATCAGGCTATTAGAAATGTCTTATTTTGCAGTCAGAGGTTACATAAACGTCTTATTTTGAGGAATCCATAAAGGATTAGAATTATCATAAACATACCTTTGCACAGGTATGTGGGACTGAAGAGGGTAATGCTTCGACATAGCTTTTACTCAGTGCCTGACAGGTTTGTGCTGGGGATTTTTCATTAAGCCCCATGCCCATTAACTGATTTGGAACAGTGGAAGGGTAAATCAGCATTCCCACCAGCCCACCCGTTGGAGCGGCCGTTGATAGACGCTGACTGAACAAGGCATACCAACGCACAATTAGCTTGGCTTTCTAGATACAGGAAGATGATGTAATATCGGTGGCCCTGGGGGGTCTCAGGGCCGGAAGGGAGGACAGTTCCTTGGTCAGACATAAGGGGGGAATTGACCTCAGTCTGAGCAGCTCGGTTCTGGTACCTCCTGTGGGGATGGGAGCAGTTTAGAATTAGGTAATGGTGTAATCTTAGGCCATGACAACACAGTTAATGGGTCATTTTGTCCCCATGGTCAAGAGGTTTATGTACAAAATGGTCATCAGTCAGTTGGGGTCTCTGACTACAGGAGGGTGCTAATTAATGCCACCACTAACTACCCCTCTGATCTCACCATAGGGTGGGGGTGGTTATTTTCAGGGAACCATGGAGCATTTCTCCCTATATTTACCCAACTTGTTTTGTATATTATTACTTTACACATTTATGGAAGTATTTCCAGTGTTTTGATCAGATTCAATGGACAGACGAGGATTTGCTTTTACCAAATATATAATTTTCCACCCCTAAAAACATTATATTCCTTGTCTAAACTGAAAATGAAATATGTTTCCCATGCATTTCTATGGTGGGGAGGGGATAGGTGTCCACTCTTCTGGTGTCTGGACAGGCTGGGAACAAGCTCCAGTCCCTTAAAACCGTGGGAAACCCGTAGGTCGAAAGACGCATATTACCACAGCCATTGGTGCCAACCACTGACACTGCTGCTGATGGCCATGTGAATCCATATTAAGCATGTTTCAAAATTTGGCTGCTGTTGGGGTCAGCTGTCGGCATCGGTAGGGCATTTAGGGGAGCAAGGGAATGAAGGGATAAAGGGGTAAAAGGATAGAGCGTACCTTAGATATCTTAGGGGGACTTTCAGGCATAATTGTGGGAGGTTGGATGCATCATAGGCAACTTGAGTGCATAATAGGCACATCTGGGAGGCTATTGAGTGGATCTATTAGGCACACCTGTGGTACATCTTAGGCATTTACCAGGGGAATCCTTGTGGGATCTTAGTGGTTTTATATAGAACATAGGCTACAGGGTCTATGAATTTTGAGGCACATCTTAGGGGCATCTTATTGGCATCTTAGGTGGTCCTTTGGGGCATCTAGGTGGAATCTTAGGCACATCTTGGCACATCTCAAAGAGATTTTAAATGCACCTTATGGGTGATCTTTATGGGATCTAAGGGGCATCCTAATGGTATCTCAAGTGCATCTTAGGCATATCTAAGGGGATCTTAGGACCATCATATAACATTTTAGGTGCATGTTTGGTGTATCTTAAGGGGATCAATTTTAGGATCTTAGGTGCATCTTTTAGGGCATTTTGCAGGATCTGTTTTATGATCTTTAGGGCATCTCTGGGAGATCGTTGATCTAAGGGTGCATCTTTGTGGAATCTCAAGTGCAAATTGGGCAAATGTTATGGGAATCTTTATGTGATCTTAGGTGCATCATTGAAACATCTTAGGTGCATCTTAGGGAATTATTATTGAATCTTGTTGCCATTCAGGAGGTATGAAATACCCAGAAATTAGGGAGGATATTTCCAGATTTTTAGTTCAGAAACTAAAAAAGTGGACATATTCACCAGGAAATGTACATCTATGGTTTAAATGGATTAGAAACAACACATGTATACATTGAAAAGCAGAACTGGTGACTTGGGTTGAGAAAAAACTCATGTTCATACTGAACTGGCAAAAATCTGGTAATCTCTGACAAAATCAGAGCACATCTTCTGGATCCCAGAAAAATCTTAGATGCATCTCAGGTGAATCTTTCTGGGATCATATGGTGATCTTTGGTGTGTCATAGGCAAATCTTATATGCACCTTAATTGCACCTTATGGGTAAGGTAATGGCATCTTAGGCGGATCACGGACTGCTCACTGGTATTGTCAAAACAGCATCAGCTGATGTCAACATGGTGTGGTCCTGGTTGGTACGGTGGTCTCAATCCTCCACATTTCAGCCCTTTGTACACCTTTAAATCAGTATTGACAGGTATTATAGAGGATATATTATGGATTATTAATATTTAGTGTTGGTCCAGGTCAATATGAAATGAAGAATTGTCAATATTCATGATCAGCATCGACAGCAAGGTTAGTACTCTCTGCATGTCAACATGGATGGTGGCAGGAGGACCGCATCAGCATCATGGTCATAAATCTTTTTGTTTCTTGTTTCGCCAATAACTCCTTTCCTAGTCCACATATTTAATCGATTTGATATTATATGCTCAAAATAAAAATGAATAGATCAGAGTTTTTCGGTTTTATAACCATGTGTGAATCTATAAGATCTACCTGGAACCTTGTGATGACTATCCTTCAGGCCTGTTTCTTGAGACTATAGATGAAATCTGTACACCTTATAGATGTCATACGTTGTATTTCTTGGACTTGAAAAGCTTGTACTACTGGTTGCTATGTTGAAAGAAATAAAAGGAAAACAAAATAATGATCAATTTTGAGGTCATCTTTGGTTTCTATACCAACTGGATAACCAAGACAACCCATTTCAGTCCTCTATGCCATAGAATGTTTTGAGTGCATGTATTTGACAAGACATTTGTGTTTCTATCATGTATATTAAGAAAGATACCGCCCAAATATTGATGAATTTTAGCTAACCTGATTTTTGGGTGGTTTCCATGGAAACCAGTCATTTACTATATTTCCTAGCATGGTTTTGAAATGACTTCATCCAAATCTTTAGGGAAGAGCATTTACCCTATGATGAGATAGTTGTTGGTTGGTTATACCTTAAATTCATGGTTGCTATGGTAACAGAAACAGGAGGGAAACCTGAAATTATGGTAAATTTTGAGGTTATTTGTGGTTACCATGACAACTGAATATCCAAGACAACCAATTTCAATATACCATTCAATAGAACTCCCACAGTGCTTTAATTTGATGTTTCACTTGTGCTTCTATCTTGAATATTAAGGAAGATATGGCCCAAATATTGATGAATTTTAGCTAACCTGATTTTTGGGTGGTTTCCATGGAAACCAGTCATTTACTATATTTCCTAGCATGATTTTGAAATGATTTCATCCAAATATTTAAGAAAGAGTATTTACCCCTATGATGAGATAGTTTTTGGTTGGTTATACCTTAAATACATGGTTGCTATGGTAACAGCAACAGGAGGGAAACATGAAATCATAGTAAATTTTGAGGTTATTTGTGGTTACCATGGCAACTGAGTATCCAAGACAACCAATTTCAATGTGCCATTCAATAGAACTCCCAGAGTGCTTTAATTTGATGTTTCACTTGTGCTTCTAGCTTGAATATTAAGGAAGATATGGCCATTTTAGTCTTTATTTTAAGAAACCCTTATTTTTTTGAGGTGGTTACCATGGAAACTAGTCATTTATTATATTCTATGCTCAAGATATTTCAGTACAAACCCTAAATATACACACGAGAGACTAATACACTTCAGATAAGATAGACTGTACTCTGTTATACCTTAAAATCTATGTTCTTGGTTGCTATGGTAACGGGAATGAGAGAAAAAGTGAAAAAGATGGTCAATTTTGAGGTTATTTTAGGTTACCATGGCAACCGAGTGACAGAAACAACCAATTTCAGTTTCTTATCCAATGTAACTCTCAGAGTGCATCAATTTGACATATCATTTGTGTTTCTATCTTGTATATTAAGTGAGATACTGTCCAAATACTGTTAAATTTGAAATAACATGAATTTTGAGTTGTTTCCATGGAAACCAGTCATTTACTGCATTCCATATCATTGTTTTGACAAAAAACACTCGTTTCCATATAGAGGGGATATGTACTGTTGAGATGAGATATGTTGTTCCTTGCTAAACCCATATTTACGGTTGCCATGGTAACAAGAAGAGAAGAGAAACTGAAATTATGGTCAATTTTGGAGTTATTTCTGGTAACCATGGCAACCCAGTAACCAAGACAACCCATTTCAGCCTTCTATCCAATAGAACTCTAGGAATGCTTAATTTTGATATCTCATTTGTGCTTCTACCTTGATAATTAAGGAAGATATATCAAAAATAGTGTTGATTTCAGAATTACCTGATTTTTGGGTGGTTGCCATGGAAACCAGTGATTTAAGATATGCTGGGACGCACTTTTTTTAGTACAAACTATCAGGCAAGCTGCGGGACATAGTGCAAAAATGGAAAAAATTGGTTTCAGCTTGTTATACCTCCGGTTGGGGTCAACTCCCAAAAAGCCTCCTTGGCCGCAGTACTATAAGGCTATATTCCACTTGTTAGCGGTCACCAGACGCAAGCAAACGGCCGCAAATGAGTTTGATGTTTGCGGTAGGGTGCTGCAAGCTGGAATATAGGTGTTTGCAGTCTCTGTTTGCGGCCTCCATTTGTGGCCTCCGTTTGCGGCCTCAGTTTGCGTCACCTACTCAGGGATACCATCATGTTGGTATCAAAGCCACGAAATGCTTGCAGCCCTTTATAATAGAGGCCGCAAACGGGACCTGCCGCAAGGTGGAATATGGCCTTTAGTCTCAGTGAATGCTCCTTCCAAGTAAATTCACAATATATGTCAAGTAGTATTCTAAGAAAGATTTACCTTACCACAACGTGAATAAGAGAGTACGCTTTCAAGTTCAAACATTCTGAAGGACAGATACACGGTTTGGCAATGTAAAAATAAAGTAGGGCCTATATAATAATCTGTTCCCAGGCAAGCAGCAATGTAATGGGCATATTCTGCAACCATACTTTTTTTGGTCAGACTGTTACTTGTTATTCATGTAACAGTTAAATTACTTTAGCTTAGGTTGAGACTTACTAGCAAGGAGTAGTATAATAACATCACATTTTAGTGAAGTTAAGACCTTACTGACACAAACATGTTATAATAATGTTATTTTAACCTAAAAGAATGTAAGAAGAATGTCACAATAACATTATAGTGCAATGTTGCAGTGTTAGGTTCTAAAGACGTTTTTGGGTGCTATCAAAATAATGTAACAAGAACCAAAGCAGAACTAAACGAACATTACTGTAACTCAACAATAACTTCATATTATTCTTGCTTGGGTTAAGATGTTCAGTGCAAACTCATTTGATAACCATTTACTGGCGTGCGAATGACTGGAATAATCGAATCCTTCTTAAGGCTGTATTCCACATACCGAAAGTGCGTTGCCGATTTCGGCAACAATCGGCAGCATAGCCGATAAAATTTACGAACATGTTGGTAAATATTTCCGGCCGATTATAAACCGGCCGCCGATAACACACTTTCGGCCGCCGATTACGCACTTTCGGCCGCCGATTACGCACTTTCAGCCGCCGATTACACACAGAAAGTGTTGGCTGCTGGTATGGAACGTTTCCATGGTGAGGGTCCGTATCGGCAGCGCGTACTTTCGGCATGTGGAATACGGCCTTTACTCTAACAGCAATACAAATATAGTGGATAAAGACATGACATATATCACACCATTCATAAGTGATCGGTACCTCATGGGTGATGAGCATTACTGTCTTGATTATGGCCTGTTCTCCTGTTCTCCTGTGTCAGCTATTGTGTTATCCGTCTTCATGACGTTATTAATGCCTACCTTGACGTCCCCAGGTGACTAACAACGAGGCTAATGAGTCTCCATCTGAAGGGTGGGGGCGGGGCGAGGCCCCTTCCCCCCTTATGATTATAAAGTTTTGATGTGATGGAGCAGTGTAGAACTGGAGGACAGGGATGTACTCGATCAGTAGACGTAGACATGTTCCTATAATATTCACACATGTCAAAGTCTCCTTCTCTCTTGTAGAAGGAGAAACTTCTTTAGAAGTCAGATTTCATACTACATGATGTGTTTACTCATATTTCAGTGTCGGTCACTGATTAATTTTGTCAACTATCACGATCGCAACATGAAATCTTGAAAGATGTCATTAGTTCAAAACAACGGCTAGTTTCATATTGGTGTTATTTCATAAGGAGTTTATCATATCATTGATATGCTTATATATTTAAGGATGTAATCTGACTAATCGTGTGTTTTTAAGATTAAACAATTCAATATTGCGATATATTAAAGCTAAATCCCAAGTAATTGAATATTGTTAAATTTCCTCTTAAGCTTACCCTTCATAACCTGTATATAATTTACATATTAGAATAAGAATATGTTTTTAGGATTTTATCTCACTCTGACGTTGCTATAATTACATAGAAGGGCCCATAATAATGTATTCCAAGAATTACTTTACGGTACGACTGACCCAAAAGTTACTTTTTTATTAGCGTGGCGCCCTCCTGGCAGATATGTCTCAACCAATGATTTGGTCATTGGTTTCAATGCATACTTAAAGTGTTGGGTACAAGGTGCAGGGACGGATGCAGGTATTTTCGAAAGAAGGGCATCAGCATACAGGCTAGTTACTAAAGCGGGGTGGATTCACGCGTAAACGTACAGCATTTTCCTCTCTTTTTGTAATTTAGGGGTCCACCAAAAGGAGGGAGTGGGGGTGGTCAGGACCGCCTGGACCGCCTGGACCCCCCACCCCCGACCCCCCGATCCATCCCAGAGGCATCTATAGTCATTGTGCAGATGACGTCACAACTGCTAAAACTAGGTGGCCGCCATATTGGTGATCAATTCATAAGCATGATTATATTCAACTTTAAAGCATTTGAAAATATTTTTCATACACAATTTACTTACCAAAGTCCGACTGTATCATAATCAACAATAACTGTTGGCTAGAAATGATGAATTTAGGATTTATTACACAGGCACATGGTCAAGACCACCACATGGTGATCACCAAAAAGTGATCATGTGATCCCGTCTGCACAAGGTCTTGTACTGACTTGGGTGTCAGTCCTATTACGCAGTAGTTATCTTAGCTAGTTGTTTGTTAGAAACTAGACCCGTACTAAGATAGACTCTCTGACTTATGTACATCTGCAATGCAATTGTATAGTCAGTAGATGATGTCATGGAACAAAGCAAATAAGATGCATATGTTGGTACCTGTACTTGTTAGAGTAAAACAAGTGACCTCTGAAGGCAGCTCCGATAAGCGTGGGCTTAGAGAGCTGGAATAACACTTGGGCATGTGAGCAGAGATAAATAGGTGACTAGAGATAGGAGTACTGGTTTGTGAGGAGTAGAGGGGACAATGTCTCAGACTGACATTGGTCAAAGGAAGCTCAGTACGTGGTGCATATCTTGCATTTGGATTAAATAAACATTGACCTTTCACACGTGTTCTTTGTCGTCCCTGAATTAGGAACTAGGTTCAGGGATGATTAATGATCATAACCAGATGGAAGACTGCGATCAGCAATGGCTTTATTGGAATATCTCACATAGAAACTTAGTGGAATGTAGACTAATCGTTCATGCGAAAAGTAAACCCCATAGTTCAGTCTATGGGAGGTTCCAGTGCACAGACTCGTGGTTAGGGTGTATACACCTCACACATCGTTGTTGAGACCCCTGCCGCCTCCATACCCGAGGTCCATCATCTATTCCAGCTCCGTTTCCCGCCCACCCCTGAGTTCCGCTTTATTGGTCACGTGATCCGGGGCCAAATCGAGGCTTCCGCTGCCTAACGAACCCCTTGTATGGGTCTGGGAGACTTTTGGTGGCGGTCGGGGTGGGGTTGTAAGGGAGTGTCTGGGGTGTATGATGGTGTAGGAGGCTGTTAGTGGTGGTGGTGGTGGTGGTGGTGGTGGTGGTGGTGGTGGTGAGGGGGGTTTTAGGAGTGTTAGGGGGTGTTGAGATGTGCTGGGGTGCTGGGGTGTTGGTGGTTGTTGTTGTTGAGGTCAATGGAAAGATAAAAGATAAAAGCAACCTTTAACTGTGAAACAATGCTGTAATCCCCCCAAGAATTCTTGGAAACCTGCATCAAGGCGTTACAGTACATTAAGATATAATTGTCAAAGTTGATTTGAAATGCATATTATGTTGTATTGAAAATATACAGTATGTGTTGAAAAATCATCTTGACTATATGAAATTGAAGGATTTGATATTTGACCCTTGACCATCTAAACCATACCACCAACATATAAGCTTAGACCTTTATATTTCAATCCATTATTGCGACTGGAAGAACATGGATATCCATGTGAAGTTGCTTGATAATTAAAAAAATAGGAAAAGAAAAAAGATACAAAACAGTAGTCGTGTGAGCATCCTGGCCTAAATATTGCTAAATCTTGACGGTATCTACGTGGATTAGACATAATTCGGATCCTCCCAAACTGGAACTGCTAATTCATTGACATAAAGCTATATTCCACTGTCCGTCAGATGGTACTTGCATTTGCGCAAATTAGAAAACCCAAGTACTTTGCGTTTTAGATACCAACATGTTGGTATCTGAATGGAAGTAGTCCATGAAAAACCAAATATATAGCTTTGCTTACCTTCCTACTCGCATTTTCAAAACACAAGAAGGAACGCGAGCAAATTCTATATTCTAGTATGCGTTCCTAGAAATGACAAATAGTGGAATATGGATTTAAGACTCGTACCTCCAGTGTGATGTATCTTTTCAAACAATCAAGACAATCTCAATACATGCCAATGTAATTTACTCTGTTATTCCTTCATAGTTCAAGAGCGATTACTTTGGGAGTAACCAGAGTCATCTTGAGTTACATTTTCCTACCTTATAAAGCAAATTCTGGTGAGTCCTTATGTGTTTCAGAACAATGTCTGAAACGAAGAGCAAAAACCTAAACTTATTCTTGGTTGGCACATAGCGCCTTTGAAAGCCCTCCCCCCTCCCGTCCCCCCTCCCCCACCCATCTCCCACCACCCTCCACGGACAGGAAACACCATCATTTTACCCTATCAAGCATTCCATATCCTTTCCCCAAAACCCCTCCTCTCCGCTTAACATTATTACGCGGATTTCCATACCTATTTTGCCACATTGATTTGCTGGGGGGTCGGGCGCACAGCCTTCTGGGAGTCCCACAGCATTCTCGCCCCGTTCTCGTCGTAACGAGATTTCGCATATCGGTGTCGCGGGGTCCGGGGGGTCCGGGCGCCCCCTAATTTCCCCCCTACCCCCTCCTCACCACATTCATGGACTTCTTTATGCCAATGATTGACACTGCTATGCGGGGCCCGCCAACAAAATAAATAGGTTGAGGGAAAAAGGAAGGATCTTCTATTTTCATGTGGGGGGTCGATAAACAGTGCTTTGTGCTGGGCTGGGAGATAAGGGCGGACCATTTGGCGGCTGTGGTGGCGCCCCCTACCCCCCTGACCCGGGGCCCCCGGACACATACAAATCTCAGAGACAAAGCCCCCCCCCCCCCCCAACACACTAACCCGCCAAGGGAAGGCTGCCTTTAAGGGGGTATTCCACTACCCGTCTCGGGCTACAATATGATGGCGTCGCAAGGAAATTACACACCCTACCACGGATAGCCAGTTACTTGAATTCTACCTGCAGGTTAGCCTAGAACAGGATGCATGCTGGGTAATATGTCGAGAAAACTCAGGATTTTAGCATAGAAGTTTTCATAAATTGTGCAATAACTTAAAGATTAACATTGAATAAGATTAGCCATCATCATTTTTTAAATTAGTACACGTCTACATATATATTTCCTGAGTTGTTTGAAAGTTAATTCATTATTGATGGACAAATAGCATTTAGTTACTTATTTTCTATAGTTTTTCTAGGGGTTTTGTCGACAAAATCTGCCTAAATTAGCCTGCAGGTCCTTAAAATACTGAAAATCAGCTATCCGTGGTAGGGAGACTTCTATGTTACACATATGACACATGCTGCAAATTGCCATTTTTTTTAAAAACCATTATTGTCACTATTGTATGCAAATTTGTCTGTAATATACTCATATCGCCCTGATATCACAGCTCATGTCGTGTAGTGGAATACCCCCTTTCCTGGATCCCCACTAGTTACCGTTGGTAAATCCAGGGGGCGCTGCTGAACAACATCGTCTCACATCTTTATCCACTCCTCTTCCAAGTCTGCGGTCCAGAAAAGAGTCACCAAATTTCGTGAAGTTGTGATTATGTTCACAATAAATTATGACAATGTTGTTCAGAAATTGTTCACAAAATTTTGCGAGCGTGAAATTTTGTGAAAATAACATTTAAAACTTTTTCACACTTTAGACATGTTAAAGTACGGCAGAAGATGATTTAAACCATTTTTGAGATAGAATATTTTAAAGATATAAAAATTGAAAAAACACGAAATCTCGTGAAAGCTTACATTTCATGATGTAAGTATCGTGATCGTGAGTATTATAAGTATTGTTTTTCTTGGGTTTTCTTCTTTCTGGGCGCCAACCGGATTTCATGTGTGTTTTCTCTTATTTGTTGTTGTTTCATGCATGTCAGTTCTGATATTACTTTTTGGGCTTTCTTGCTAACGTATAGCCTCCCTATTGTCACATTATCATATCTAATATTTTATGTTGCATAAAATGCAGTTAAAAGGGATGGGATCCAGGAGTATGGGATTTTCTGTGCATGCCAACCCGGGAAAAGACTGACTAACTCTCACTGGAAGGCTAACTTCTTTGTATGAACTTCCTTGTTGACACGCAAGGTTATTTTTTTTGTAAATAAGTACCCGGTATGCCATACCCTAGAGTATTTCCTAACAAAGGCCGAACCGAAAATGTTTTGTCCAAATATTATGAACTTAGCTAACATAAAACACTGGCAGGCTTGGAACTTGAGAGACAATTTTTTTTTCAAAAGAATTATTCCAACAATGAACTAGGCCGAACCAAGTTAACATTTGGCAATTGTAATTGTTCAAAGTAAACAATTATGATTAATGGTGTTTTGATTATTTTCTTTTAGAAGACAACGTAAATCATCTTTTTCATTTTGCAACAAAATGGTGAAATTGAAGGAAACAATGATTGTGGAAGGGTGATAAATTTTGTTCCTTATCTTTTAAAAACGTGATAGCTGGTATGACATGCCATAAATCATAAGTCTGGTGTCATAAATCATAAGTTTGACTATTATTGGGCGATTAATCATCTTCCTTCATAAAACATTTATAAACATTCGACAGAAATACTGAAAGATATCTCAATTCTGACTTCGGGCGCATCTTGTGCTTGTATGAATTGTACGGATATCAACCAAAAAACTGTATTAATGTATGCATTTTTAAGGAACTGCACATTAAATCACTTGCCATAATGGGTTTGCGTATAGATTTATTTCCCACTTACCAGTAAACTTTGTAAACAAAAAAGGAAAAAAAGTCTTTTATTACACAATAACAAAAAAAATAATGAATAGGCCTAATGAGTGAAGGAAATTGTCTATAATGTTATCTCCACTTCGAGCCCAGTCTCTACTGTATATTTCACATGACGCAAGCACATCATACGCACTTACACGGTTTACCTTATATGGGTATGTAACGTCATTTTCGCGAGTAAATTCATTCTCTCAAGAGCGTCCTGCGCGACATTAGTCCAGTAGGTGCATTCACCAGAGTGGTCTCCGTGTGCTCACCAGTGGCGGAACCGTGTATTTCTGTAAGTGTATTTCTAGCCGCAGGAACTTTGTCGACCGTCATTGTAATAGTATAACTTCACCGCCATTGAACTGCGGAGAGCGAGCTGTAATTCAACACCTCAGAGTGGTAGAGAGGATTAAGAGACTTGTTGTATGACACCTTGGACACCCTTTCTTATTGCCAATCAACACAGACAACCAACTACTGAAGCCCCTATTACGCTACACGACTTGAACAGTGATATGACAATGTCGCAGAGAGCCCGCACATATTAGAGATAAAATTCTTTGTTACACTTAAGTGAGAAGCTTGAAGAAGTTAAACAATCATATAATTCATGTATGTGATTTTTCTGTAATATCACCATAATTATTGCACTCCATTATCAGCCCATGTCGCGTAGTGTAATAGGGCCTTTAACGAGTCAATCACTGACCACCAAATATAAGTGAGTACGTCGTTAGACAACTTCAAATACGTAGTATTCAGAAACTCAAGTACACAGCGTAACGTACATGTAAAGCATCATTCACACCAGCGTTCATAACCAATTTCTGAAACTCCTGGATGAACAACAGTTACACCTCGGATTCATGATGACAAGTGTACGTGCGCAAATTATACAAGTGAGTTAAACCGTGTTCTTCTAAGATAGATGGAATATCACTCGCGTTGTTTACTTCTAACATTGTTATGTATTCGGGGCGCAATGAGCACTATTCAAGTGCTCGGCACTGAGAGAGCAGGGGGCAATAGATGAGATCTAAGACCACGCCACCTAGTGTGGCATTCAGCTTCAGAGGTGCAGGTCAGACAAGCCTAGGTTATTTTCTCTTTGAGAATCTGAATGTTTAAATTGGTGTCTTTCAATTACCTGCAACTTTTTATACACAAGTGTATAGATATGTATTGTGTGGAACTTAGTCAAAATCACATTTTGCTGCAAAGGGCTTTTGTATGATCAAAGTTACTCACATGATGTTTTTTCATCAACTCGTTCATCACACACCCTAGTTATGAGTAGGTCAGGTGATTTGAGAGGCTGTAGATTTCTACAAGTGTCAGTAACGGAGGCAAGTGTCACATAAGATTACCCTGTGACCTGTTAAGCACATGTGACCTTGCGCTGATCCCTGTCTGACCTATATCTACACGTGACCTTATTCTGACCTTATTGCCCTCGAAAGGGCTCTAGAGGGCTCACCAATATGACAAGTCTCTTTAATGTCTTAAGCCCATAAAACATCATATCAACAGTCTATAAGTCTATAATTAAGAAAAGGTGGGAAAGAGGCTACAACGTTGGTTGGAAAAGCCATAGTTGCAACTGGACGTTTCCTCAAAGGGCTAATATAGCCTATATCCTAGTTGGTCAGTGTACATGTTTGTTCAGATTGCTGTTTTCTTTTAAATTTCTCAAACGATTGACACTCGCCGGTACATACTTTCATCTTAAGAACATGACAGCATACATGTTAAAACAGCTGTCAGCATATCTAGCAGTTAACTTGTGATACAATGTGCAAAAACAACAGAAAAGAAGATCTATGCAGCCAATAACACTGATGGCCATCTTTGACCAACACCCGTTGGTATTCTCGGTGAATCGGCCTGAGACCACCTAAATGGCGGCGCTTTGTACGAAGATGGACCTTTTCCCCAGATTACAGAGACAACCCACTTCCCACCATTACGCCTCATCTCGCCGCTAGAGGCGCCACCGTCAGACAGCTGCCAGCTCAGAGTGTGAGCTTAGTTCACACTTTCACCACTAGGAGACAAAGTAGGTCGTGGCCAGGGCCACTACCCTGCCTAGTTCTCGTGTCATCTCGCGTCATCTCGCGTCATCTCGTGCCATTTCGTCTCACCCGCGGCGACAATCATCCGGGGAACTAGGGACGCAGCCTCACTCTCGCCCCGAGCGAGAACTGACAGCGAGACTGGGCAACAAGTTAGTCACGTGACTCGGGAGGGGCTCGGGGAGGTGGCGCCGCGTAGTGGGAAATGTCAAGATTCAGCTTTCTGACGGTATTTTACCGCTGATAATACTTTAAGGTCTGACCTAAATCCAAGGGTACGTTCTGTGCATAAAACTGTATTAAGAGATTGGACATTTCTGGCAGTACCTGCTAGGGCATGCTTTAAATTCGAACGTAGACATAGTCTATATGAGATTATGTACCTAAATGGTTCTAAACAATGTGGTTGATAATGGATGATAATGGCTTTAGATGGAGCTAGGTTTGGAGTGTTGGGGTCAAGACGTCTATGAGAGCGTCCATTACGCATACTCGTGAAAAGGGTGTATAGGCCTGCAGGGCAACAATAAAAAGTCACGCAAAACGTGATATTTTATCTCTGGCACTTGCATTGCTTTGGGCTTATGAGGGAATATGAAATGACACTGCAGGCAGAGCCATTATCTGACCTAGTGATGTGACCTTGTAATTCGACCTAGCCGGTGATGTGACGTGACTTGGTGACCTATGGCCCGTTGCACAATGATTCTCGTAACAAGGAAAATAAAAAAGACAACGAAACATTTCCTTGTTACTTTTAATGTAACAACAAATGTTTTGACACATTTCTTTTCTATATTTAGAATGCCCTCAAAGAGCTGTAACTTTAACTGATTTTTTTCTAATTTTCCCCCTTTTTATAACAATTAACAGATTTCAATTTCATTCATTAGTACCAGAGATATTGCATTTTCGTTACAATGAAACATTTCATTGTTAAGCAAAAGATCGTTGTGCTTTCGCTGTTTGATCCTCACAACGAAAATCCATTGTGCAATGGGCCACTAGTGATATGACCTGGTCAGCAGAGGCTATGAGTGAAAGGATTGGTGTAGGGTTCCCACAGTCAAGCAGACGGCCACAGGGTAAACATGAAGAGTCAAGCAGCACTTCCTTGTATGGAATAGAATCGCAAACAATAAGTTCAAGCAGCCGCAGAGGTTGTGGGACTGATGATATGCTGTTATCGCTGCCATACATAGATTTGATGAACCCATACAAGACATCCGCATGAGTTGGTTTTACATCTATTCTATCCATGTGGCAACATTATGAAAGTTAATTAAATCATAAATCCAGAATTACAGAAGAATCAGGACTACTTTCTACTAAAGGCCGTATTCCATATACTGAAAGCGTGGGCTGCCGATACTGACCCCATAGTAACATTCTATACCGGCAGCCCATACTTTCGGTGTACTTTCGGACACCGAAAATGCGCTATCGGCCGCCGAAAGTGCACTATCAGCCACCAAAAGTGCACTATTGGCAACCAGTGCAAAATCGGCAGGAAAATTTTAGCAACATGTTGGTAAATATTATCAGCAGTACTGCCGATAATATATCAGCGGTAGCGAAAGTGTATTGGCCTGAAATTGGTAGTGCATTTTCAGTATATGGAATACGGCCTTAAGGAGACTACTTTCTGTAGTACCGTCCCTGCCTCAGCGCTACATTGAACTACTAACCCAGTATCACCACAAAATGTCAGAAAGGCAGCTACATTTCTCACTTCAATCTCAGTACTGCACATCCTGAAAAATAATCTGTTGTAACCATCCTCCCACAATACGCCACACATACAAAACACTAGACTATTAGTGCCTGCCTTATCTTTCTTAGTGTGAAGATAAGGCTAATTGAAAAGAGAGATAAAGGATTCCCATTACCTGATTCATTATCTAAGGCAAATGGAAAGATCAGACTGCATTCAATTGACCGATTTTGATGCTGTAATTGTTTGATTTTTATCCAGCAAATATGGCATGGTCCTATATGCCACTTGAAAGAGATTTATAATTATAACCTTCCTAATGAAATATGACTTGTTTGTAATTAACCTATATTTCAATTGCGGCTTTTGAAATCAGCAACAAAATTAGTATGTGTAATAAAGGCTTAGGGCAGATGAAAAGATCAGACAGACAGGGTGACGTGGAATTTACATTCCTATATCTAACTCACATACTGAGAGTTATTTCATACCAAGGGCCTTTGGTCGACTTGAATCTGGACCACTGTTACCTAATATTAAATGATTTCAATGATATATGTCCATGTATTCAGGTTTTCAAGCACACATACTACAGATGAGTTTTGTACCAGTCGCCAGCACCCTAGCACATGCTTCCACTTGTTATTCAAGAAATCATTGGGTAGTCACGAGTGAGTGAATTATGAGCAGTAAGTAGGTAGTCAGTGGACAAATGATCGGGTGGTTAGTAGGTTGTCAGTGATTTGACAGTGAGTGAACTATGGGAGGTCAGTGATTGGTCAGTGATTGGTCAGTGATTGGTCAGTGAGTGGTCAGTGAGTGGTCAGTAAGTGGTCAGTGAGTGAATGACATGTGGTCAGTAGGTGGCGAGCCCCTCTTTACCCTTGAAATAGGGGTCAGTGAGTGGTCAGTGAGAGAATGATGAGTGGTCAGTGAGTGGTCAGTGGGTGGTCAATGAGTCAGTGAGTGGTCTGTGAGTGGTCAATGAGTTGTCAGTGAGTAAATGACTTGTGGTCAGTGGGAGGTTAGCCCCTCTTTACCCTTGAAATAGGGGTCAGTGAGTGGTCAGTGAGAGAATGATGAGTGGTCAGTGAGTGGTCAGTGGGTGGTCAATGAGTCAGTGAGTGGTCTGTGAGTGGTCAATGAGTTGTCAGTGAGTAAATGACTTGTGGTCAGTGGGAGGTTAGCCCCTCTTTACCCTTGACGTAGGGGTCAGTATATAGGTGAGGACATCAGGGCTCAGGGGGTGTGAGCAGATTCTGTGATGTGAGACCTGACCACTGACCACTGTGGAGGGGGGTAGAAGTGGGGGGGGGGGGGCGGGGGTGGTGGAGGGTTGGAAGGGGTGGCCCCAGTGGGCAGGGGCTAAGTTATAAGCCCGTCTTGTCGGACACTCCGTTCTTCATCTCTCCACTCTTATGGCAAGCCTGTCAGGAATGAACTCACCATCGAGGAACTGTATTTGTTTTTTCATGAAGTGCAAACAAAATGACTGTCATGTAGCTGGCGACATCCTCTGGGGATGACTCTAAGATTACTTAGAAGTACTCAGAGTTGAAATGGTGAGATCTACAGTTGCATATAAAAACTGCTCAGTGGATGATACCACTTTCTGAGGTGTTACTCAATTGCTTGTTTAGTGCACTCTGACTGCTTGCTTGCTGCAGGTCACGCTTTACACCGGTCCCTTGACGTCACCTACACTCTTCCAACACAATACTATGAAGAGTCACACTCTGAGCCCTGATATTGTTTTTGTGCAAACGGCCAAGCTTACTGTGGACTGACACTGCCTCAGTACAAAGTTTATCTCTTGGAACTAAAGCAATTTTTTCCTATCTGAAAAACCGATGAAAATTATGTTTTAGTGATTTTTAGTGATTTTGTCCCCGTTAGCCTTACCAAACACCCTCCTCCATCCCCCCCCCTTCCTCCCCTTCCTCCCCCCTCCTCCTCCTCCCCTCTCCCCACTCCAGCCTCCCACCCTCCCCTTCTCCAGGGCCGAGGTAAAAGGCGCCGGGAGGGCGTCCATACATAATACATGCCCCGACTCCGGGAGAGGGGCCGACGTCCGGCCAAGGCGAGTCGCGCGCCACTACCCCTTTTTTCTCGCCCACCCCTGATTTCCTTCGTCAGGTCCTACTTCCTTTTTTGTTCCTCTTTTCCTCCCATTGGGTTACACTCTTCTTCTCTCAGTGGGTTACTCTGTTTCGTCTACCTTTTTTTTTATTGAAACATCTCTTCATTTACATGGAGTTCTTTTGATGTAAGTGATTACAAGGAGTTACGCACAAACACACACAGACACACAGACACACACACACACAAACAAACATATATATATATAGGCATCCATACATAATACATGCCCCCACCCCGGGAGAGGGGCGACGTCCGGCCAAGGCGAGTCGCGCGCCACTACCCCTTTTTTCTCTCCCACCCCTGATTTCCTTCGTCAGGTCCTACTTCCTCCCCCCCCCTATTTTTCTCTCATTGGGTTACACTCTTTTTCTCTCAGTGGGTTACTCTGTTTCGTTTACCTTCCTTTTATTGAAACGCCTCTTCATTTATACAGAGTTCTTTTGATGTAAGTGATTACAATGAGTTACACACACACACACAGACACACACACACAGACACACAGGCACACACAGACACACACACACACACACACATATATATATAGGCATCTACACATATAGGAGTCCATACATAATACATGCGCCTTTTTTCGTGCCCACCCCTGATTTCTTTTGTCAGGTCCTACTTCCTTTTTCTCCCTCTTTTTCTCTCTGTTACACTCTTCTTCTTGAAATCAGTGGGTTACACTCTTCTTCTCTCAGTGCGTTACGCTCTTTTACTCTTTGTGGGTTACGCTCTTTTCTCTCTCAGTGAAATACACTCTTCTTCTCTCAGTGGGTTACGCTCTTCTTCTCTCATTGGGTTACAGTAATTCTTCTGCCTCCGTCTGTTCCTGTCTACAGCATTACGGTTATGGTCAACTATATTTTTTCACTTATAAATGTTTGTATTTGTTTTTATTTCACTTGTTGGTTTGAATTTACTTTTATGAACGAAATAACCATACATTTAATCAGTGAAATAGCACGTAATTCCCATTTGAATGATATCAACACACATTACCTTCCTTTATTCTGGCATTGCAAATAATTACAATTTTGCGGGATTCAGCAATGGGAAGCTCTTTGTAAGTAGTATATGGGCTTTGACATTTGTATCAGGTTGATCGTGGAAATGTATAAGACATCTCTGTGACAAGTAATCCCTAGACACATTCACTTCTTGACCCTCCCTCCCCTTGCCCCCTCTGCCTCCCCCTCCTTCCCATTTCCCTCCTCCTCCCCCTCCTCTCACCTCCCCCTCCTCCCCTTACCTCTCCCCCCACTACCTGTCCCTCCTCTCCCCTCCCCCTCCTCCCCTTACCTCTCCCCCCACTACCTGTCCCTCCTCTCCCCTCCCCCTCCTCCCCTTACCTCTCCCCCCTACTACCTGCCCCTCCTCCCCTTACCTTTCCCCCCACTACCTGTCCCTCCTCTCCCCTCCCCCTCCTCCCCTTACCTCTCCCCCCTACTACCTGCCCCTCCTCCCCTTACCTCTCCCCCCACTACCTGTCCCTCCTCTCCCCTCCCCCTCCTCCCCTTACCTCTCCCCCCACTACCTGTCCCTCCTCTCCCCTCCCCCTCCTCCCCTTACCTCTCCCCCCACTACCTGTCCCTCCTCTCCCCTCCCCCTCCTCCCCTTACCTCTCCCCCCTACTACCTGCCCCTCCTCCCCTTACCTTTCCCCCCACTACCTGTCCCTCCTCTCCCCTCCCCCTCCTCCCCTTACCTCTCCCCCCTACTACCTGCCCCTCCTCCCCTTACCTCTCCCCCCACTACCTGTCCCTCCTCTCCCCTCCCCCTCCTCCCCTTACCTCTCCCCCCACTACCTGTCCCTCCTCTCCCCTCCCCCTCCTCCCCTTACCTCTCCCCCCACTACCTGTCCCTCCTCTCCCCTCCCCCTCCTCCCCTTACCTCTCCCCCCTACTACCTGCCCCTCCTCCCCTTACCTCTCCCCCACTACCTGTCCCTCCTCTCCCCTCCCCCTCCTCCCCTTACCTCTCCCCCCACTACCTGTCCCTCCTCTCCCCTCCCCCTCCTCCCCTTACCTCTCCCCCCTTTACCTGCCCCTCCTCTCCCCTCCCCCTCCTCCCCTTACCTCTCCCCCCATTACCTGTCCCTCCTCTCCCCTCCCCCTCCTCCCCTTACCTCTCCCCAAACTACCTGTCCCTCCTCTCCCCTCCCCCTCCTCCCCTTACCTCTCCCCCACTACCTGTCCCTCCTCTCCCCTCCCCCTCCTCCCCTTACCTCTCCCCAAACTACCTGTCCCTCCTCTCCCCTCCCCCTCCTCCCCTTACCTCTCCCCCACTACCTGTCCCTCCCCTCACCTCCCCCTCCTCCCCTTACCTCTCCCCCCACTACCTGTCCCTCCTCTCCCCTCCCCCTCCTCCCCTTACCTCTCCCCCCTACTACCTGCCCCTCCTCCCCTTACCTTTCCCCCCACTACCTGTCCCCCCTCTCCCCTCCCCCTCCTCCCCTTACCTTTCCCCCCACTACCTGTCCCTCCTCTCCCCTCCCCCTCCTCCCCTTACCTCTCCCGCACTACCTGTCCCTCCTCTCCCCTCCCCCTCCTCCCCTTACCTCTCCCCCACTACCTGTCCCTCCTCTCCCCTCCCCCTCCTCCCCTTACCTCTCCCCCACTACCTGTCCCTTCTCTCCCCTCCCCCTCCTCCCCTTACCTCTCCCCCCACTACCTGTCCCTCCTCTCCCCTCCCCCTCCTCCCCTTACCTCTCCCCCACTACCTGTCCCTCCCCTCCCCTCCCCCTCCTCCCCTTACCTCTCCCCAAACTACCTGTCCCTCCTCTCTCCTCCCCCTCCTCCCCTTACCTCTCCCCCCACTACCTGTCCCTCCTCTCCCCTCCCCCTCCTCCCCTTACCTCTCCCCCCTACTACCTGCCCCTCCTCCCCTTACCTCTCCCCCCACTACCTGTCCCTCCTCTCCCCTCCCCCTCCTCCCCTTACCTCTCCCCCACTACCTGTCCCTCCTCTCCCCTCCCCCTCCTCCCCTTACCTCTCCCCCCTTTACCTGCCCCTCCTCTCCCCTCCCCCTCCTCCCCTTACCTCTCCCGCACTACCTGTCCCTCCTCTCCCCTCCCCCTCCTCCCCTTACCTCCCCCCCCATTACCTGTCCCTCCTCTCCCCTCCCCCTCCTCCCCTTACCTCTCCCCCCACTACCTGTCCCTCCTCTCCCCTCCCCCTCCTCCCCTTACCTCTCCCCAAACTACCTGTCCCTCCTCTCCCCTCCCCCTCCTCCCCTTACCTCTCCCCCCACTACCTGTCCCTCCTCTCCCCTCCCCTCCTCCCCTTACCTCTCCCCCACTACCTGTCCCTCCTCTCCCCCCCCCCCTCCTCCCCTTACCTCTCCCCCCACTACCTGTCCCTCCTCTCCCCTCCCCCTACTCCCCTTACCTCTCCCCCCACTACCTGTCCCTCCTCTCCCCTCCCCCTCCTCCCCTTACCTCTACCCCCTTTACCTGCCCCTCCTATCACCTCCCCCTACTCCCCTTACCTCTCCCCCCACTACCTGTCCCTCCTCTCCCCTCCCCCTCCTCCCCTTACCTCTCCCCCACTACCTGTCCCTCCTCTCCCCTCCCCCTCCTCCCCTTACCTCTCCCCCCACTACCTGTCCCTCCTCTCCCCTCCCCCTCCTCCCCTTACCTCTCCCCAAACTACCTGTCCCTCCTCTCCCCTCCCCCTCCTCCCCTTACCTCTCCCCTCACTACCTGTCCCTCCTCTCCCCTCCCCCTCCTCCCCTTACCTCTCCCCCCACTACCTGTCCCTCCTCTCCCCTCCCCCTCCTCCCCTTACCTCTCCCCCCACTACCTGTCCCTCCTCTCCCCTCCCCCTCCTCCCCTTACCTCTCCCCCCACTACCTGTCCCTCCTCTCCCCTCCCCCTCCTCCCCTTACCTCTCCCCCACTACCTGTCCCTCCTCTCCCCTCCCCCTCCTCCCCTTACCTCTCCCCAAACTACCTGTCCCTCCTCTCCCCTCCCCCTCCTCCCCTTACCTCTCCCCAAACTACCTGTCCCTCCTCTCCCCTCCCCCTCCTCCCCTTACCTCTCCCCCACTACCTGTCCCTCCTCTCCCCCCCCCCCTCCTCCCCTTACCTCTCCCCCACTACCTGTCCCTCCTCTCCCCTCCCCCTCCTCCCCTTACCTCTCCCCAAACTACCTGTCCCTCCTCTCCCCTCCCCCTCCTCCCCTTACCTCTCCCCCACTACCTGTCCCTCCTCTCCCCTCCCCCTCCTCCCCTTACCTCTCCCCTCACTACCTGTCCCTCCTCTCCCCTCCCCCTCCTCCCCTTACCTCTCCCCAAACTACCTGTCCCTCCTCTCCCCTCCCCCTCCTCCCCTTACCTCTCCCCCACTACCTGTCCCTCCCCTCCCCTCCCCCTCCTCCCCTTACCTCTCCCCCACTACCTGTCCCTCCTCTCCCCTCCCCCTCCTCCCCTTACCTCTCCCCAAACTACCTGTCCCTCCTCTCCCCTCCCCCTCCTCCCCTTACCTCTCCCCCACTACCTGTCCCTCCTCTCCCCTCCCCCTCCTCCCCTTACCTCTCCCCAAACTACCTGTCCCTCCTCTCCCCTCCCCCTCCTCCCCTTACCTCTCCCCCCTACTACCTGCCCCTCCTCCCCTTACCTTTCCCCCCACTACCTGTCCCTCCTCTCCCCTCCCCCTCCTCCCCTTACCTCTCCCCCCACTACCTGTCCCTCCTCTCACCTCCCCCTCCTCCCCTTACCTCTCCCTCAACTACCTGTCCCTCCTCTCCCCTCCCCCTCCTCCCCTCACCTCTCCCCCCACTACCTGTCCCTCCTCTCCCCTCCCCCTCCTCCCCTTACCTCTTCCCCTACTACCTCCCCCACCCCTCACCCCTCCCACTAACGCAGTCTCCGCTTGGAGCTTTCACTACTGCTCGTCCCGCTCTCCCCCGTCGGAGGGGAGGAGGCACTCTGACAGCTGGGAGCCGGCGGTGCGGACGGCAGTTGGCGGGCCGCGCCTGGAGTTGTGACTGGGACCAGCGGAGCTCCCACTACTACTACTACTACTACCACTCGGCCCTGAGCCTCCAGTCAGTCCAGAGGCTGCGCCCACCCCCTCACACACTCACTCCAGGGTACGCCTGGAGAACCCGCCACTACTACTACCACAGCCCATACAACCCATACTCAGCCCGGAGGACCTTCTCCTATCCACCCACCCCACTCAGTGGCTCTGTAGGGCTTCCACACGTACTCCTGAGGGGACGCAGGCTTTCAACCCTGGAGGAGCCGGCCTCAGAGGGCTGCAGGAGCAGGAGGAGGCGCTCCCCGGACCGTGGAGGGATCACAACAGTAGCGGCGTGAGAGGCAGGAAATACGGGCTCAGCTCAATGGACTTAGTGCTCCACGGTGGATCTACGCATACATCACATGTAAACCTGATTCTAGAGCCCTAGGTGGATAGGAAAAGGGCTTTACCAAGGTAAAGGGCTTTAACAGGGAAAAGGGCCTTTACAAGGAAACGTTTTCTTTGCCTTTTGGCATTGGATCGGAGGTATTTGGTGGATAGAAAAGGGCTTTACCAAGGAAAAGGGCTTTACCGAGGAAAAGGGCTTTAACAAGGATTAAGGACGTTTTCTTTGCCTTTTGGCATTGGATAGGAGGTATTTGCTGTGTGGCATTAAGCAATGGGAGTCGGCCCCACGGAAAGGTCTTGATTCCTGACGACTGTGGGAGGTTAAAAGGGCATTGCTAAAGGCAAAGGTCCTTAATATTGGATGTAACCTTTGGATCTGAACCACTGTCTCTATGTGAAAAGGGCTTTTGTGAATGATATGTTCAATTCCCCTATCTTGGATAAATCTTTCTCACGGAGATGTTTTAACGGAACATAATACAGCTACTGGCACAGATTTGCAATCACATCCCCTTCAACCTTATCAATTCTAATACGCCCAATCAACTTGTGGAATTGAATATTGCAGTAGGTTACGCTAACCTATATATCGGTGATAAACCTCCTGCCAAGCATACAACATACAAACCCTTGTCTCTAATCCCAGTGACCACAACCTGTCCTGTCCCCACCCCCTACCTGTCTCCACCATAACACCCCTCCACCCTGGAGGAGGCCTGGGGTACCAGGGCATTGGGGGCTCACAGCGGACCGTGGAGGAGATTGTCTCCCGTGAAGAGGGAGATGGCTGCTTACTGGAGGTGCTCAGGGTGATTAGTATAGGGGGGCATACACAGGAGGACAATACGCACTGCAGAGTGGTGATAGGAGGACGTACATGGTCAGGAAATATGCACTTCTGGATTTGTGATTAGTAAGGAGGGTATATATACAGGAGGACAATCACACCCACAGAGTGGAAATAAGAGAGGAGGACGTACATGGTCTGGTAATATGCACTTCTTGGATTCGTGATTAGTAAGGAAGGCATAATATATATACAGGAGGATACGCACGCATGGATTAAGGGTGTGGATATACATATAACCGAGGTAGGTATTCATTTGTTAGGGTTTGGGTTTTAGGTAGACGTCTCATATCACGGAGGCCATGATTGTTTGATGATTGTCCCTCATCTCCCTAAAGTAAACCAAGCCAAGGATGTGATGTTATTATAACATTGCAGCATCGTTTTGGTTGGTTGTATGTTTGGTTCTTGTTACATTCTTTTGATAACTCACAATTATGTCACTGCAACATGCTGCTTTGACATTGCATTGTGACGTTATTACAACGTTCTGGTTATGTCTTCAACCCAAACAGAATGTTCTTATAGCATTCTGTTTTGGTTTCGTCCTAACCTCACCAAAAAGTTATATTATAATAACATTCTGATTTGGTGAGGTTTCAACATCACCATTAATAACATAAGTGTTACATGGCATCTTAGTAACAAACTTGAAAAAGTATGGTTGCAGAACGTTTCTGTTATGTTGCAAGCTGGCTGGGAATCTGATATTCTTGAAGAAAAACAGTAACTGTTGTTATCATACTGAGACTACTGGTAAGTGCAAGAAGCACTGATGGACAAACATGAGATTCAAAACAGAGCGTGGGCAACACATTGCTTTTCTTCAGAAAACTCTTATGTATGTTGTCTCTGTTCTACCCAAAAAAGAAATGCAGCTGTGTATATTGCTCCCCTTTATTCATCTGGAATATACTATGCTCTTTTGTAATACATCAAGCTATTCAAGGGAGCCTTACACAAAGACAAAATACATCCGCAACCAAATACTATACGCATACGTCTGGCCATACAAAGGCCATTCAGACTCGTGTTATAAATACAAACCTGGCACATAATGCATTGAACCAACAATCCATAGTCCAGAAATAACATATAACTGAAGAGGTTGAGGGAGCAGGGCCTGATAGTGAAGGTCCGTTTTTATCAGGGCCTTAGGGCCAAAGGAGAGAGATAAGAAACATACATCATGCAATCGCAACGTTCCGTCTTCGCAGATATATCCCTCCCCAATGTATCTCCCTGCAGCAAGATATTATATATATATATATATATATATATATATATATATATAACAATAAAGACATACGATACCCATGTCATGCAGAGTTTGGTGCTGTCTGGAAAGACTATATTGCGTATGCACCATATCATTTTTTCTTACAAGAAAAACATGCGGGTAGCAAAGCGAATGCAGTGTTTTTCTCATACTACCAAGAGAGCTTAGAACTGGAATAAAATACCAGTATGGTAAAAGACTTCGGTAAATATCTGAAGATGTAAGCGTAGATTTCCCTAAGCGCACTGAACCTCAGCTTGATGTAGGATTAATTTACATTTGATGAGATGTTTTGTCTATACTCATGTATTTTTCCCTGCCTTGGGAGAGCAGCAGCAGGCGTTGGCCGACTGCGGGTGATGTATCGCAGGGCCTGTGCTTGTCTGCTGGGACCGGGCCAGCTCTACTCTAACTCGCGTATGGCCCGCTTTACACCCAGCGATTCATCCCAGTATGAGCCCTCCCACCTGCTTATAGCCTGGTATTAAAGCCCCATACTCACTAGGCAATTATGACAAAATTGGCTAACTGATCGCTGCTAAAGTCTACCAAAAGAATCGGCCGACTTTAGCACTGATGCATATCAAACATGGACATTTCAATATTGCATAAAAATTGGTGCGCATAGGTGCGAAAATCGGATGATTATCTTGGTAACATTGGCTGATTTTAGGGCCAGTGAGTTGGCTGACTTGGTCATAATTGCTTAGTGGGTATGGGCCTTTAGACTCGTTCCAGTATGTAAACTCCCACCCACTTATAGCCTGGTATTAAGACTCATCCCAGTATGCACCCCCCACCCACTTATAGCCTGTATTAAGACTCATCCCAGTATGCACCCTCCCACCCACTTATAGCCTTGTATTAAGACTCATCCTACTCTGCACCCTCCCACCCGCTTATAGCCTGGTATTAAGACTCATCCCAGTATGCACCCTCCCACCCGCTTATAGCCTGGTATTAAGACTTGTCCCAGTATGCACCCTCCCACCCACTTATAGCCTGGTATTAAGACTCATCCCGGTATGCACCCTCCCACCCACTTATAGCCTGGTGTTAAGACTCATCCCAGTATACACCCTCCCGCCCGCTTATAGCCTGGTATTAAGACTCGTCCAGTATGCACCCCCCACCCACTTATAGCCTGTATTAAGACTCATCCCAGTATGCACCCTCCCACCCACTTATAGCCTTGTATTAAGACTCATCCAGTATGCACCCTCCCACCCACTTATAGTCTGGTATTAAGAAACATCCTAGTATCTCCCACCTGCTTATAGTCTGATATTAAGGCTTTTACCAGTATATTCCATTCCAACCACTTTAAGTCTGGTATAGTCTGGTAAAGCTAACATCTGACAATTTACCATCCAATTTCGTTTAATATGAAATGTAAATTACAGAAATAGGCTTGGAATATAGATAGATAGGACTAGGGGAAAACTGTCTCAGGTTGAAAGTATGTCCCTGAATACAAGATGGACATTAAATTTTTACTGCTTGAGGCCGTTGGGCTGAGCGATGTAGTTTTTTCTATGTCCCACCAAGCACCTGCTTGTATATTATATATTATAAGGAAAATAGAAAATTACCAGTGTAGCAAAGTGGGCAGTAATCCAATGTAACGACTATGCACACACTTTGGATAGATCAAGCAGTGTAACCTAAAATTTGTAGGGGGCGGGGGCGGCGTGAGGACCCCCTGGACCCTCCCTCCTAGATCCGACCCTGAATTCCCTCTAAAGGGAGAATTCCACTACATGACTTGGGCTGCGATATCAGCACAACATGACTATATTGTAGACAAAATTGCACACAAGAGTGATATAATGGTTAAAAATGGCAATTTGTCATATGGCATGTGTCATATGTTTAACAGTAGTATGTGCGATTTCCTTGCGACATCGTCTTTTCACAGCCCAAGTCGGTCCTGCAGGTTGCCTTACCTGTGTGAGTGGCCAGGTGTGGGTCGGTGTGTCAGGGCCCACTGCCAGCTCCCCAGTGTTAATGATTCAGACCTAGGCCTACTATGGCCCGAGCCAAGTCTCCGAGACTGGTTACACATGCGGACCTCTCGCCGCGACTGTTGTGTATATAACCAATGCTTATTCCCAACGCGGACCTTGTTTTAAATGAATAGATGAAACCTAGATTATCCCCTGATTGAGACACAGAAAGAAAAGAAAAAGGGGTTTCAGATACAGGATTTGATATTTAATTATCTAATATAAAGTCTGCCCATGTATGTGCAATGTCTCGAGTCCCCGCACACAGTGTAGTTAACAAATGCGTACTTTGGGTCCACATGTACAAGGGGTGCCAATTGGGGCGGGTAAATCCCCATACCCACTAGGCAATTTCAACCTTGGTGATCATATTTTCCTCTGATTGGCCATCAGTATGGTGTATTAAGATGTACATATTTGATCTGAATGGCCAGGAAAATCGCCTGACAATTCACCTGATGATTTTATCAAACATTTCAACATAGCATACCGACGGGTGATGAGGCCAAAATCGCCTAGTGGGTATGGGGCTTAAGTTTGCATGTATAAACTCAGCCGAGCCTCCCCGGAGTACAGTGGTTGTAGGAAGGTGGCCTTAAACACCACATCTACCGCCCTTTGATAAGTGAGAATATCGACGGTTTAAATCATGAATGGGGTGTTCTTTTTACTAGAACCCGTCTGTGAGGAGGAATGATTAGGCTGGAAATGTAGTTGTCATGAGGATTACCACCTGGGTATATTCATAAGTATATTCATAAGTAATAATGGAGTAAATGGGGTTTGAAGAGTAACAGCAGCTGAGGCCTTCTCATGGGAACTGTATGCTTGTTGGTGATCCTTTTTTGGAGTGGTAAACCTATTGAATAATGTGTCTCGCAGAGGGATACCTCACCTCATACTGCTTCACACAGCAAAAAGAACAGGGTTTACATGTGGTAGGATGTGATGGATGTAGAATAGGGTGCACCTCCTGCAGGCCAATGTCTGGGCCCATACACCATCTGGCAATGATGAAGACACACTTACTAGCATATAATCTTTTGGGCTTATTTCCAAAGTAATCTCGCTTGCTGTAATTTATCACTTTTCTCTCTCTAGACTTATGAAGCTGTAGATGGGCGTGATTGCACAAACCTAACAGGTTACATATAAGCTAAAGCCCCATTTCCACTACGTGATGTAGGCTTAACTGTTGATGGCAATCACTGGTGAAGTCGCCAGGCAATTGGGTCATTAGTGTATCACTGTGGGTATGGTGTGATTTCTTGGCGATGGGGATCAGGATTTGCGCTAAAATCATTGATAAAATTGGCAGTAAAATATCAAACTTGGCTAAAAGGGCCATACCCACTAGGCAATTATACCTGAGTTGACCGATAGATTGGCGCTAAAATTGGCTGATTCTGCGCTTAGAATCAGCCGATTTTGGCGGAGATTCAGATCAAACCTGCACTACCATACGAACAGGTGACCTTAAGAATCAGCCGAGTTTAGCCCCAATGAGTTTGCCGACTATGTCAAAAATGCCTAGTGGGTATTGGGCTTAATATTAAAGTCACCCGATGATGACGACAGCGACTCTCCCAGTCGCCCATTGCGCGTTGCTGCTAAAGTCACTTAGTGGGTATGGCCCTTTAGACCGACTAGCTGCTACCTTGTCTGACAGCATAGAGGGATTATACACAACTGTACAAAGCTAATCTTACCCAAGGTCGAGAATTGAGTGGTGTGGAAATATATAAATCTAAGCAAAGGCGGATATAAGATTTCAGAAAGGGGGAGGGGGTCAGCATATGGGTTAAGTACTAAAATGATGTACATTTCCATGCAAACATACGGCATTTTCCCCTCTTTTTGTAGTTTAGGGGTCCACCAAAAGGGGGCAGGGGGGGGGTCAGGACCCCATGGACCCCGCTGGATCCACCCCTGGTAGTAGGCACATTGGAACACACACGTGGTTTTTAAAATGAGTATTGCAATATAAACAAAAGAAAAGAATATGGAACTCTAATCTGTATATCCATTAATCCGCCTTTGAAACTCCATTAGTCTAATTGAATTCTTATCTAGTATTTTTCTAAAAACATTGCAAGCTGTGAAGGTCACTGTTGAATGTCCTTATAGTATAGGGAATAAAACCTTGATATCTTACGCATCACAAAGAAAACACCAGTGTTTTTAAATTCGATATTCCGCTACAATATGTATGCCTCTTCATACCCATTGTTTATGTCTCTGTGTGGCATTTGACTAAGATAAAGCGACCACAGTGTCATTGTTACGTCTCAAGTCTTTGTCATCTTTGAAAGGCACCCACCGTCTGGCTGCCCCCCCCCCCCTATTATTTATCATCAGCCCACAGGAGAAGGCTAGGGCTGTAATAGACTGTAGTTATGTCCAAGTCTGCTAGGCGCTCAAACTAGGACTGTTAATCAGCAACTATTTTATGTGGGAATTCCACCCTGCATCCCAGCATGCTTTGGGGTCGCTGGCTTATGGCAACCCAACAACCATCAAAGGGGTTCCCTATGCTATTAATCTTATTGAGGTCCATAAAAGAATTCCTTACAGATTTTAGGTGGCTGCTATAGTAGTCATGGGTTCTTGTGGGTATAAGGACCTATTATGCAAGAGGTATCTATAAACAATCTGGGACACTAGAAACAACTCAAAGACCTAAATATTTTCTGTCACCTCCTATTTATTCATCTTTTCCTATGTTCTCGTAAATTCACCAAAATGCTACTCTAGTGGCACATTCACCGTGAAATGACAATATGTGTCCTATTATTCCACAACACTTCATATAAAATAACTTTTATGATATCTAACCAGAACTCTTGCTATGTCACAATAAAAGAAACACATAATGAGCTGTTTCTTGCTGAACAGATCTATAGGTCATGAAAGGACTAGGGCTGTAACAGATGTAAAATACACCCTCTTTAGACCGTCACAGCCGCACCTGCCTCCTCGGCCACCTACAGAAGGCCACGGGGACCTCACCAGACTGGGGGAACTATTAACTACAATTGTGTGAGATGATGAAGAAATATGGAGACATCATAAGTGGATGAAATGAGGGGAACCGGTGCGGATGGCTGGTTGGGGGGCGGGGTGATGAGGGGCGGGGGGTGTACTTGGGGGGAGGGGGTGGTGGCAAGTAGTTGTCTGGAGGTGCACCTTATGTGAACTGCATTATGAAATGTGATGTGCACCAGGTGTTTTTTTTATCAGTTGATGAGCACCTTATCATGTGCACCATGTGAAAGTATTCACTATTGATTTAAAGCCCCATACTCACAAGCCGATTTTACCAAGTTGGCCACCTGCTTGCCCCGAATATCGGCCGATTTTTGCATCAGTTCAGATCCAATGTCAACATTGCAACACTCAATAACGGCTGGCAATTACCCAAACTCACCATCGGCGAAGTCCAAATCGCCGTAAGTCCCATTCACATTATACTGAATCAGTGCATGAATCAGCTGATTTTACTTATTTTTAGGTGATCAATTGGCCAAAGTTTGAGCCTTTTCAACGTGCACTTACAATACTGCATACTGACAGCCGACTGGCTAATAACATGACCAGGGGAGTCCATACCGCGCCATAATATAATAGGTTGAATCTTGTCCTCCCACCCACCACACACAGTCGGACTGGCAGTGCAGAAATTAGTAGAAATTGTAGACTGATTGGTTGGCCGAATTTGTGAAAATGGACATGTTGGTTTGGGCCTTATAAGGTTGATGGTCAGCTATCGCACCCCCCCCCCCAACTCCATCAACCATTTCTATAATAAATAGGTGAAGGGCAGTTCCCTTCCTATTCTGTTTATCAATATCTTAATTAAATTCTTAGATGTGCTATTGCTTTTCCGGTCCGTCATTTATTTCATTCCACAAATTCATAATGACATTATAAACACACAGTCAACTCTTCATATCTACGTATTATCCCCTAACACCACCCAGACCTTTTTGTAGCATGTACCAGTGCATCATACAAACCCCATATTGGGGGTTGTCGGGGGATCCTCTCTGTGATTGGTCTGACTTGTGAGACAGCCCCCAGCTCCAGGCTGGGCCTGATTAGACGGCCTATCACCCCCCTGTCGGCAGCTGCCCCCCCCCCCCCCACCTCCTCCACGGCCCCCGCCAGGCGCCTTATGGGGGTGGACAGATAATGCCACTTCGGGAGCCCATACCAGGAAAATGCATACCTCGGAGGCTCCCGCAATTTTACAACATAAACAAACTGTTCTTTTGCATAAGATAAAATGCATGTATTATTTTATCACCGGCATGGCCGACGAGCGGTGCTTATTGAGGGGAGGACGTATTGCCATGCTGTACATATCGCTCTACATTACCAGCTGTTTTAGCATATTTTGAGAAATGCTTGGAGTAATGGTTTGGGGTCATCCTCTGGTGTCTTTATGACCCATGGGGATTGTACGAACCTTGAGCTTCGCCCTCGGTACATGACGATACCCTAAGGGTCATACAGCCACCCTCGGATGCCCCCCACGGTGCTTTTTATTATAGTATTCTGATTATTACAAATTAAATAATTCAATTCATTTTCATAACTACACCTTTGTGAGGAAAGTGTGGGTTTTCAGGGTGTCCTTCTGGATCCAGGCTTTGCCCTATTCAAATATTTTGTCCCACACTTTTCTCCCATAAGTACATGAATTCTCACAAATAAAATTGTAAAAATGCAAGGACTAGACCGAGAAATATTCTGTCAACAAGTTAAATCTGATAAATAGTTGGTATTTTGTAAAATAACAGTGAAATTCTGTACCTGGCATTTCAAAAACCACCTCCCAAAGTAGCATTATCAGCTCCGATGTATGCATTATCTCGGTATGGGCTCCTGAAGTGGTATTATCTGTCCACCCCCTCCTCCACGGCCCCCGCCTGTTGCCGGCAGGTCCCAGATAAGTGGGCCTATCTTCTAACCATCTGACGTGATGCCGCCTCATTGGTCGGCCTTTTGGGGAGATGGTTGTTTCGTTTGTCTGTTTGCTTCATTTGAAGGGAGCCAAAAGCAATGTTTTGCTAAAATATATTCTAAGAGGCTAACCTTAGCTAGTGGTACAGTTTAAATCATGGAGACTAACTTGAATTTAACTTGTACTGCCTTTTTAAACTACTAATGTCAACAACTAGTTATATGTGAGGAAACTATGAAGGAAATACAGAAAATGTCCACATGTTAAGTGCTTTGAATAATGTAACTTGTAACACCTGTCAGGGTAACTTTAATGTTGCGATAATTGGCTACACATTTTACAGAGACGACCAAAGCAGAACTGTATCTGTCTTTTTCCCTTTCACATGAATCAGACACATCAAAGTAGTCTAGACACTTTGGAGAGGGACATTGCAGACATGACGTACATATTCACAAGGCATTAGAAGCCTCACAAAGAATGCTGCTGTGACTTTACTTCAAGCGTCCCAGTTCTGTCAGATCTTTTGTCGGATCTAGACAATAGACGCTGAAAGACTATATTATATATATGTTTCACACTTACAGTATAGGACAGATTTAGTCTGCATCTTGTACTCGCAGTCTGTATTAGTCTCCTATTTATTTGTCACTATCCATAATAATATGGTTCACATTAGAGCAGCTCTCTAATAGGAAAGATGTTATACGATAGCAATATGCTAAAAGATGATGATGTTGTGTTGGAGTTTAAGGTCTACTCAGCATCTTTTCAGCTATATCGACACAAACTCCGGTTTTTGACTGTAAAGGTCAATGATCAAATCTATGGTAGTGGAAATGACGGCAAGGCAAGGTAATATAGCAGTCACGGATCAGACTCGAACCCGGTCTGGCCACGTGTGAGGTGAGGACTCTATCCACTATACCAGTCCATCACACCCCCTTATGCTAAAAGACAAGTGACTCGTAAAACCTCTTAAAACTTTAAATGTGATGATACTTAACCACAGAGGCATCAAATGAACAACTGGCTCAGACAGTTAAACTGGTATAATTATATGTCAAAACCCAACGCAACTATGGAAAAAGAACTCTTCATGTCACCCACCTCCACCTCCACTGATGTGATGATTTAATAGATCTTACGAAATGAATTCCCCATTATATCAGTTATATCAAACAGCCACTGTACACACTTATAACTTTCTTTTCTCCCTGTTCCATGCAGGCTTATTTCCATCATAGTATATTATACACCTTCACATACAAACATCGCTCACTGTATCTTCTCCATAATGACAGAAGATTAAAACATCACAGTTTCTCCTCCAGTAAAAACCGTCTGTGTATATAGTACACTCCGACAGTGAGTCAGTCCCGGGGGCCCGACACTGTGAGTCTAGTAGAGAGGCAGATAGGGCGGGAATACGGCCGAGACTGTCTGGGGGACGCATAGAAATAGTCCTTTCATGACCTAGATACCTCTTACATAATAGGTTCTTACACCCACAAGAGTCCATGGCTACTACTGGCCACTTAAAATTTGTAAGGAATTCTTTTATTGGCCCTCTATGAAAAAACATGGGGAATCCGTTTGATGGTTGTTTGGGTGCTGGCTGGTTTTTGGTCCTACCTGCCATAAACCAGTTGCTGCAAAGCATGCTGGGATGCGGGGTGGAATTCCCACCTAAAATGGTTGCTGGATAACAGTCCTAGTTTGAGCACCTAGTGGACTTGGACGTAATTACAGTCTAGCATAGGCAGAGCCACAACCTGAAATGCCAAAAGCCGTGCTAAGAAACTGCCGCCATTGTTTTGTATTGGCGTGGCTTATAGAGTCAAAAGCTCTTGCGGAAACTGCCAAGCAATTGTAAAGGGATATGTTTTACAGTCGTGTAGGAGTCCCAGCGTAAAACCTATGTTTTCGTATACTGCTTATGTTTGGCCTGAGTACAGTCCGCATTTCCATACACTACTCACACTGTCTAATCCATATCTCTCACTTCTTTTGTATTCGTTGTATTTTAAATGTGTATGATTTTCAATTAAATTCACAGCCGAGATTGCTAATTCATTAAGCACATGATGCATACATTGATTTCTATAATTATGGTACTGATTTCTATTTCCATAGCCTGCTTACACCGTATAAGCTATTCATAACGTAACGCAAACACAACATATCTCTTATCTCTGCTGTAACTACTCATACAGAAAATTATGTCATTCCTTTGCCAACTGTATCAATAAATAGATGTTTGCTTTTCATAAATCTTACACTGCTAATCTGTATTGTGGCCCAAATGTTTTGAAATACGTCAAGGTTTCGAGATGCGAGATGGTTGCTGAAACTCCTTCCGTAACACTGCTTTAGTAAACGATACCAAAATTATGCTATTGGAGGTACATTTATTTCCCCAAGTTATAAATTGATAGCCGTTCGGTTTTTCATAATTCTAGTGGAGGAATTTTATTATATGGCTTGAAAGTTTTGAGATACGTCAACGTATCGAGACGCATTGTGGTTGCTAAAACTCCCTATTGAGTAGCTTTATAGTGTTCTGTCACTTTTTTGTATTTTTAATATCTTAGATTACCTGAGATTGCTTATCCATTAGGAGCAAGATGCATGTATGGATTTCTATATGGTAATGATTTCGAAGATTTCAAAAGTAGTCCCAGCCGATCATAGTATCGTGGATACTTTTACTCACAGGCTAGTTTGGTAGAGTATTTGTATTCATCTCTCAATCTATTCAGTTTACTGAATGTGTGGAATGATTTCAGGTATTGCATTTATATGGTTTAGAATGACCATTATTGCAATTCTATTGCGCGGAATACGCTGCCCATAATGCTGCATAGTATAGAGGTGATCCCAGCAGACAATTATAAAAGAGGTCCATATATAATGGTGGAGGCATGCAGCAAAGCATTGTGCTTTGAATAGCTGACCAGTATTCGGCATTCAGTAATTCGAATATAAAAACAGTCAGGTTATTACGCGCATAGCATGTATAGCTATTGGCGCCCAGTTTCTGAATTTATCCATGAATGGTGTAGTCATACGCCATTTTAGAACTGTATTATGTTACCTTTATTTAAACCGCTCATACATCTAACACCATTCTTGGACCCGCATATTTTTTTAAGCAACTGGCACGATCCTCTCCTTACTCGGTAACCGATATTCAGCAAGATTCATTCCTTGCAGATGCAAGCCTTGTCATATACATACGGGGAAACATGAATAATTCATGTTTGTTCATACACATCTTTTTTACGAATTTGAAAAAAATATAAAAAAACAATGGGCTGTAAATTCACGTTCCATTGAGAAGGGAACGTTAGTGATGTAATGGAAATATTTTTAGTTACGTGAATATTCCTGCGGATGCTCATTCAGCGAAAACTCTGCATAACTATATATTACTACTGTAAAGACCCCATAATTATTAGCCCAGATTGACCCACCTCTAGTCTAAATGGCCTATACATATCATCATACAAGTAGGCTATCCACTAATTGCTGTAATAAGAGTACAACACAGTGTTGAACTATTTCTCTCCACATCACCAGCCTCGTTGCATCTGTATGAGTGGGCTCTTGAGTCCCGGCCACACTGCTTGACTCATCTTTTCACTATTTAAAATATATTAGTGTGAAGTCATAATTAAGATTCAAAAAGAAGAGAAAAAAACTCAACCAGTTGAGTTGGGGTCAGTCCTATTATGTGGCAGGCTTTTAACATTTTAGTCTCATCATTTTTCATAGCAGTTGAGTTGGGGCCTAGATCTTAAGAAGTACTCAGAAGATGTACGACTCGAGTGTCTCTGTGTGTGCAGTACAAAAGGCTATATTTTACCATAGCCTACAGCTGCAGTAATTGGGCCCCCACCTGTCGCCATGCTCTCCTGAGCTATGTGGCACAATGTCAGATCGTAACAATGACAACTTTAGGATTATACAACGACATCTGGAGTGCCGACCAAAGAAATTCAAGAATCTCTATTTTCATCCAACCTCCTCCAGAAAACACTCACGCACCTAGAAAATGATGTGTGAAAGTGAAAAAAATATACGTGACAGATTAGCGGAGGAAAATGTCCTTAAAAAGAATGTATGAAGTATGAATATTTATATGAAATACTTCATTATATCTACTAGAAAGAAATTGAAATTTAATTAGTGTTTTAACCACACACACACACAAAATGTCACAAATCTAAATTTTTGTGTTATTTCACAAATCCAAATTATGGTATCGTAGGCATAAGATGTGTAAGATTTCTTTGGTCGTCACCCCTGAATTATGATATCAATGTTACAAGACCCCTATATCCTTTTCTCTATTGGATCAAATTGAATTCTGTAAATTGAGGGAAGGTTACTAAGTGACTATATCCTGAAAAATTTACAGTTCATTTGCGTATACAGCATTCTAGATAGATTTATTTTGAGCGTGAAAAATGGCCCAATAACGATAAAAGTTGACCAGGGTTGATATCCTTGTTACCACAAAGACTATTGTAAAAACGAACACTTTAAGGCTGGCGATTTGTACCCCGCCGATCAATTGCCCATCAGTATCAAGTATAGAAATATATAAGTTTTAACCCTTTGCTGTTCTGCAATTTTGGCAGTTTCCCACAGAATTTCCAACCTCGGTATACATGACAGAATTTTACTCCAAAATCTGTATGTACCATGTCGAAATCTATATATCATCTGAAAGCTTATAATTCAAGGATAATTCTAGTGCTGATGAAATATGAAAAAATCTATCAATGGGTCATGTGACCTGGGTCATGTGACCCTTGATTTTTCAATATTTTGGGTAAATTTTTGACAATTTTCAAGAAATTTGTGAAAAAATGAACCAAATATTAATCTGAGATAAAAGGTTATTATTGATAAAATGTAGCCAGTGAAACTAGAATAAAAATGATATATGTTTTGAAAATATACACCTAATTGGTCTTATCAAATACATTACGTGAATATCGTCATGTTTACACACAAATTTCCAAAATTGACCGAAATTTGATTATAAATTTCATAAAATATAGATTCAGGGTAGTATTTGATATATAAAATGTCACAGAAAATATGTTATTTTGATACAATTATATGTATTTGTGATTTAACAGTTCACATATGCAGTGGAACAAGTTTTGTAAAACATGTTTTTCAAAATAGTAGCTACTTTGATAGCATATGCCACTCAGGAGATGCTGAATGCAAAAGCTAAAGTTATTTTGCATATATTTGGGATCAAAAGGAAATACAGGGAATTTTCCATTCCTGTAAAACATACTTCAATTCAAAGGATTTCTAAATATAATGATTTATTAATCACCTAGCACCATTTCTTTATCAAACTATATCATTTGTTTTGAAATAATAACCTAGTTTTATTTATAACACTGACATTTACAGTGAGTTTATATCAAAAAACAACTAAAAATGATTAGGTATTTTTCATTTTCTTAAAAAATGGATGATGTTGTACATTCAAAGTCATAAAAAATATTTATTGATATTCAATGATGATGAAAATAATTATAGGGGTGCAAAAAGACTTCAGCATGAATGAACACTGAAAAAGTCATTCAAATTCATTTAATATCAAGGAAATTATTCAATTTTTAAAATTTCGGACATATATGTCCGAAATTTGCATTAGGGAACAGCAAAGGGTTAATATGATCGCCTCAAAAAGCTCGCCGATTTTTGGTAGAACCGCTTGAACTCAAACCTTCTTTGCTTTTTTACTGAAGAGTATGCATGGAATGTACAACTGAGTCGCTAGTAATTACCTCCAGACTATTTACCCAGTGTTGGCACTGTCACTGCTGCCTTATGCATATTCATGAGTCGACATATCCTACCTACTTGTAAACACACGAAGTAAGTATGTTCGGGCTGGCAATGGTAATCCCCATATGATAGACTCAGCACTGGGAGAAATGTCCAGAATGCAAACAACATACAATGTGGAAACGTAACTCACCCAAGCAAGAAATCCATACATTATATTTCTGTTTAGTTCCGCTTTGGTTCTTGTTACATTATTTGATGGCACCCAAAAATGTGTTTAGAACCTGACATTGTGGCATTACATTGTGACACCATAATAACATTCTTGCTATGTTCTTTCAAATGAAAATAACATTATTATAATATTTTGTATGAACTAACTGTCAGCATGGGGCTGGGAGGTGAGTGTGTAGGTGTCCGTCAGGGCTGGGGGTCGTGTACAACCACTTTGGCCAGTGGGGGGCCTGTCAGCAGGGACTGGGAGGTTAGTGTGTGGGTGTCCGTCAGGGCTGGGGGTCGGCTACAACCACTCGGTCAGTAGGGGTCTGTCAGCATGGGGCTGGGAGGTGAGTGTGTGGGTGTCCGTCAGGGCTGGGGGTCGTGTACAACCACTCCGGTCAGTAGGGGCCTGTCAGTATGGGGCTGGGAGGTGAGTGTGTGGGTGTCCGTCAGGGCTGGGGGTCGGCTACAACCACTCCGGTCAGTAGGGGTCTGTCAGCATGGGGCTGGGAGGTTAGTGTGTGGGTGTCCGTCAGGGCTGGGGTTGGGGTACAACCACTCCGGTCAGTAGGGGCCTGTCAGCATGGGGCTGGGAGGTGAGTGTGTGGGTGACTGTCAGGGCTGGGGGTCGGCTACAACCACTCCGATCAGTAGGGGTCTGTCAGCATGGGGCTGGGTGGTGAGTGTGTGGGTGTCCATCAGGGCTGGGGGTCGGCTACAACCACTCCGGTCAGTAGGGGTCTGTCAGCATGGGGCTGGGAGGTGAGTGTGTGGGTGTCCGTCAGGTCTGGGGGTCGGCTACAACCACTCCGGTCAGTAGGGGTCTGTCAGCATGGGGCTGGGAGGTGAGTGTGTGGGTGTCCATCAGGGCTGGGGGTCGGGTACAACCACTCCGGTCAGTAGGGGCCTGTCAGCATGGGGCTGGGAGGTTAGTGTGGGGGTGTCCATCAGGGCTGGGGGTCGGGTACAACCACTCCGGTCAGTAGGGGTCTGTCAGCATGGGGCTGGGAGGTTAGTGTGTGGGTGTCCATCAGGGCTGGGGGTCGGGTACAACCACTCCGGTCAGTAGGGGCCTGTCAGCATGGGGCTGGGAGGTGAGTGTGTGGGTGTCCATCAGGGCTGGGGGTCGGGTACAACCACTCCGGTCAGTAGGGGCCTGTCAGCATAGGGCTGGGAGGTCGGACGACTTGTTGGTGGGTTTGCTATAAGTATAGAGGAAGCTGTATTCCAGCCCACGGTCCAACCAGCTTGAGACTTAACAGAAACGTACTGCAACCATACTTTTTAAGTCAGTTTGCTACTTACTAAGATGGCACATAGCAATTGCATTAGTGATGGTGAGGTTGAAGCCTCACGAAATCAGAATGTTATTATCACATTATTTCTAGTGAGGTTAGGACGAAACCAAAACAGAACATTATAAGGACATTCTGCAACATCATGGCAGTATGTTCCGGCACATAATTGGAAGTCATCAAAAGAACGTAACAAGAACCAAATATAGAACCAACCAGAACATTGCTGCAATGTTATAATAACGTCACATCCTTAGCTGGGGCCCCATCGAGATAGTTTTCATGTTTTCCTTGCACCCAGTTTGAGGTTATCCATAGTGAGGAACACTTCTGTGAATTTGAAGTGAACCCCAGTATGTAGAGAACACTGAACCTAAACTATACATCTACGATTAGTAAGGGCTGTTTGCCAGGAATGATGCCGACCATGCTGACAAGGGCAATTTTATTGTCATTTGATGTTCCTCCAAAGAATCAGATAGTGCCATGATCCAAATGAACAATGCATCCGATTTATCAAACTAAACAGTGGACAGTAGATCTACTGGACGAACCTTTCCAGTAATGGTGACCGTTAAAAGATAGTATACAAACAGAATGTCAGATAATACTATCTTACCCCTGAATGTCATCTAGGATATCCAAAATCACAATTCCGCAAGCTCATATTATACGATAAATCACTTTAAATGTAATGTCCAGTCAGAATCAGACTCTAGCAATCCCAAGGGGCTCTCTGAGAGTCGTCGAAGGAGCTTTTGTAGCGTTCGAACATTTCTTTTTTTTTTTTCTTTTTTTTTCAATTTTTATCGTTGTTGTGTTTTTGTTGTTTGGGGAACTAGGTGGGGTTAGGGTGGTGCCTCTTGTTACTAGATGGGATCTGTCGGGGTGTCCTGGTAGAGAAGTAGGGATCAGGTTCATTACGCAGGCTTCAGGAGAACTTAGTGTAGCACCCTGTTTTAAAGTTTGTTCCCATTTGGGCCTACAGAAGTGTCCAGGGTTGATGTGAGGGGTACAATCGGTCTAATGCGGGTCTGTAATGATTGACTCTCAAATACGTTATGTGGAGAAAAAGCTGTTTTTCTTCGGTTTACATAATTGGATCTGCCCAACTTGGAATTAGGACTTCTCTCTACTCTCATAGATCTGTCTTTCCAGTTTTTTCCCTTTAACCAAGAGAGCAGAGAAAGTTTAGCAGCTCGGCAGTGTTAAATTTTACACGATGCTAACAGACATTTATTTGAGGAGCACAGCGTGATATGGACGGATTCTTTTATATCCGAAATTTGTACCAAACATGCAGAAATGATTCAACTATGCAATAATGTATTGCACCTATCCTGAACGATGTTTGCAATGGGTTTAGTAAAAAAGTGCATTGTTTTTAGAATATTCATTTATTAAGCATAATGCATTTTGACCCGAAAATATAATAACAAATACACACAAAAGAAAAGTGTTAGAGGAGAATCAGTTGGCGTTTTTAGAATCATGTACCAATTATCTTAATAACCATTGAGATATAATTTCTGCTCCGCATGATTTTAATCTCAGAATTTATTTTAACATAAAAACATGTCAAATTACAAGTATTCTGTAAGTGCTGCTCTCCTTGCAATTGCATATTGTAACCATTAGGCTGGCCCCCACACTGTAGCTGCAATATGAGTGATGTTTTCACATCATTACCAAACTCCATGCTCCTTATTTCATTTCCTATCGATTTTCCTGTTAACAGGATTCGCCAAGAAAAATATTTCCTCTCGGTTCATTTTTCATGTCTTCTTATCGCGGCGTACAGAATCCAGCGGTCTGACCGTTAACTTTATTTATCTTAATTTGAATGTTCACTAACAAGGCCAACTTTCTGCAGGGGGTCCAGACAATACCCTGCACGCTTGTATTTAAAGTGTGTTAATTGATTATAAGCTCTCAGGGACAAAACACAAGACTCGGAGCAATTATGTCTCTGCCCGATTCCAGGCTGTTTTGCTTGGGCGCACCGCCTGAAGTTAGTTTGTTACACAAAGTTTTGGGTGGTATTACATTACACGACTTAAGCTGCGATATGATGATGTCGCAGAGAAATCACATGTATTAGAGACAATTTTCGTTGTTACACCTGTGCAAAATACTCCAAATTGCCAATTTCAAAAAATATAATGTCTCCTGTGTGCGAAGCGTCTGTGATATCCTCATAATATGCCAATGGCTCAAGTCGTGTAGTGTAATAGGCCCTAAATGGGGAGGGGTGGGCAGAACGGCGTGTGTGTGTGTGTGTGTGGGGGGGGGGGGGGGGCTTGTAAGCTTCAAATACAAAGGTCTCAACTGTAATTCTCTCTCGATTAAGTTTGCAATTTATTATCCAATTTAAAAAATCATGAGGGACTAATATTTTGAATGAAGAACTGGGGCAATTGTTAGATCTGCGAACTGGCCATAACAAAAACATTGCTGCAAGAGTTTGAATTTGCTATGCAAAGTATCTAAGGAACAGGGATAATTGCTCCTCATTGAAGTAAATGACAATGGCAATAGAGTCAGGACAAAACATCTAGACTGGGCACTTACCTCTTACGGCATGTAGAGCACCATTCTGTTCTTTTTGTTTACAAATATTTTCCACCTTTTCCATACAGAAACTATCTAACTAAAGCCTATATTCCACATGCTGATTTTGCAGCTGATTTAAGAAATCAGCAGTTGGAATTGAGGTTCAATATAGAAATGTTATGTTTCACTTGAAAGGTTAAAATTCTGTTTTGAATGGTATATAGGGTGTATGGTTTCATGTCCAATTATCAGTGAAAATCGAACAAAACTAAATCGCCAACATCAAAATCGGTATGTGGAATACAGGCTTAAAACTAGGTGAAACATAAGAGATACATTGATATGGGTTGAGCAGGCACTCTGAAGAAAGTAAGTAAGACCTTAGAAGTTCAAAGTTGATTAATCCCAAGAAGTTGCAATCTCTGACAACTCCCCAACTCAGGCGCCATTATCAGATGCCATTTCAATTAGAGCCCTATCTGGCTGGGGTTGGCCCACAAGGAGTGACGTTCTGCTCGATATGGGAGGCCGGTCTTAGTTGGCTGTGGTTGGGGCTCGGTTTCACGCCTAGATAAGCTGGTATCAGTTGTACAGGATGTCGATTGAGGCGGGGATAGGCCTGAGTCAGCTGTCGGTCTGACGGCCCCCCAGACAGCCCGGAGACGACTCAAGCCTGTATTCCACTAGCTGATATTTACCAACAGTTATTCAGTAATTTATTACTTTTAACCAGTAATACGACAAAAGACCACACATGCTACATATCATTCGAAAGAGAATTTAAAGACCATTTTAATGATATGTAACATGTATATGATTCAGTAAAATTCGAACCGACGATTTTTGATATGGAGAGTAAAATCGGCTAGTGGAATACGGCCTTCAGTGGGCAAAGAAGGGGTGGGGTGGGGTAGCAGTGGGGGGGGGGGAGGGGGGTCTCTCCGGTTACTGCCGCCCCTCCTGCCGGCGGTAGGTGCTGATAGGCTTGTTATCTGGGCGAGCTGCTCATAGCTACTCCTGGAGCCTATAATCCACTATGAGATTTTGACTATCTTGAACTGAGCGATTTGTACTATCTTGAATATGGCGATTTTAACTACCTTGATTTCAACAATTTGTTATTAGATGTATGGATGGAACCCCTGCATGTCACATATAATTTGAAACGGAATATGAAATCTATATGTAATAATATTATGTCTACATGTCTACATCCTTATTGCCGCTGGCAATTTCTGAACTTGTGAATAAAATCGTGGAAATAGCAAGTCAATCTACATTCCATATGCCAATTTTGCCACCAATTTTAAAAATTGACAGGGAAAATAAAGGTTAAGTTTAGACATGCTATATAATTATCATAATTAATAGGTTTCATAGCCTTTTTTGTATGTCGTATTATAAGTATGGTTCAACGCAATATCCTTTGAAAACATCAAACAAATACAAAATTGGAAGCGTCAAAACCGACCTGTGTAATACAGGTTTGATAATAAGGACTTATCAGAGACATGAAGGTGAGTTTAGAATTATCTTTTACATGGTATGTAGCATGTGTGGTGTCTGGTATGTTTTTGATAGAAACTTGGCAAAAAACAGTTGTCAAAATCGCCTAGTGGAAGACAGACTCTAGGGAGAAGAAACCCTAAAAGGTTGATGCTGTTCTTATTGCAACTGACGTCAGTATTGCAACTGCAGATTCTGTCTTCTTTCGATAATGAAATAAATAGTATCGCTATCACATTGCTAGTGCAACGTATCCACAATATGGTAATCTACAATCTATCTAGGGATATCATATTGGCGATACATGATCATAAGGATATTGCTGATCAGGTTAGTACATTTCAAAGATGATGTCCCGGTGCGATAATCTTATGTCATTTTCGATATCATTTATATATTGACGTAGTCCAATAGAACATATGGCAGTGAATAAAATATTAAATTTTCAGGTAGGCTATTCTTATCCAGGAAGGCTGATTGAACCTGCGAAAGCAAGTAGCAATCCACGATTTATGGAATGTTTGTTCATTATTATCTTTTAGGCGAAAAATGTAATATATAGGAATATTATGAGCCTCTGAGGGTTCTGGGCTTATTTTTCATATCCTTGATTTTCATCATTATATCTAATTCAGGACCATAATCATATTGTTTTAAAATAGAGTTAAAGTAAACAAAAATAGCCACAAATAAGTCCATCCCATTCGTCTTCATTAACTGTTTGAAAACATTCATAAGGAGCTGATGGTGCATTAATATGAGCAAGGATGATAGCACAACATAGCACAACATAGCTGCTTTTTATAGGAAACTTTGAAGCCAACTTGGTATTGATGGCATTAAGAGCTTATAATTTGATCTATCTAGAACCAAATGTCGTGAATCTGAATAACGCAAAATGCAAGTTGAATATAAAATTAAGCTAAGAAGAGAACACCGGAAAGTTATCTGCAAATCATGTACAAATTATATTGGCTGAAAATTTATGTTTTAATCAAAATCTTATTGAACTTCAACTCATTTCCTATTCTGGAATCCAATGCAATGTTATAGTGCCTTCTGGTTCTACCTTTAGCTTTCAATAGACAATGCTGTTATTTTTCAAAACAAGAACAGACAATAGTGTTCTTGGCCTGTCTGCAGTTACATCTACCTTTGTATCCTATGTGAAGGGGAAACAAATGAATTGATGAAAAAGGCACAACCTTTGTTTTTCAAGGTGACATATCCCTGTGGTATAATTGTAGCTGGACGAGGCAGTGATATCCCTGGTCAAGACCACAATGAATCAGAAAAGTCAGAGAATGAATTTTTTTTTTCATAAATGAAAATAACTGTCATTTATGGAGATTTTCATACAATAACATATCCCTGTGGCACAGGTGCTCAATACAATTATAATAGAAACACATAGAAATTGTTATACGTACCTGAAGGTAGACTTGGCTTAGTAGGTTAATTCTGAAGCCTGCAGCACTATATGATTTGTGTTGCAGCCTTTCAGTACAATCCTACCTTCACTGTACTGTTCATGACCTTTAAGATTCTTATAAGACCACCCACATTATTTCAATTCATTATCTATTAGCTGCATCCCCACTTGGCTGACAAGTGCGGGCACCTAGTTCAGCCAGTGTTAAACCTCTCCTTCGAATGCAACTATTGGTCCATTGACATATCTAATTGTAGTGCTTGAAAAGGTTTAACACAATTGTCAGCCATCTAAACTAGTAAGCTGCATTTGTTGGCAAAGTGAGGACATGGCTTATGTCTTTAAAATCCATTTTGAGCATGAATTTATTTTTATTCTTTTCACTTTAACTTTAACAACTTCGTTTTTATCCTAAGCCTAATAGTCAAACTTTTGGACTAATAAAGGTGGATTCGTTTTTTTATATTTTGGCTTTCACTAGAGTGGTACAAACCAATCGGTTTACATTGAATGAGCCCTCTGTCAGTCGGTGAAACCCAAGCTGATGTGCCTGGGGGACCTGCAGAGGTGGTAGAGGTGGCTGTTGCACCCATACTGGAGGGCTTCACGGGTTGTATGTACGTGGTGCAGACCAAGGGGGCACAAATCAATGGTTATTGCCCTGGTTTGCACATACCGTTTAGGGATTTAGCCTGAGACATAGGTGAATGCAAATTGGGGCACTAACAATTATTGTTGATTGTGCCTGTGTTCTGTACTTAATTTATTCTATATCAATTACACAGAGAATGTTGAAATTATTTACTGACAAGATAAAAAGTGGCATTAACATTCACAGACAGGCATTATTGCCCTCGGGGCAATAATGGGTCTTTTATTCATCCTCTTCTGAGATGGCAGGACAATAATGAAGGTATAGCAGATTGAATCCTGATATAACATAAAGACGGCAGATCTCATGGGTCTCACAGACAGGATACCCTACAACCAGCTGTGTGTTTGATGGATTGGGTAGTCCTACATGTAGCAGGCTGTATTCCGCATACCACTTTTGAAGCTGCTGATTTTTCATTTGGTTGACTTTCCTGAGAATATGGTATGAAACTGTACATCCTATATACCATTTGGAAGAGAATTACAAGACCTCTCTAATGATGTATAGCATTTTTAGGCCTATATTTGACCTTTATTCACACTGCCAATTTTTAAATTTTGGCAGCAAAATTGGTATGTGGAATACAGGCTTAACGGGCCATGTGTTGGCTCCTGCAGCAGGGTCCATAGCGTCTAAAACAATTCGATCTCAGAGGAAAAATGAATCTAACACTCACATTGCTTCTGTATAATTTATTTCCTTTCACCCCTTCTATTTCTTTATTACTTGACATACATCAGTATGCCAAATGCATATTGGGGTTTGGAATATTTCTGAAAAGATTTGAACACACACTTGATTAGACAAGATTATATACTTTTTTCAGATTGATTCCTCCTCTAGGCAATTTGTTCTCTGACAGTCACCTTCCTATCTTACACAATCGCTGGCTCCATCTTCATTTATTTCCCCTTCTTTGCCATTCAAGTCACGAGATAAATGATTGCCGATACTGTTATCTTTATGATATAGGCCTACTCATTCAATTCAAAGATGTCTCTTTGTCTACTGACCCATGTGTTATAAGCTATTGAAAAAGGTATAAACCATTTGGTATAACATGGGTTTAAAACTGTTAAGTTAGACTTGTAAAGGTCCTACGTAAATGGAAGACCATTTGTATAAGTGAGTGTGGTTAAACAATAAAATACAAATGCAAAATAAGTTGAAATGGTGAAAATCATAATATTGAATAGATCAATAATGTTTTTTCCCAAACTAACAAAAGATCATAAACATGGGCTCAGTGCACCCTTTTAGGGAATATGACATCCCCTGCACGGCCTCTATACAAGCCCCGTTTTCTCAAAAGAGTTATGGTTATTCCTCATACCCAGTAAGCAACATTTGTGGCGATGGGTAACTGGGAAAATTGTCCTTGTCATTGCTGGGCAACTAACATTAAGCAAGTTTGATATTTTACCGGTAATTTTACCAGCGATTATAATCCCCATCGTCCATGAGTCGTATGTACCTATAAAGTACAGACCAAGGAGGCACAAAGCATTGTTATTGCCCTGGTTTGCATTAAAATTTTAGGGATATAGCCTGACACATGGTTGAAGACAAACTGGGGCAATAATGATTGCTGAGTGCATACATAATCTGTGCTTGACTTATGCTATATCAATTACATAGAAGATGTTGAAATTTTCTACTGACATCGCAAAAAGTGGCATTAACATTCACAGACAGGCATTATTGCCCTCTGGGGCAATAACAGATCCTTTATTCATCCACTTCTGAGAGGGCAGGACAATGGTGAAGGTATAGGGGTTGGAATCCTGATATAGAATAAAGACTGCAGTTCTCACGGGTCTCACAGACAGGAGGCCCTACAAACAGCTGTGTGCTTGATGGATTGGGTATCCCTACATGTAACAGGCCATGTGTTGGCTTCTGCAGCAGGCCCCTTAGTGTCTAAAATAACTCGATCTCAGAGGAAAAATGAATCTCACACTTAAGCCCTAATTGCACTATGCGTTGGGTCTTCTTCGCATTGGTCAACATAACCCAACGTGAATGATTTGCGTTGGGGCCGTATTAAGGGTATATTACACTACACGTCAGGTCCCAACGCAACCCAATCTGACCCAATGCAAACCATATTATACTAAGCATTTTGGGTCGCGCTAGGTCATGTTGAATTGCATTGGGTCACTTTGGTGCAATTTTGCTATATTACACTATGCGCTTGATGCTTTCGTATGCGTTGGCTATTCACTTTAAATTTGGGGCAAAATTGTGAAAACGGGAAGCATCCAACGCATAGTGTAAATTATGGCCTTTACATCGCTTCTGTATTCTTTCATTCCTGTCAGCCCCTCTGTTCCTTTGTTACTTGACATACATCAGCTAGCTCACTGATACAGCCAAACGTAATTTGGATTTGAAAGATTTCTGAAAGGATTTGAGCACACACTTAATAAGACTAGGTTAGATACTTTTTCAGATTGATTCTTCCTGTAGGCAATTTGCTCTCTGACACATATCTTTGTGTAACTATAACATTTTTGATGTAATACTGCCTCAAAAATGTAACAAGTAAGCACCTGTTAAAGGAGCACTGTCAGTGGCTGACCCCCACTGGCCTCGAACCCCTGACCCTGAAGCCTAAGGCCCAGACGGCTACTTACAGACCCTGTCTGCTTTAATTTGGCACATCCGGGCTCTGAGGCCTCGGCCGTCACGTGACGTGGGGGCAGCTGTCACTTGTCGCCACCAGGGGGCCGGGTGGCGCTGCGGTAGGGACGGACACGCCCCTAGGGGACAGGGAGGGGAGGGGTTAGTTGGCTGGGGAGGAGTGCTAATACACTGAGAAAGGGAGGGGGGGGGGGGGGAAGTAAAATTTGATGATAAAAGGCAGAGGGGAGGAAGATATAGGACACAAATATTTAAATCATACTAAGACTTTAAAGTGTATTGTAATTGCTCCATTATTCGCTAGAATTGTCGTCCTAATCTTGAATAATTTTGCAACCGTTTTATCATACAATGTCTTTCCATAAAACACAGACACAGACACAGACACAGACACACACACAGACACAGACACACACACACACACAGACACACACACACACACACACACACACACGTTTAAACCAGTTTAAGCCTCAGTATCCTCCTGACTAGTCATCGCCAGTCATAAGGAGAGACCTCTCAGCTCGTGATCCCTTCTGTTGTTGTTTGTCTGAGCTACGATTAGCGTTTGGGTAACTTAGTGTAGATATTGCTTCATGTTTAATCAAATGCAACGGCATTATGTAGTTGTGTAAGCTGTACCCATATATTTAAACCAGATATTTTTGTTATATAAGGGGTGACGACTATAAAAAGTTCTCGATAATTATCGCGACCAAAACGCTGTCCTTCAACCTTTCACAATACTCAAAAAGTGTCGCGAAGGCTTCGTAATCATATCAAGAGTTGAAGAAGAAATTCTGACGACATTGGGATTTCAAATTCTGTTGTTTTACAAAGAGTATGATGTAAAAAGCATTATAATTATGTGCTCAAGGTATAACTCTGTATAAATGAATTTTGATTAAGGAAAGAATAAAAAAAATATGGACAATTTGGTGATGACATTAACCAAAAATGTGATATTGTCAATAGTTTTCAAAATAATTATCGTAATATTTTTTATCGTCGCCATTCAAAGAAATAAAAGGGGGTTTCTCCCCATTCCCCGCGGAGTCTCCAGGGTTAAAGTGGGGCCCAGGGTGAGGTGTGGGGTAAGGTGTGACGTCGTTCCCACGGCCCTAACCCGCCCACCCTGGAGGAGGATCAGGGGGGCAACCTCTCATCTCCTGTAACAACAAACAACAACCCCCCCCCCCCCCACCACCACCACCCTCTCCTCCCATCTTCTCCTCATTCTCTCAAATCAACCCAGCCCTATCCTCTCTCCCTTCACTGCACACAAACTGACACGAACAAGAATAATTAAAGGACAACAGGCCCCTATTACAGTAAACTTGAGCTGATTATATTGGGTGTGATATGATGTTATTACAGAAACATCACATCTGGAAGTGATATAGTTGTTGAAAAATGGTGATTTGGAGCCTCACCCATAATAAAAACAATTTCTAATATGTGCAACTTTTCTGTGACATCATCAAACACAGGGATAGTTTTCTTTTGATATATATGGTGTCATTTGCATTTCTTCTTTAATAAGTTGTGTTCAACTACTGTTTACTTTGGCGAGAGAGACAATCATGAGTAAGCAAGAAAACTCGGGCAACGTAGGAAAAGAGAATTACAAGTTCTGTATTGACAAACCTGTAACGTCTACTCTTGGCTTCTTTTCAGGTTCCTAGATTCACTCGACGGACAGGGAATCTCCTCACCTTGAGTAAGGACGGCACCTCGCCCCTTCTAGCTACAACTACTCAACCTAAGTAGGGAAAACTACTTGCCACGAGTAGGGACAACTTCTTTCCCCAAGTAGGGACAACTACTTGCCTAGAGTAGGACTACAACTACTTGCCACACATACGGACAACTACTTGCCTCGAGTAGGGACAACCACTCGACCCTGGAGCTCGGATACCATTCAAACATAACACATTCTACAACCTGTGCTTGGGTGGTAGAAAATTACAGAGATGAAAATGGATTACCACAATACTTTGGCATAGAATCATCACACACTAGCTATAGCAAAAAGGAAATTGTGAATGTTAATATAGCATAACAGAGGTATGATCATCCTAAAAGCCTAGGAAAAGGAGGATTTTTATTGGTGTTTCATTGAAACCGATTGAATATATTGTGTTAATCCCTTACTGAATATGTGTTCAGATTGAGAATCAAAACTTCGATCGTGGAATACCTGTACCACCAAAGGCCCAGTGACCCTTCCAGGGGAGCCCAATTATTACAAGCCCACGAGCCTCCACGTAGATCCGACGTGTGAATGAGTGGCTGTCAGGTCTCATCACGTCACTGATATAAGCCTATCTAGGTAGTTTGTGTGTCCCAAATAGTGGATCTTAGGCTTGACTATAGGCCAATAAGGGCTGAGAGGGTGGGGCTGCCCACTCCTGACACCTCCAGTAGTGAAACAGGTCAACCAGAAGGGCCCCACACCCTGGAGGAGGCCCCCAGCTAACTTATGTAAATTGAGTGGGGCCCACTTAGTGCTGGAGGAGAAACCGATGAAAGCCCTGGGATCTGTTCCCTAGCAACGCTCCTATTTCACCCGCTAAAAAACCTATTTCCAGCCGACAGAAAGGCCAATCAGCCCCTGAGTGGATAGCTAGCCCTATCTGCCTAAGTGGCCATCTTGAGTGGTCAGTCTGAGGAAATTAAGTGTGGGGCAGGGGGGGCTGGACACTCTCCTGGTGCTGTGGTCAGCTGGTCAAGACGCTGACCCCTAGTGGTCAGCCCGCCAACCTCTCCCCCCCATCTGAGTGGGTGTTAAAACCACCCAGACACTGGAGTAACCATGGTTACCACCTGGACGCCGTACTACCACTACGGACGATGCGCATGCGCACTGGAGTTCGGCCTGGTGCTGCTGGCCTTGACCTTGGTCACACAGATATCAGGTAGGTGGCGCTGTTTACTCAGTCACGTGACTGAATTTCCTTTGATTTCCAGGGTCACAATGGACAGACGTGTTCTCAATATAGATGAACATGTTTTCTTAATGAATACTACTGTTTTCTTTTTCTTTATTTTTAGATATCGTATTTCAACTACATGTCATCTTCAGGCTACTTATACTCATAACTATGATATACCTAGCTTTCTTCATGATGCAATTTGTTATGTATACCTGGCCAGTTACAGCACAACTACTCAAAGTGTATTTCTACCACCGGAGGTGATTTAACTAAAATCATATGGCATTACGTTTTTAAGTGTCTATGTATAAATATGCGGGCGTAGGAAAACATCTTCTGGTAGTCTTTACTTATATCAACTTTACTATCTGCCAAACTCCAACTATGAACTGGGATGTCGTTGTAAAGTTTATTAAGGCGAATGGTGGGAAGGGGCGAAGAGATCAAATGCTACTGGTCATGAGATAAGGTCAGATACCACTTGATAAGAAGATTCCTGGACGACCTGGAAATATGGATAACCATTGAGATAAAATAATTAGTACAAAATCGTTTTGAGTGTGTTAACGGTTGAAACAAAACTCCATCTTTGTTCTATACGTTCCGCCATGTTTAACTTATTCATCAGCTGTTGCAATGGTACAGGTTAAAAAACATGAGCAGTATTTGTTACATGCTGGAGGAATATTTATGTGATGTATGTACATATCTGAGAAAGATAAATGTACCTAATTTGAAATACTCAGCATTCCTGTCAGAATTGCTCAACATAGAGCCTTCATTCGCCTCTGGTCACCCCTACCCCTCCCCCAAGCAAGAATATGACATTATTATAATGTTGCAATAACATTCTTTTGTGTTCTGCTTTGGTTCTTGTTACGTTATTTTGATGGCACCCAAAAACATCTTTAGAACCCAACATCGACATTATAACATTCTTGTGACATTCTTGTAACGTTCTTTCACATTATAATAACATTCTTTATTAGTAAGGTCTCAACTTCACTAAAATTGAATGCTATTACAACATTCTCTTTTTTAGTAAGCCTCAACTTTACCTAAAATATCGTAACTGTTACGTAAAAATTTGGCAGGTTACAGACTAACCAAAAAAGTACAGTTGCAGAATGTTCTTTCCAGCCAGTGTGACGTTTTAATAATGTTGCAGCAATGTTCTGTGATGGTTCTTGTTATGTTGTTTTGATGACTCCAATTACGTCACTGCCACCTACTGCTGTGACGTTGCACTGCAACATTATTATAACATTCTGGTTATGTTCTTCAACCTAAACAGAATGTTCTTATAACATTCTGTTTGGTTTCGTCCTAACCTTACCAAAAAATGATGTTATAATAACATTCTATTTTGGTGAGGTTTCAACTTCCCCCAAATAATGTAATTGTTATGTGCCATCTTAGTAAGTAACAAACTGACTAAAAAAGTATGGTTGCAGAATGTTTCTTTTACATTGCAAGCTGGCTGGGTTGTTACGTCGCTGCTTGGCTGCGCCCCAGCCGCCCCTGGCCGTGTTGGGAGGGGTGGGGTCCCAGTGGTCGTACATTGGAGGACTGGCTGTATGGGTAAAGGTCCTCTTTACCATTACGGGGGCAGTTTAGACGGTCTGGTTAGAGTATTTTCAGAAAAAGCTAGACTTTATGTATTCGGCATACATTGTACGAGTTTCACTGCTGATTTGACTTGTTGTTAGAGACCTTGAAAGTGTTGGAAGTTGTCAGGAAAATATTTGATTGTTTTCTCTCTAGATTTAAACGCTAGAAGTCGACAACCCTTGAAATAAATACCAGTCCTTTTCTCTCTAGAATATGAATTTAAAATATTATCGTATGACAATGTAAATCCTTGTACAACTGATTATTAGGAAGATTATTGGAGAAAAGGTAACAATAGTAATCACTGAGGCACTCCTCTTTCTCTTCATCTGGGTAAATGTGTTTAAACCATGCAGTACCATGCAACAGTCGGTGGTTGGGTAGTAGTATAGGAAAATGGTTGTAAATGTGCAGTCATCTAGCTTCTGATGCATCATTTTAGTATATCAACTCTTGACTGATGATGATGATTGTTGGGGTTTCTAGCTTCTGATGCAAATGCAATAAAAAGAAAAGGATGAAATTAATAGGATTAATAGGATGCAAAAGATAAGAGGTGGGAAATGTGGAACAAGTACAAAGAATGATCTGATCAGATTCTCCAGTGTGAAATCAAGATGCCCATAACACCAGGGATAAACTGACATAAAGCCAAACATTAAAAAAGGTAAAGATCTTTGTGCTGGGCAAGCTTTTGACTCATGCTCTGAGGTTCAGCAACGAGTATGAGATGGCCAACTTGCATGCTTAAGCCCCATTACAATGTGGTTTTTACTCAGTGATCTTACAACTGCTTTCGGCTATGTTCTGTCATCTTACGCGGTCTGTAGTAAACTCTATGTAGGATATAACTTGATTTCAATGGGAACAAAAGATGCATACATGGCTTGCACGACTGTTGAAGGGAATACAATTACTCCATTGCAATTTAATGCACATTCAGTCCTCACATTGGAAGTGGTTTTAACACCATTCATTTTTGTTGCCAACTTCGACGAACTAATGGGTATTCAGATGAATGCGTTTTGAAGGAAGCTTCAATGGGCCTGTATGTGTTATAAGAACCCTGTCTCTCAATGCCAGAACTAAGTGACATTGAATGTACAGTTTCCTGAGTGGCCTCTTTCACGAGGGAGAATGCCACACTGTCAGTACTGACAGTAATAAGTGGGACATCCGCACACAGCAACAGGTCTTAGGTCTTCCCTTTGTAGGCGTAAAGCCCCATACTCACTAGCTAACTTTTACACAATCGGCCGACTGATCGGCGCTAGAATCAGCCAATTTTAAGGAAGAATCTGCTGATTTTAGCACCAATTCAGATCAAACATACACATTTCAACATGGTATACCTACAGGTGATCATAGGAATGGGCCGATTTTATCACCGATTGTAATGGTCGCTGTCGCCCATCACTGCTAAAGTCACTTAGTGGGTATGGCCCTCAACTGTCAAAGGCGACGGACACATGGTTTTAAATCAAATTAGGCCATCTTAGGCCTATAAGGTTTCCTTAAAGTTCGGCAGAGTTTCTACAGAACTCTGTCCGCATTGTTCACGCAAATCACATCTTTGTAACCAAAGCCGTTCCCTAAAAGGTGCCACCTTCACTCCCGCCTTCTCTCTGTAACCCCCCACCTCCTTCCCCTCTCTAACAGTGTCTAAAGTTTCTCATTATAAGATACTCCCACTAGGTGACGCTGCAGAGGCTTCCCTTTAGTGCCCGTATGTAGCCTGGCAATGAAGACTCCCCCTGGGGGCGAAACCATGAAACAACAACCTGCCACCTGAAAGCGCGCCAAAGGCACAATACTCCTTCTTTTAAAATTCCCGACCCTTTTTCTGAGATTTAATCAGATTTCCGTCTTTCAATTAAATCTTTCTAATTAGCCTTGTAAGATGGAACCCGCAACCTTTGCAGTTCCATAAACCACATGGCCGTCAAAAATGGTGGGAAGCCCGTCGGTTCTATAAGCCACCTTAATTAGTCTAATTAGTGGTATATTGAAGTCTCCCTCAGAGCAGAGCCTCCTCCAGTGGCCGTTGGCGATGTACAGCGTCTACCAGGAGCAGGGTCTGGGTGAATACCCTCCCCACCTATTGCCTATATACAACCCCCTTTTGGGTTACCACCCCCCCCCCCCCCCCCCACCACCACCACCAAATATTGGCTATAAACAACCCTAGTTGTGCTCGTCCTCAACTATTGGCTATGAATAGTCTCCAGTTGGGTTACTACCTACCCCCCACATTGGCTCTGAAATACCCCTTAGTTGGGTTACTACCCTTTTCACCAATTGAGTATTAATAATTCCTAGTTGGCCATGGGTTACTACTTTCCCCACCTATTGGCTATGAAACACCCACGAGTTGGGTTACTACCCCCCCACTATTGGCTATGACTCTCCAGCTGGGTTGAGTCCCCACCAGTTGGGTTAACAAGTTTCTAAGACAAGAGTCCCAATAAGCCCATCCCACATCGGATATATCCCGACCTATTGGCCCTTTTTGGGTTACTACCCCCGACTACTGGCTATGAAAAGTCCCAAGTTGGGTTTCTACCCTCCGACTACTGGCTATGAATAGCTTCCAGTTTGGTCACTACTGTCCTCAACTATTGACTATAAGTAGCCCCTGTTGGGTGTCCACCTTCCTCAACTATTGGCTATAAAGAGCCCCAGTTGAGTTACTCCTTTCCCAACCTATTGGCTTTGAAAAGGCCCCAGTTGGGTTACTACCTACCCCACCTATTCTATGAAAATCCCCCTAGTTGGGTTACTACCTTACCCCAACTATTGGCCATGAAAGGTCCCCTGGTTGGGCAACTACTCTCCCCGACTATTGGTTGTAAACAAACCCCTATTGGCTATGAATAACCCCCAGTTGGGTTACTACCCTGCCCGCCTATTGGTTCTAAAAAAACAATTTGGGTTACTAACATCCCCAGCTATTGGCTACAAAAAGCTCCAGTTGGGTTACTGCCCTCAACTATTGGTTATGAATAGCCCTTAGTTGGATTACTACCTTCCCAACTATTGGCTACAAATAACCCCAGTTGGGTTACTACCTTCCCTACCTGTTGCTCATAAACAGACCCTCGATGGTCATGGGTTACTGTATACCTTCCCCACCTATTGGCTATGAAAAGCCCCCTGTTGGATTGGCTATGAATAGCGGCATAGTTGGGCTACTACCTTCCCAACTATTGGCTATAAATAACCCCTATATAGTTGGGTTACTACCCTCCCCACCTATTGGCTATAAATCCCTAGTTAGGTAACTACTCACCACACCTATTGGCCAGGGAAAGCCTCCAGTTGGGTTACTACCCTTCCAACCAATTGGCTTTGAAAAGCCCCAATTTGGGTTACTACCATTCCCACTATTGGCAATAAATTGCTCCCATTTGGGTTACTACCTTTCCCACTATTGGCTATAAACAGCCCCCTTTTGGGTTACTCCCCCTACCCACCTATTGGCTATAAATAGCCCCCAGTAGGGTTACTAACTTACAGACCTGTGAATAAAAGATCTGTCATTGCCCCAGAAGGCAAAAATACCTATTGATGCTAATGCCGATTTTTATTAAACATTTCAACATTTTCTGTGTAGTTGCTGTAGAATAAATCAAGTACACTTTACAATTATTGTTATTGCCTCAATTTCCACACATCTCTGTTTGGGCTAAGGCCCTCAACGGTATGTGCAAACCAGGGCAACAACAATTGCTTTGTGTTCCCCATGCAATTATTCTGCACTATAGACATTGTGCAGATGACGTCAAAATAGCCCAAAATGGACTAGGCGCCATCTTGGTGATCAATTTAAAATTCATGTCATTTACATGTTATGAACATCCTGAACACTTATTTATGTGAAATATATTCAGAATATTCATACCATGGCATATTGGACAACTTTATCTGACAAAATGTATTATATCTAGAGTTATGTGATACCCATGTCGTCATAAAGAGCACATGATGATCACCAGAGTGTTGGTCACGTGACCATGTCTACACAACGTCTATGGATATACCCACTAGACTGTAATCAAGTATTTTCACAGCTTTGTGTTATAGGATCCATTTACTACTTGGCATTGTTTAACAGCTAAGGGAACAACACTCACAACTGATCGTGGCCAAGCACGCAAACTCCCACTGTACATGCAACCTAAGTACGTATCCCTCAATGGAGGGTAAATCCTCTTGAATTGAATTGGCTAGAACGTTTTAATAACTGTATTTATTAATATCAATCAATAGGAAGATTGCAGCTTGTGACAAATAGATAGTTCTATCAGGACGCATCTTACAAATACACACTTACACGGTTCCGCCACCTGCGAGCACACGGAGGCCACTCTGGTGATTACACCAACTGGGCTAAGGTCTTGCAGGACGCTCTTGAGAGAACGAATTTACTCACGAATATGACGTCATATCTCTATATAAGGGAAACCATGTAAGTGTGTATAGCTATCATACAACTGCATGTTTTTTCTAGGTATACTCTAACCCCCCCCCCCCCCCCCGATTGGCTCAATTTCAAACATTCTTGGGTAAATGATAAGATATGTCCAGCTTAAGGTATATAGGACTTATGTTTGGATGCAAATATCCAGGTCTAGCAGCACTAAATTAAATAATTCACAATATCTCTGACTCATGCCAAATATGCCAAGTGTTATGGCACTGTCGCTATTAATAGATCCTTAATAAATCCAAGACAATATACTATATGATTTCAAATACAATGAAAAGTTGCTTTTGAATTGATAATCAAACAACAATTATAATTTGTTGACAGTGATGTCGTACCAAAGATATGGTGATGTAGTTGTAGCTATTATAACATCGTTGTCATAGCTAATGTCACGTCGTGAAAGCGATTTTTTTTCAGTAACTCTGCCATATTGCTTGTTCGCAGGTTCTTTTCCTCCTATTGTAAAGCTTTACCCTTCCATTACATGAAGCTATATTACGGCTTTAAACTTGGATCGTAAGTGAATGTCGGAAGTCAGGTAAATTGGTCCCTCCAATGATTTCAATCTAGCTCCACCTTGAAGGCTGAGGCTTTCAATACAAAATACAAAAACTTCATAAATTCATGCCCTTACATCTTTCAAACAATAAAAAGATCACATTTACAGAATGCCTTGACGGAAATGTGTGTAGGTTTGGGTAATGCTTTTATGGATAACTTGACTTTCTTTGTAACACTTAGTAACACTTACAGTACACAGATGTTTTCCTGTTCCCTGTTGTTCTTTTATCGCCTCACCTCATGTTTTAAGCCGCTGTATTCGCAGCGAAATCCTTGTCTTTGTGTCGTTCATTCTGAGACTTAAAACACGCTGTCAAAGGCCTTTTTGTAGGTTGACATACATGCTGATGAGCTGTCTCCCCGACAATGAGCTTACCTAAAACAAAGAACACGAGGCAAAAAGCCAGCAACTGCCACTGATTGTGCGTTCTGTACCTTGAGCTTGGGTAGAATGCACAGCATATTAAAACTAACTTCTCAAGGCGAAAACGACACACAAATGGCATAGTAATTACTACTTGCCTCAAGATGTAACCCCAGCCAGCTTGCGATGTAACAGAAACATTCTGCAACCATACTTTTTTAGTCACTTTGTTACTCACTAAGATGACATGTAACAATTACGTTATTGATGGTGAGGTTGAAACCTCATCAAATCAGAATGTTATTATAACATCATTTTTTGTTGAGGTTAGGATGAAACCAAAACAGAACATTATAAGAACATTCTGTTTGGGTTGAAGAATGTAACCAGAATGTTGTAATAAAGCCAGAGTGCAACATTATGGTAGCACATTGCAGCGAAGTAATTGGGAGTCATCAAAAGAACATAACAAAAACCAAATACAGAACCAACTAGAACGTTGCTGCAACGTTATAATAACGTCGCACCCTTGGTATGGAATGCTGGTATCATGTAAGCATACACTCTTAATTGGTTTTACAAAGAATTCTTTAAAGGATATTTCTAACATCAACTTAATTTAACTAAGAAAAAGTAACGAAGATTTCAAGATATAAGATGTATTCTGAAATCTCCTCCAGTGCTCAGTACGCCCGTTCTCCCGCAGGAGGGCGCTCCACTTCCGGTGCGATATGAGCCGCCGACGACCCTACCCCTCGTTGGAGCGGGTTCATCACGGCCAGCTTTTTACGGCCAGAATAATTGAATTCCACCCCCTTAGCAGCGGCATTATCAGCGGCGGGCTAACGATACGTCATGGTTTGCATGCATACAGACAGCGGGGGTATGTGTTAGGGCGAGGACGGAGGGCTTGTAACCAAGATGGCGGGACGTGAGCTGACCTCAAACGGCCTATTGCTTATATTATCGACGCCCTAACTAGTCATTGTTCTCTATTCCAGTTGGCCAAAGGCTCCTTAGGCTGTGTTATAACTGTAGGCCTATTCACACATGACCACTTTCTGTGACGAGGTCCAACCCCTTAGCAGCGGCATTATCAGCGGCGGGCTAACGATACGTCATGGTTTGCATGCATACAGACAGCGGGGGTATGTGTTAGGGCGCGGATGGAGGGCTTGTAACCAAGATGGCGGGACGTGAGCTGACCTCAAACGGCCTATTGCTTATATTATCGACGCCCTAACTAGTCATTGTTCGTTTTACGAGTCGGCTGAAGCCTTTTTAGGCTGTGTTATAACTGTAGGCCTATTCACACATAACCACATTCTGTGACGAGGTCTAACCCCTTTAGCAGGGACATTATTAGCGGCAGGCTAACGATACATCATGGTTTGCATGCATACAGACAGCGGGGTATGTGTTAGGGCGAGGACGGAGGGGCTTGTTACCAAGATGGCGGGACGTGAGCTGACCTCGAACGGCCTATTGCTTATATTATTGACGGCCTAACTAGTCATTGTCGGAGTAGGCCGGAGTCTGTTTAGGCTGTGTTATAACTGTAGGTCTAGTCACACTGAACCGCAAGGCTCAGGGGCGGATCCAGGGGGGGGGGGCAAGGGGGTGCTGACCCCCCCTTTTTTGCGGACCCCTAAACTACAGAAAGAGGGGAAAATGTTACATGTGTACACACAAATGCACACGATTTTATTACTTAGCCTTTATGCTGACCCCCCCCCTTTTTTTTCTTTTCTTATTTCTCTCAAAAATCCTGTATCCACCCCTGCGCATTCTGTGACGAGGTCTACCTCCGCGCTGAAAATGAGTCTTTGAGAGAAGGTAGGTAGGAGACCTGCCACCATGTGGATAAGATTACTACGGCTTATGGCTCAAAAACAGTTGGCAGTTTTCACTGGTACGGTCGGGTTGGATCAGGCCGACCACTTTAGCATCGTGCATATTTATGTGTGTGTTTAACTCCATTTGACCATTTAATAAAAATTGTTAACCTTCAGTTTGATATAAAAGCTACAATATGTATTATAATAAGTAAGAACCGTGGGGGCGTCTGAGAATGGCTGTACGACCCATAGGGGATCGTCACAAACAGAGGGTGAAGCCCGAGGTATGTACGATCCCCATGGGTCTTTCAGCCACCTGAGGACGACCCCAAAGGTTCTTCTTTATTTTATCACCCAATTAATCCTCAAATGCTGACAATATGGAGCAGTGCGTATGCCCTGTCAATACGCCCCGCCAACAATACGCACCGCTAGATAAGTTAAATCAATATTTGAATACAATTAAGTAAACCTTGATTTGATGATAAAGTGAAGTAAAGTCATTCAATCGTTATGCAAAATACTATTGATCAAATAACAGAGTAACTTATACCGCTCAGTCAAGCCCCAGTCAAGGACATACTCAACAGCAAACTCAGGTTTCTATTTGTGTGGGCGCCCGCAAACGGGGCCCTTGATATCGTGTTGGTAGGGAGCAACTTGCATGGCCAGCCATACAAAAACCACTCATGTCTCGGAGATGTGGAGACCAGGAGGGGTGGGTGGGGAAGGAGGAGGCAGGGTATTTGCCGGGTATTTGCAGAGTATTGTGTCCTTTGATCTTCGGCCTTGTCTGTCTGTGTGTGGATTATACAGCTGAGCTTTCATTCAGCAGGGGCATCGTGAAGTCATTCGCCGGAGAAAAATATTGTAAGGAACCTCGAAGAAAATTGTATTGTGTATCATTCAGTAATGTTCATTCTTTCATGAGCCATAGAATGAATGTTACCCAGAACCAATTTTGATTGCCAAGGCCATTCAAACCTTATGAGAAGAAGCATTGTTCGCTTGGCAGTATTTGAAAGTCGAGTGCTAAACCTACTTGTGACTGCTTAGGCAAGGATCAGTCGGCCAACTAAATTGCCATACCCAATGACAATATTGAATCAGTCAGCCAACCGATCGGCACTGAAATCAGCCGATTCTACCAGAAAAATCTGCTGATATTAGCAATGTTTCATATCAAACATGTAGAGTACAATGTTGCATACTAATCAGTAATCTGAAGAAGTGCAAACATTGTCCCATTCTTTTGGTAGCAATTGGCCGATTTAACGTTGATTCGGCCTAATGAATATGGGACTATGCTACTAAAAAAATCTGCCAATTTTTAAACCAATTCTGGTCAAACATACACATTTCTATATGGTATGCCGAAAGGTGACCATAGAGTGATTTAAGCGCAAACTGCTAGGCTGACTGTGTAAAAGTCCCACGTATCAGGCCACTGCACGATTGCAGGACTCTCAGCATACCAGGGCAGGCAATTGGAATATTCATATCAACCAATCGTATACCTTTCTGTAGACTACTGCCGGCCTCTGTCTTGCATTCCCATCACTTCCCATACGGACTTGGACTGTTAAGGACTAAAGATTTTACCCGCCCACCTACGCCCTTAATTATAATATTATACTACATACATTATATGAATCTCATATGGCTATAGAACTGTGCCGACAGGTTATACCGTCAACAATCTAATGTGACTGTTGTATGTTCACTTTATTATTTCCGCTCGTATAATAAATGTTCAGTTGTTTTATATAACTGTTAAGATTATTCTTACTTAATTGTTGCCCAGTGGGTATAGGGCTTCAGTGAAAATCATCTGGTGCGTGAGGGGCCAGTAATGAAGATGGAGTAAGTGCCCCATTTCTACCCCATCCCCGACGCCCCTCATACTACCGACCCATAGGGAGGTTTTTAGGCCTGCAGTCATTGTCAATTTAGGCTCTGCTATAACTCAATGAAGGCGGCACGGCCTGCATACTCTCCTGGTACTAAATGAGTGGTATCCTATTTCTTTCTCAGACTAATTAACACAATTCTTCTTCATTTTCCTCTGTGAAAATTGTATAGTCCATTTGTCATTTATAAACTTGCCTGGTCTCACTTCGTTAAGGTCGTCTATATCGTATAAGAAATGTCCCTGGCAACTAATTGTACATACTGCGGATATCATATTTCCATTGTTTTAGGCCTACCGGCAGACTAGCCTAGATCAGGGTCCACCCTTGGAAATCTATCAACAAACCTCAGTGCTTAAGTATAGACATTTTCATCAATCATGGCATATTTTTGGTTTGATATTACATAAAAGTATTAATGACCATTGTTTATTTTTATAGGTATAATTAAGTTTATATATAAGATATTTGTATATTTTCTGCATAATTTCCTATGTATTTATCAACAAAATTAGTCCAAAATAACCCGCAGATGCCTATAATACGATAAACTGGCTATCCATGGTAGGCAGAATTTGCCTCTTTATTGGGCAGGCATATTTCAGTGTTAGTATTCCTCTTAGATTGGTTCTTTGTTCTTCCCATGATACTTCTCACGCTATGCACGCACGCACTTTTCTTAAATCATCGTCCATATTCCCTACATTCTTCTTTATATTATAGTAATGATCTTATTGATAATCCTATTGATTGACGCATAGGTCATGTACATTTCACACACGTCATTTACAATCTACATTCATAAGTTGGTATCTTCTTGATATTCTCACATGCTCAGGCTGTGTAGGGTAGGGAACAAGATGCCCATGTGGGGTAAAACACTATTACTACAATGTCTACTGCATACAATGACTGCAAACTGTCAATTGCTGTCAATTGGAAAAATTAGTAAAATCTTAACTGCATACAGCCAAAGCAAACAGTAGCCGCTAATGGTTTTTCACTTCATCCACTTCTCTATCACTCCATCTTGAACACGGGAGTATCCGATGAAGACGTACCTGTAAGCAGCACACCCCGACCAGTGACAGATGCGACTAGAAGACGCTAGAGACATACCACCCACCCCACTCATTCATCCAGTAAGAAGCTGCACTGAATCAGATTTGCATTTTTCACCAGCACTGCAATCTTAGGGATCCCCCCTGCTCATTACTGCATGCTTTACAACAAACAGTCACAGCAAAAAGTAACTGTAAATAATACAAGATTTACTGCATACAATCACTGTAAACAATACCTGTAAAAATGACTAAAATCTTAACTGCATACAGCCAAAGCAAAAAGTAGTGGCTAATGGGTTTTCACTCCATCCACTCCTCAATCACTCCATCTTGAACATGGGAGTATCCAATGAAGACGTACCTGTAAGTAGCACACCCCGGCCGGTGACAGATGCGACTAGAAGACGCTAGAGACATACCACCCACCCCACTCATTCATCCAGTAAGAAGCTGCACTGAATCAGATTTGCATTTTTCACCAGCGCAGCAATCTTAACGGCCCCTGTGCTTATTTATTACTACATTCTTTACTGCAAGCAGTCACAGCAAAAAGTAACTGTAAATAATACAAGATTTACTTCATACAATCACCATAAGCAATAACTGGAAAGATTACTAAAATGTTAACTGAATACAGCCAAACAAAGAGTAACCGCTAATGGTTCTTCACTCTATCCACTTCTTGATCACTCCATCTTGAACACGGGAGTATCCGATGAAGATGTACCTGTAAGTAGCACACCCCGGCCAGTGACAGATGTGACCAGAAGACGCCAGAGACATACCACCCATCCCCCTAACTCCTCCACTAAGACGCTGCACTGAATCAGATTTGCATTTTTCACCAGCGCAGCAATCTTAGCGGCCCCCATGCTCATTACTACATGCTTTACGGCAATCAGTCACAGCAAAGGGTAACTGTCAATAATACAAGATTTACTGCATACAATCACTGTAAGCAATAACTGTAAAAATCACTAAAATCTTAACTGCATACAGCCAAAGCAAAAAGTAGCCGCTAATGGTTCTTCACTCCATCCACTTTTCTTTCACTCCATCTTGAACACGGGAGTATCCGATGAAGATGTACCTGTAAGTAGCACACCCCGGCCAGTGACAGATGTGACCAGAAGATGCCAGAGACATACCACCCATCCCCCCTCACTCCTCCACTAAGAAGCTGCACTGAATCAGATTTGCATTTTTCACCAGCGCAGCAATCTTAACGGCCCCCGTGCTCGTTATGGGTGGAGATTCAATAACAGTCAGGGATGGATTAGAGGTAGAAAGAGGGAGGGGTGGTCTACTACCACCCCTAGTAGGAGGCCAGCAATAAGGCAAAGCTAAGAGCAAATAACTTACACGGCTTATTTCCGCTAACTGCCGTTTATGATGAAGGATTAACATGCACACGGCACGTTGACAAATGCGGCCGGCTTATAATGCCTACATAGAGGCTTGTTTCACACGATTTGTGGAGCTGGAGATTACCTTTTGATCAGGGCAGGCTATCCAATCTCTCTACATCATCTGCTAAAACCTCTCAGTTCATTACTGTAGATTCCCACACTGATGATTATCTGCAGTAAATTCAAAGCAGATTACTTTTAATAATTCCCCTCGCGAATTGATGACTTAAAAAAGGAAATTACAGTTGCACATACAAAGAAATACTCTCTCTGTATTAACTGCTAAAACCATCCATTCCGTCATAGTGGATTACAATACTGATTAGCATCTGTAGTAAATCTAATCTGAAATACTTCTAGTGTTTCTTACAAATTGATGAATGCCTGCAATCTAAAATAACGGAATATTGTACAAAGAAATGTTGTCAGATGTACAAATATACTTTGGGTGGCATATAAAGTGTAAAATATGATAACAGAAGGGAGGTAATAATGAATTATCATCATGATCACCTTAAAGTACGAACTTAGTATGAACTTACTGTCGCCTAACGCACAAACAAACATACAATTCCATTAAGGCTAAATTCCACAATGCGTTCTTTCACTTGCATTGGGTAATTTCACTAGTGTTTATTGACTGGAATGCAAGCAAAGCAAGGTGATGCAAGTGTGACATTCTCTGGTAGGTCGGGGTTGCCGATTCCTACAGCAGAGGAACGTGGGAATTGTTCGGGTCTCGGGCGGACGGAGAATCCGGGCAAGGAACCGAGATGTGATGTTTTTAGAGTTGTGCCTCGTGCACGAGGGGGGGCTGAGCGAATCGGTCGGGAATCGGTGCTTGGTGTCAGACGGAGGACTGCAGGGGAGGGAAAATATGGTAGGGATAAGGGGGAGCCGCTGTTCGTCTCGCTCTATCTCCCAGGTCGGTGTTCACCTCGACAGGGCGGTCCACCCCGGATTCCGGTCCGCGGGGTCGTCGGGCCGACGGTCGCCTATTGTTTGGTAGCGTGGGGCCGAGCCAGCCGCGCCGTCGTCCCCGCGGACTTCGGGTCTTCGTTCCGCGTTTCGGGCCTTCGTGCCGTTCCGTGCCTACGCTTCCGGGACCCCATCCGGGATGGTTTTGGGCCTTCGCGCCCTACCTCGGTCCTCCGTTCCTCATTCCCGTTCCTCGGGCCGTCGGGCCCCCATCCTAAGTTTCGCCTATTTGTCTCGAACTTCTACTATTTTACTTGAACTTCTGGTTAATTAACTCGTATCGGCTCATCTCAGCGGTTGTTTAAGGGAAGAAGACACGTCTGGACACAAGGAGAACTGTTAAAGAACTCTGTTTATTCGGGCCTCACCGCCCCTTTATATACCCTAGAGGTTAGCCCTGATTGGCTGCTTTTGGTCACGTGGTCTACAACTAACGTCACTTCCGGTTTACATTCTCGTTTCCGGTTTACATATCACTTCCGGTTTACATCTTTCCGGGTTTCGTTCCTTTACACTTTCGTTCCTTTACACTTTCGTTCCTTTACATATTCGGGCCTCTTTTTCGGGCTTTTACACTTTCGTTCCTTTACACTTTCGTTCCTTTACACTTTCGTTCCTTTTATTAACATGTATACTTTTTGTCATATTACCTTACTTTTTCTTATTTTGGTCTCTTTACGTATTTGGATGAATAGGCATTCATCACACAAGCAATTTCTCAGAACGCATAGTGGAATATAGAGCTTAATTGCTTGTGTTCTACTTGTGTTCTACTTGCGTTTTTTTTCTATGGAATGCTTGCGTTCAGATACCAACATGTTGGTATCTAAGCGCGTTCCCTAACTAGAAGGAATGCAAGTGCCGCTGAACGCATAGTGGAATATAGACGTTAGTCTCAGAGCCTCCATTGTTTATCCACCACTTGGCTGTTTTGCCTGATCGCCCCTCCCCACCTTCTCCCATCCCATTTCTCTAGTACCTAATGAATACATTCAAATAAAGAAAGTACTTGCATACAGATAAGGTTTCACACTCTATGCCCCATCCTTTATTACAAAACCCTGACTGTCTTGTATTGTCTTTCCCCTACCCTTCCAGCTAACAATTCTTTTTTATTGAAAAAAAAATCATCATACAGGGTTGCCTCTGGTCTTCCCTGACAAAAAGGTATTTATATTAAGACATTTCAATTCAAAAATATTAAACCATAGTAGATGTCATAGAGAAAACAAATAGTAATCAGCAGAAATACAGGGAGGTAGATACTAAACAACTTACTGCATTAAATCATGATTAATGCAGTTGGCTTGATGAACTGTCTTAGAAAAGGTAAATATATCTGCGATATTTTGGACTTCTTCATGAAGTTCATTCCATAAACATGTCCCTATAATTATAGAACAATTGTATTTCCTAACACTCACAGCCATACATACTGTATAATATATAATCACAACGACTACAGAGGAAACACTGCGAGGTCTATGTTATCACCAGAGCCCAGCCTAGTTCCTGATCGGCATACTAAGTCTGAGTGTTAAATGATGATCACCATAGGAGAGGACGAGCTAGTCGATTCATTAGCACTCTCTTCAGCTGAGCCACCGCCAACTTTTACCCTCTGGGGAAAATGCCGCTTCAGCTAAGCCAACTTTGTCACTCATCAACTCCCCTTTTCATTTCCCTTTTGCTATAATCTCATTCAACTCCTTTAACGTGTCCCCCGGTGAAATACTCTGGCGCCAAACTCGCCTCAAACGAATCATAAATATTTTGGGTTCTAATCAACGGCTGGTATTAGTATTTTAAAAGGATAATTGGTTGGAGGAGGGTTTAATGTTGTTACTGTGGACGTATGATAATATATTTTCGCGCTGCTAAATATTCGCGCAACATCCAACAAGTCGCATGTTTGCGCAATCATAATATCACGCATTAAATAGTTAGTTCTACAAATTCTACAATTTTCTTAATTTTCACTCACATTGTATTTTCGCGCATTAACAGCAATGCGCGAAAATATGTCCAGCGCGAAAATTCATACGTTTACAGTATATATGTAGCAGGGGATGGTGTATTGAATGCTGATTTATCAATGTAATGTTAAATAAAAGGGGTTTATTGAGAGGGGAGCAATAGGGAGCCTGGGGTCTGGTATAATAAAGAATGCGGCACTTAAACTGTAATTACACGCAGTCAACGTAGGCATAATTAATGGGAAAGGGAAGTAATTTTGTGCTAGAAATAGGCCCTGGGAGCTTTGTGGTGCAGGCTTACAGTTGATTTTTCGTCAGTTGAAACAGTGTCCTCATATTATATGTTTACGTCTCCCAGAATCCACATAATTAATTGTCATGCAACCAATTTGTACTGAGTGTTGGCTCTCAGTCAGGGTCTATACAAATGATATACATGTACCACAATCTATTATGTTGTTGGGATGAATGATTGAAAAATGAATAAAAAGGAAAGAAAAAAAGGAAAGAAAAAAAGAAAAAAGAAAATTTTGGCTGCGTGCATATTGCGTTTACAATCATGTCTATTTGCGAGTGATTGAATGGCATTCATTCTTCGTGGGGGGGGGGGGGGGGGGGTATGGGAGCAAGAGTGGTAAGACACCAGCTTCTACTTATCTTAACATATCCCAATAAGCACAAGTTAGCCCTTCTTACTGAATAAGTATATAACATGGAAAATATAATTTACTAAAATCTTTGTTATTAATTGAACAACGTTTAAACAACATTACCGTGTCTCTGTTTTGATATGTAACAAGTCGCAATTGTATTTACTACTTGCACCACACTTAAAGTGGTTATATGGTGGTTTTCATATTATTATCCAGGGAAGTGGTCAGGGGGTCATGACTGTCTCCCTTTTTTGTTTGACCCTTAGACTACAAAAAGGGAAACACTCACAAATGCACGCCACTTTAGTACTTAGCCTTTCAGAAACCCTGTATCCACCCCTGCGATCTAATACACCATCTTATGTACATAGTCTCTCAATCACTTTTCACAGAGGGGTCCTATCCTTGGTGGCGAGATACTTTACAAACTGAGCAACAGTTGTGAAGATCTGCTGAGGCAATATCGGTCTCTTGGATGCCCAGCAAATACTCAGATCTCCATACAAAACCGAATCCATCCTGGATGTTTTGCCCATCAGTATCCACAAAACTTGATGACTCAGCAAAAACATGCTGACAGGAGCCAGGAGGCCAGGGCTTCCTCCAGTAGTAGGTGTGACCTCTGACCTGCCAAACACCTCCCAGACACCCCCTCCTAAAAGTACATACAAAAAAGAAAGAAAAAGCCCAAAACAAGAAACAAACTAGAAAAGTAACGATTCACAGTCTGATCAACGCTTCTGACTCTTGCTGGACCATAAAGGCCCTTTTTTCACTGTGCAACTTTGAGCCGCGATACCGGCTTGATGTAATGAAATTACACCAAATTCTCACACTGGAGTGATGTAAATGTTTGAAATCGACAATTTGAAGTGTTTTTGCTCATGGCTAACAAAGAATTTGTCTCTAATACATGTGGTTTCTCTGCGACATCGTCATATCGCAGCTCATGTTGAAAGGCATCATGTTGCAGAGAGCTGCGATAATCCAACGTTGCCAATGTTCGGGGCTTAAGCGACCCTAGTGCTGTCGCGTGGATTGATTCTATTATACAAACGACATCCGAGTTGTAAATAGACATGGGAATTTGAAACAGGCCACTTCTATTGTATATCCTATACATAGATGTAGTTGTCGCTTATTCTATGAGTTATGTGTGTGATGTCGCTTACATTGGCTTCACACCATAAGCGACACTGCCGCTTGTAATTTTTCTGTTGTACACGCAATATATTGGAAGGATACACTCCTTGCACTCCCCCCTATATTATATTTCTAAGTTGTCGCCTGTATTGCTTCTTTTATACACGCGACATGTTAATAGTATATAAAAATGGGGAGTTGTAGCTTGTCGCTTACATTTTTTATCTCATACTTGCGACGTCATGTACACAGTGTCTATAGTATAAACAGCATCGACATGTTACCCAGGCAAGCAGCGACATAACAATTACATTCTGCCACCACACATTTTTGGCCAGTCTGTAACCTTACCAATTTTCATGTAACAGTTACATTATTCTAGATAGAGTGGAGACTTACTAAAAAGAGTTATAATAGTATTGTGTTGTACTAAAGTTGAGACCTTACTTATAAAGAATGTTATGAAAAAATTATTTCAACATGAAAGAACGTAGCAAGAATATCACAATAACTTTACAGTGCAATGTCACAATGTCAGGTTCTCAAGACATTTTTGGGTGCCATCAAAATAATGTAACAATGCCCAAAGCAGAACTAAACAGAACGTTGCTGCAATGTTATAATAACGTCATATTCTTGCTTAGATATATAACCGATTCGCGAATGGCACATCGCCGTAGGCTCATATATCTTTGTGGTGGATTTCCCAATAACCTGAATGTTGCCTGTGCCTTTAACCACCAGCCTCGCCACTGTGCAGGTTTTTTGACCACTTTTTGTTGACCGCGGCGTCCAGGTGTTCCCATTAAAGCCCTCTTGTTGCATTGAGCAAACCTTTTTAAAGCTTTTTAAAGCTTTGGGGCAGAGGCTTCTAATTAAGTGCCGAAAATTCACTCTACTTTTTACCAACATCTTTATGTATTTAAACTTTTTCTTTTTTTTCTGGATTTAATCCATTCCTTAACAAACGAGGCGATGTAATTAATCATTGCATTTATTACCTTGAGTGGTCGTCAATAGCTTATGGTATTACAGGTTTTAGGCAATATTGGAGCATTGAGACGTAGGAATAAAGGTGGGCAGACAGTGGGAAGATTGGGGAAATGTATTGCAAACATTTTCTATAATTTGATCAAATATGCTTTCTGGGGATATGTATATATATATATATATGATATATTTCATGAAGGTCAAATCAGTCCTGAAAATCAGCCTAGAGTTTGATAATTTGATCACTAAAAGAATATTTGAAAAATCAAAATTGTTGTATAAAATTACAAACAGAAACCTAAGAGTAGTAAACATTTGACAAATTAGGCATATTTGACAATACGCTCCATACTTAATTCAATAAACTATTTCGTAGTTGTAAGGTTACACCAACAATACTCATACAGTTTATCCAAAGGTGGTAAAACACTGTAGTAAAAGAGACAAACAAGACCATACAAGCATCATGCCCATTCCATGATAATATAGTACAAGTCTACTATCAGATGCATACAAACCACTCATAACATTTGTATCTCCATCCAATCGCCCTTTTCGTCCCCACCGTCCCCCGCTATTGCATTGGCCAGGCCTGGCGATTCTCCCCTCCTCTGTGTGTGCAGGGACCAGCCCCCCTCTGAAGGTACATAAAGTTCTCCTAATATTGACAGGAGCATTGTGGGGGCTGTCACACGGGAAGCCTACAGATGTGAGCAGCCTGCGCACACCCCCACACATTGACGTATTCATACGCCCGAGCCCGCGGGCCCGCGGGCCCATGGCCGGGGCGCATGGCTTATAGTAGGAGGTGAATTCTTATTTATAGCCTGACTGAATGGGGCCCCACACCAGGGCTGAGGTCCCACTGAATCCTGGCTGAACCTGCCCTTAATCTGGGCCAAATCCTGTTAGAATTCTTAGGGGACTGTGGCTAAATGCAGTGCAAAATCTAGCAACACCATCAGTCTAGACTGTGCTTAAGGACTGCTGCAATGTGTACACAGTTTTATTGAATGTAGCCACTCCAAAAATTAAGGTTGTTATAGTAAATATTAACAGAGCAATATTGAGGAAATTTGAATTACAATATAATCTAATCTATAGATCACATTATTATCTTATTTTCTTTATTTTCTACTTATCATGTATTACTCTTATGAATTATACCAATTCTGAGCTTATCCTATATACAATATGCCTAATGAAAAAAAGAAAGTATGATTTGAAAAAAAAAGTCTTTATCTAAATAAACAGTATTAACGGAAACATCAGTTATTATCACCAATCTATACATGTGAGTATTTAGATAATGCTGGAAAAATTTAACCTATCCTTTACATCCAAACCCTGTTTTTCAAAACCATAGGGACAAGCCACATCACAAGACAAATCTTCTAAAATCGGGCTTTTTGCTGATGATTGTGTACTGTATGTTTCAGGCAATAGTTGGCAAGTAATACACGAAAAACTACAGTCTGATTTATCCAGGATTACATCTTGGGGTAACCAGAATAATTTGAAACTAAACTCCAGGAAATCTAGAATTATGATTTTAGGCTCTCGCAATAATCTAGCAAAAATTGTTAACCCTGTTGCTGTGTATGCTTGTAATGAACCGCTTGAATTTGTCTCTGTTTATAATTACCTGGGATTTTTGATTGACCAAAAACTGACTCTCAATCTCATGCTTAATAAGATTACTGGTATGGTCAACAATCGTATTTTCAGTCTAAGTAAAATACGCCGTTATATTACTGAAAGTACTGCGATACAAGTTTATAAACAAACAATATTACCGTTATTAGAATATATTGGTTTTGTACTGTTATCTTTAAATAAGAAGGACAAAATAGCTCTTCAGGTCTTACAGAATGATGCTTTAAAAATTTGTTGTAATCTTTCATGGGAGGATCATGTCAGAATTCCTGATTTACATAAAAGGGCTAAGATTATCAGTTTGGAACAGCGTAGACAATTACAGTTATATTCTTTGATGTATCATCATTCTCAACAAGCTGGTGTACAGAAACAAATAACTCGTAATACACGTTCTAAAGACAAATTTATTTTTAAAACTGAGAAATACACTGGTCGGAAATATGATAGAAGCCCATTCTATAATGGTACAATATTATGGAATAAGCTCAGTGCTGATGTACAACAAAGTCCAGACGTTCATAGTTTTATGTCACAAATACGGCGCCAATATCTGAAATATGAGGATTTATTACATGTTTGACTTTATAAAAGTGATTATATATTGTATATTCCTCTATCTAGATGTATCGTTTATCATGGAAGACCAGATGATGTTTTCACAATAAAAAAAAAAAAATAAAAAAAAAGCCATTATTTGAGCCAGAGCCTGGGTCATTTAATGTAAAGCCTTAATCTCTGAACATCCAACCACTCTCTGTCAAGGCGTGTGTGTCTCCTGTGGTCCGTCGCATAATCAAGTCCTCGCAACAGTAAGAGTTTAGAGAGAAATTATATTTGGGTCTCAAAACAGTGCAAAGGCTATGATGGTTCGGCCAAACCAGTCAATGTCCAAAAACAGCATCAATTTTCACCCACTTCTAATCATTTTTATGGGCTGAATATTTCAGGAATTTTAGATCAATACAGAATTAAAGTCAGCCCAGTGGAATAGCAACAATTCAACAATTGGACCCGTCGCAACAGTAATGTCCCTTTTGCGAGACTTTGCATTTTTTTACTTTTTGAGCAGCGACTGTGCTGCGTCACATAACCAAATGCTTGCAACAGCGAGAGAACAAAGATGGTTTCAAAATTGTCTTGCTGTTTTTTAAATCCTTGTTTTCAGCATGTGCCAATCCTCGCTGTTGCGATGATTTTGAACAAACATTGAATTGACTTTAATTGACTGATAAATACATATCTGCCACTTACCTTCTATTTATTTCATAAGCTGAGGGACACTGCTATCATTTGCTGAAAACAAAATATTAAAATAAAGAACCCAAAATGTCCCCCCGAGACATTAAAAAAACAGGGTTCCAACCCTTGCTGTTGTTAGGAAAGGTGGATTCACTCGCTGTTGAACAGGGACAGGTCCCTCTGTGTGTGCCAATTCTGCCAACAGTGAGAGCCGTTATGTGACGCACCACTGTGCTCCATCCCATAAGCCAACCCTCGCAACAGCGATAGATATGGGTCTCGCAACAGTGATATTCTTAAGGTTTGCACTGTTACAATCATCGCAACAGCGACGGTTTTGTACACTTTTCTGGATACATTTGATTGACTGATAAATACATTACCACCGCTTGCTTCCTGTACATTTCATAAGCTAATGGACACACCTAACATATAGTGAAAGCAGCATGTGGTGGTTAACCCTCACAACAGCGAGGAGATTATGTGACGGACCACAGTGCCCTGTTGCATAACGGGTTTGGCAACAGCGAGGCTTGGCACCTGCTCGCTGTTGCAAGGGAAGTCCCTGTTGCGATGGGTCCCCCTGTTGATTTGCCAAACCCCCGCTGTTTTGAAGAACGACATCGCAGGTCTCGCAGTTGGTGCAAGTCCTCAGAACAGCGAGACCCATTATGTGGCGGGGGAGAGATGGGTCCTAATTTGGACAGGGTTTGAAATGGCAAAGAAACGTCAACATGTTGCAGTAGTAGCTGCAATTCTGACAGCTACAGTATCAAGTGTCCAGCTATACAGTATGAAGTAATCATATCCTGGCCCTGACATTTCACGAAATCTAAAGGATGCTCCAGTCCACATCTATGAAATATGTACAGAGAGAAATGTCCATTATGCATAAATGTTATAGAATGTACTTAATAAATATCACTTTACCAAAGTATTAACTAAAAATTACTGGATAATGCCAAGTAATTTGTATCAATGGTTTGTAGAGCATGTTTATATTGTCCGGGAACCTGCTGCATGGAAAGGCCAAGGAGTCCTTCATTATTAGGTAATGATTAGTAACCCGATAATTTATAAAGTATATCCGTTTCATCATTATCAAAATACATGAACGCACACTAAGATAACTTTTCGTTGCATACGCCTGCGATTAAACACTCTCAAACAGACGTGGGATATTGGGCATACCAGACAATAGGCTCAGTTGGTTCTCTTCTTGCATACCTTAAGACTATATTCCACTTTGCAGCAGTTGGCATTTACTGTTGCTATTTTTGGATGCTGCAAGCAATTTCCAATTTTAAATCAAATCAAATCTGAGGTGGGTCCAAGAAAAGTTGTAGGTCTTCCAGGTAAATCTAAGGGATTTAAAGTAAATGTATCGTTTTCTATCTAAACTTGAATGGTTCCAATAAAATCTCAGGGGCCCCAAATGAGCATTTCTACCAAATGTGCCCTGTGCTCTGTGACCTAAACTTTTTAAAATATGAATGGGTTCCTGACACCAGTGGTAACTCCCTTGGTACTCTACTGCTGACCACATTCCGTCCACTTCACAAAAGTATCTGAGACCTGAGGAATATTGGATTCAGGCTCTGTAGAATCGGTTTCCCGTAAACATCAGCACTCCTAGCAGGTACCCCTCCCAACCCCACCCACCCTGACCCAGAGGCCTGACTTATACTGCCACACTAACCTCGTTCCCTCATGTATATGTATGAGCAGAAGCCCAGCCCGAGCTACTCCGAGCAGCTCAATGGTCAGAAAAACACATTAGCCCAGGGGCTGACGTTCGACTCCAGCACCTCACTCTCATGGCACTCACAACAAGTGGGCAAGAAATTGATTTTGGTCGGTGGTCTAGGGGTGATTATTGCTTCCCTTAGATGTCATTACAAATCCCCAGTTTGTTATGGCGGACAAAAAAACATGCTTAAAGGCAGATTGGAAAAAGTAAAGGAGCAATTAAATGAATCGATTCCAAAATTCACTGAAAAAAGGGGACGATTAAACGTTTCAAAATTAATGGTTATCAAATACCGGGCAAATAATTAGTAATTAACAAAGGCAATGCAAGTGAAAAAGAATCAAAGTAATCCTTGTCTCGTCTGAAGTTCTCATCGATATAATTCCACACATGCCTACTTGGGTTTTATTTTCATATGATAGGTTTCCATTCTCGATCAAAGTTTTTTTTATAGTAACTCCGAGCTTTAAAATTTTAAACTTCAATATGAAATCTAATGATTCACCTATAATCTTGTTACACTAGGTATGATTATAGAGACACACAGACATATTTTAGATTTTATGTATCTCTATGTAAGTCTATGGTATAATACCCTTTTTTGCAGAAATGGATCCCCTAAAGGCCATACTATGATAGGTGTTTGGTAGCATTGTCTTTGCATTGGCTTTAGGTAAAAAACGCAAGTAGTTTGCCTTTCAGATACTAACATGTATGTATCTGAATGTAAGTATTACACAGAAAAAGAATCCAACATGTGGTTGCGTTGTACTGACATTGCCTCAACACAAATACTAATGTTACCACATGCAATATTTCGCAATGCGTTCATTGAAACTGCTTGCACTTCTCTCAATATCTGTAAGTACACTGTCCAACGCAAGTTATATAGTCCATAGTGGAATATGGACGTTGGCATTCTCTCTTGGACCAATGGCCTCTCAGAATTGACCTCACACACCCAAGGCTTTTGATATCTCACAATTTCTAGACACATTTAGGTACAATAAAATGTCATACAATATCAGAGACTTACAGCTGAGGTTCAGAGCACCATGCAAAACAAATTGGACCGGCTCCTCTCTCCCACGTCAACGTTAAAGCGAAGGCAGTCAGTATAATGTCGACACTACTGCTAGGCCTATTTTGAAAGCCCTGTCTGCCAATATCAAAATAGAAAATAAAAAGCTGCTATCAGATGACCCCTGTCATCCCAGGTTAGCCCTCAGCCCCCTCCCCCTCCCCCCAAAAAAAAGAGGAAAAAAAGAGAAAAAAAAAGGGGGGGGGGGGGGAAATCCCCACTTTATAGCGCCGCATCTGAGCGGTCAATAATTCGGTATCGCGCGCCCACCATCATGTCCTGACCGCTCTCCACATCAGCGTCCTAATCTTGACAATCGCGCGGAGACCCGGGTCGCGCATGCGCGGTGGGCGTCTGATGGAGTGGGGGCGGCCATGTTTGGACGTCGGTTGGCGCCCCCTCCGGGCGGACCCTGGAGGAGGGCGGAGGGGACAGGAGGGTGATGGAGGGGTCCTCGGGGTGCTTCTGGGGCCATGCACAAACCGAGGAGAGTCCATGCACCCGACAGCGTGTACATGGTCCGACTTGAGAGTTAGGGCTGGTCTCCACAGAACGACAAACTTTTAAAGGGGATGATCCAAGATGCGATTTTGGGCCGATTTTGAACCAATTTTGAAAATCTGTTTGTCAAAATTAATAATCATTTTTTTTATAAAATGTACTATTTTCCAAAGAGTTCCAAAAGATCTATGTCAGAAAATAGTATTTCCATAGGGAAAAATCGTTGCCAATTAGTGAAAGATGCATAAGAAGAAAATCGGTTGGCGTTTTATAGCATCGTGGATTATAGCCTTGAAGTAGGGGCCTACTGATCTTTGTCTTTTTTTCTGATACAAGTGTCATCTCTGTCCATGCAATGCTTATATTTTAGAATGATTTTCTAATAATAAAGGTTTCTAACCAATCAGAATCCCTGAATCAGTGCTTATCAGCATTAGGCCTACATAACAGGTGTGGGTCCCCAAAGCCCAGTGGTCGCCATAGCAACACCCAGACAAACAAACCACTGGGCTGTGACGGTTTGCCTGTGGAAAACAGTCTATTGAAGAACTGTCTATAACTAGGCCATAGATATAGGCCTATGCCAATACCCAAAGGTCGCATTGGGAAAGTGCCATCCGTCAGAGCGTTCATCTTCCAAAATCTGACTGATATGCCCTGTAATATAGAAGAGTCATGATTGTAAGAGGGTTTACACAACACTTTTGAAATGTTTTCAATGGGACTTCCTACGCTAACTTTACATTTACTGGAATGGGGAGATGTCAAATTGTCTTCAACCTGTGGCGGCCGTCTACCATGGAGGCTAACAGCAGGGTCACGGTTCGAGAAACTATTTTCAGCACCAGGAACAAATTGAATACCAGCATAGAGCCTCAATTGGTCGTAGACTGCAGAAGCCCTGACCATTTGAATTTAGAAAGGCAATTCAGTGTTATGACCATTTGAGTCTAGAAAGGCCACTGTCATGACCATTTGAATTTAGAAAGGCCACTCTCATGACCATTTGAATTATGAAGGCATCCCCCGGTGGACAGTGGGAGGCACACACTCTTTTTACGAAAAGTTCACATAAGGACAATGGTCATTTGTTTTATCAGGTGCTTTTGTTAGCGTGATGAATGCTGCCTAATGTTTGCCATGTTTAGGGGATTTCGAGCGTCGAGATTTGAAAGATGATGAATTACTTTTCCTTAAGACATAATCGTCAAGTCTATTTCTATTGTACTATTACATTTATCGTAATCTCAAATTAAAGGAGCTAACACAGAATGCGGTGGATTGATAATATCTTATGAATTGCTCCTTTTCACATATTCCATTAGGCATTTAATATTCAGCTTGCTAAGCTGGTCTCCCAGAATATTAGAGTAGCATATACTACCATTTATTGCTGAGATGAGAGACCAGTATTTCCAGGGTTGTACCTTGCTTTTATTAATTCAAATTTGAATCTGCGATATACTGATGCACTGGGGACAGAATCCTACATAACCATTGCCTTTTGTCAGTTGTAGACCTCTCCAGGAGTAATAAAGATGTATGAAAGATGCCTTATAACATAAGACAGGACCCTGGTTTTGCTTGGAAAAGAATCAGACCTTGGACCTTTCGATCAGAAGATGAGTGCTCTACTACTGAGCTAAGTCTCCTCCTTATTACAACCAGGAGATATGAGAATGAATAAACCATATCTGAAATCAGTTTAAAGTTGAAGTTCGTTGAAGTCCTGAAATCAGGACTAGCTCCTGTACCTTTCCCACTAGTTTTTTCCCTTCTAGCATTTCTTAGCCAGACAGATCTCTTTCACCATCTCTACACATTAATCTAATTGAATGTAATCCCATAGCAGTGAGATAAAATCACATAGTAAAGGTAGAAATGATTGCACCACATCATCCTGGAAAGAACATGTCACCTCATAGTAAGAGCACACCTCTACCAGGACGTCGTCAGCTATCCCAGCAAGTCAGAGGGATGTATACAGATAACCGAACCTTACAACCTAATCTGACTTAAGGGACAATCACTTAGTCATACAAAGCATTGCAAACCTTTATTTCATGCCACAATAGAAATATAAGTGATATGACACAAAATGTATTTGTATTAGCTAGATTTCCCCGGTTCGTGTCGCGGTCAACTTGAATAATCCTCACAACAGTAACTGATAGGGAAGGTTTAAAAATTGCCCCTGGCCTAAGATAAGTAGAATATTTTGTCTAGATAAAGATGTAGTCTATATGTCTGTCATGTAAGAAACGCACTGATGATATCACCGGTTGGGAAACCATAATCAGCATTCAGCACCCTAGTAATGATGAATGATTTTTTTTATTTTAATACAGTATCTAGGAAATAATAACACATTTCATATGAAACTGTAAATGCAAATACATGAGCACTTCAAGTAAAGACACTCAAGATTTTATAATCATAAAATAATTGGCTGTTTTTTTATACTCTTTTTGTATATGATTCATTTGGATATGTATATATGCGTGCAAGTGTGTGTGTGTGTGTGTGTGTGTGTGTGTGCGTGCGTGCGTGCGTGCGTGCATGCATGTCTTTGCCTATGCGTCTGTTTTAATCGACAAGACTTTTGAATAAAGCTGAATACACTTTATACATGACCCCCGTGATACAGCACCAACCCCCTGCCCCCTGTATTCTAGTCACCCCTATAGACCAGTAGTGTGGGGACTGACCGCTAGGCGCCCGGCCAATCTCATGTTCTTATCAATAAACATGACGGACGCTGGTATCCCGCGGCACACCAGTCGTCTTCATTAGGGCACGCCGACAACCAGCTATTGGTGTCATCGCTGGGACCCGGCTGTCAGCCACGTGACCTGCACCACGTGACAGGCTGGTTCTACTCCCTGCCGCCAGGGGCAGAGGCAATGATAAGGCTGATATGGGGGTGGGGGGGGGGGGATAGGGGGTTGTAAAGGGCCATACCCACTAGGTGATTTTACCATTGCCCGCCGACAGCACGAAAGTAAAGCCCCATACCCACTAGGCGATCTTGGCTTAGTCAGCTGACTCATTGGCCCTAAAATCGGCCGATTCTCCCAGGATAATTGGCTGACTTTACCAGCGATCCAGATCAAACCTGCACATTTCAATATATCATACTAACAGGGGATCATATGAGTCAGCCGATTCGCTGGTAAAATATTGGGTATGGCCCTTAAAGCCTCATACCCAATAAGTGACTTAAGTAGCGATGGTCGACGGGCGACTGGGAGAATTGGCCGATTCTTAGGGTCGCCTGTAAGTATAGTATATTGGAATGTGCATGTTTGATATGAGTCGGCACTAAAATCAGCCGACTCTTATAGTAGAGTCGGCCAATTTTAGCACCAGTGAATCGGCTGACTCTGGTCAAAATGGCCTAATGGGTATGGAGCTTGAAATCCCCTGCACTATCGCTGGGCAATCACATTCACTGGGCGATTCCCTATGGGTATTGTATGGGTTCTAGATGACAGGCGACGGGCGACGGGATTAGTCGCAAAATCGGCCGCAAAATCGGCCGCAAAATCGGCCGCAAAATCGGCCGCAAAATCGGCCGCAAAATCGGCCGCAAAATCGGCCGCAAAATCGGCCGCAAAATCGGCCGCAAAATCGGCCGCAAAATATCAAACTGATATTACAGTCGCCCGGCAACGGTGACGTTGATTCTTCCAGTGGCCCGTCACCTTGTGACGGTGAATCATCTAGTGGATATGGGGCTTAAGGGGTAGGGGTGGGAGTGGGTTGGGTGGGGGGGGGGGGGGGGGTGAGTAGCCGTGCCCTCTGGTGGCCTTGGGAGGGATAGGGATGTTTTTAGAGGCTGGGTAGATTCTGTTGGATTTGCTGGGGCTCGGCGGTTTAGGAATATACATAGAGGAGATGGTAGATTGTATAATGATGTACTGAACAGGAATGTAGGGACGTGACTGGACGAGGCTGTCAATTTGTTTATTCATACACACAATACCTATATAGGACAAATGTATATCTTTATCACCCGCATGGCCAGCGAGCGAGTGGTGTTTATTTCACCCCCGATACGTAGTCGCCTATCTTTTAACACCGACGGACCCCTGCGAGCCAGCCAGGGCAATACAACCTTTGTATTACCCTGGTGTGACGTCACGCCAGGGAAATCCAGGTCGCCGCAGGGCGAGGTAAACAAAAGGTAAACAAACGTAAACAACTACGCACGAAATTCGCAGAATAAACGCATTATTCCTGTCAAAAACGCATTATTAGTAAACAAATATGTATGAGGAGATGGAATACCAACAGTTTGACGAATATTTTTGTTTTTTTTCGATGTTTACACTCTTCGCAATGTTCCGTAGTTTGTTTACAATACGCTAGATGGCGCCGTAAGTACGCCACGATGCACCGTAAGTACGCTAGATGGCGCCGTAGGTACGCTTTGTAAATAATTCGCAAAATATGTGGAAAATAACCATCAAAAATGCAAAGTAAAGGCACAATAATGCTTCAGGAGGTGAAATAAATTCGATACTGACCTTGGTCGGGCCCCCACGCGCTGTATTGCGTCTCGGGGTCTGGTGCACTCAGGGTCCGCTCTCGGGCCCTGCGGGCCCTCTAGCGGACCCTGAGTGCACCAGACCCCTCGCCGCAATACAATGCGCGGGACCCCGCCCCGGTCAGTATCTACTTAGTATTGGGGGCAGGGCGTATTACCAGGCCATATGTCCTGATTTTTGTTATCAGTTGTTTGAACATATTTTGAGTAATGCTTCGGTGATAATATAAAGAAGGACCCTGAGGGTCATCCTCGGGTGGCTATGCGACCCATGGGGATCATACAAACGTCAGGCTTTTCTGTTGGTATGTAACGATCCCCTATTTGTTGTTAGGCCTTCCTCGGATGCCCCCCGTGGTCCTTCTTATCATAGTATGTTTGTAGTGGTTTTGCAATGTATACATAAATAGGCCTACTATGTTGTCGAGGGTAAATCTATTATTTCAAGACTTGGTACCTGATCTCATTCCCCTCACTTTGTAACCTTGTAATAGGGTGCGATTCTTGCGCAATCATCAATGTATACAGTTTGCTGTCCCATCCATGTCTCAAAAGCCATGAGCAGTAAATTGTCCGTGAAGTATAGTTCGAAAACAACAACCAGAAATGGCCATTGTACCATGGAAACAATGTTCTATGATTGAGCCACCTCTCCTCCCTCGTCATGTATGCCCCAGTCATCTGAGGAGCTAATATTATTCCCTCCCTCCATACGACACATTTGAATATTTACATAAAAAAAGGGTTTGGCAACGTTTGGGGCGTAGAGAAAGACGGTGAGGTAGAGAGTGTCCGATTGATCTGGAGGTGGGTAGTGGGTTTGTGGGTTGAGATAGTCCGGGCTATGATATAGGGGGCTATTTGGGGCGGATACGACTTGCCCCCAGCCAAATGGGGGCCGTTTGTCATCCACCAGGGGGCGCCTAAACCCCCGCCAGAGGGCTCTGTACACCGGGTAGTGGGGGGCTGCAGACCTCAAGGTGCTATTACACTACACAACTTGAGCTACGATATGATTATATCACAGAGAAGTAACATATATCACAGGTATAATTCTTTATTACACATATTATGTGAGATACTCAAACTTCCCAATTTATGAAAAATACACAATTCAAATCTGTATGACATTTGTCTGTACTATCATATCGCACCGATATTGCAACCCAAGTTGTGTTGTGTAATACCATCTTTACTGGGTAAACGGATGCCCTCCCATGGGATGGGTGGTAGGTAGAGGTGACCCAGAGCAGTGACTATAATATTAGGCTAATTATGACTAACTTATCACTAAAGTTTATTTTTTTGACAAATATGATTTTTATCATCTTTGTATTTGATACTGAGACATTATAAATCATACTTCCCCCCCCAAAAAACACCTCATGTTAATAATTATGAATTCATAGGGCATATGAGAGGACTGTTTAGTTATCAATCTCTGCTATATTCATACAATTTCCTTTTGCCTTTGTAGGCATTTAAATAGATTCATTTCCATTTTACGATTTAAACTAAGGGACAATTAGAAAAAATCAATGTCAATTTCATGTTTATTCCTTACCAGTCAAAATTGGCATGGCAGCACATATCTTTGAATTTGGAAAATGTTGTTAATTTGGAAAAGAAAATACAATTTTTATGATAGATTTAATGCAGAAGTGCATACTGGTCATAAAACTCTTCCTTTTTATATATTTTGTAGAATTTCTAAGTTACTTCTGCCTTCAAGAAACTAACAACCTTTTTTGTTCTCAAACTCTCTGGTTATGGGTTGAGATCCAGTTTCAGATATGCCATATCTGTGAGACAGTCATATCGGTCACAAGGCTAGATGCCCTATCTGTACTAGCCTCCTAGTCAGGGTGGTTCGGTAACAAACGGCCCGAGCTCCAAATGGTTCAAGTTTGTCACAAACATATAACATATCAAGTGAATGACTTACAACAAGGAAGGTTTCTTTCTATCGTTACTTTACTCCTGATATCATATATCATATTTCATATCATATCAAGATATTAGCTTCACACTGGTAGTCTGGTGGTATCATTAGCTCATTGCTGGTAGCATCATAAGACGATGGCTCTGTAAACGATCCATATAGACTACCACATCAGGGGCGGACCCAGGAATTTGTAGAGGGGGGGGGGGGCAAAAACATGAATGTACGGGGGGGTGGACCCCCCATCAAACATGATTTAACAGGGGAGGGGGGGGGGGGGGGCCAAGGCCCGTCCGCCCCCCCCCCCCCCCCCATGGATCCGCCCCTGCGTGACATTAAAGAAAGATATACAATAAATAGTCAGAAACACCATATTTTAGCCATATCTTGGCATTATTATGCTATGCAAAAACAAAAATGAATATTTTAGAAAAATGAGATTCATGATATAAGTGTCATTATGGAAACATCTTATATAGAAAGTCAGCACAAGTTAGTTTTGGACTTACAGAGCGTTGATATGGACTTATTGTTTAAAACAGTACACATTACAAACCGTCAATGCACACCCCCAATACCGACGGCTATTAAATGTCTCTTCATCAAAATGGGTCTCTGTAACATTGTGATATCCTGTTTTACCGTTTTGTCCTGACGAATGATATTAATTTCAGACGACGACTGGCCATGTTTTTCAAGTTGAATGTGTGCCCCTGTTCTCCCTGGTTTTATCACCAAGGGCCCAACGAATGACAGGAATCCTAAAACGTGTTCACTTCTTCCGAGGAGGCTGGAGACCTGTCATTGACAGACGTCTCAGGATGGGAACCTACCTTTTCTTAAAGCAAACCTGTACTGCTTCGAAATTTTCTTGTGAGAATATTGGGTGTTGCTGGGGTTTTAACCTTTCTTTATCACCCGCACGGACGAGGAGCGGTACATACAAGGGGTAGTGCATAGCGACAGGCGCTGTACATAGTGCTCTCCATTTTCAGTATTTTAAACATGTTTGGAGCATTGCTATGGTAATAAAAATTTAATATAGAAGACCCTTACGGGTCATCCTCGGGTAGCTGGACGAACCTCTGGGTATAGCAGTATGGCCTGCAGGCTTCACTCTTGGGCTATACTACTAGCCGGCGGATCGTCCAGAGATTCTCGGACGACCCCAGTTGGTCTTCTTATTTTAATACAGGCCAATCTGTTGGTGACACCCATGGACACTGGTACATTTCAACAGACATCACAATACCGAACTCAGAGAGATATTTTAATGGAAAGATGATTGCCTATAAAAGTGCCACATGATTTTTGCAATTTTGCAATTGCGATTTTATATTGTTGCATAAAAGCTGGTTGAGGTGAAGTAGGGAGTGGGAACACAAATTGCATCACTGAAAATGTCCGTTCGTTTTTAGGTTGCAAGCAATTTTAATGTTAAAGTGGTACATGTCGTTTGGAATTTCACACTTAGGGCTGTGTTCCACTAGGGCCCATATCTTCGTTACTATGGGCCTAGGTCATTCAGGCTACCGGGAATTAGAAATAGTAGAGGAATCCATGCACGTTACATATAATCAGAAAGGGAATTCAAAATCACTTCTTACGATATGTAGCATGACTATAATATGCAATTATTACTACTGGCGATTTTCGAAATTGTGAGTAAAATCGCTCAGTGGAATACAGGCTTTACCATTTACCTGCCACGCTCCATGTCGTTGCACTGCATATTAAAGATGACGCATACAGGGGCGTACCCAGCACTAAATCTGAGGGGGTTCTAGGTCAATCAAGGGGGTTCTATGCAAACCTGAGAGGTTTCTGACCAGTTATTTTGATACAATGTTCCTATATTTGTATTTAAATTACCTAAACTTTGAGAAATCTGAGTGGGTTCCAGACACCCTCGGACCCCCCACCCCCACCTAGGGTAGGGCCTACGCCACTGTGACGAATCAAAAGATGAAAGCCGTTGGCAAATCAAATAAAATTTAGCACAGAAATAAGGAAATTGCGACAAAACTACATATTCAACCTGTCAGATATAATCACAAATGGATTGTAAGCAATTCGAGTGTCTATAGCAAGTATTTCATGAAATCATCAACTCTTCCCACACTTACATTGTATGGCAGAGCCTGTAAGACCCCACACCCACTAGGAAATTTCTACATAATCAGACGACGAATAGGGCTAAAATCGGCTGAATCTACCCCAAAAATCGGTTGATTTTAATGCAAATTCAGATAAAATATGCACATTTCAATACAACATACTGACGGGCGATCATAAGAATCTACCGGTTTTAACACAGATTCATTTGCCGGCTGTATACAAATCGCTTAGTGTGTATGGAGCTTACGATGCGGCAGACAGGCCTGTGTCAAGTTACTTTGTTCACATCACGTTTCTTTGCATAAAGGTGAAGAGTCACGTTACATTCACTTGTTGTAAAGGTTGCCACATCTTATCAGGTGTTTAGGCTGCATTGAACATGTGCTGTGAAAATGCATTTAAATACACAAATGTCGCTAAGTGAAATTGACACAACTTGTGAGCCTAGGGAGAATTATCCACGCTTTTCTTCCCAAATCACGAGCAAAATGATGTCATCACAAACTGCGTTTTCACATGTATACAGGGGCTTACTGTTCCCAAAGTGAAGCATTCGTAATATCTTTTATCAACATGTTAATGAAACACGTGAATCATAATGGGAATATTTCAGTGCGAATCCTCTGACGGGAATCCAACGTGAATATTTTTTTATTACAAACACATTATATTGTCTTCGGTTTCTCTTTAGCAAACAATATTGTCTTTGAACAAATACAGCATTCATCAACAACGTTAGAATTTAAACAAGGACTCTTAATATCTAGGTGTAATCGACATTTGAAATAACTTTGGAGGAACCTTGGCGATATCACCATGAACGTAGTGACAGATACATCAAAAACAGTGATGTTATCATTCTGCAGTTGATCCTTTCCATATGTATCTGTTCATGTTATCACTTCCATGTTGATGTGGGCTGGACAGGGGCGGGTACAGGATTTGAAGAAGGCCGGGGGGAGGGGGGGAGGGGGTCAGCAAATGGGGTAAAATTAACACATACATACAAGAGGTCTGTATACTTATCGAGTGTGCAAATGAAGACGGTATTACACTTCACGACTTGAACTGGGATATATTCGCATACAGGAGTGGTATGCATATGATTTTTCTTTTTAAGAAATTGGCCATTTGAAGTATCTCACGCATGTGTAATGAAACAATGTTGTCCTAATATGTGCGCCTTCTCTGTGACAGTATCGTATCGCAGCTCAAGCCATGTAAAGTAATACCACCTTGTCACTGAAAGGCAATAACGCTACCATACGATAAGATATCGTTCAGTGGCGATGAATATCTTGGATATTTCATATTATATTTTCCAGTTGTGTTCATAAACTTCAAAATAACTACTCTACCACACAGATCCTTTCCACCTGCTCTATAAAAGATTGAGAATCAGAATCAAGTGATGCCAGTTGTCATTCATCCCTTAGTTAAAATGTTAGACATTACAATGGGAAATTCAACAGCGACTGTATGAACATGGTCATGTAATAATTATGTATTCGGATTTGATGTGTTAATGAATTATCAACCCAGTTTATCCTCATCTTGCAGACTTGATCTACCCCCTTTAACACGGTACCTCATTGTTACGGCCTTCCACGATGCCGCAGAATGGATATTCCCCTTCACTAAAGCAGCAATTAAGACAGTGTGATGGAAATGCTATTAATTCATCGCAATCCAGCGACTAATTGATTCATTGTGCATCAGTGCTGTCAATCATGAATAATTCAGGCTTATTAATCAACGAGATTTCCGCGGCAGTGAAAAAGACAAGCATTTCATCAGGAGGTTTTTACTTAACCCCCCCCCCCCCTGACGCCCCACGAACACCACCCCATCTCTCCTAGTCCCATCCACCCACCCTCCAGGGCTGAAATAGTCCTATGGTAATACCCCTTAAAGAGAGTCAAAAGCAATGTTGTGTTAAAAAATGACAACATTTTGCCAACTGAATAACTATGAAAATACATTCTAAGAGTCTATCTTTAGCCATTGGTAAATCATGGATACTAACTATAACTTTACTTGATTTCCATAAAACTCATGTCATTTATGCCTGAAGATAGCAATGTTTGTACACACACCAATTTTAGTGGGTCACCAAAATTGATTGGGGACAAGTTGTTGTGTATTTTAAGTCTGAATTCACATCCTATATTTTACCACAGGCCTAGGTTATGGCAATAGAATATGTTTCAATAGTTAAGAGAATTTACAAAATTTTGACCCTGCATTGCTTTTGGCTTCCTTTAAGGCTTAACATCCCAAGGTCTGTTGTCGTTGGTCTAATTCAGGGCCTTGTCTATGAGGCCCTAAGAGTGTTCTAGCATGAAAATACAAACATAACTGCCATCGGCGCCTGGCTCTATCAAGTGAACTCAGGCATACAAGTCAATTAACAGCGCTCATCTGCTGTGAAAGAGGGGTTGCCAATCAAGGAATAGCAGCGGGGGTGAGCATTAAATTACTGAGCTCCAAATCAGGCCGGGATTTATTTGAAAGGCTAAAGCTGTATTGCACTAGCCGATTTTACTAATGATATCGAAAATCGGCAGTGGGAGCATTGGTGAACCATATACATGTTACATACCATTAGAATGGTCTTCAAATTCTCTTTCAAATGATATGTAGGATGTGTGGTCTTTTGTGGTATTATTGGCGATGACTTATAAATTACCAAATAATCAGCAGTTAGAATCGCCTCGTGGAATACAGGCTTAAAGGTGAAGTCGATGAATAAGTAGACCCCGGAGTGTCTCTTCGCTCATGTCAACGAGGGAACACAACAGATCGGAACAGATTTTCAGGGGTTTGATGATTAATGGATGCCATTTGATTAAATTGTTTTTATACCCTGCTTCATCCACTTGTCAAGAGGCATTAAGCTTACACTGTAAGCCTGTTCGGGCAATATTAGCTGCGATAATGTCAACGCCCTAAAGAGATGGGAGTAAGGAAAAGAAGGAATTGAAAGAAGAAGGAAGCAATTAGGTGGATGTTATAATCTGGAAATCCCACGAATAGTGACTTTGCCTTAACGATTTACCATTCCTCATCTAATGAAATATGAAATATTTTTGAAATTGCCTACATGCTTATCACCTGAGGAAAGTTGCATAATACAAATTTAGCTGAAGCAATTTGGTTGACAGATTGCCTCTAAAATTTGTAAAACGTAGCTTTATATATTGGCCCTTTCCTCATAATGTTAAAGCCTGTCTACCCAACCTATAATGCCCAACCCTATTTTGCCCTGAAAAACAGCATGCATTTTGATTGGCTGGCAAACCTACAAATCTGTCAATTGATGAAAATTAAGGAATGATAATATTCATACAGTACTTGGGGATATAGAAAAAAACAATTCTTGCTTATTTCAGTTACTGCAACTCTAGGACACAAGGATGGCTTATATGCTTATTTTGTCCAAACCTTGTCCAACCCTGGGATACACCCAGATTGAGATGGGCTTATTGAGAAGCAAGGTGAGGACGAATCATAGAATCAGATTGAAACTCTCCATGTTACATCCTCCTAAATATTGAATCCCTGATATGAAATGTCCCTAACATTTCCTCTCGATGTGTCCTAAATATTGAATGGAGCTCCTGGAAAGCAACGCTTGGATCAATATGAATTAAAATAACATGGCTGGCTCTCCACTAAAACAAAGAGGGCTTTCAGGCTTCGCAGAAGGATGAAATAATTAATGAAATTATTTGCACGCTTCAAGACAACCACTTCATAAGCATACATCAATGCAAAACACAAGCTTACAATTATTATTTACTGTTGTCGTTAATTATAATATGAATAAATATGTTAGAATTGTTTATGAACAACAAGGAATACGAGGCGATTAATTCGGACAATAGCGAATAAACAATAATTATTAAATTCTTACTAGAATACAGAAACTACAAAAACTGTAAAAGTGACCTGGGCGGTGGTTAAATTGCAATTGATCAAACAGTTCCACCTTAATGTTGTTGGATGAGAACAGATTTGATGTAACCATGGTGACAGAATGGTTATGTCACGCCGCTTCAAGAAATAATATTTTGGTTCAAGTCTTGCTGTACAAAATAACATATTATCAAAAGGGTCAATGCATAGTCTCCTCTCCTTTGAGAGTGCCACAGGTGAACATTGCTTACTTAACACTAACCTAAATCCTATTCCAGTCACACTCTTGTTACTTGATTATATATAAGTAGTTGTCAGCTAATATTGATACCCGCCTTCACTCTCCTTACATAACTCTCATCACTCTCCAGGCAGACTCTCTTAAGTGGCATACCCACTAGGCGATTTTGCCTGAGTCAGCCGACAGAGCGGCGCTAAAATCAGCCAATTCTAAGGGTAGAATCCGTCTATTTTAGTGGCGATTCAGATCAAACATGCACATTTCAATATACCATACTAACAGGTGATCATAAAAATCAGCTGATATTAGCACCGATCTTTTGCCCAACTGCGTAAAAGTTGGTTAGTGAGTATGGGGCTTAAGGGTCTGGCCGACAACTGGGCCCAGGGCTCATTACTATTACATGTCCCTGTTAGATGCTATTGGCTTTGGTCTATAGGTTTACAGACTGGAGTGGTGTGTCCATGCATAACCATCCGTCCCTTTAGACTGCTTGTCTGTCTGCCAAAGCAGGTTCCTTGCTCAAACAAAACCTCAATATGCTGGTGGTTATGCTGGCGTTGCTATGTCACCACTCACATTGTGGTGTATTCACTATAGGTCTGCTGGTTAGGAATGGACCGATTTTGTGGTTGTGGGTTTATTTTACATAGAATCAAAGCTATTTCATCAACACATTGAGTGCTAATCTATATGATAGGGTAAAATTATTACTAGGAAAATATACTAAATTTGGTGAATTCTCAAAATAAATTAAATATTCAAAGAAATGTGTTATGAAATGGCAAGAACCATTATTTACTCCTATGACTGATCAATAGTAAGTCCTTTCTCGGCCGGCAGGATAGAAGCAGGTACAGCCTACCACAGAATTCATGATTTTTTTTTTGGCAAATTTGCTGCATGTCAGCCAATTAGCGCATTTTCGGCCCAAAATAGAATCCGATTTTCCATGGTGATCTAATGTTTTCTACCATCTAAAATTCCGCAATTTTTTACATTTAAGTTTGACATTTGTGGTCACCTTCTGAATCTCAGAAGGTAGAATTTCCCAGACTTTTATACACCTAGACATGGGCTCCTAAGATAATTCACAGTGTCCCTTCTTAGGTCTGATAAACTTGACCTTAACCATAACTACGTACACTGTGATATGTAGGTCATAAAGGGCATCAGCATACATAGTCTGAACTATGGATTCCAGGAATAAAAAAGACCATTCCACACATACTCCATGCAAAAAGGATAATATATTGCAGGTCTTTAGTTATGGTAATTCGATAATTTTCATAATCCTATTGCCAAATTAATTAGCACGGACAAGGTACAGTATTTTATGTTTCAACGAGCACATAGAATCCGACCTGTCTGCAATATTTTTTTATATATCAATTAACCACTTTCATATACATGTGTTCTTCCAAGATAATTAATAATTGTGTATCACGTAATTAAAGTTTCTCTGTGTACATTTTACCAGGACGTAATATGAATGAATATGCAAGTAAATCTATACATGGAGTGCAGGTAACTTTCACTGACATCATATAATATGGCTTAATATATCCAGAGATATCCTGAGAAGGATATCAGTAAAGAATTAAATAAGAAAAGATCGGAATACATCACAAAAACAACACAAAAACTAGACAAACCACGATGAAAGAGACATAACCAACCTTTTCGCCTGTCACACTCCTTAAAGAGAATATCAAAAAGGGGTAAGATAACATGGGTAAAAACCTTCATTCTGTACATGTAAGATAACCATACATGTAGTTTCAATTCTCCATAGCCATCCTTTACCGAGGTCGGAGCCACATATTTTAGAAGGGCTTTGTAATAAACATCGGGACCAACAATTTCGAAAAACTATTCACATAAGAATATACTCATGCTGGTGGACGGATAATGCATGTACCGGAGCCACCCAACGGAAAGTGCCAACCTCGGCCCGGATAATGCATACCTCAGAGGCTCCCGCAATTTTGCGACATAAACAAAGTGTTCTTTCTCATAAAATAAAAATATTTTTAAATTCTGAATAAGCCACAGAATCCCCAATCCGTCTTTAACCCCCCCCCCCTCCACCTAACCTTTGCCTCTCTCTCCCCAACCTCTCTACCTATCCTCCATCATTAACCCCTCTCTCCCTAACCTCTCTACCTAACCTCCTTCTTTATCCCCTCTCTCCCTAACCTCTCTACCTAACCTCCTTCTTTAACCCCTCTCTCCCTAACCTCTCTACCTAACCTCCTTCTTTAACCCCTCTCTCCCTAACCTCTCTACCTAACCTCCTTCTTTAACCCCTCTCTCCCTAACCTCTCTACCTAACCTCCTTCTTTAACCCCTCTCTCCCTAACCTCTCTACCTAGCCTCCTTCTTTAACCCCTCTCTCCCTAACCTCTCTACCTAACCTCCTTCTTTAACCCCTCTCTCCCTAACCTCTCTACCTAGCCTCCTTCTTTAACCCCTCTCTCCCTAACCTCTCTACCTAACCTCCTTCTTTAACCCCTCTCTCCCTAACCTCTCTACCTAACCTCAATCTTTAACTCCTCTCTCCCCAACCTCTCTACCTAACCTACTTCTTTAACCCCTCTCTCCCCAACCTCTCTACCTAACCTCCATCTTTAACTGATCTCTCTCCAACCTCTCTCCCTAACCTCCATCCTAACATCCCCCCACACTCCTATCTTCTAGACATAAACCACTTCCCTAGGCAGACGTGTAGGACATGCTCCTAGCTAGGGTTTAAGGGGTTGTCTAAGTACCTGCCTGCCCCTCCTCCAGTCCCCCCTGCCCCTCCTCCAGTTCCTTCCCCTCCTCCAGGGGGTCCCAGCCCCTGGAGGAGGATTGATGAGGGGTCCTAGCCTTAACGGGCGGGTCTATACCCCGATTATCGCTCAGCCCTAGCCGCCATCAGACCGGTATTAGTTAAAGTGATCCACATGAATATGAATGGTTAGGGGCTTTAACTGGGATCTGGGTGCCACCAGTTGCCTCTGAGCAGGGCGCGGGAGATTTATTATTCCATACATTTTCCCTAAGCAAATTAACTGGGAAGTATTTGTTACTGATATTGGTAAGAGAATCGAGCAAAGGTCTAGTCACCCTTATTGGTTGTATAATGAGATATGGGCTTTAATTTGTTATTGGAAATTTTGTTATCAAACAGGGTTGAGCCAATCTCAATAGGAAACATATATACTCTTCCTCAAATAGAGGGGAAGCAAAGCCATGAAAGCCTCATTGATTCCTTGAAACAGTTTGAAAATCCTTTACCAAATGAAGTCGAATGGATAATCCATGTCCGATGTAAATGACCATGTAAGACATATAAATATCAGCAACGTACATTATTGCCGTACAGGAGAGCTAATTTCACACACACACACACACACACACACACACGCACACACACACACACACACACACACATTCTCACACACTTACACACATGCACACTTACACACAATCACTCTCACACATTCACATACACTCACATACACTCACACTCAAACGCACACTCACACGCACACAAGCACCCATACACATTATAATTTCTGATAACGTCACATTTTAATACAAGCAGTACTAATGTATAATCTACACTAAGACAATATTGAGAGACTCAACACCCAGGCTCCTACAGCTCTAGCGTCTAGCTGCATGGTCTATATATAGAACCTCATCCCAGAGGTAGTATCAAGATAAAGCTCTCCTGCCGACAGCTAATAAACGGAGTATACCTCGAGGTCACCCCTCACCCTGCCGCCCCGCGGGGGGACCCCCTCCTCATACGTGCTCATGACGATCAGTTTTTTTAATCCCCGTTCTATAATTGAAACGAAGGGTGCGAACAGAAGATAGGCGATCTGTCTTTCGACTGTCGGACCAAAAAGATGGCCGATTCATAATATTACCATCTGGGATTAGTTTAAAACAGGCGGGAACATTGTGTGGGAGAAGGCGGGGCGGGGCTGTTCCTCAATGTCCCTGGTCGTGATGCTAGTCAATCCATCATAATGCTAGTTGGGGGGCGCGGAAAGTGAGACTGGTGCAGGGGAGGGGGGGAGGGAGGTGCAGAGATAAGGGGGGAAGTGGAGTTGGGAGTTGGGATATCATTCTTTTTCATTGATGCACATTTTCTTTGCAATCAGTTAATAACTGTTTCCTACTAACACGTCGGCTGAAACAACATAATTATATGTTAAACCGCCAAGTCATTCAATGAAAAGAACAAAAGTCTTCCAGAAGTCAATAATATAGAAAGGTTAATAAACGATAGGATGAAAATTATGTTGAGATAACGACCTGTTGATGCCAGTAGTCCAGAGATTACTGACGATCAAATATAGTTGAACACACTTGGTTTTACTGCATACACTCGCAGCTTGAGGTGATGGTTACTTTAACGAACATAATTTACAATCGATTTATTCACAGTTGTTACATTCAAATACAATAATAATAATGAACCTTATATATTAGGCCCCACTGTGCGAAGCTGGGTTCTGAATTCCTCCTAATACTGCACAATTGTATATCAAAAGCCACAGCAGAAATCAAATGATAGGCATGGCAAAGCTAATTGTTAACGGTAGGCACTTTCAAACATATCACAATAATTTGAATCAACTAAAGCCCCATACCCTCTAGGTGATTTTGACCAGAGTCGGCCAATTCACTGATGCAAAAAAAACTAGTGGTGACTCATATCAAACCTGCACGTTCCAATATACTATACTTACAGGCAACCTTAAGGATTGACCGATTATCCGAGTCGCCAGTCGCTGTCACCACTAAAGTTGCTTTGTGGGTATGGGGCTTTAGGCTCTAGCTTAAAACAACAACAGTTTGTGTCAAAGAGGCCAATAAAAATAATCACAATTTGACAAAAGGGCAGGAGCAAGTCTAGGTTGCCACAACCGGGCTTTCTTAACAAGGCATTGATTTATAGACCTCACCAGACCAACATCTTTTATTCTAAGCACCATCTTAATATGCAGTGACTTGTACAAGACCCTGCCACCGACCCCAAGGGGCCCCCACTGCCACACCTCCCACCCCCAGATATACATCACCCTTACCTATGATTAGGTTTGGGTTCTACACTTTAGTTCAGCCTCCAATGTTTCATTTTAGAGAGAAAGAAAAAGCTCTCCAACCTTTTAAGGTCCCTCTTCTTGGTGCTAAACCATGAAATAAGCACTCCACTTAAGCCTACAGTTTTAGGTGCCCACACAATTTAAGATTAACCCTTTCCCCATCCCACCAACATTTCATTCATGATTTAAAACACTGCCAATACACTACAGTAAATAGCCTCAAACTACGGCTAATATGTTGCACACCACCCTACCTGAACCTTTGTTTAGCTTCACATGACATAAAGAAAATATTTTCAACAATTTTTTATTGTTATATATACCTATTATAGGCAGTTTAAGGGTTGTAAAACAGTAACTTACATTTTTTCCTGAAAAGTTAGCTTTAAATTCATTATTTTGGTTTTTGTTGAAAAGATGCCTCAATTCATCTTGTGTATTTTGGCTGGCGATGCACCATGGTATTTTTCGTATTTTGGCTGGTAATGCCTCAAGGCATTTTGCATAGTGAAAGGGTTAATCGGTTCTTTTCTTTCAATAATGTTTATTTCTGTGATGTTGCTAGTTACAATTTAAGGTGTAGCTTCATCTATATGTTATTTTCACTAACATTATACTTTAAGCCACTAACATTATACTTCATTCTATAGTAGGAGGTAGATCTGTTGTGTTTAAGCTCCCACAGAAAGGAAGCATCAGAATATCCTCATCCTATGCAGTATTATAATTCACTTTGCAGTAATCCATCTTGGAGGGAGCAGCTGGTGTCTGAGATTAAAGAACACCCAGAGAGGGACCACATAGATCTACAGGCATGGGAGAGATTAGAGGTGGTGGAAAAAGAGCACACCCACAGTCAGAGCATTGTGTTAAAAATGCACAGGGTAATCAGAATACACGTAGAATGAAAACAATAAAGTACACCTAGGAGATGTAACATCGTAGAATTGGACTGTAAGCCGGGTCCCCACTTAGGGGACTTAGAATTTAGTCACCAGGGTACTAGTGTTAACCATTTCAATCAACGGCAACTAGAGCCTGTTTGGGCTATTGGTCTCTAGTTTTGAAAAGGGTTAATACTAATTAGTGGGTAACTAAAATCTTAGTTGCCCAAGCGGGGCCACAGCTTAAGATTCATGAATGTAACAATGAATAAGCTGGAAACATTCTTAATGAAGCAAGGGGGAAGAAATTCATTTGACAGAATTTGAAAGGGAACTTTAACAGGCAATGTGAAGGAAGGAAGTATTATTTCCGTATAATTACAATCAAAAAACTGAGATTGTAGGTAGTGCACACTATTTGGTCTGCCGACAACTTAAAATTGAAAGCCCCGATTTTGAACCAAAACGCCTTATACTACTTTGATTAGAAAACCGAATACCTGAAAATCAACTCTGGATTCTGAATTCCATATGGAATCCTGAACCTAAACGAAAACTCTGTATACTACTCACAATGGAAGAGTCTGAATCAAAACAAAAACCCAGTATACTACTCATAATAGAATAGCCTGAACCGAAACCAAAACTGTATACTACTCACAATATAGAAGAGCCTGAAACTAAACCAAAACTCTGCATAAAACTCACAATAGAAGAGCCTGAACCAAAACCCAAACTTATTATACTAGTGACACCAGAAATCCCTTATCTTGAACCACAACCACATATATACTACTGACAACAGAAATCCATCTGCCTTAAGTACAAAATTAATACCTCGACTATTTAGAGTAGCAAACCTTGAATCTAGTATAGGCTTCTACCATGTATATTTCTAACAGCCGAAATGTATACATTCCACCCTGAATGTTGCCACAAGGCAAATAAACTACTCACAGTGATAACCCCGGGTTTCAGCCACAACTCCATATATACTATACTTGCAGTAGAAACACTTGGATCTAAGCTACAGCCGTCTGTGGTGCTTGACATAAACACCAGATGCTATTTTGTAGCCTATAAGTGGGCCGGGCCTGCTCCCGGGAGGGGTACCGCCGAAGTAAACTAGAGTTAGTAGCAGGGCCTCCTGGGCCTCCAGGGCCTCCAGGGCTGGGCTGAGTTAGCAGTGATACAGGGCAGGACATGGTAAATACCATACTGATAGACAGTCTTACCAGAAAGACACTGCTTGTATTTGTTGATAAATCTAACGTTATATAATTATATCATTTCCATCAATCCATTATTGTAAATGTGTTTAAGTATGTGACTGTATGAAATTATTTATGACACTGTTACATATTCATGTGTCATGTCTGGAAGATCAGTGTATTCTGAAGGCATTCAATAAAGATATTGGAAAGAGGGTCATAATTTATTTATCAGGCCAATTAATCAGGTTCATCCTAAGGTAGTATGTTATAATACTTTGCAGAGGATGTATCATACCATGTTCTTGGTATTCACCGCCAACGTTTTTAATGTCAGGGATTTCTGAGTGATACATTTATAGGCGGACTAATATCTGTGCATCGTTTCATTAGGACATAGTTTGTGGTAGCTTCTTTAATTCACTTTGTGTTCTAGTTGCGTTAATAGAAATAAAAACAACATAAAAAAAAGTTAGTGGCATTGCAATATGGGAATAATAAGAATTTAGTGAGTAGCTGTAATAGATTTACGCTAATAACTTGATCTCAGGCCAAAAGTTTAAGATCCACGGCCATTGTAAGCTGCTCCAATGGTAAAATACTTACAGAGGCTTACTTGTTATACACGACTCCAAACCTTCACCAGTAACTTTGTAATTAGCAAAGCAGACCTTTACATTTAGGGTTTTTATCCCATTTATTAAATATTTAATTACAGAATAGAAATACAGCTGCATTCCACTATGCGCCCTCTGACTTGACTTGGGCATAATGATATTGCTTGAGGACATTCACACAAACACAAAAGAAAATGTTGAACAACACAATATAGAAATTTGCTGACACTGTTTGGCGTTCCTTACATTGGTGTAAAACAATGCTTGTGAGGGCAATTTCTCATATTCTGAGCCTGCGTTTGCAGATATCTTAACTGCAAACCCCATGTGCTCTGTCACATAACCAAACCCTCACAACAAGGAAGTCCTTACACAAGGATGTCGCTCTTGCGATGGGTCCCACTGTTGAATTATGGCTGTTCTACTGGGCCAACTTAAATTCTGTAAACGATCCTAAAAAATTCCTGAAATTTTCAGCCTGGAAAAATGATTTGAAGTAGGTGAAAATCAATGCTGAATTTCAGCACAACAGCGAGAGTTTGTTACTTCCTAACAAAACCATCACTGTTTTTATTATGCGACGGACCACATGTATTTGCCTATAAAAACAATGCAACAAATGGTACCCAACCCAATGTGGAATATGGCTTTTATTCTCCTGTGTACTTCTCGATCTTCATGAGAGATGATTACGACAAGCGTCCTCCGAAGGGAAGTCCCTCCTAATGGTTATGGATGGCCAGGTTTTATCTGATCTGGTTATCTTTTTATGGGTGCCCGTCCCATATGTGGTCTGCCCTATGTTGCCTGCTTGTAGTACGAGCATATATGCCATCTATATGGGATTGTTGGTGGATTGATTACACCATTGGCTCTGTCTGTTGTATATAGCCGCCATAGGGCCTGGGGGAGGGGGGGGGCAGTGGGGGAGGAATAGCTCATGGTTAACCCTTTCTTTGTATAATTGGGATCGACAAATGGCTGGGCTATATGGTCTTTGTAATAGACCTTCTGCAGATAAATGTGGGGCCCTAGACTCTTAAATTCAACATAGATATATGGTCCATTTTGGAACTTAGCGACATGTGACAGGGGAGAAAAGATAGTTGCACGGGACATGGGTATTTCTTAAACTCGACATGGCAACATGGACATTTCTGACAATTGACAGGGCGACATAGACATTTCTTAAGAACAAGACTGGCTGTGTATGGCCTCAGGTACCCTATGTACAAAAGGCCTATAGTGGTGGCTATATATATATTGCGTCACATACCCATGCACACATGGTCTATAGTACTGGCTGTATATAGCACCACATACCCTATGTACAAAAGGCCTATAGTGCTGGCTGTCTATGATGACACTTACCTTATGTTCATATGGCCAATAGTGGTGGCTGTATAATTATGGCGTCACGCACCCCAGGTACAGATGACTTATAGAGGTGGCATCACATACACTACTTACAAATGGCATATAGCAGCCTCTATAATATTATATGGCGTCACATACCCTATGTACATAATGTCACGGTCTATAGCTGTGGCAGTATTAGGCATCACATATCTTATGTACAAATGGCCTATAGCAGTGGCTATATATATATGGTATCATGTACCTTATGTTCACATGGCCAATAGTGGTGGCTGTATATGGCGTCACGTACCCTATATGTACAAATGGCTTATAGCAGTCTCTATATATGGCGTCACATACCCTATGTATAATATCATGGTCTATAGCCATGGCTGTATATATGGTGTCACATACCTTATGTACAAATAGCCTATAGAGGTGGCTGTGTACATATGGCATCATGTACTCTATGTACAAATGGCTTATAGCGGCTTCTGTAGATGTTGTCATATACCCTATGTACACATGGTCTATAGCGATGGCTCTATATGGTGTCACATATCTTATGTACAGATCGCCTATAGCAGTGGCTATATAAATGGCATCACGTACCCCACTTACAAATGGTCTATAGTGTTGGCTATATATGGTGTCACATACCCTATGTACATATGGCCTATAGCGGTGGCAGTGTATGGCCCGAGGCGGGTGGCGGGTTGTCGTATCCCGAGCACATGGCCTCTCTGAGCCGACTTATCGTACTTTATGTGTTGGGAGCAGGAGTGGGACATAAAGCCGACCCTGATAGGGGTATGCCAGTCATCCCCCCGCCCCCCGCCAAAAAAAAAGAGAAAAATAAAGAGAAAAAAAAAGAGAGAAAACCTACCAGTGATCAGGGCTGGGCTCCGGATAGCGGTCCTGTCTTTATCTTGTCCCAATGTCACCACTAAATGCTTGGCAGCTGACCAAAAAACATTCTCGGAAATTCTGTACCCATGATAAGTTAAAATACCCATGATAGCATAATATGGTATCGTGGGATTTTAGTATCCATGAAATGTCATTGATTTTCTTTCAATTGTTTTCATTTTTCCAATACTTAACTGTTAGTCCTTCCAAGACACTTTAAAAGATATTATTTGTGAATAGACATATAGGTCTATTGTGGATGATTTTGTCATGATTTCTCACATAACTTTCATGTTCTCGATATATCGTGGATATATCATGGATGGCAGGATTTTTCTATCATGGCTCTTAATAAACTGCCACAATATATTGTAAATGTCGTTTTTTTTATTGAAACAAAGCTACATTACAAACAAGTTAGGCTCTTACCATAACCGTAAAGATACAAAATGAATATAGAGTGTATGAAAAATGAGGTGCTCGATCTATTAGTGGTTTATAGGTGTGAGCTGGAAAACAGTATGGACCCATGTAGGACCCTCCTTGAGGCTGGGTCCGGCCAATGGAATGAGGGGGAAGCAGCAGTTGAACAGGCACCATGAGACTCTAGCAACTAGCACTGCCCTTCACTAATGGATGTTCTGCTGGCACGGTGGTATGGTATTGTCTTTGTCATCTGAAGGTTGGCAGTTCAAGTCTTGGTCCTACTGCATTCTCCATGCTGTCAACAACAGGGTTATTAATGGACAGGTGACAAAGTCCGTTGTATGTGGTGCCCTGCCTATGGGAAACTGTAAAAAGATCTGCCTGAGTAAAAATGTAGGGGTATAGTCTTTACATTTTGATAGATTAAATCATCCAAGAGCAAGGGTGAAATAACCCCAGTGAAATAACCCTAAACCACTGAGTCTGGTGGTTCAAACCCACAAACACACCATCAATAAAGGACACTGTATCAAAGTACCAAAGTCAGTTCCTGTACAGCGAATATCCACGTTCTGCCTTCTTGGGCCACTGTTTGAAAATGAAAGGATCTGATGCTTCCACACACAAATATACAACCAACTGCAGAGGCTTACAAGATGGATTATCAACCCAAGGTGTAACAGGGCTACCAGCATAAGGGCAGGGCCTGCAGGGCTACCCATCTGGCCAGGGAGCGAATTAATAGTAACGTTCTGCAACGTTCTACTCACATTCCGCTACCTTTTGCGCCATTATAGTAACGTTCTTTGAAGTCACATCCATGGCTGGGTAATGGCTGATATCCCTGATACAATGAGTCCTGATAAACCAACTAGGGACCTCCGCACTGGTTGGTTTATTTGTCTGTTATACTCTTGCACAAATTAAATTCTAAATCTTACCCATACTATACTATTAGAATTATTTTCTACTGTCAGAACAACTTTTGCCATTCGAGGGGATACCACTTTGATTATCAACCTCCCGTCTCATTGATGCCGTACACTCTTTACTGCTACCTGTATCACTGCAAGGTATGGTAAAAGAAGGATAATGTGGACGTTTTAACCTTGGGAAACCTAGCAGCGCCACATAACACTAGATTCCAATCATAAGGAAAACCGAGAAACGTATCTCGAATTTTATTGAATCGAAAATCATTTAAAAATGAAATCATATGTATCCGTTCTAGAAAATAATGATCTTAAAATATACATATAAAATATCTACTCTCTACTAAAAATAACTGTATACGTAGAGACCGTGGTAGCCATTGGTTTGTGACTATTACCTATATTACTATCACCGGCAGACATGAAGAGGCCCATTCAATTCAGATAAACATGCTCTGAATATCTTAATTCATCATCAGATTATCTCGAAACCATCTGCGTGATGCTCAAAACGAACGCTGGCACCTCTAAGCTTTGAAAACCAATATTTTCCCTGACACAGCACGCACATTTTCAATGTTGCCAACTAGCACGTAAGACTAGCACAAGTCTTAGAAATCCCAACAGGGATTGTGAACTCATAAAACTCCAACACTGTGCATGTTTCTGTGTCCCTCCTTCTATGGTGCCTTACTGGCGCTCTGTAATTGCCCTAACTAAGTGGAATTTGTTCATTTCTACCCTCGCCTAGTAATGAATCACTTTGATGTCAGGGCATTCTCTGATTCGCAGAACTTGCAGAATTTTTCTCTGCCTCTGTCGCCACCTCTCCGCTCCTGCCTCGTGCTAATTTTGTCTTTTTTGTTTATTATCTATCTATCCCTTTGGAGTGTAAAGCCCCATACCCACTAGGCGACTTTTACACAGTCAGCAAACAGGTCGGCACTAAAATCGGCCGATTCTTAAGGTTGCCTGTTAGTACAGTATATTGGAATATGCATTTTTTATGTGCATTGGTGGTAAAATCGGCCGTTTTTCCCTAAAGAATTGGCCGATTTTAGCACTGATCGGTTGGCCGATTGTGTAACAATTTCCTAGTGGGTATGGGGCTTTACCGCACACTAGCTGGGAGGTGTTTGGGAGTTATTAGATGGACGAACGGAGGAGGTTGAGAGGAGTTGGTGAGAGTGACAGATTTTTGTCATGAAGACATTTGACATACAATGTTTATGCATGTGTAACAGAGACGTAGAAGGTTTTGAAAGATTCGTGAAACCAAACAAACATATCCCTTAAGGGCCATACCCACTTGGCAATTTTGCCTGAGTCGGCCGACAAATTGGTGCTAAAATCGGTCGATTCTACCCCCAAAATCGGCCGATTTTAGCGCCGATTCAGATAAAACCTGCATATTTTAGTACAGCATACTAACAAGCAATCATAAGAATTGGCTGATTCCAGTGAGTCGCCCGTTGCCAGTCTTTGGTAAAATCGCTAAGTATAGGGCTTTAGATTCTAGAAAAGAATACACTTGTCAAGCCAGGCTAATCACCTTTCCAATTGCACACTGGTTGAGTTGATACTGGAGATGTGATAAGACAATAGGTAGACCAGAGGTGAAGCAGTCCACCAGTTCTAAGACTATTGTCATGTGATGGCGTGCACTTCAAGAGACAGTGCCAGTGTATTTCTTTATTCTTCTGGAATATCTAGGTACAACCCAAGCAAGGATTGTACAGAACACGCCAGACCCACATGCCACCAATTGCTTTGAAGAACCTCTCACGGACCTCATGCTTCTTCAAGTACAAGATGAAGTGCCACTGACGATCCCAAACAGTATCTCCAAACGGTCATGCACACTTATGTCGGTGCACTTATTGAAATGTTTCACATGCTATAACGAGACTTGATAGGGCGCTATGTAAACGTGCAGCTGACACGACAGTGTTTTTGTGCAGTCTCCGTGGCACCAGAAGTTATGCAGTGATTTCAAGGGATTGTCTATGTGACGTCGACGTCATTCAGTATCGGTGACGGCACTTGTAAGTTACAAGTTATAGTCAAAATGATTACCTATTTTGGTGGAAAACATGTACATCTATCCTGTAGCTCTCACATTTAAGTTGAACTAGGACAAAGCTGCGCAGTTAAAGGATGATGTGGAAAGTGATCTCATTAGAAGAGCAATTTTCCATTCAGCCAAGAGTCCATGGCACAGTTTGGAGTGGGTGGTTCTCAGCCTTCAGCCCCGCGAAACTGTATGGGACACAACCCACAAAAAAAGTATGTATTTATGTATGTATGCAGGCATGACTTTGTATGTATGTATATAAATATATGTATGTATTCATATAATGGTCCTTTACCAGTCTTCCTTCAAGTATCTAGAGTCACCTTGTTTACAGCAAAAAAGGGTAGTCTATGTTTTATGAGGCCTCACACAGATATCAGCCTACACCAAGTCACTGTTGTTGATTCTATGCCCGACTGCTCCTATTGCTGTGGTAGACATCACTTAACTCGCTTGGCTGTGTAGCACCTTACTATACATGACACAGGTTCAGGGCATATGATTGCTGTAGGTCACTGATATGATTACAGTCATGTGTTGTACACCTGCAAGAGGCTATAGCCCCACTGTATAGATACTATCATATCTGGGGCACAAAAACACTCAAATACCTCAACATTTTCTGTCACTTCTTGACAGTTCATATTCCCCCATATTTTCTGTACGTTCAACAAACTTCAACTCTAATCACACATGCAAAGTATACATATGTTCTTTTAATGTAAAGTGTTTGAACTATATCGAACCCAACAACCAAACTGGTGGACAACGCTTCTTTATTGGGGAATTAGAGTTCATGCAATCATTCTTTTAATGTACAGTACTTTATATGAGATAACATAAGTAATAGGCCTATAAATCTTTAACTCGATTTCCATGCCATAAGAAAATAAAATTGCAAATTATGATCTGTTTCTTGCTAGCCACATCAACCACCTCCAACATCTCAATACAAAGACTCCATGTAGATCCACCCATTAACAAACTCCTGAGTTAACTCTACATGAAGTCCCCGGTCAGACACACCAACCCTCAGGAGTCGAACCCAGTGGGTGCCCCAGCCCTGGGCCCGCTATACTGGGGTGGGTAAGATTACTGGTTGCCAAGGGAACTCCAATATTAGTTGTGGGTGACGTATAGCTGGGTGGCAGATTCGGCGGCCAATTGACTGGGGCTCAAGAGGCCTGCGACTGCTTGATACCAGCTCGTTTTGGGTCAGGCCGCGCTTTATTGACCATTTGCCGCGGACGCTCCTAAAAGAGGAAAAAGAACATATAGTCTGTGACCTCTTTATGTGAAATAGAAGTGTATTTCCTCTACCACGAATCTGTGAGTTCCTGGATTTCAATGCGCTTGTACACATTGGTATTTCTATCTTAGTATAAATCACATTAAGATTTGTTACTCTTCATTGTACAATTATCTGCTTAAACCTCTTTATGTGAAATAGAAGTATATTTCATCTACAACGAATCTGTGAGTTCCTGTATTGCAATGCACTTTTAGACATTGGTATTTCTACATTAGTATAATCACATTAAGATTTTCTACTGTTATTATTGTACAGTTCACTCCTTCATAGTGAAATTTTTCTTTAATCCGTTTATAAGTTGAATTCATTGCATACTTACAAATGAAAAAGTTTGTAAACTGTTTATCATTCTAACAGTGCTTCTCTCGAGTTCGTTCATTTTCTTTTTATTCATATAATTTTTAACTAATGTAGATATTGAACATTGATCTGCTAGTTATTGTAGATATCTCCTAAATGATTATTCTGTAGCATTGCACAGTTGACGTCGTGCAGATGTCGTCACAGCTCTCAAAATGAGCTTGCCGCCATATTGGTAGCAGCACATGAGCTATTCTAATTGCAATTTTGTAACATTAAGAATATATTTTATGCCAAATTTACTTCATTTAATCTTTCTAAATCATAACCAACTGTCTTCGAAATTTGGAATTGGTAAATTTAGTATTGACTTCATGGACATTTGACCATGATAACCACGTGGTGATCACCAAAAAGTGATCACGTGATCACATCTGCACGAGGTCTATAGGCAACATATATGAAAAATAATAATCTTAATTTTGTTACACGGGAAAGTAATGCAGTCAGACAGAAATGAAGTCAAGGTTTGGTTACACCCCACCAGATACGTTAACGCATCCACGGCCATGGAAGCTCCTGGTCATTGGGGCTAGAATTGCATGACCAAAGCTATGAGGGCATCTCTGTGTGGTTTGGCCATGATGGGAGAGCAGAGCAAGCCATCAACCAGGAGAATACTGTGTCAACATGGCAATAACACTCCATTTCACGTGGATGGCGAATAACACTCAATTCACGGTTATTTATAATGGAGGAATGGTTCTAAAAGAGTGGAATTGACCAAATTAATTTTACCAAACATTCAAATTGGATGTAAGTTAGACGAGAAAACACAATATACTTCAGAGACTTGACATCAGTGCTCTCAGATATACGTTAGATTTGGCAAATACCACTCAATTCAGGGTAATTTACAAAGGAGTTATGGTTCTAAAATAGTGGATTTGACACTTGCATAACAGTCAAGTAGCGTGTCAGTTTGTTTATAGAACATACTTCAGAGGCTAAATATCAGTGCTCTCAGATGTTCACACGATTTGAGAAACACCAGTTTACCGTCAAACCTTGAGAGGTCGTCCGTACCGCCATAATAAAAGGGCCGCATCTATCCAATAGTATTATGAAAACACTTGAATTATTGAACACGTTCCCTGCAGACCCTCCTCACGCCCTCCCCCCCCCCCCCCCTCATTGAGGCCTCGCCTGTCTGATCTCGTGACAAAGCGTGAGAATGCGAGATTCACAGCAGGTGGCGCCTCAATCTGCATGTCCCAGCAGGCACTGCGCGCCACAGCCTCTTTCTGAGATGTGTTTAGTCCATTCTGACCCAGAAAACTTCTCACATAATGGGTCCGTACACCCACAAGAGTCCATGGCTTTTATTGGTCACTTAAAATGTGTAAGGAATTCTGTTATTAGCCCCCTATAAATGGCATGGGGAACCCCTTTGATGGTTGTTTGGGTGCTGGCTGGTTTATCATCCTACATGCCATAAACCAGCAGCTGCAAAGCGTTCTGGGATTTAGGTAGGAATTCCCACCTAAAATGGTTTCTGGTATACAGACTCTTATTTTGGAAAACAATGGGTCTGACTCGACAGACTAAGACGTGTTCTGGTTTTCATCCGGGCATTTACGGCGCTTCGTGCCGGATTTCGACGGGCGGCTGCAGATGGCTGAATTCTATAAAGGGATTTTATTGTCGTCTCAAAATCTATCAATTATGTCTGCCTTTTGGCATGAGATTTATAGCTTTAGTTGAGAAACTAACTAGATGGTTTGTGTTCATAGTCGGTGAAGAATCAATGTTTAAGTTATTGAAAATGAAGGTCTTTTAAAAACTCTGTGTCTCAATGAGTAGTGTTAGATTAAGTTATTGAAAATGGGAGTCTTTTAATAACTCTGTCTCACTCAGAGTAGTGTTAGATTCATATTTTACTCAGTGTGGCACCGTCGATCATTTATCGCCAGACACTGCCTAAGGTGAAACAATAGATTGAACACATCATCAACAAGATGACATTAAATCATGCACCATGCCATTATCGAATTGTTTAAGCAAATACCATGACAGAAGTAAAACCGCCCTGTATTTCCCAGTATTCCTTCTTCTATAATTCATACTGTCGAAACAATGATGATTTTCTAGTATTCTAAAAACATCCCCTAAATTTAAATATTATTATCACAGGAGCTGATAGACAATAAAATAGCCTGCTTTAATGTTTGATTGCAAAGGAATTACGATTCGTTTCGAGCAGAGATAACTTCAATCTGATACGTCAATTATTTAACCAAGTTTAGTTTGTGAAGCTCCCGGTCACATGACCCCCATTCTGATCACGTGACCCGAACAATAATGTCCCATTTATTTCCGATCGTGTCTTAAGAGAGCGTAATTTAAAACTATTTTGCTTTCCTCCAGGACCTTCCGGATCTGAATGGAAATTGAACGTATTGATTTCATATCAGCATTGGTTCTTAAGTCGTGTAGTGTGTTTTAGGTCAATATCACTAGACAAACAATATGGTATCTAAAAGACAAGTAGGCCTAATAACGAATTAAATGACAGACTGAAGTTTGTGAATACGGAAAACTACTGGTTACAAAGATAGACTGTTACACTATTCGTATGGTATTTAGACTATATGTCCGTACTCCTTAGAGTCGTCTATATATCTCATACCCTTGAGAAATTTGTAAGAATCAAAATATACTACAATATGTTGGAAAACACCTTTGGGTTCCTACTGGGTCATGTATTGTTGATCGCTGTTTCAGGTTACATTCATTGCTATTGGGTCGTGCGTGGTTGAGTCATGATCGTTGTTTCAGGTTATGTAGCAATTGGGTCATATATGGTTGGGTCATGATCACTGTTTTAGTTTACATTGCTGTTGGGTCATACATGTCCCTTCACTGCTTTCAGGTTACATTGCTACTGGGTCACATATAGTCAAGTCACGAACATTGTTTCAGGTTATGTTGCTGTTGGGTCATATATAGTTGGGTCATGATCACTGTTTCAGGTTACATTACTATTGGGTCATACATGGTCGGGTCATCAGCTGCCTGTCATCAGCCACTGGTTGGGCCACCCTGGGGTCATCATGGGAAATAGCAGACTTTATCTTGATGTGTGAAATCAATGTCAGACTCCCCAAGCCCCATCACCACCCCACTGCCTTTTTCTACTCCGCTTCCATCCATCACGAACTATTTTCTCCAGGGTATGCTCCAGCGAGCCGCCATGACGGTCACGTGACCCCATTGACTGATGACGTCACTGATTATGGGAAAAAGGTGTTGAGTGAGTGTGGGGAGGGAGGCGTAGACAGGGAGAGGTGGAGGTCTGTGGGGCAGGGCTCAGAGGCCAGACACAGAGGAGGGGGAGGGGAATCTGAGATTATAAAATAGAGGGAGCAGAAAATAGAGCTAATTTGTAGGCACAATCATAAGGAGGAAATGATTAAATAGGAGACAGATGCAGTGAAATGATAGACTATGAGAAATGGGCAGTTAAAGGAAAGATTAGGAGAGAGGGGCACTCTATATAAACGAAAATATTGGAATTGAACAGAAGCCGTATAGAAAACCGAGTGAAGGACAGATTCAGTAAACATTGCCTTAGTGGTGATATACAAAAGATTTGCCTAACAGCTATTGACATGTAACTTTAACTTCATCTTATGTTACAGACAAAAGTAGAAGTATCATATGGGTATAGACAGAAGCACAGGACCGGTTGTCTAATAATTTATAGACAGAAGTAGAGGATAGGTTGTCGGGTTGTCTTATGGGTGTAGACAGTAGAACCCATGCCCTATGTGATAGAAGAGGGGACAACTTATGGGTACAGACAGAAGTAGAGAACAGGCCTCTTATGGGTATAGACAGAAGAACCCATGCCCTATGTGATAGAGGACGAGACGTCTTATGGGTACAGACAGAAGCACAGGACTGGTCATCTTATATAGAAAAAAGTAGAGGATGGGTGGTCTTATGGGTATAGACAGAAGTAGAGGACGGGTCGTTAGGTCGTCTTATAGGTATAGATAGCAGAACCTTGGCCCCTTATGATAGAGGCCGGGACGTCTTATGGGTATAGACAGAAGTAGAGGATAAGTTGTCAGGTCATCTTATAGGTATAGATAGAAGAACCTGGGCCCTAAGTGATAGAGGACCAGACGTCTTATGGCTATAGACAGAAGTAGAGGACGGGTCGTCAGGTCATCTTATGGGTATAGATAGAAGAACCTGTGCCCTATGTGATATAGGACGGGAGTCTTATGGCTATAGACAGAAATAGAGGACAGGTTGTCGGGTCGTCTTATGGCTGTAGATAGAAGAACTTTGGCCCTATGTGATAGAGGACAGGACGTCTTATGGGTATAGACAGAAGTAGAGGACAGGTCGTTGGGTTGTCTTATGAATAAAGATAAAAGAACCTGGGCCCTATATATGCTAGAGGACAGAACGTCTTATGGGTATAGACAGAAGTAGAGGACAGGTCTTTGGGTCGTCTTATGGGTATAGATAGAAGAATCCGGGCCCTATATAATAGCGGACATGACGTCTTATGGGTATAGACAGAAGAAGCCATAAGACAGGATCAGGAGGCGCAGGAGGCCGGCTTAGACAGCATACAGAGGGGGCAGGGCAGGGGGCCCATCCCAGCAGGATTAGCCTCAATAAATAAGGGATTATGGCTTGTGACAACACAGGTGGACGGCTGCCTGGGGAGGTACTGGGCGCCGTCCACCGCCATCTTGGGCGCTAAGGAGCAGCGGCACAGCAGTAAAAAGGCCATTGGGCGCTCATTTATGGATTGATCATATCAGCAGGCAGGGGGAGATGTGGCTAGACGGGGTACACTCTGGGGCTATTATGGCCAAATTAAAGGGGGAAAAGTTCTGGGGGAAAAGTGAGGTTATAGGTCTGGGTGTTGGTGGGTTTGATCAATGTATTTGATATGTATTGTGGTATTCTTGGTTTAGTGCACCGCAAAGCATTGTGATAAGCATGGGATATTTCTATGTATGGACCAAAGGGAGCATGCCAGACGAATCTATGAATCTACAGATCTATGAAGGTCCATGGTTTATTAGTTTGGTTTGCATGTGTCACTTTTCCTTTGCTTATCAACCTGTTTTAGATATTGATAAAGATCTGGTGTATCATTATACAATATTAAACTAAGTTATATACAATTGTCTTTCCTCAGGATCTCTAATCAAGAATAAAATATCCTTTGTTTTATCATACCTTAGGGTGATACAGGTTCAGTAGTTAACAGTTTAAAACATCACTGATACAGGCAGGGTGATAACCAAAGTGTTATCGCCCTGCAGGGTGATACAGGAAAGTAGTTACACTAAGTCTTATTCAGTTAGTCTATAGTCGACTGGGGAGAAGGTTGTCAAGTGGTTTATCAACCCTCAGTGTGTCAGAGGTATCTCGTACCTCCTCCCGGGTTGGTTATACATACATATGCATTTATTTGGTTCCTCATGCAGATCCTTCAGTTGCCAATTCAACAAGTTCAATCAAAATAAAAGCGTGAAGTAATAAATCAAATCTAATTTGATAAATCTCTTAGCCTCAATACTACTACTTAGTACACCCGGTACTACAAGATCAAACTATATAATATTGTATCTACTTTGAGATCAAAGCTTCCATAACACATAAGTAGTACTGAGACTTGTCAAGACCAGAGGCAGACGTGATTTGGATTTCAAGAACAAAATAATCCTAACCATGTTCATTATGAGTGAATAAAAGTTACATTGAATAGTGTTAAATGCCAGTTTGACTGATATGTGATACAGCAAAAGATTGTCTTTCCACTGCTACAAAGTAGGAATGATTTTGATTCTGAAAAGGTGTTTGTTGATCAAGTGTTGATAGGAGACCGACAACGTTTTTCATTTATCTATAAAATACAAAACAAGAAAGCTTGTTTCGTTTCGGCAATCCGTTTACATTAAAACGTTCTGTTTTGAATACTAAATATGTTTAGAGTCATTGGAACAAAATATTTCAAATGTTATTTATCTGTGTTGAGACAGGTCTGGAATGTTATTTCACCTTTTGCTTGAGACGACCAGGTTATTTGAAATTCTCTACCGGGAATTGAGATTGCTTTTTCCTCATAAAGAGATTTCTCTTGGGAGAGAGTTTCCGAGCCAAGAATTGCTGGAGGATTTGAAAGGCAATGTTGAATGAGTTTACACAGATATTGGTACAATCTTGTTTATTACCAAAGATTGCCTTAAAGCCACGTGTTTAGGTTCAATCTTACACTGGGGGTAAAAGTAGCTGTAAGCAACATTCTTAAAAAGAGAAGAGACAAGAGTGGCATAACGATGACGTTCTGCACCGTTCTAATAACGGTATGTTATGGACTGTGACGTTGTAATAACGTTCTGCAATGCCATTTCCTTTGCTGTGCACTGACACGCCGTGGTGTTGTATCCAAACGTACACAATGAGCTGTACATACTGGTTGGTTTTGACTGGTCAACTGCACATAATCTTGACCCACCTCGACAGGAACCCATCCACAAACTGTGGAGTAGGGGCGAGTTAGCCATTTGGGTATGATTCATAATGAGGTAAAAGATGTGAGGGATAATATATAATATTTAGTGTACAACCCATTACAACTTTTACTGGCATAGTTGATGAGGCATGTTTTTATGCAAGAACCCACCTATGAAGCTGCTTATGTGTAGTTCCCCCAACTGGGCCCAAGACCCACCAAAGATGGAGGATGTGTCAGGGGCATAACGGTTTTGCTCTTCAACGTTTTAATAATGTTCTGTTATGGACTGTGACATTATGATACCGTTAACATTCTTCAATGTCAAATTATTGGCTAGGTACTCATACCACTCCTGATTGCAGCAGAACGTTAACGGTGTAACGTTTACACAAGAAAATCAATTTATGTGGTCTCACTCTACTTAATCAAAACGGTGGATGTGATATAACTTTACATCCGTCTTGGCGGTATAACAAACCCCTGAGCAGCTCGTAACAACCGAATTTCTTTAAATTCCAGACAATATGGCAAAAACGAATTTCATCGCTCAATCATGTAACAATCTATCACACACTTTTGAAAGCACGAAAACATGTTGAAGTAATGCAGTTGAATCACATAACATCCAGGTGACTTAATGTTTACTTGAGTTTATCAGTTCAGCCGAGACTCCTGAGGGTTGTCCATAAATGATGTCACACACAAGGGGGTGGGTTCATTTAGGTTTAACACTGCCTGAAAACGGACCTTATTTGCATGTTTAAAACAGAAACTGCAGTGTGGCAGGGGGTGGGGCATCATAGAAATACCCTGGAAAAAATGTGACATCATTAAAGCGCCATACCCACTAGGACATTTTTACACAATCGGCCGACAGATTGGCACTAAAGTCGGCCGATTCTACCCCTAGAATCGGCCAACTTTACTAAAGATTCAGATCAAACATGCACATTCCAATATACTATACTTACAGACAACCTTAAGAATCGGCCAATTCTCCCAGTTGCCCGTTGCTTGTCGCCAGTAAAATCGCTTAGTGGGTATGGGCTTTATGGACAGCCCCCTATAGAATAACCTGCACTGTTCTGCACGGATCATGCACCCCTCCCTTCCCGACCATACAACCCTCATTATACCACCTTGGACCAAACTCTCCGCCCCTACCGCCAACATAACCACTGACCAATCACAAGCCTCACAACCAGTCACGTGACCTCAACACCCAATCAGGTGGCCGGGATCACATGACCAGGCCAACATGTGGAATAATGGGTGTGGTAGACAGGCCTGGGCTCGGGGAGAACTGATAGGGGACAATTGGTTCCACCTATAGCTCTTCCTACCGTGTAGCGGATACAAAAAGCTGCTTTAAAGGGAGTCAAAAGGTAATGCAGGGTCAAAATTTTGCAAATTCAGTTTACTCAACGATAGTATAAAGGAAAGATTGGTGACTGTATTACGTTTCAACATGAAGGGGGTATGGTGGCGCCGTCTATGAGAGTCTGTGCAACCAGTTATGACGTGGCCCCACTTATTACTGTTTTCGTGACATCATCTTAGTGTAGCTTAAATATTTTTGGTTTACCATTGAAATATGTTCTGTGGCCATAACCTAGGCCTGTGGTAAAATATAGACTTGTCTAGTCAATACAGACTTGAAAACTATATTGAAAGACATTAGTACTCATCACCGGTTAGTTTTGTTGACGCACCAAAATTGGTTTGTTGACAAACATTGCTATCTTTGGGCATAAATGACATGGGTATCATAACATTAAAGTATTGTATTTTGACACAATATTTCTTTTGCCTCCCTTTAATCTACTTTTGATTTTCAGAACTGCCAAGGACAAATTTTGCAATAATTTTAAGAATCAGCAGTAGGAATAAAGTTTAGAACTGCAGCTGTTATTCATAGTGTATTTTTCAACATACTCCTTGAATTTTATCTAGAACTAAAATTTGATTCTTGAAATTAAAATGATAAAATGAAAATATGAGTGTTAACAATTTCTTATAGGACTATTATTGCAAATCTTGGAATTACATATATAGTGTTGAAAGTTATGTACATTGATTTCCAATATTTTTGTGAAAGATCTTCGTTCTATCATGAATTGGGTTAACACTACTCTATCGATCATACGGACATTTGATAAATACAAATTCTCTGTTCCTGCTTTTCCTCACTTAACTCCGACTTGCTTAGAATGAAGTATAATAATTTTAAAATGTAATAGAATGAAGGAAAAAGAGCCTTTCAATCTAACTTGAACTAGAAAAAGCACCCCTAGCCATACGAAATTTATAGGAAATTTAAATTGGAAATGTTAGAGTACAAACTTCTCCTCAGACTTTTGCTCTTCGTCAATTTATCACAAAAGATAATGTCTTAAACTTTCATTTGACATTCAAAAGACATCTGTATGACCCTCGACATTTTCTCTTTTTCGACATCTAAATTGGCTGAAAGGTTGCGGACAAAACAGGCAAAAGAAACCCTACAGTGGCGTGTGGCCACACAAAAGACACTGTATCCATATCTCCATGTACCTATCACAAAATTAAGCAGCAAATACCTATCTGTAACGGTATGGTCTACGTCAAAAACAGGGCAACAGGGCCCAGTGAACGATAAACACCTTACTTCATATCTCCAGACAATTTGCTTATTCTATTTTAATCAATCATGCAGTAAAATAGGGTGTCGGGGTGGCCAACGTTGTTGAGGCGTTGGTACCACTCGTTGGCATTGACACTGCATGGGTTCGAGTCCCATGCAGTGCAGCATGGAAAAAGGACATTACGATGTCCCCTGAATGGAATAATGCCCAAATGGTCCACAGAATTGCAGAAGAACATTTTAGTAAAGTGAACTCAGCCCGTATAAAGATATCCAATAAAAAAACGAAAAAAATAATTCAGCCAGCAGCCTGAGAGTCCCTGGTGTTCAAAATGATAATACTTACTAAAAGCATGTGTGTCTTCACATACAGTTACACGCGCGCTCGCCATATCCACACTCACGAATTAGTATATGGCTATTCATCCTATTAAATCTAATGCGAATGGTAATCTTCCATAAAATCATATGCATTAGGCTTATTTTCATATCTTTGTTTACCTAACCCACATTTTCCCCAAGATTTTCATGCACAAGGACATAACTCCATTATCAAATATTCCACAATCCGTACCTCAGTGGGGAGGTCTATAGCCCCCCGTTAAGCGAGTCGCACCCTGGGCCCCGGGGGGACCTATAGCCCCGCCCGCCCGATCAGGGCCGTGATGAGCGCTATTTTTATGGAAATGGGCCGGGGCGAAAACATGCACGACACGAATGGTGATAGACCCCCTACCCGACCATCAGCCATCACTCATACCCTGCCCCGACCCTGGAGGCGGTTTTACACGGCACGACTTGGGCTGCGATTTTCGGATTCGGTAATCCGGGCATTTTCTGTAGGTGGCGCTGCAGTAAGGTGTGAATACAAGCCCATTGACTCAATGCTTAAAGCTCACACGAAAAGAAAAGTTTCAAAATTTGGATAACTCATTCTACTACTCTATTGACTTAAACATTAAGGTATCTCGTCGTCATAATTGGCCTGTGCACTAGAACAATAGCCTTAAAGCCTATTGTTCTAAGTGCGAAGCCAGTCTCACACTCTAAGTGCGAACTTAAGGGAGGCAAGCTGAGACAAAGTTGGTGACGTCACGGGAGGCATTGGTTTACCCTTAATACCAATGGGCAAAACTAGATTGCTTGGTACTAAAAAAGATAATAGTTGCAGGTGTATGAAAACCTCAGACTCCCAAGTTAGATATGTATTTTGAACTCTGGAATTTTTCCTTAATTTTCTAAGCAGTACTTTTAGTGTTGTGAATTTTCAAACATGACCCACAGTCACGGGTCATATGGGCCTAATGCCTCCCCTTACGTCACAGGCCTTTGTTTACATTGAGTAGCATACAGCTTACTCCTGCACGACTTGATCAGTCTGCTCCATTTGAAATCATTGTATTTCATCAATAATACGCAATAACACTTTGTTTATCTCTTATACAGAGTTAATTCTGTAAAAGGAACGCAATATAATGCATAAAAATGTCTTTTCGCGTCTTCTTTAAGAGTAAGTTTTTTCATCATTTTAAATAATCTAAGCACGCTAGCCCCTTCTTGCTATCATTTATTTTTCAATTCATATTCAGGAATGTACTGTGAAGTGTATAGAGTTAAATAAATTTTCTAAGTATATTTGTCCACTGTGTAAACATTTCCCGCCCTGCTCTGCCCATACCCTTATCAGTGGTATCTATGGAGTTGTTGTCACCAAAGAAAATTGCGCAGATAAGGCCTTGAGCCTAGCAACGAAGGGGTCCCGAACCGAGAATATCAGCGCGATATATGAGGGGCAGATCTAGGGGGGTGGTCCTGGGAGTCCTGACCCCCTTTTCTTGGTGAACCCCTAAATACAAAAAGAGGGGGAAATTCCATGTGTGTGCATGTGAATGTACGCCGTTTTAGACCTTAGCCCATATGTCACCATTGTTAACTTCTGCAAATAATAGATTGTGAATATGTGAATATGTAAATAGATAATTACGTAACTAATGGATTCTCAGATAGAATATATTATGAGAATCGAAAGACCTAAAGGGTATATAAATGCAATCCAGGAGCACTTCTGCTCCATGTGGTGTATTCTAAGTCGGTAGGAGAATACCAGTCATTGTAACTGACCTGTCTAGCCTGAATAAAGATTGAATATAAAACAAAACAAAAATATGCTGGTTTCCCCTTTCGAAAATCCTGTATCCGCCCCTGTAGCATATGATGATATAACAGACAAATTCGCACATAGGTTTAATATAATTGTTAAAAATTGGCAACATGGAGCATGTCACATGATTATGTCAAACAAGGATTTGTATTTCTAACAATATTATGTGAAATTTCTCTGTGACATCGTCAAATCGCAGCTCAAGTCGTGTAGTGTTATAGGGACTCAAAGTACCGGGAGACAGCAGACCTGGCGACCCAGCGGGGCTTTAAAGGGAGACTGTCCTATTGCATACTCCTTTGAAAATTTTGTCTTTTATTTACAGGGATCCAATGGTCTTCTAAATGTGTTTTCTTCATCGACTCAAGAATAAATGTTTTGTGAATTAGGTTTAACTTAAGAATAGTATCTTCCTTTCTCTTTGCCCCAAAGCCTATATTCCTGGCACCCTCTATATTCCTTATGCTTATTTTGCCACCATTCTTAGAACCAACAGTATAGGAATTATGGTTTAATAAGGACGTGTCATATATCGTTGTAGATGCGTTATAGTTCTCTTTAAAACCTCACTAAATGAGTTAGGACGAAACCAAAACAGAACATTATAAGAACATTCTGTTTGCGTTGAAGATGTAACCAGAATGGTGTAATAATGTCACAGTGCAATGTCATGGCAGTACATTGCAGCAACGTAATTGGGAGTCATCAAAAGAACATAACAAAAAACAAATACAGGACCAACCAGAACGTTGCTGCAATGTTATAATAACGTCGCATCCTTGGCTGGGTAGCCTTTAGTGTACATTGTCGCTACGTATTTTCCGCTCATACACTAGACCCCCAGCAGGCCGGTGCTTTATAATCCTCCCATATCTCGGTTGTTTACATTCCCACTACAGGCTGTTGTTGCCTACCCAGGACACGGCTCCCTCCGCCCACTACATTACCTCCACTTCATCCCCAGATACTCCCTGCATATCTGATAATATGATAACAAGTGCCTGGAGGACCGCCGAGATATAGCTAGTGCAGGAGGTATGGTGTAGACTATATAGAAATAGAGCAATGGCCACAGTACTTCTTACCAAACAGCAATGGCTGACTTTACTGTTGGGGTAATATTTACACAGCTAAGGAGGAAGTATTTGGCCAAAGTACATCAGTCGTGGTATTCAAGTAGTATTTCTTGTGTGTTTATTCGGACAAGAAACTCGAGTAATAATATTGATGGTAGGGTACGCCATAGTTCGTATATCAACTCAGCTGAAGTTGTATAGAATTAAATTGATATATAAGCAGAACCTTACCATCACCATCCTTGCTTTTATGGCTGAATGAATTCACATAACTTCAATTTGCTCAGAGCTATCCCACCTTCCTTTTCTGATTTACACAAGCAGGGGGATCCATAGCGTTGCCAAAAATGGTTTTGCAAAACGCGAATTACTGGTAAAACTCACAGTGAAATATGATTATGACTCACATGACTGCTGATTCAATTATCAATAGGAGAAAAAATAATCTTTGATTAAAATCAATGTAGTTCTAAGAAAAATAATTGAAAACACAGAATTTATTGAGGATTAAGTGCTTATTGAACCTGCGGCCATTCTGGGTTCCTGCCGTATATGTAGACTTCCCCAATCCATCGGTTTTTACTGCACACACCCTGAGTTCACATGATCGATGAAAAGTGCTCCTGACGTTCGCCGCTCCAGGCAAAAGAAACATTTTGGGCTGAACTCGGTATTTTAGCGGAGACCCAGGGGGTTTGACAAGTGGCCGAGGGACATGCAGGGGGCCACATCATTCAGAGTCACAGTTTGACATGGTGGGGTATTAAATTATTGTGGCCTTGGCTTTGGTTTTTACACCTTAGGGTTGTTGCTGGAAACATTGCATACAGCTCTCATTTTGCTTTTTCTACTTTGGGTGCCAATAAGCTCTCCCACCTCTTGGGATCTTGCGGTTAAGAATGTTGGCTGGTGAATTATACATTGCAGATGCAAAAAATACAAAAAGGAAATTGTCTTCGATAAACAAATTCGGTATATTCATATTTCGAACATATAACAATTTATATAATTATGGCTCTGCCTCTAGCTGAGTTCAATTATAGTAACGTGGAGACCTACCCTACTGTCATTTGGGAGACACGATCTTACGCTTCTGTAGTGGACTTTTATAGTTAACCTTGCAATAGCTAACTTTTTCAAAAATAACGAAACATTGAGACATCATTATCAATTTACAAAGACAAACAATCTAAGGGCAGACTTCAGCTGCCTAGAGGTTAAACTTAAGGTATATTCTTTGGCCAATTTAACATACCTAATTATTAAGGTTTACAGGGTAATACCAATACGTTTCTGAAATGCTGGGCCATATTGTAAATAAATAACATCTAAATTCCAGGCTTTCATTCATTAACTTTTAACCATGTCTTTAGGAATTAACTTCATGAAGGTGCACACATTCATCTGTGAACATACAAAATGTCACACATACAAGATTTACCAAGAACGGTTTGAGACTCTGTTAACAAACGTGTCTTGTCAGTTTAGCTTCAGGTCCCACATCTATAACACTAGATACATACCCTTCCACGTAGGTTTGATGGATGCAGGGGGTCCTAAGCTGAGGGATCCCCCTCCACTGGTGTAGGGTGTGGGCCCTGGTCGTGAACACAGCTCCCTGACACCCCACCCAGCTCTAAAGCAGCAAACCCACTGGGCGATTTGTATAGAGACAATTTCTAAAATCGGCCAATATTTAGAGAGTTTGCAGTATAATTGGTCCTGAAATAACGATATTACAGAAAAATTACCAGACAGGAGTGATATAATGGTTAAAAATTGGCATTTCGGAACATGCCACATATGTGTAACATAAAATTTTATTCGTAATATCTGCAGTTTCCTTGTTACATTGTCATATCGCAGCCCAAGTCGTGTAGTGGAATACCCCCTTGACAATCCCCGCTATACGTTACCCCCTGGACCTGCCACACAAGGGTAGACAGCCAATCAGGTGGCCGGCTTTTGGGCAAGGCAATGCCTGTTTATCATTGTATAGCCCAAAGCCATTGCTATCAAAGATAAGATAATTAAATGGGAATTCTATGTGGTGCGCCTAGGACGAGCGTGTCAATTCCGGAGAGATATATGTACAAAGCTATATGTCATGAATGAGTAAATATTTTGGGAGGGGATGGTTGGCTGAGATAGGGTGGATTGGGGGGTCATATTCTTACAAAATGTGCGTGTGACCTGCTCCACCATTTTCAGGCTTATTGACACAGATGGGGATTGTAGGGTAAATCTTTGGCATTTAAACAATCAAGAGAACACTGAAACCTTCCAATTTGAAGCAGACCCTATGGTATCTGAACAGAATAGTGTTGGATACCATAAATCCATCAAAATTGCATTTTTTTTCATTCTCAACCAAATTACTCTTAATTTGATGTAGATCGTAATTGAAACACGACCCATTCAACACAACCAATCAGCCTCGATACCATAGAGCAAGTCACCATTATCAAAAAGTCAACTTTTATCACTTATAATTTTATAGGCCAGACTACTAAATTGAAATTGCCCGAAAATGATATATGTCGCAAAATATGAGCAATACCTTTAGGAAATATTGGACATACGATGAGTGTAAGGAATACACTTTAGTATAGACATTCTGAATGAAATTGCTATCATATTGACATTGAGTTATTACAATTACGCGATCGTTTACATGGACATTGTTTGAAACATTAATTCACTGTGTTCAGCTTACATAATTTGAATAATTTATCCACAGTGTTTGGGGTGGTCTAGTGGTTAGCGTGTTGGCATTACACGCAGCCAGCCCGGGTTCGGTTCCTGGTGCTTCCTGTTAGACCACCTTACATTGCCATCGTTCTCACCCCCATAGATGCGATCAGTGAACTGGTTACAGTCAAAAAAACTGGAGTTGGTCTCGATATAGCTGAAAAATTGCTGAGTAGACCTTAAACTCCAACACATCATCTACACTCTACTTAATGAACCATATTACCACCAACCAGCAAACGCACTTGTTCTTATACACTCCGGTTGAGGATAATCAGTGGAAATAACTTTTAGCTAGAAAACATATTAGACATGATAATTATACATGGCAAAATACTGTTGTAAACTGCAGATTTGCATGTTTCTTGGTTTCGAATACCCGCAGACTGCTTTCAGACCGATTAATCAGAGTGTTGATGGGTTCTCATTACATTAGCCCAGAGAAATGACCGGGGGATGAAAAATGATAGACAGCTGCAGTAATATAGACTTCCTGAAATGTCTGTGACACCCTTATCAAATTAAGTACATTTTGTGGCAGTAGAAGATACAGTATACCTACTTTGTATGATGAGTCTAAGATGTCTGGAAATAGACTAGGATGTGATTTCATTGGCAATGACATGATCATCATAATTTAGGCAGGCGCAGTTCCCATTTTTCCTGTATTTCATGCACCTGCAGGCTAATTTCGAAGCATTTTGTAGACAAATAGTTTTTGGCTGAATAAAAATGTCTAATGAAAAATTATCAAAACCAACATAAGAAATAGTAAGAACGTACAGATGCAAAATGAAAAAAAATCCAAATGCTACCTTTCAACAACAGCTAATACCATAAATAATGAAATGTTATATACTAAAAGCTTATGAGAGGATATGGGCTTTTCGACATATTTCCCACAATGCACCTTGATTTAGCCTGTATGTACACCAATGTACAACAAACCAGAGAATCACGTCTGGGGGAATTGTACTGTGAATTAAACCTCCTTCTATACTCGAATGCCCTGGAGCTATTAAGTGTAGCCTAATCAATCTCAGGAACACTTTGTAAGATTGTGTGATTTTGAATTTGATACAGAATGTGTCACTCAATTGAATGGTATAGCCCTTCATATAATGTTGTCTCACTTATTACATAGTAAGGCGCTGTGCACCATCATTATCTGACGGGTCTGGTTTGTTTTACTGTCCGCAGCTAATTGTGTCACTATCTGACCGCCTTTCCTACAATTTCTCTTTTTGATATGTAGACAGTATTAAGATCTGGGTTGGGTATGTATGACAAACCTGCTTGCAAAGCCCACTACCTTCAACATGGGCCTACAGCTGAACAAACAGGCAAAAAGAGAATGCCAGGCAAGCAGCGACGGAATGGGCACGTTCTGTGACAATATTTTTTCATTACTCTGTTACTTGGTATATTTTCATCCAACAGTTACATTATTTTACATGAGGTTGAGACTTACCAAAACAGAATGTTATGATTACATTACATTTTAGTGAAGTTAAGACTGTAACAATGTAGGGCTGTGGCATTAATATGAAAAATATTTGCTTTACATGAACGAACATTACCCGAATGTTACAATAATGTCACAGTGTATATATAAATGTCATAATGTTAAGTAATTGGGTGCCATTAAAGTAACATAACAAGAACCAAAACAGAGCTAAATGGAACGTTACAGCAATTCCATAAAAATGTTGCATGCTTGCCCGGTTGGCGCACTAGTGCAATTGCTGTCCCCTATTGCCACGTATCCCTTATTATCACGTACACTGTTTTTTAGAGTCGGTCCCTTCCTTTACAAGATGTACCCCACATTGCGTGTTGTAATTATAACTCGGGCTACACACATCTGTTAGAACTAAAAATAGTTGAGGCCATCCTTTGAAATGTAGTTGATTTAAGATGTATTACCAAAGAGATGCAGAGTGAAACATTTAATTAGATTTCAGGTTTCAAAGCCTATTCAGGAAGACTGTTGCTTTGAAGTTGAAATCTTATTTAAGGGCAGCTGTAACTTACTTGATATCAATCAGGTATTCAGGTGCACAAAGTTCTTGTATAAATACAAACTGTATGATTGTATGGAGTAGACTCTGGTTACATGTGCGGAAACTCACACCACGACCACCGCGTATCAATTAAATCATTTTAATCCAATTAAGACCTTTTATAAGTAAATAAAAGGGTTCATAGTTTGAAAAAAGGGGAAAGGGAGGTCTGGGGCATGGCCCCCGATTCATATCATTTGGTGATATGATAATACATAGATATTTAAATAATGCCAGAGTATACAAGGATAATTGTATCGACCACGTTTCTTAGTCTGCACATACAGTGTAGTTAAAGCCCCATACCCACTAGGCGATTTTGACCAGAGTCGGTCGATTCACTGGTGCAAAATCAGGCGACTCTACTAGAAGAGTCAGCCGATTTTAGCGCCGACTCATCAAACATGCCATTCTAATATACTATACATACAGGTGACCCTTGAGAGTCGGCCGATTCTCCCAGTCTGTTGTTGCCAGTCGCCGCTGAAGTCGCTCAGTGGGTATGGGGCTTAAAGCCCATACTTGGGGTCCACATGTCCAGGGGTACCTATTGGTGTGGGTAAGTCTGCATGAATAGACTCAGTCTGTGGAGTAGGGAAGGCCAGGCAATAGGCCTGTCGTGCATTAACACTGATTCAGTGTGAGACGTGCCCAGGCAAGAAGCAACGTAACAAGAACGTTCTGCGACTGTACTTTTTTAATTGGTCTGAGACCTTGCCAATTTTCACGGAACAATAATGTTATTTTAGGTAAGGTTTAGACTTACTGAAACATTATAATAACATTCTATTTTGGTAAAGTTGAGACAAAACTAATAAGATAAGACATTACAAGAACGTCACAAGAACGTTCTAGTGTGACGTCACAATGTCAGGTTCTAATGACGTTTTTGGGTGCCCTTAAAAGAACGTGACAAGAACCGAACCAGGTCTAAACAGAATGTTGCTGCAACGTTATTATAACGTCATATTCTTGCCTGGGTGAGGACTGGATGGAATGAATTTAAGAATTCAAGTCTCACAAGGCATTGTAACTACTCAATTCCATGCAAGCTTAAAGGCTATGTTCCACTATGTGGCATTTGCTTGTGGAACTATGAAATGATGCTAGTAAACTGCTGAAAACTTGCTTACAGTAGGGTACCACAAGGCCAAATGTAGGAAATACTTGTGGTGCTTGGTTGTAGTAGGTGCTACCACAAATGATTTAATATAGGTTTTCTATGGATTGCTTGCAGTTGAGGACACCAACATGCTGGTATCAAAACGGCAAATGGCTTACAGTACATAAAAAGGTGCTGCAAAAGTTACCTACTGTAAAAGTGGAATGTGACTCTTAGGCATTCCCATGTTTTTTAGCACCATCTAGCTTTGTTACAATTACATAAATGCCAATGTCGTCCTCTCGATGTTCGGGGTCAGATCTTGGTTTGCGGTTGCAGCTGGGGACTTTGAGTATGGACGTTGGGTATCTGTACTTACTGGGAAGATCACATTTATGTGAGAGTGGTTTAAGAAATGAAACAAAAGAGATGACGTCACAATTACCAGAAGGGGCCTGGGCGCCATATTGGGGATCATTTTGAAAGAATTTTCAAACGACTTGAAAACTATTTAATATATATGGATACACATTTAAAAATTGATGATCTCTAGTTTTTCATCCATTCAAAATACCAATATTGATGTTAATTGAACAATCCTTAGCTAAAGCCTTGTGATTTGTCGACATATAACCCAGCATGCATCCTGATAAAGGTTTACCTACACGTCAAACTCAAGAAATTGACTCTCAGTGGCTGGGTAAATTTTCAGTTAAACAGAGGACATTGATATTTCAATATTAAGTGAACTTTCAGTCATAGTGACCTTCAGGATTCCCAAGATGTACACACAATGATAATCCTTAGGCCTATACCATACATGTGACATTTCGGACATGAACAGAAAACGGTATCATATATCTCAATTAGGCTCAGAAAAGGTCAACTTCATAAGAGAGTTAAGATGACGTTAGCTCTCAGATTTCATCTCAACCTAGGTGGGAGTGGAGAGATACAACAAATCTATGGTTACAGATGCAGGGATAATGCTAGAAAAAGAGGAACGAGACAATGACGAACTCACTATTTAAATAGATTTTCTTCACGTCACTCAATGAGACATTTGATATAAATTCTACTCTTTTATTGCACCCACGGCGAATGACACACAACTAACATTAACCCTACTGATGCAAGTCTTCCATACTCATTGGAGGTGATACCTGACAAATAATCTGATAGGCCTATCTGACACATAAGGGGTTGACCATAAATGATGTCACACACAATGGGGTAGATGGAAAGGTTGAACAATGTGACACTGCCTGAAAACTGGTCTTATTTTCATGTTCAAATAAGAAAATTCAGTGTGACAGTGGAGTAGGGGTGGGGGGTCCTAAAAGTACCCTGAAAAAGTATGACATAATTCATGGATGACCTCCCAAGGGGTTCGATGGAAATGTTGAACAATGTGACAAAGCCTGAAAAAATGTTTAAAACAGAAAATTCAATGTGACAGGGGTGGGGGTTCCTAAACATACCCTGAAAAGTATGACTTCATTTATGGACGGCACCTAACCAAGCACAGTATACGTCCACCCCACAAAGATAGAGGCACGCCCCCTGTAAACAACCGTTGAACCACATTAAAGCACCCCTTCAGACAGTATTCTAAGCATGCGCCCACAGAAGATACTTGGATAAAGTCTGGCAGTGTGGGGCCGCACCAACAACGTCACACCGCCCGCCACCAAGACAAACAGACAGACACTGTCGTAAAACAACACCTAAACTGTCGTAAACGCCACCCCTGCTGCAATCCGGCCCATTGTCGCAAACAAACCCTATCAGTGTCGTAAAATGCAGGCAGGCGGCACGTCGACGACCGGAAGCGGGTTTGTACGCATGACACGCGCTGCCATAAAACGGTTCATTTATTCCGCGGCGTCGACCAAGCGGAGAGTAGCGAATTGCAAATGGCGGACGACTGTCCTTGGATGGGGCGGATGTTTGCCGTCCGTCGTCCCCGATAATCTTCAAGCCGTATCCCGGCATGTCGTAAATCTGGCTGATTATGAGCAGAGAGGCAAAAGATGGTTATTGCCGAGCCCTAGGCCCACATACAGAGATCTGTTAGTCTCAGATTTCTTTGTGTTCCTTTAGCTGAGTGACCGTATTATTATAGCCCAGACTTGGCGATTTGATAGGCCTGTTGCAATAGATATGCGACAGCCATGGCGTGAGTAGTATATAAGAATGGGGATTGGAAGTTCACCGCATACAGTTACAATACGTTTATAGGCTATGTGTGAAATCACATATAGGCCCTATAGACATTCATCCCTTTACACATGGCAATATTCTTTACACAATTATATCACAAACATCAGTAGGGCACAGTTAACCTTAAGTAGGCCTACTTCAGGTATACTTGAAGCCGAGGTCAACAAAATAATTTCCCACATCGATTTCTTTCGTACATTTAGGACTCATCATTAGGAATACTGTTTCTTCTTTGCTAATGGGAGGCCTAATGGAATACGCTGATACACCAAGAGGCTGGTATTCTGGGGTTATTAGCCTATATCTCTTAAAGTGCTATCATATTTAATTGATAAGTGCCTGGTCAACTTACCTGCCGTGTTCTCATACCGATCACAGGCTGGATTAAGCCTGTATTCCACTAGGAACCAAAGAATTATGCCGAAGATCGGGACCAAACATTAGGAGGATGCTCATTACATTTATAAGAGATGAGGAGAAAATATCTGAATTACCCCTACTCCCGACCATGTTGGTAACAAATGGTAGGAAAACTGACCACCTCTGGCTCACGATTTTTGGGATCCCAAAGATTGCAAGTTTTCTCAGGTAGAATACACCTCGCGAGTGACTGGCGATGTTTGCCTCCATGTCATACTTTGAGAGGAATCTTTACACGGCCCAAGCCTGATATCTCAGAGTGGCAGGGGCGGATCCAGGCGGGGGGGGGGGGGGGTCCAGGGGGCCAAAAGGCCATTAAGGAAAAATATTTTTAATAGCGCTTCCCCTCGTTTCTAAACCCTGGATCCGCCAGTGTAACCAGACCTTCAGTGTTACATCACCACACCTTCCCGACACACCATGCAGGCCATAACATCCGGGGACTTCTCTCAGAAACAGGTCCCCAGGCACCCTGCAGACGGCGTCGTATAATATGATTATTTCAGCAGAGGTCAGGGCCCCCATGTAGATGTCCCCCGCACGTTATGGACGGGTTAGATTTAAGGGGGGCCATTAGGAGGCCCCTAGCCTGGCGTCACTGATGAGGTTTTTATGGTAAAGGGCCATACCCACTAGGCGATTCTCTGTCGGCCGACGGCGACGGGCGTCGGCCGTCGGCGTCGGCGTAAAATTATCAAACATGTTTAATAAGGATTGGCGGTGCCGTCGGCGTCGGCGTCGGCGCCGACTGCCGATGCCGACGCCGACGCAACCGCCGATTGTGTGTTGGTATGGACACCAAATGGGCCGACGCCGACGCCGACGGCCGACGCCAGCACCGACGCCGACGCCGATTCAGCAAAATGTGGCCTAGTGGGTATGGGGCTTAACAGTCAGAGCTAGGGAGCTAAAGGCTGTATTCCACTATACGATTATACCCGCGATTATAACTTAGAGAATAACTTAGTAAGTATTTTTTTGTATAGATATGTTACATGTCATTAGAAAGGTTTTTCAATTCTGTTTCAAATGAAGTGTAATGTGGCCTACAGGCTAGCTCGTAGCATTCCCAATGAAAATTTAGAAAATAGAAAAATTTTCGGTATTGATTAACGCCTGGTGAAACACAGGCTAAAGCCCCATACCCACTAAGTGACTTGTACATAATTGGCTGACGGATCGCCACTGAAGTCAGTTGATTTTAAGGGTAGAATCTGTAGATTTTTTCACTAATTCAGATCACCCGTCAGTATGCAATATTGAAAGATACATGTTTGATATGAGTCAGTCCTAAAAAGCGGCTGACTCTTCTGGTAGAGTCAGTCGATTTTTAGCAGCGACTAGTCGGCCGACTTGGATCAAAGTCACCTAGTGGGTACTGGGATTTAACTCACCGCCCCTCGTGAGTGCAGGGTGCTCAAACAGGCCAGATTCCAACATTAGTAGACCATGGACGTAAAGTGAGGAAATAAAGCACAGACTTGCACATTGGACTAGCCTAGATTTGTATTTCAGTTTGGCAGCACCTAGAATGTGGGCACATGTGTTATTGATGGCTCCTTCTCGTGATAAGGTTGAGATGAAATATGTACTCTTAGCGTCGCAAGGACAAAAAGGGCTTGGGGTTTATTTTATCATCGATGTTCACGAATTTATATTAACAGTTTTTCTCTGCACGAAAGTGGTCACGTATTGGAGACGCGATTGCTGAAAGTAAATTCTTTTACATCATTTTCTGGTTATTATGTTCAAATTTTAATAGGATTATTCATTTAGAATTTATAGTCTCTGTGGCCATACTACTGTCTAAATAACCTAAAACAATGTATTAATATTGTTTCTCTCTTTTGTTGCAGGTGAGTACGAGGACCAGTTCAAACACTGCTGGACCAATCAGAATACACCCCTTGGAGGTAGGCCGGAATGGTTAAGGCTTTGTTCAATGATTATTGAATGACTGTCTATGATTATTTTTTGTCAAAATACTTGAACATTATGTTGAAAATTGGAACCTATCAAAGAATACTCCTGTTTTTTTTATACCTCAAAACACATCCGCCAATAATTGTGAGCTTTCCTCACCATAATTACACAATTTGTTGCACAGCTCACGAGTTTTCATTTCTTGAGTCATAATTTGTTTTCGAGGTTTGGCAGTCAATTGTGAGCAATGGTTGCATTAGCCCTTTCCCAGTGAAATACATTGAGGTAGGATGTATCCGTGAGGGCATTATGAACGCTATCTTCCCCTTGCGTGGAACTGAAAGTTCATGTGCAACAAGCCTATCCCAGTTTACACCAACTTTAAAGTTTACCATGAAATATCTTCAAAATTCCCTCCCCGCTTATTCCCTGAAGAGAGTGGCAAAATATAAGATTAACCAATGCAATTCAGTAAAGAAATTGCTCCCTAAAATTTCTAAAATGCAGCTTATGTAGCAGCCTTTTATCCATAGGAACCAATGTTAAAGCCTATCAGCCCAACCTATAATGTCTAACCCTATTTTTGCACTGAAATGCAGCAATTTGAAAGGCTGCAAATCTGCCACCTGATCAGATTTAAGAAATCATGATATTTTAGCAGTACATGGGGATATGGAAAAAAATATTTCTTGCTTATTTCATTAACGCCAACTCTCACAGACAATGATGACTTATATGGTTATTTTGTCCAACCCTGGGATATACCCAATGTGGGTGGGCTTATTTCAGTTTATAGTGTGTTAGCTGCGTACGATTATGTTGACCGTCTCCATAATGCAGGGCAATGCGTCACCTGATTGTAGAGCAAGACACATTGTGAGAAATTAATCCTCCCAGGACGGGAGTACAAGATGGCCCAGATTAATTCATGTATTATGAAACACCTTCACAATGCAGCAGTACATAATGAATGAGAAGGGATGGGGGCGAACAGAGTCAGAGACAGGCCTAGGATTGTTGATGGACACCCGGGACAGGGCAAAGCAATCTGAGGAGAGGTGGAGAAGTTATTTAAGAGACTCGCTTTCATGGTGGAGCCAGGATTTAACCCTTTTATTTCACAGAGCATTGCCACTAAGAAATTAAAGCAGTTAATAGTGAGTCGCCACATTGCTTTGGTGATTCACAAAGTGTGTTTATCTAAGGAGATTTAACTTTCCCTCTATAAGTTCAGAAGATTTATCTAGTTTTTCATTTTGAGAACACAAAGTCAACTTCCATGAGGAGCAGAACGACCTCTCTGGGCCAATGGGTATCAGCCATTAGCTATTAGTGTACGTTGCCGGGAACCAGTGGTAAAGAAAGTTCCTGGCGCGGTACACTGCTAATCTATTGCTGGTACCAAAAGGCCCAGAGAGGTAGTCCCCTCCTCATTGAATAAACTCCAACTTAACACTTATAAAGGAAATGCTTTATAGAGGAATGTAGTGGAGAGTTATCCTACTGAAGAATTCATATCTTTATTCCTGGTTTACCCTCCATGTTACTTGGTTATGAAACTGCAGTTATTTACACTCTGGTAGAGCACAAAAACATCTTCAGCCATACAGTTTAATCTAATACCCTTTAATTGTTTCCACATGCGACTATCTAAACGGACAATTGACTTCATGGGAAAGCTTGAATAGATGATTTTTGTGTGTTCAACAATACTCAATCAGGGGTTTTAGGAGAGACCCCTATCACGAGCTACCTTCCAAACCTACCCCGCCATAATTAATGTTATCATTGATCATCATAACCAAGTTGTAATTCAATTTGACCAGTTTTTGGTGATCACCAGGTGGTTCCTGTAACCACGTGGCTGTACAATAAAACTGAATTAATGAATTCTAAATAGTAATGATTGATGATTAAGATTCTGTGAAATTGTATGAGGTAAATATAGTTTACATTTTTCTCGTAGATGTTTGTTCTAGCTATTTCAAAACAGACCACCAATATGGCGTCCATCCCATTTTGGGGGATGTGACGTCATCTGCACAACGTCTATAGGACACAAGAGGGATGACTACAGATACTATAACAGTACAATTTAGCATCTTGCTGTGGCCAGGTTTGGGTGCAGGAAGATCCCCCCCACACACACACACCCAACAAATAGCCTGTTTGCCTACCTCCAGTTTACCCCTCTGACCCCTATTTCCGACCATCATAGCTCCACACAGGCTCCTAGCTCCAGATCTATTGACCAATGCAGGTTCCGGGGCCGCCCACTAATCTTCCCACTAATACATGGTACCGGGCCGCCTAATGCTCACTGCACCCTGCGCCTCCCATTAAGGGCTGACCCACGTGACTGCTGACGAGATCTTAAGGAGGTTTGGGGCCCGGGAACATGGACAGAGAAACCAACCAACAGCAGTGGGCAGAAGCCAGGGGGCCATTCTGGGCAAATAAGTGTGGTCAAGATCAGACGGCCATTCTGTGGGAGGGGGGAGGGGCGGATGGGAGGGGAGGCGGGGTGCGGGCGTATGTGGGGACCTAGGAGAGTTGGAGGATTGTTTAGGGAAGGAGGCAGTTAGAATACAAGGAAATAAATGAACAGCTCTAGGTCCTTTAGGTGAATTGATGTAATATTTGCCTTCCTTTATTAAACAAACTGCAAATGGGAAGCAATTCTCTATGCAAAGCTAATTAATTAGAGTGTACTACAGAATGCGGGTATAAGAATGATGCCGCATGTAAACCTTACGTCAATCAACTTATTCAAAAGTGTTAGTATAGTATATTAGTAAAATCTGATAAATAACAGTTTCTTGATACAACTTTACACCTGAATCTTAACTGGCCAGAGTGAACGTGACGTAGGAACCATTTCCCTCACTGCCTGTGATGAAAATGGTTAACTGTGTAACTCAACTATGTAAGCCAGAACACAATTACCTCTAGGACTAAGTGGGGATTGTGAAAAGTAGCTCAGGCATGAAGAGCTCCTAAGTAAGGGTGTGAGCAGCGTGTTAAAATAGCACTCTCACTGTACACACTGACAGGCCTGGACCACTCAGTAAGGGGTGTGAGCAGTGTGTTGAAGTAGCACTCTCACTGTACACACAGACAGGCCTGGACCACTCAGTAAGGGGTGTGAGCAGCGTGTTAAAGTAGCACTCTCACTGTACACACTGACAGGCCTGGACCACTCAGTAAGGGGTGTGAGCAGCGTGTTAAAGTAGCACTCTCACTGTACACACTGACAGGCCTGGACCACTCAGTAAGGGGTGTGAGCAGCGTGTTAAAGTAGCACTCTCACTGTACACACTGACAGGCCCGGACCACTCATTAAGGGGTGTGAGCAGTGTCTTAAAGTAACACTCTCACTGTACACACTGACAGGCCTGGACCACTCAGTAAGGGGTGTGAGCAGTGTCTTAAAGTAACACTCTCACTGTACACACTGACAGGCCTGGACCACTCAGTGAGGGGTGTGAGCAGTATGTTAAAGTAGCACCCTCACTGTACACACTGACAGGCCTGGACCACTCAGTAAGGGGTGTGAGCAGTGTCTTAAAGTAACACTCTCACTGTACACACTGACAGGCCTGGACCACTCAGTAAGGGGTGTGAGCAGTGTCTTAAAGTAACACTCTCACTGTACACACTGACAGGCCTGGACCACTCAGTGAGGGGTGTGAGCAGAGTGTTAAAGTAGCACTCTCACTGTACACACTGACAGGCCTGGACCACTCAGTAAGGGGTGTGAGCAGCATGTTAAATTAGCACTCTCACTGTACATACTGACAGGCCAGGACCACTCAGTAAGGGGTGTGAGCAGCGTGTTAAAGTAGCACTCTCACTGTACACACTGACAGGCCTGGACCACTCAGTAAGGGGTGTGAGCAGAGTGTTAAAGTAGCACTCTCACTGTACACACTGACAGGCCTGGACCACTCAGTAAGGGGTGTGAGCAGCATGTTAAAGTAGCACTCTCACTGTACATACTGACAGGCCTGGACCACTCAGTAAGGGGTGTGAGCAGCATGTTAAAGTAGCACTCTCACTGTACATACTGACAGGCCAGGACCACTCAGTAAGGGGTGTGAGCAGCGTGTTAAAGTAGCACTCTCACTGTACACACTGACAGGCCTGGACCACTCAGTAAGGGGTGTGAGCAGAGTGTTAAAGTAGCACTCTCACTGTACACACTGACAGGCCTGGACCACTCAGTAAGGGGTGTGAGCAGTGTCTTAAAGTAACACTCTCACTGTACACACTGACAGGCCTGGACCACTCAGTAAGGGATGTGAGCAGCGTGTTAAAGTAGCACTCTCACCGTACACACTGACAGGCTAGGACCACTCAGTAAGGGGTGTGAGCAGCGTGTTAAAGTAGCACTCTCACCGTACATACTGACAGGCCAGGACCACTCAGAAAGGGGTGTGAGCAGCGTGTTAAAGTAGCACTCTCACCGTACATACTGACAGGCCAGGACCACTCAGTAAGGGGTGTGAGCAGCGTGTTAAAGTAGCACTCTCACCGTACACACTGACAGGCCTGGACTCACTGAGCAGCGTGTTAAAGTAGCACTCTCACCGTACACACTGACAGGCTAGGACCACTCAGTAAGGGGTGTGAGCAGCGTGTTAAAGTAGCACTCTCACTGTACATACTGACAGGCCAGGACCACTCAGTAAGGGGTGTGAGCAGCGTGTTAAAGTAGCACTCTCACTGTACACACTGACAGGCCTGGACCACTCAGTAAGGGGTGTGAGCAGCGTGTTAAAGTAGCACTCTCACTGTACACACTGACAGGTCTGGACCACTCAGTAAGGGTTGCGAGCAGCGTGTTAAAGTAGCACTCTCACTGTACACACTGACAGGCCTGGACCACTCAGTAAGGGATGTGAGCAGCGTGTTAAAGTAGCACTCTCACCGTACACACTGACAGGCTAGGACCACTCAGTAAGGGGTGTGAGCAGCGTGTTAAAGTAGCACTCTCACCGTACATACTGACAGGCCAGGACCACTCAGAAAGGGATGTGAGCAGCGTGTTAAAGTAGCACTCTCACCGTACACACTGACAGGCCAGGACCACTCAGTAAGCGGTGAGAGCAGCATGTTAAAGTAGCACTCTCACTGTACACACTGACAGGCCTGGACCACTCAGTGAGGGGTGTGAGCAGTATGTTAAAGTAGCACTCTCACTGTACACACTGACAGGCCTGGACCACTCAGTAAGGGGTGTGAGCAGCGTGTTAAAGTAGCACTCTCACTGTACACACTGACAGGCCTGGACCACTCAGTAAGGGGTGTCCGCAGCATGTTAAAGTAGCACTCTCACTGTACACACTGACAGGCCTGGACCACTCAGTGAGGGATGTACATGTGAGCAGCATGTTAAAGTAGCACCCTTACTGTACACATGGACATCAAAAGATCTTTACAGACTTTCAAGAACAATCCACAAATTTTAGGCTATAGTAACATTAAGGTTTCCCTGGAACATTACCAATCTTATCTAGATTTTAGGCCTAGGTATGTAACCTTCAAATTGGTAAAAAAATATAATCACCATACATTTTTTAAAGGATACACAGAAGTTTTGCACAAGACAAAAGAGTAACAATTTCTTCTATATTTGAGTTTTCTGCAACAGTCATAAAAACTCTTTGTTGGGTATTTGCACAAGGATTTAAAGGGATTGCACGTGAGCCTCCATACAAGAGGCGATTTGGGTGGGGTCAGGGAGGGTGACAAACGGGCATCCCTCAGTCAAAGGGGCTTACCACCACTGGACAGTGGGTAGAGGGAAGGTTCTACAGGGAGTGGGGGAAGGAGCCAGTCTCAGAGGAGAGCTGGGGTCAAGGGTTAAGGGTCAGGGGTCAGGCCTGCTGATTTGTAAACCGACTAATCTTGACCGATCATGGGGTTATGATCCTAATACGCTGACCACTGATGTGTGGAGCCTGCTAAGGGCGAAAGACCTTATCGGGACAGGGCGCAAGGCAAAGCCGCTATTTCCCATGAAAATCCCTCATCCATATCTTGGAAGCTGGTTATACAATATTGAATCACGAACGTTAAATGAAATAACTCGATTTGTGCTTTGAAATAACCAAATTGACCGATATATGCCAAAATAAATTACCTCTGGTCACCACAATACATACCGTACCAGTGGGAATGCCACTTTACATTTGAACACTTTAAAGGGAGGGGCCAGTGAAATTATAATTTTGTAAAATTCTGGTATCAAATCGAAGATGCTTAAATAAAAGTACAAAAACTTCTATAATTATAACGTGATATCTTGCATACATAACATTGTTTGTATATCAGATGACACATTGAATTCCCTACACATCTTACAAATGACTTCTGTGAGTGACGTCACAAAAAATACCTGTTATCTTCAAATTTCTAAATTCTAAAGCCCATAAAAATGTGTGTTTTTTAAAAATTTGTTATAAATAACTTAATTAGGTTATTTTAAACTATGTTAGACCTATAAAGGGCTAAACACATTTGTATTATTTTTAATCATCTTTATAATTTTTCGTCACATGTCACACACAGACAAATGCACCATGCATGCTGCATCAGGTGCAGGCAGGGCAACTCTCTTGATTCAGGAAAACATAGATAAAATCAAAACTGTTAGAGATAGAAGTATATAATTTGGCATAGTTATTCCATCAATGGTGTTGACCATGGCAGTATACTGATTTACAGACACTGGCCCCTCCCGTTAAAGGTACAGCATCGTCCGCTAGAATGTCATCTTTTTATACAATGCAATGCCCTAAGCACCATGCCAAAAGTTGTGATGTAACCAACGACTTTGTTATATGACATTCTAAAAGTGTAAAATTGACACCTGGTGTGCCGTGATCACGTTAAAATTGATGTAACAACGGAAGGACGATATTGTCCCTTTAAATATTGATACATCCTTGTTGTCTGCATGACTAACTTTCTGAACAATTTTGCTTGGTACTCATGATATTCCTGTCCAAACTCAGTACATACAATTATTGAATGAGACTCAGATTTCTAAGTAGTACCAAGTAAATTCTGTCAAAGAAGTTTTTCTTCCTTTGTTTTCTTTTTTGACATAGAATTGGGACACCTCCTTTCGTTTGTTAATGAAACCTTTTAAGACAGTAAGCGTCCTTGACTCAGAAACTTCTGAATTTCTCCTTCCTCTTCCAAAGTTTTCTCAAACAGATGGTTTTAACCAACTTGCCTCAAAGTCAAGTTTTCTTTCAGAACTAAATCATTATCAATCTCGCGAAAAACAGAACAGACCACAAATCTTCATTCACGTCAAATGAGTTGTAGTAGTTTTTCGTGTTTTTGGATTGTTTGCAATCTTTAATTGTCAAATGCTTATTGCCAGTTTTTCTCTGGCATGTTTGTGTCGATAAAAGAGAAGAAAGATTGGCCAAGAGAATACGAATAGTTGAAAATCATATACAATGCCTAAGTTTGCCTGATTCCAAAAAAGAAAAAGAATATGGATATGTGGCAAGTCCAAATTTTACGTTCACTGCTACGTTCCATGGCGAAACATACAAGTACTTCAAATAAGCTTTACAAAACATAGCTAATAGTATTATTCATACAGTGCATTGTATATTGTCTGTATTATACCGAAAACAGAATAATTATGCTATGTAAATAATCCTGGCAGCATCTGCACTGTCATACACCCTCACGATGTTCTTTAGGAGTTTGTAGTACACTTATACAGAATTATAGGGTTATTTACGGAGATGAAGCAGCATTGCGAAACTCCGGTACTATTCACCTAATTTCCAAAGACTCAACAAATATGTTGGTGAAACAGACCCTAGGTCATCCTGTGACTCTCGACCTGACTGGCCATACTGGCCTACTCACCCAACCTACCTACCCACCCAGGGGCAGATCCAGAGACAACCATGGGATGGGGGGGGGGGGGTGCAAACCAACCACCCCTATAAAAAAGTGAAAATAAATAACATCATATTTATATGAATCAACGAACCTAGTTTATTTGGAAAAAGTCCACTCGGTCTGGGGAGGGGGGAGAGAGGCTGGTTCCTTCCACCAGGATCCGCCACTGCCCGCCTACCTGAGCTTCACCCCCTCCAGGGTGGGTCAGCCTTGGCCTAGCACGCTACACGTCCTCCTGGCACCCTGAATAGGGGCTACTTAAGCTGATAAGGGCTGGGAGAGAGCAGATTCCTCCACAAAGATTCCTTGCACCTTTCCTTTTAATTTACACCTGAATATTTCATTTCAGTTGCTTCTCATGGTTCCACCCATATATAGGAATCTGAAAGATATATGTATATATGTAAAGATGCTTGCATTTATCTTCTTTCTGATTCCACCCAACACAAAGTGAAGATCGTACGGACACCTGCTTCTTGTTAAAGGTGTGACTCAGCCAAGGCAAGCATGCAACAATTTTATACCATTGCAGTACTGTTCCATTTAGTTCTGTTTTGATTCTTCTTACATTAATTATCTGGAACCTATCATTGCGATGTTGCATTTGAAATATCTTAACAATTTGTTTTCTTTCTTTTACATACAGATTATTATCATATCATATTGGTAGGGTCCCAACTTCACTGAAAAAGTTATGTTGTTTTAGTTAACACCCCTGTCTTGGTGAGTCTGAACCTCTTGTGAAATAACATAATCGTTACTTGGAATTTAACAAGTAACAGGCTGACTAAAAAAGTATGGTCGCAGAACGTCCCGTCATGTTGCAGCTTGCCTGGAAGGCTTCAGGGGTAGGCTGGGGTCAGTGGGGCACACTCTCCAAGCACAAAGTTGGGCACACTCTCCAAACACAAACAGCTGCACCTGCCAATCTAGTACTACTAGTGAGATTACCCATTGACCCATGCCAGGTGGGTGACTCATCAAAAGTACTTGTGGATTATTATTATTTTATTAGATTAATTAACTTTATATCAGTGCTGCTTTTTACATAAATCCAACTGCATTCCAAGCGAGAAAAGTTGATGCGATATTGACAATGCACAGCTGTGTTAAATTACCAGATGTCAAGATGGACTCTTGGTGCCTGAATTTGAAAAGAGAAGTAAATGTTGTATACAGCCTGTATTCCACTAAGCAAATTCCAAATGCCGCTAATTTGGTAATCGATAATATTTCAACAGAACTATGGCATAAAAAACATGCGTGCTGTATGTCCTTTAGATGAGAATAAAAAACTTTCTCATTATATTTAACATATCTATGATTAACTAACCTTTTCTCACTACTTATTTGTGAAATCTGGGGTAGAGTAAGCTGGTGGAACAGAGCCTTAAGCCTGCAGTACATACATATGTACTTCATCCCTCCCCTACCCTTGATGTTTCCTCTTCCTCTTTGGGGATATACTTTTCCTGCTTGATGCATTGCCTGAGGCGTTAAACAACTCGATAAAAATGCCACGAGTGGCATCGATTTTTACCGCGGGCCATGAAAGGAACCCTTGGGTTCAAATCAATAGGACTAGAGTAGTGAACCCTTATTTACATAGCAAACCGGGCGTCAGCTCCCCTGAGTATACCCTCTGTACAGCTTTCTACAGCTCGTGTTGGTATTTATAGATTGGTGCTGGAAATTCATACTAAACCATTTCATAGTGCAAAGGTGTTTGCACTATTCATGGCCGCATGCATTTCAATGGGAAGTAAAAACAAGATGCAGGCTTTTGAAATGCATGAAAGTTGTTCTGCTGCCGGATATATATACTTTTGGAATGCATAAAAGTTCCTGGATATATACACAATATACGTGGTACTTCACAACTACCAAAGGAGGGGGTCTGGGGTGGGATGATCTAGTGGTTAGCGTATTAGCATTGCACTCAACCTGCTCGGGTTCGATCCTAATTGCTGACTGTTATACCACCTTACCTTGCCGTCATTTCCACCCCCATAGATATGATCATACACTTGTGTGAAGTCAAAAACTGGAGTTGGTCTTTGTTATAGCTGAAAATTGCTGAGCAGACATTAAACTCCAACACATCATCATCACAACTAATGCTTGTAATATTCTATTCCATAGAAAAAACAAGGCCTCTGTAGCACTGCTTTAATACAGGCCATACACTGACCTAATTTCTAAAAGATACTATCCAGAGCCGTCCACTCGCTCATTTTAAATGACTATTGATTTTTTTCTGAGCCGCTTCCTTCAATAAACACATTGTGAAGGGTTGTTGAACCCAACATTATCTGATTTTACAAATAATTGCCTCGTTAAGTCCCCGTCGATTTCCTACCTCCTATTGACTGGTTAAAGTATTTTGTTGAAGACTGGGGGGAAAGTTGTTGACTAGTCTGAATGTGTGTTGTGGGAGAAAAGTATGGATTATATCTGGTGTGGGGGAATCTGTTAATTGATAATGGTGTAGCACAGTGTTTTATTCTACCAGCAGAATCTTAACAGCGAGCGTTGTTTTATAATTAAGAGGCGCTGTTTTTGTTGCTAATGTGAAGGTACTAGTTTTACAATTAAGATCCTGGTTGGCATTGGCTGGTGTATTGTAAAGCTTAAGGATACAAAGACGGGAGAACAAGACAGAAATACCACATATTTAATAGATTGCATAAGGGAAAAATATGTATATTGGATCTTTGTTACATGTCATCACAAGCTTGATAGAATTATGTATTTCTACCTACAAGTATGTAATAAGACAGAGCAGCTTTAAATACAATTACAGTGGTTACACTTTCAAAATTAGACATTCTAACCAACGAAATGAAGCATGGATCGCAAATGTCAATTCTTAGGGAAAAACAATAGAATCTATTGTTTTTCCCTAAGAATTGATAATACCACAATTAAACGGTTTACCTCTAAAGGACGAAGTCTGCTTTAGTATGTCAATATGAACATGGTTTATAATAATCAAACTCTTTCTCTAAAGCAGTGATGCATCAAGATTATATTTCGTGGAAGTGGAAATATCTATAAATGGTGATTTTATTATAAATAATATATTAATGGCAAGTTTTGATATGATTGACATCATAAATGCCAAGTGTGATTAAGAAGTGTATCGTAGAGGACCAACAGAGGCTCCTTCCAGCTCCGACTTTCCAGTGGCTGCTACATGTCAACCAATCACCTTACAATTCATCTCACGTTTCATACATTGTCACTGAAGAGTCTTATCTTTCACGGAAAAGTAAACCTCTATTGTCTATCATGCATTTCATTAATATGGAAAAGGGGATTTGAAGCGAGACAAGGTGACGATGAGGAAAACCCTTTAACACCTAACATAGTATTATAAGCGTGGGACTGAATTGAGCTCATACAGGAACGCATGTATTGCAAATTCACATTTTTAAACCCCTGTCTCCTGATGTGTATGCAAAAAAGCGAAGGCTGTAATCATTATTCCTTATTGTGTTTCATCACAATGCTTTTCTGAAATTAAAGCATTATATTAATGTCGTAAGTATGACACCGAAAATCGAAAATCTATATGCGAATGTTGATTATTTGAAAAGCAACTTAAAATCTAAAACATACTGGCTGAATTTCCTTCATTTTGTTCATGCAGGTGTTATCAATTTACTGTAGAGGAGTGCCAGATGAATGCAAAGGGTTTGATTTGATGGGGAATAGGAACATTTAATAATAACTAATAGCTATACCTACCTGTGCTCCGTCGCATAAGCCAACCCTCGGAACAGCAAGAGCACAGTGAGGACATAGTTAGGGGTCTCGTAACAGTGCAAACCGTAGCTAGGGTTTGGTCAAAGTCTCGCTGTTATACACAAATTTCATCAATTTTCACCCATTTTTAATAATTTTTCCAGGTTGAAAATTTCAGGAATTTTAGATCTAGATGTCTAGTCATCAGAACCATTTACAGAATTAAAATCGGTCTAGTAGAACAGCCACAAATCAACAGTGGGCCCATCGCAACCCAACGTCCTTGTTGCGAGAGCTTGTATTGTTTAAATTTTTGAACAAGGACGGGTCTGCTGTGTGTGCCAACCCTCGCAACAGCGAGAAGATTATGCAACAGACCACTGCAGAGGCCAGTCACATATTTTAGATAGTACATATAACAGTGAATGATGATCTTGTCAAATCACCCTTGTTGTGCCAAAATCCTGCATCAAATATCACCCACTTCTGATGTATTTTACTGGCTAAAAATCTCAGGATTTCTAGCTCCAAATATCTATTCTTTAGTACTGTTTTCAAAATTAAAAATAGTCAAATAGAACAGCCACAACTCAGCACCCATTGGACCGATTGCAACAGTGACGTCGTAGGGAGACATTGAATTGTTTCGTCATTTCATTATGTGACGGGCCACAAAGGATTTGGTATATGTAACCATTGCTAACTCTTCTTAGCGCACCCCACTGACTATTCCCTGAGCCTAGTCTAAGACTAGAGCCCCTATATTAACCCCCATTCGAACAGACAAGAAAGAGGTTCAACATTTTGTAATTTCCGGACTGCCCTAACTCATCTCATCTCTGATACGGAGCCAATAAGAGCCAGAGTCTGGGTCCTTCTCTCTTACTATGGTGAGCCATATGTACAACTTTAACTTTTGTTTTAAGACACTATTCCAATATGCCTTGAGGAGCACTCGCGTTCTCTAGGTAGGAAAACAGAATTAGCTTACGTTTCGGATAAAAACATGTTGGTATCTGAATGCAAGTACTGAATAGAAAAAGAGGATAGAATTGTACTTACATAGGTACTTGCGTTGCCCCAATGCAAGTGCGTACACAAGATGTTTTCCATTATGCGTTCTTATAACTTGCATGTCTTTTGCTCCATTAACGCAAGTAAACTGCCCAATGCAAGTGAAAAAACGCATATGGGAATATGATTGCCATATCAAGGTACTAACTTTACATGTTTTTTTTCTGTTTTCCTTTTAAAATCAATTTACCAGTCCATATTGCTGTATTCTCTTCCAGTTAATACAACAATGAACTAAGAAAGACAATGATTCATTAACCTGTTTTATCACAGTAACCTTTAGAACGGCTCTCATTTGATTATATTTTTCATTCTCCATTAAATTTATATATGTTCTCATATGTACCGTATCAACCGGAAGTCCATGTATGTACCTGCGTGATGTTGACTGTAAAAGCAGTTAAAGTATAATAGGTATGCACGATATTTTAGGGCAAACTGGTTTGACTAAAAGTTTTTTTTTAATAAAATTGGTTGAAATCAAATAACCAAGAATCAAAATAATCTAAATATGAATTCTAATATTACACATACGTTCAGTCTGATATAGGCCTACCTCACCAGATATTTTAAGAAATTAGCAATCAGCAGTATTTTTTGTCATAAGGATTTTCTTGATTTAGGTTGGTTGATATCCAAATTATCTAAAATCGGATCAATCTAGATATGATTTAGATTATAACACACATGTATCCATAGACCAACCTCTCAAGATATTTAACAAAGTTAACAGTAAGCATTTTACAAATGAACAGGATTTTCTTTATTTAGGTATTTTATTTTTTTCCATCGATTTTACATATTTACATATATAAATTCTTCCTTGGTATTATGATGAAACATGAGAAGATCAGATTAAATGAAGGTAACAGAAGTAAGCCTGTATTCCACATACCGATTTTGATGCTACCGATTTTGAATTTGTTTGATTTTCTCTGAGATTATGAAATAAGACCTTATATCTCATATACAATTCAATAGAAAATTGTAAGAGCTTTCTACTAATTTATCAAATATCTATTTTTGACTTTTATTCCCACTGCCGATTTTAAAAAATGATAGGAAAATTGGTATGTGGATATACGGCCTGTATATTACATTACAATCAGAATTATGTGAAATCTGAAAAATATGATTTAGATTGTTGCCCAAAAGTTCACGAGGACATACATGCTTACCCCCCTCAGATATTTAACAAGGTTGGCACTCAGCAATTTCTGATCCCCCCCACCCCTCCCTGACCCAGGCGATAAGCCGTTTTGCCCCGCATTACCCGACCACTCTCCTCCAGTGTAGATAAGGCGGGTTTTTACCCAGCAGGCAGGGCGATCCGCTCCCCACAAGGAGATAATGGATCCCAGCAATCTGTCCCCAGGGGGGGATTTAAACAGGACCGAATTAAACAGACACAGTCTCCGAATTCAATCCCCACCTAATAAGCCCATCCAAGTTTTCACCAATGTGAACGTTTACCGTGAAATATTTTCAAAATTGCTATATGGTTATTCCATGAAGACAGTCGCATGATACAGACTTAACCAAATAGTCCAGGAGCCAAATCCAAAAAATGACTTTTTTCGTCCAAAAAGACGGAGGATCTAAAAGTGGTTTTAAATTGTAGCCCATAACCTGAAGTTTACATTTTGACGTGTTGGCATTTGCGCAACACGCACATTTGGCCGGTATCCATGGAAACGCATAGCAACCACAGAATTTTGAGAAACACTGTGAAAAAGTAGAAATATCAAAATAATTTTTTATGCATGAGCAAAAGTGTGCATTGTTGTACATCAAATGAAAGCCCATGGAGTTGGGAATGTAAAAGGAGAATGACTTTTGTTGTCATGGTGACATGGTTGCCATGGCAACCAAAAACATTTCAAAATTTCATCATTTTCACTACTTTTTCCTATGTTCATTTTGTTTTAATGACAATAATTAGGACAGGAGTGATAAAACTATCATTTATTGAAAGCACAAGAGTCCCCACTTTGTATCCATGGCAAAAATTTCCATTTGTTCCATTTGTTACTCTGCCTAGCAACCACGAAAATGTCATCATGTGAATTGGGCAATCAGTGTCCATTTTGGGGCAAATTTGGTGGATTTCTGGAAATATATATAACAGTTCTACAATACATATCAAACTTGCACTTGCTTATCATCATTATTGATGAAGACTTGATACAATAAATCTTTTTTTACAGAAGAAGGAAGTTTCTAAGGCACTCCAGTTGCCATAGCAACCATATGAAAACAGGAGTTGAGCTGATTTCTTATGGTTTACCCCTTTACAAATGACCTTTCATTTCTGGAAGCGAGATCTGAATGTATTATCACTAAAAGTTAAATTTTGAAGACATAACATCAAATTGTTATGCTAAAAAGGAAAACATTCCATTAATCCATTTGTTCCATTTGTTACTCTGCATAGCAACCAAGAAAATGACTTCATGTGAATAGGGCCATCGGTGTCCATTTTGGGGCAAATTTTGATGGATTTTGATACATTATACACCTAACAACTGTACAAAATATTTTAAACTTTCACCTCCTTATCATCATTTTTAATGATGAAAACTTTATGTAAGATAATTTTTTCACATAAGAAAGAAGTTTCTATGACAGTACAGTTGTCATAGCAACCATATGAGTTCAGCAGTTTTTTTTTATGACATCTACCTTTTCCAACGACCATTCATTTCTAGTTATGAGGTTTGAATGCATGTTGAATATATGTTCAATTAATATCAAGTTGTTATGCTAAAGAGGAAAACATTCCATTGATACTGTGGGAAAAAGCTTCCATTTGTTCCATTTGTTACTCTGCTTAGCAACCAAGAAAAGGCCATAATTATGTGGATCAGGTTGTCAGCATCCATTTGGGTACAATTTAGGTTGAATTTGTTAGATAAGTATAACAACTTTACAGAAGATGTCAAACTTGCACATGTCATGTACTATAACTGCGTGATCATTTTTCTAGATAAAACATCAAGTTGTTATGCTTAGAAGGAAGATGTTTCTTGCATTCTATTTGTACAACCAGTAATAAATATGATATAAAACTATTACAGGATCTAAGGATGCTGTTTAATAAATGTGAGCATAGTGTATTCTACACACAGCTGGAGGAAATAGAAACAGCTATAGCAGAAGTGCATCTGCAGAATGAGATAGAAGGGAAATACCTTCCAAGTGCTTTCCTATCAAATGTCCTGCTGGGATTTGCTGGGATAACATTGATTCCCAAGGGGAGACCTTTGATGGTAAAAGAACAACACATGTCATGAATACAATTGTTGTTCAACCAAAAGCTGGTGTTCAAACCATGGACGTTGAACCATGAACAACATCCACAGCAGACTCACCAAGGGAAATGCTCTAAAACAGATACGAGGACCAGGAATGCCGACCAAAGAAATTTCACGCATCTAAATGTGTCCACAAGCTGCTCCAGAGAATGACCACACATCTAAAAAATGATGCGTGAAAATGCAAAAAAGATGCGTGCCGGATTCGTGGACCAAAATGTCCTTAAAAAACATGAACAAAGTATAAATATTTATAGAAAATATTTCATTGTATCTATTAGAAACAAGTTGCAATTTAATTAGAGTGTTTTTAACCCAAAAAAGATGTCACGAATCTAAAATTTTGTGTTATTTCACGCATCCAAATTTTGGAATCGTGGGCATGAGATGCGTGAAATTTCTTTGGTCGGCAGCCCAGAGCCATTTAATCAGCAAGGACAACTGATACCTCAGAAAACTTAGAAGTAGAGTACAAAGACTTTGCATGGTTAATGTCAAGATTCCCTATTGATGCCAACAAACAAGATTCTACTTCATCTACTTATCGTTCTGTTCCAACTTGGACAGCATTTAATGCCTCATGCTCAATGAAGGAAATAGCTTCCTGTATCATTGGACATGCAACCCCCTCTGATCCTCAGGCTATGTATAGTGCACTGAAAAGAAGTCTTGCAATAGCAGAAGAGTTGGGTCATAGAGACTGTGTAATAGTCTTTGACCAAGTCTTTGATTCTATAGCAAAACTAATGTCTTGCAGCTGGCATGGTCCTTCGCATGAGCGCATTCCATACTGCCTACACATTTCTATGTATCATTGGCAAGATATTTGGGGATGCAGGGCTGACCAATCTCCTCATCGAGAGTGGAGTTCTAGCTGCTGGCTCTGCGTCTGGTGTACTTGAAGGAAGACATTACAACTGTACTGTCCAGTTGCACAAGGTTAGTTTTTTATCTGGAAGTACTCCAGCATATGATATATAAATCTCATTGCAGAACATGCTAATCAAAAAGGAATATAAATTATTGCCATAAAAAGTTTTGGTAAACTTCAGACTCTCCTTGCAGGATTTCTGTCAATGGCTATCAGAGTGTGACATCCATGTTGTAGATCTCAAAGAAATGTCCAATGATCTCACAAAGCTGAAGGAGTGTTTGGATTCAAGTGGCTTTGATTGTCTCACAAGTCTCCCTCAGTTCAAGGTCTTATTCAACCTCTACCAAACGTATCTCAATGTACCCCAAGGTCCAATTAAAGAATTCTGGATCAGCTACATGAAGATGATCCTACTTCTTCTGCACTTCATCCGTGCATCATGAGAAGGTGACAGGGCTTTACATCTGCATGAGGGAGATTTTTGTCCTGGGTCTTTGCATATGACAAGCACCACTATCCAAGATACCTACCAGTGTATTGGTTTAAAATGACTAGAGGAAAGCCATCCTGATGCATATTGTCAAATGGTAAGGGGAGAATTCACATCACAGAGAGGTCATGGAATATTCACCAGATTCCCAATTGACCAAACCACTGAGCAGACAGTAAACCAGTACAAAATGTCAAGGGGGGATGGTTGGCTTCACCCAGGAACTTACAGCTATAAAGAAATCGCTAGTTACAGTACACTGTTCTTGAAGATCTGAGTAATTCTTCTACAACCCAAAGAGAACACAAGGAATTCAGACTAGGAAGAATGACAAAGGATGAAGAGGATGTACATTCTGTCCAAGAAAGAATTATTGGTTGGGAAAACAACCCCTTTAACAGTTTTAGAATTTAAGAAGCGTTGCATCAGGAATACAGCACTCCTGCATTTATGTGGCTACCAATGGGGAAACTGAAAATTGGCAGCATAAGAGGGGTGACTGTTGGTGAAGGGGAGCATCCTATTGACATGATTTGAGCAAATCCATATTATACAAGTAGGGTTTTTAGTATATAAATGCGCTGTATAGAACGCGACTGTCAGTATCACAGGCACCGTAGTCAGGTCTAACCACTGGTCTGTTTACCTATATATACACTAAAGGTGGCCATGTTAACAGCAGACAATGACGTCAACACAACTTACTACGACTCAGGAAACCATTAAAATGAAATGTTTGCAAATACTAACTTACCAGGGATATCGCCTGCATATAAATGAATCATTTCATGAATGAAAGTATATTTTGAAAGTATATTTTGAAATCACAATAGAAATATCACGGGAGGAGCAGTGTGGACGTTCGCAGGGCCTTTCGCTGGCAAGTCACACTCTGTGAAGCCCTTCTCAGGGCACCAGCAGTTCATTCAACCCTGATCAGACCCACCCTAAATGTGATGTCAAGAGCTCATTTGCATTGCCTCAACCAATGAAATGTCACTTCCGTCCATGCTGCTCTGATCAGGGCAGGGACGTAAAGACCTTGGCTTTTCTACCTTGTCTGTTATACATAAGGTAAACAGACCGGCTAACCACATCGACTATGGCCCCTGTGGTCAGTATTAAATGGCCCATTTCTTAACTTATAAAGGTTGGATGTGTAGTGTGTTGTTCTCTTGGACATTCTAATGGCAGGTTGTGTAAATCTATTGAGAAGGCTGGCCCTTGTTTTGTTCAATGAATTCCACTATATAATTTCTTGGATGCCTGTGGTCACCACTTTCATGGATCATTAGTTGGACTGGCCCTATAGGCGTGGGCAGGAGGGGTGAGGGAGACACCACTCAGGCCTGGATCAGTGGTGGACAGTCAGGATAAAGGACCACCCTTGCTGGTGTGTACATTTACAGTAGATGAGGGGGTTATATGCCACTCAGGCATGTGGTCAGAAGTGGACAATCAAGGGTAAAGGACCGCCCCTACTGGTGTGTGTACATATGGTAAGGTGAGGGGGGTATGCCACCCAGGCCTGAGGTCAGTGGTATGTGCACATTTCTTCACTAATAGATCCTTTAGGATCTACATTTCAAAATTCTTGTTTTTCACCACCACCAAATTCTCTCAACACATCCAGGCCCCTCTTTTGTTCTGAGTGTGACCTATCACCACCAGATCCTCTCAACACCTTGCCACTTCCCCTTTCTTCTAGGTGTGAACACTCGCCTCCAGTTCTCCAGTTCCTATCAACACTTCCTGGCCACCCCTCCTCTGTTCTAAGTGTGACCACTTACCATCAGATCATCTCAACATGCCATTTTCTTGGCATCTTAGCTGGCCACATCAGAAGGATGGCCATTGATGAGGGGGCCCCCATTGGTGAGTGGGGCCACAAATAGAGGGAACACTGTAGTAGCAAATGGAGAAATAACCAGAGATCTTCTTTCTGCAAGAGAAATAATTGACAAGGCCCTTCAAAGTTTCATAGGCGAACAAATCTATACTGCCAAAGAAGATTTCTTTGCACCAATGAAATGGTCAAACCTAAAAGCATTTGATGATTCTTTCATACACAGGAAGTCAAAAACTACAGACAAGGAGAAAGTGATCAAGGCAGACAGCAAACTTTTTGTATGTCCTCTCATTATTGCACAGACTCAGGAAATGTATACGAGAGAAGTTCTCATGAACTTGACAATCTGCCATTGGCTGTCTCATCTGTAGATTGAGTCCTCTCTGCAGCCCCTACAAGAAAAGAACACAGTTTCTGCATCAACTGTGATTCTCTCCGCATAAACTCCTTTGAGTGAGGGACTGTTGGGTATTTTTCGCCGTACCGACAGCCAAGATCATTTTCACGGCGAAAACCAGTTGAGACGAATTCTGTCTTGGTGATCAAATCTATGAGATGAAGGTGACAGGGCAGACAAACAGCAGGGGATCAAAACCTGGAACTCATTTTTGCTGCACCTCACCCCTTAGTGAACCAAGCATCGACCGGGAATTGAACCCAAAGAACCACTTGGTCGGTGCTGGGTCTCCCCTATCGTCACCTTATACAATCAGCAGGGGCTACTGGGGGCCTATTCTTACCTGGAACCCCAACGGGGGTTCAACTGCTTTGATAATCTGTGTAACAAAAAGGGTCTTCAACTGATATCATAGCTCCTTTTGTCTTAATTTTTTTTTCTTTCCAGCTCTGGCCATTCTTCGTAGAATGAAAGAAAGAATGGGAACATCCTATGGAGTCACTTGTCTGGGCCTCAGGCTCAGGACAAGCAGACAGGACACGGGAGCATTGAGTGAGTCAAGTTTCTCAGAGTTGTGCCCCCGCAAGAGGGTGGGCTGAATGGTGAATTGTCAAAAGAGCTAACTGATTCCGGTTGTCTTAAGAGGGAGGGCCGGAGGAGGCCAGGCATCATGAGCCTATGCATATATACGTTCCTTGCTGGGATCAGAAAGCCGGGCTGTTGCCAATAAAAGAAGGGTGGTAGCCTACTGGCTGTCTACCCGATATCTCGTTCCCCATGCCTGCTTGTATATTCATGCTATTCCCCGCATGCGTCATGTTTTTTGTTCTTGTGCCCAGGAAACCCTTATTTTTGTAAGTCCAATCACCACTTTTGCCTAAACTACACTATTCTTCTTCCCTCGTTCTTTATTTCCGGTATTCTTCTAGGTATTCTTAGTCCTGAGGTGGTTCTGGCTAAGGAAAGGAAGAGGTGTTGACACATTAAGTACCATAAGGGAACCGTTTATTCTCATGCTTCATTGTTTCTTATATTATCATGAACTTTGATTTCATTGGTTAACACTGATCACATGGTCTGTTTGACCTCGTCAAGGGTCATTTATCCCTAATAAGCACTTCTTGTGCCTACATATCAATTCTTGTGCTATACTGCATGCTTCCGTTACCCTTGTTCTAAAGGCTAAACAATTACACATATACTGATAATCAATGCATAAGCAGATAGTTAACATCTTTTACTGTATAATTAATGCTTAATTTGATTCTCTAAAACTTGTGCCACTAAGATATTTATCACACTTTACCATGATGCCAAAACCAGAATATTTCAGCACTCATTGCATGCTGCTTGCAATGGCCACAAAGTTGTCACCGTCAACTCATCAGATAATGATGTTGAAGTCATTGCCTATCATGTTCCACATATATAATCCCCACTGAGGTACTTTTGGTTTCAGGAACCTCAAGCAACTCTCATGTTGTCAACACCCATGAACTAGCCACAGAACTCAAACCAGATATTTGCAACATGCTGCCAGGACTTCATGCTATAAGAGGCTGTGATTCTTCAAGTTCATTTGCTGGTCGAAAAAAAACAAGGATGGGACCTTACAATTTCATCAGAATCTCACAGAGCAGTACTTGGCAAACTTGGACAAAAAGTTCCATTCAATTTAAATCTACTGAAAGGAATAGAGCATTTTGTATGCAAACTCCACAACAGCATGTCAGACAGTGTTACTGAGGCAAGGTATGAAACATTCTGCAAATTCAAAAATCTCTAATCTCATCTACTACCTCCAACCCAAGATGCTTTGCAAAAACATGTTGAGCATGCAAACTTCCAGGCTGCCATTTGGCGCAGTGCACTAGTCCCACACCCTGAAATACCATCACCAAATTGAAATGGAAGGATCATGACAGATAGACTTGCAACTAGATTTGAACAGTGATCCACCAGCACCAGTAGCCCCTATCATGCTCATATCATGCAAGTGCACAAAGAGTTGTGAGACATGGTGCTGCTCTTGCGTTAAAAATGGGCTCTGTTGCACTGTTGCTTGTAGTTGCAAAGACAACTGCACAAACATTCCTATATCTAAGGTGATATTCTGATGAGGAAGACTGAACACTAGTGCTTCAGCAATTATATCATTGTATGAAAGTGTATACATAATTACTGTATCTTTCCCAGTGAGGAGGTCAGTAGATATTTTTTACAATTTGAAAACCAAGTTGTATACCTTTAATACAGATGGCTGACTAATTGACAAGGAATTGTTTGCATGGACACAAGTCAGATTTAACACAGGAATAGGATCAGTCGAATTAACCCAATCTACATTAATTAAGGCCTGATAATTCAAGTTCAGGTGCTTTTATATACTCTCAACCCCAATGGGGATCTGGGTTGGGGGTTCCTTTGGGAGCCTCCTGGGAAGAATAGGTCCCCAGCAGCCCCTTGCTGTTCGTAGAAGGCGACAAATGGGGGGACCAGACTCTTTGGTAGAGTGCCCCCCCCTGAGTCTGGGAGGTCTTGGGATTTATCCCTGGCCGAGTCACACCAAAGACTTCAACAATGGTAGTGGTCACTGCTTACCTGGCACTCGGTATAAAGTAAGAACCACGAAACATAACTGGTCAGCCTGGTGTCAGTATAATGTGACTGGGTGGGGTATTGTGTTGGCCTATGATATGATAATGTGGAAGCACTATAAAGAGGGCATTGGGTCCCACTGCTACAAAATAGGCATCTCATTTCATAGATTTGGTCACCGCCCCTGTGGCGTAAAACGAGCTGAAAGGCTTTACCTTGTGCAGTCTGGTAAAAGAACCCAGAAGGGTTGGTCGGACGTTAAACTAATCCCACAAACAAAATATACTCTCAAATGAACACCTGATCATCAAATTTGAGAGAAAAGGGGAAAATAATTAAGAATTATATATCTGCATAGAAAGAGAGTTCTCACATGTGGTTGCTATGCAACTATCAGCTTTATCCCTCTTTATGAATATAACACATGTGACATTTTCCTTCTTAGCATAACAACTTGATGTTATGCCTTGAAAAATGAACTAACAAGTAGTCATAGCACATACAGTTCTAATATTTTGAAATGAGAGGTGGAAGGGAGACTGCTCAAATCCTGTTTTCATAGGATTGCTATGGCAACTAGAATATCTTAGAAACTACCCTCTTATGTGAAAATGATGTCTTACATCTACTCTTTATTAGTAAAATGAAAATATGCCAGTGCAAGTTTGACATCTTCTGTAAAATTTGACCAAAATTGTACCAAAATGGATGCTGACAACTTGATCCACATAATTATGGCCTTTTCTTGGTTGCTAAGCAGAGTAACAAATGGAACGAATGGAAGCTTTTTCCCACAGTATCAATGGAATGTTTTCCTCTTTAGCATAACAACTTGATATTAATTGAACATATATTCAACATGCATTCAAACCTCATAACTAGAAATGAATGGTCGTTGGAAAAGGTAGACGTCATAAAAAAAAGGCTGAACTCCCCCATTCATATGGTTGCTATGGCAACTGTACTGTCATAGAAACTTTTCTTATGTGAAAAAATTATCTTACATAAAGTTTTCATCATTAAAAATGATGATAAGGAGGTGAAAGTTTAAAATGTTTTGTACAGTTGTTAGGTATATAATGTATCAAAATCCATCAAAATTTGCCCCAAAATGGACACCGATGGCCCTATTCACATGAAGTCATTTTCTTGGTTGCTATGCAGAGTAACAAATGGAACAAATGGATTAATGGAATGTTTTCCTTTTTAGCATAACAATTTGATGTTATGTCTTCAAAATTTAACTTTTAGTGATAATACATTCAGATCTCGCTTCCAGAAATGAAAGGTCATTTGTAAAGGGGTAAACCATAAGAAATCAGCTCAACTCCTGTTTTCATGGTTGCTATGGTAACTGGAGTGCCTTAGAAACTTCCTTCTTCTGTAAAAAAAGATTTATTGTATCAAGTCTTCATCAATAATGATGATAAGCAAGTGCAAGTTTGATATGTATTGTAGAACTGTTATATATATTTCCAGAAATCCACCAAATTTGCCCCAAAATGGACACTGATTGCCCAATTCACATGATGACATTTTCGTGGTTGCTAGGCAGAGTAACAAATGGAACAAATGGAAATTTTTGCCATGGATACAAAGTGGGGACTCTTGTGCTTTCAATAAATGATAGTTTTATCACTCCTGTCCTAATTATTGTCATTAAAACAAAATGAACATAGGAAAAAGTAGTGAAAATGATGAAATTTTGAAATGTTTTTGGTTGCCATGGCAACCATGTCACCATGACAACAAAAGTCATTCTCCTTTTACATTCCCAACTCCATGGGCTTTCATTTGATGTACAACAATGCACACTTTTGCTCATGCATAAAAAATTATTTTGATATTTCTACTTTTTCACAGTGTTTCTCAAAATTCTGTGGTTGCTATGCGTTTCCATGGATACCGGCCAAATGTGCGTGTTGCGCAAATGCCAACACGTCAAAATGTAAACTTCAGGTTATGGGCTACAATTTAAAACCACTTTTAGATCCTCCGTCTTTTTGGACGAAAAAAGTCATTTTTTGGATTTGGCTCCTGGACTAAAAGTAGATTGGTTGAGGAATTGACCCTAAAGTATGTAAAATGGAGCTTTATGATTATATTGGCCTTTTTCCCATAAGAACCAATGCAAAATCCTGTCAGTCCAACCTATTTTGCCCAGAAGTACAGCATTTTGATCGGCTGGCAAACCTGCAAATCTGTTAATTGGTAAAATGCAAGAAATCATAGTGTGTTATGACTACTTGGGGATATAGAAACATATAATTCTTAATTTTTATAAGTAACCCCAACTCTAGGAGACAAGGATGGGTTTTATGGTAATTTTGTCCAACCTTTGTTCATCCCTGAGATATACCCATTTGGGCTGGGCTTATTGAAATAACAAAAACTGAGCAGACAGACCTCCACAGTATCCTCTCTGGGCGGCCTCCTCCTCCTATGTATCATTGAAGTTAAGGTGGCGCTGCACTAATTACTATTTAATTACTTGGGTGAGATTAGCCCAGGCTTGTGGGTGATTTGTAATAATTGTTTCAGCTGGGGAGGTTTAATAACCGATGCACCAGCCACTCATCTAGTCTGGGTAAAAATCACATGAGAAGTTAGAGAAGTCCTATTAAGAGTGATTAATTGTGGAAGTGTGAAGGGCTTCCTGTGAAATGCATCCTCATAAACTTTCAATGTGGACTTTGCTTCAATCTTCTCTGCATGTACAAACAAATTGATCCCAGTCTGGAATCCGCGGGTGACATGATCAATTATGGGCTTAACATTAATTTCAATGAATTCAATTTCCTCACTTTTTGCAGCTACCCTCTTTTCGATTGGAACATGAAATCCTTAATTTGGAAAATGAACAACCCACACAAATCAGGGTATTAAATGCATCACACTTAAGATTAAGATAACACCAATCTTATCCTCCAAAAAACACCAGGGTTCCAGTTGGGCACCAGGAGACAAGAACTGTCTTTTTTTGTTTCCCATTCATGATATGGATTCTTTCTAGAATAAACACAGTTTGCTCTAGTTACACCCTGAGATATTTAATCTAAAAATAGTCAATAGTATCTGCCTGAGGCTCCCCCTTTAAGGAAAGGAAAGCGGTAGCATTTTGATGCCTGTTATAAGTTATTGATCTCCAAGCAGAGTCTCAGTGGCTCAAAGCAGGCCTAAAGGCTGAGCCAAATGAATCCTCTGCAGCAGGGATCTGCTGGGAGAGCTGCTCACCTCTGGAGTGCCAGGTGTCACCAGATGCTCCCACTGAGTCCTTAGGATGAAGCGTTTTTCATTGTTAATACTGGATCTGTTAGCAATGTGTCTAGAAGCAATATCTGCTTGAAACAAAGGCAACTGTAAAGGCCATATTCAACATGCCTAAAGAATGCACTGCCGATACTTAACCTCTCCATGCTCATGTTCTATATTGCCAGACTGTACTTTTTCGGAACATTTTAGGCATACTTTCAGTGCTGAAAGTCAGCCAAAAGTGTGCCGAAAGTACACATCACCGATTTATACTTGTAAATTCGGCTGAGAATATATAATAGGCAAGAAATATTTGCCAACACATTGGTGAATTTTATCGGCAATGCTGCTGATTATATATAGGCAATGCCAAAAGTATAGCAGCTGCAAATCAGCAACGCACTATCGGTATGTGGAATACGACCTTAACTATAGTAATTTACCAAACCTTTTACAAAGTAAGTATCGTAGCGATCACTCGTGACTAACAGATGTTACATGGTAGATGCTGTTAATTGAAAACGATCAAGCTTGTCCATAGCAGAAGCTACATCTATATGCAAAGTATGCCCGAAGTGGAATTAAAACCATTTATTTAACAACATTCATTGAGTTAACTACTTTCCATGTAGGTGACAGATATAGGTATTTTCAGGATAATATATGATATCCACTGTGTGATACTGAGGCAATTATAACAAACTATTAAATGCAATATCATAGAACTACACTATGTTAAGTGTTGTTTATTGTACTGTAAAGCCACAGTATATGTGAGGTAATTTGAAACGTTATATCTCTCACATATGCGTGCTAAAGTCGTGATGTGAGAAATAACCTCATTAGATTACGTTCTAATGTTGCAAAACACATCGCTGGCCACACCACTAAGCTTATGTGCTCCACCCTTAAAGTTAGCAACGCACGGACGATATCATGACTTGAAATTACACACATAATGTTTGATTACAGAAGGCATAGCATGGAAACCCCTCTTCCCCCAACCGCCCCTAGCCCTTTAATCAATACCACCAGGAGGAGGGGGTATGAGGGCCCTCGGAGGGCTTCACAAGCCCTCTAAGTGGCGCCCCCTACCACCCCCTACAAACACCACCCCCAGGCCCTCCCCTGTCACTCTCGTATCAGCCCGAGAAACGCCGAGATTTGCCCGAGATCTGTCACCCACGCCCTCTGTGTGACCAGGCGCGAACTAAACGTGGTGACAGGGTTGTGGTGGAGGGGCAGGGGAGGGGGTTGACAAAATCTGACATGATTTATAAAAGGATTTCTAACAGAGGCATAGAATTGAAGGCGTTCTGGTTACTACCTTAGTGAATTTCAAAACTGGTAACCTAATGAAAGAGTTGTATCATCTACACTGGTCGCAGCTAGTGGTTCTCAACTAGGAGGGTTACATGAAGATCTATATGACTGAAGTCACTGGCTCGTGCCAAATTTGTCAACATTTTCCTAATTGAACATCACATATTGCCCATATACTAATTAGGTTTCCCTTTTGACCAGGTTGTTTCTGTGTCTTAGCCTAACTTCTATTGTGGTGAGGTTGTCCCGTATTTGAACAACGTAGTGGCAAATTGCAAAAATGAATTGCTGTCGATCTGTATGGAGCGAGCATACATGTAAAATACCAGCGGTGCTTGGTGTAACTATGTCACATAAAACAATCAAAATTATTTCACCCAACTATCTGAGAGAAGAAAAAATGAGTCTAAATGTCGGGTTTAAGGCATGCTCAGATATAACGAGGTCAAGACTGATATTGATAAGTTGCCTTTTGCGTACTGTGGGGTGCAGGTTCACCTTCTTATTGCTTGGATTAAGCAATGAGGGTCAAGTCAAGTCAGTTTTGAAAGAACTGACATACAGTAGGCCCACAGTCAAAGAGACCATTCAAATGATTGGCTCTAGCCAGCAAAAGACAGTTCAGTTGTGAATGAGTGACAGAACTGAAAGACCGCTGAGACTGGTTGGGTAGAGGGAATGGAAGAACAGAAAGGACAGTTGGGATTTGAAGAGATTGTGGAGAGTACGAAAGGGATTTGTCATGGAAAAGCCATTATGAGAATGTCATTTCTGAACTTCATTTTTCTCAGTGGCGACCCCAACATGACCTCGTCAAATGGTCATCAGTGTGATGGCCCTATTACATTACACGACTTGAGCTGCAATATCGAGGAGAAACGATAATATTACAGAAAAATTACATACGGGATTGATATAATTGTTCAAAATTGGTTATTAGGAGTATTTTATACATGTATAACAAAGAATTCTGTCTCTGATATCTGTGATTTCTCTGTGACATCGTCATATTGCAACTCAAGTCGTGTAGTGTAATACCGCCTTGACTGACAGATGGATCGACACGACAGAGCAAAGCGGCGAAAAGTCGCGGGCGGCTTTTGTTATCCCCAAACCACTATCCCTTCTACCCGTGACAATACTGTCTCTAATGTGTGCAGCATCATGGCTAAGAAGATTGGTGCTTACAGTCAGTGCAATGCGCTAAACCCGAAAGGGATCGAGGAATTTGTCGCGATGCAGCCCATTGAAATTGTCATGGAGGATTGGCAATTAATGCTCCCAAATCTAGCTTTCCTCCCCTTATGTCTAATAAGATCTAGTTTAGGAAGAGAAACTACTGTGAGGGATTTCTTCTCTCAGACACATCTAAGACTGTGTGTGATTGCAATTAGTGGATTCTGTCTCTGGTTAATTAATCAGTTTATGTACTGGAGAAACAAAGTGTTTGTCGATCAATTCGCATCAGTCTTACTTAAGACTTTTCAAGTGACTTTGATAATCATGAAGCATAGGATAGGAAATGTGTTTTAATTACAAATCATTGCTGTATGAAGAATAACATCTACTGAGTCGGAAAAGTGGGCTAGACGCCAAGTTGATGATAATTTCAAATTGTTATCATTTACAATTAGGAGGAGAATGACTTTTCTGGGCCACTGGGTACCAGCTGTGGGTTATTGGTGTACATGCCGGGCACCAGCAGCAAAGAAAGTTCCTGGTGTGCTACACAGATAACCTACGGCTGGTACCCAGTGGCCCAGAAAAGTAGTTCTCCTAATTTATAACACCTAGCTCTAGTACTAATGCTACATTGTTTGCATAATTAAACGTAACACATATTTCAACCAGCATGCAGTAAAATATCAATCAAAGTGTAATACGCACCTTGCAATTCTTTATATACTGATTCAAATTTTCATAAAAGTAGTATGCAAATAACATTGGGAGTAAAAGAGTAAAGAAAAAACCTATAAAGAAATTAATATTTCAAATTTGATAATATGTGATGTAATGGTGACTTAACGCGTATACACTATCTCTTCTGCAATTTACATCAATCTGCCTAACGTTAACAAGGCGTGTTTCCAATAATAACCCTGTCACTACTTATTATCATCCATCATCGCTTTAAGATGCCTTTCCTGATGATTTCAAAGAAGTTATCTTCCATTAAAGTAGTACGGTACGGTTAAATCACGTATTGCTGTGGCACTTGATTTCCTAAATGTTTGAAACTAAGTGCAGCTTCGAAAGAGAAAAAGCAGATCTCAGGACTATCTAAGCAACTTCAACAGTAGAATGACATTTATATTAGCAGTAAGGAAGTCAGTAAAATCGATGCATATTGCAATTGATGATCATTTCAAAACGATGGGAATTCCAACTCAAAACCATATATGATATATTCATTTATGACACATCTACCTTAAATATACTCAAGATACTAAAATCATTATCCATATACAGTTTTACGTTTATCCTGTATCCACGTAGCATTGATGAGTACAATACGATCAACGAAAGGTGACCAAGTACATACACAAAATCTATACCTTAAGTTCCATCATCCCACTTTTCAATCTCCCTCTTCCTACCAAACATTCGCTCTATCAATCTTATTTGCTGTTACCGGTAGTATCACTTGCCACCCAGCCTATCCACCACAGCCCGACGAAAACTAACCCAGCCCTACCCAGTCAGCCCCTCCCCACGTCGACAACGTTAATCAATATTGCCGCACCAGATTTATCATAATCAACGGACATTATTTCTCCTACCCACCCAAGCGTGGCCGCTTATAGCGTCCGACCACCGGAAACGGGGTTGTTTTGGCGCATGCGCCGTGTGTTCATGGAGTGCAACAACATGGCGGCGTCGATGGGGCGCGGCCATTTTGCCTGTGATTATGGTCTGGATTGGGAGAGGGGAAAAACCAGCGCAAGCCGGACAAAATAATCACAGGCTACAGAAGTTTTTACATGTGTCGGCTGGGTGGGCTCGGGAACCAGCGAAAAGTGTCTAGGGCGCGTAAAATGAGAGGCAGGCAACCGGAAGTGACGTCAATAATGAAGAGGGATGCCGATTGGCGGGTGGGAAAAGGTCTATTGAGTGGCCTGCCATCGTAGAGAGAGGGGGCAATGAAGTGGTAGGGGCGGTGGGAGAGAGCTCTCCACTGAAGTGTAAATGAGTTTGGAACTCTTCCAGGATGCTGTTGGGGAGGCGCGGAAACATGGCTGAATCAAAGAGAGGCTGGGTGGGAAAAAGTACAGGGAGTCTCCAATAAACAAAGTTTTATGGTTTTATCCGGGGGGATTTGTGAATAGTTTGTCGTGAATATATTGGTGTGGTCTTTTGAGTCAAGCCTACACCCATGATTTCAGAGGGAAATTAAATTATCAAACGAGGGTGAACTATCAATGCAAAAAGAAATTGTATCCTACATTTATAAGCTGTTTTCAAACAGCTGATGTAGGTACAACCTACCACATTGATTCTGACAGTTTTGAATGACAGGAAACTGCCCATAGAATACTGTGAAGGACGTTCTATTGGTGCATCTCTGATTTCTATCACTTGCTACTAGTGGTGTAGAGTTTCACTGGGAAAAACAAAAACCTTTACGCCTGCCTTTTAGGAAAGGCAAATCAGTAGGAGAGTTGTTGAGGTTTAATGAGATTGCAACTTTGCTTTCTTTTGGAATCCGATACGCTTTGAGGTGAACCCTACAAATGATACTCCGTACTGTCTGCGCAAATGAATTAATGTTTTAATGTGCGAAAAATCTGTAATGAGATGAGATAATTGTTTCTTTTGAAAAAAGGAGATGTATTGTATTGCAAAGATACACATTTTAGTAGTGACTTTTATAAGACAGGAAACATCTGAACCATAGAATAAAAACGAGGAACTTGGAAATGGATATGACTAATTTGGGGATTTATAAAGTTAGCGTGTTAGCTTTTCTGTGATAATGTGATAATATTCATATCCTTGAACATTTCAATAATTCCTTAGTTGTCTTTTATATTGTTATTAACAGTGCTTCATAAATGGTATAACCAATAGAAGTCACACAAGGTGACATTGTGAGTAAAGTTTGACCAATGTACGCGACCAGTTTCAAATTCCCATTTCTGTATACTACTTGGATACTCAGCAATTGTCGTGTATTCAATACAGTCAATTCACGCGATATTGTCGTGCAAGTGGAGCTTAGTGAGGCGCCGTGGCGGATATGTATAGACCTATATATATATATATATATATATATATATATATATACATACTTACAGTGTCCATTGTTCCTGTTAAAGTGATGATTTTCAATATGCAGACTTTAAGCAAACCCTTATTTATCTTTGCGTTTGGTGGTACTTGCATTGGCTCTAATTCGGAAATACACAGTAGCTTATGTTCCTACTTGCACAGGAATGCAAGCAAATCCAATATTCCACTAAGGGTTCTTAGAAATCGTTTGCTTGCGTTTTGCTTGTGTTTGCCTAGACGCAAGTGAAATGCTACATAGTGGAATGTGGACTTTACTAAACCAGTTGGGGAAACGGCCCCTTTCTCAGTACGGTACCTTATTCTAAGCCGCACTAGAAAGCAGCATCAGGGGCAGCTTAGAATAAAGATATGGCCTGGTATGACACAAGCTTGATAGAGGGACATTTTTTAAGCTTTTGCGAACTTTATATGATTTTTCTGGTTTTCAAAAACATAATGACATACATCAGTTGCATCTTATCTACACATTTACCACAGGAATTATAAATTAATGCCATAGTTTGGTTTATTAGTACTATCCCTATGGTTGTAGTGGACGCCTGAGGGTCCTATTTATTGACCCAGTATTGGCATACACTCTCCACTCACAGAGGGGGCTGTTTACTGAGTGGGCAATAGTAAACATCTGCCTAGAGAGTGAAGGGGCAGAGAAGAATATCAGATTACTTTTCTAAGACGCATTTGTCTAGCAATGCGTGAGCATTTTCCCTGTTTCCCCAACCTATATAGCTGTATCCCAAAACACATCCCTCAAAGCGACACCTACCGGGGCCCACACCCACTAACCGCCCCCAGCGGGATGGCGCTGCGGACTTCCGGTTCCGGTGAGAAGGTGGCGGCCATCGTCGACGATTCACCCCCCTCTTCCCGTCGATAACGGAGGCCGCTGTGTGTCGATTTCCATCGGCTTTATCTCTACTCCGGCCTGATGATTAATTCAGGTGGGGTCTAGGGGTATGGGGGAGGGAGGGTGGGAGTGGGGGCTGATATAGGGAGTATTTCTCTTCTTCACTCTGATTGTATACACGTCTATAAAGTAGAAATAATAATGTGGATAGACACCAAACTCGGCAAGCACAACTAATGGATGACTGTGTTGTTTATTAAACGTAGTGTAAACAATTAGTTTAGCACAAGGATCAACATGTTTTGACTGGTTGAAAGTCTCCATCAAATGATACTCCGTACTGTCTGCGCAAATGAATTAATGTTTTAATGTGCGAAAAATCTGTAATGAGATGAGATAATTGTTTCTTTTGAAAAAAGGAGATGTATTGAATTGCAAAGATACACATTTTAGTAGTGACTTTTATAAGACAGGAAACATCTGAACCATAGAATAAAAACGAGGAACTTGGAAATGGATATGACTAATTTGGGGATTTATAAAGTTAGCGTGTTAGCTTTTCTGTGATAATGTGATAATATTCATATCCTTGAACATTTCAATAATTCCTTAGTTGTCTTTTATATTGTTATTAACAGTGCTTCATAAATGGTATAACCAATAGAAGTCACACAAGGTGACATTGTGAGTAAAGTTTGACCAATGTACGCGACCAGTTTCAAATTCCCATTTCTGTATACTACTTGGATACTCAGCAATTGTCGTGTATTCAATACAGTCAATTCACGCGATATTGTCGTGCAAGTGGAGCTTAGTGAGGCGCCGTGGCGGATATGTATAGACCTATATATATATATATATATATATATATATATATATATACATACATACAGTGTCCTCTGTAGAAATATTTCTTTTTAATGAATCGGACCCCAAAAGTATTACGTACCTGCTTTGGGGCTGAATTGTTAAACTGTAAGGCATCCAATTAGTGCATCGTCGGAAAGGCTAATTGGCAATTCTGTCCTTTTTGATATAATCCACAATAGAGTTAGCTATTCTGATTGGGAGATGAAAATCGCAATGTAATATTCTCGTCACATACGCAATAAAATTTATATTAGCTATCACATTAATATACTAAAACTATCATGTTGATATGAGTTGAATACAGAAATTGGATTTTGATGCTTGTCACGTAAATGAATAGTACCGTATGAAGGAGGGAAGTGGGTGCACAATTCTCCCCATCACAGATAAGGTTCCAAGTTCCTTCATTTTAACCTGCACATTAGCCTAGATCAAGATCCATGGTGGGAAATATGTAGACAAGTCTCAGGGCTTAAGCATGCAAATTTTTAATAATCATGGCAATCATGTATTCATACAAGGCGAATATACTGCTACTATTTTTCAATTTCGTATAGTTTTTCACGTACTTTTGCCGATAAAATTAGTCCAAATTAACCTGCAGGTACTTAGAATACTGGAAATCAGCTATCAGTGATAGCGATTATTGTGAGTAGTATATGAAAAGATTACTTTGATTATGCATTACGTACACAGTTAACCTTGAACAAACGACGTCGTTTCCACGCTCCTTACAACCTAAACGACGTCCCACACACGATGTCGTGTCCTTAGCCGGCTGGGGTGAGGCTGGTGCCAATAGACACAGCTGGGACACCTAACAGCCTCTCCCCACGTCTTACTGCACTACTACAAGACACCTCCCCCTCCTACTCCTCTCCCACTCCCTCCCATTCCCCCAAGCTGACCAAACAGGGCGTTAGACCACCTAAAGGCTGTGTTACACTACATGACTGAGAGCGGCGATACGAGCGGCGATACTGGCTGAATGTGATGATATTACAGAAAATATGAATGCACAAGTGATATAATTGTTTGAAATTGGCCATTTGGATTTTTTTTTACACATGTACAACAGAGAGTTCTGTCTCTAATATGTGTGATTTCTCTGTGACATCGTCATATTGCAGCTCATATCGTGTAGTTTAATACCGCCTTGACACCTTTCGCCATGAATAGTATAACTCAGGATGCTGTCAACACAATTAGTAAATGTGTTATTACGCCCAAATGCTACCTTCGTTTTTAGTTTATCGAAGGTACTTTTTCTTATTATTAATCAAACCATGCTCAATCACAACAATATACGTGAAATAATAATTATTGCTCATGCATGCCTATATAAAAAGAAGAAATATCTACATGCTTATATATAAGCTTCAGGAAGGTATCTGCATTAAAGAGGAAATAACATTTACAGTGTGGAGTTTACGGCATTAAAAGACCCAAGTCTTAATGTAATTAGTGCAGTACGTAACATTATGCCATGATGGCTCATTCCCTATTTAGGCCCCTCTCCCGGTGGTCCTGTCGTAACAATAGGAGTCATGTTTATTTCAGACCTGAAGACACCCCCTCTCCCATGGCCAGGTTAGGTTGGGAAATCGACTTTACTTTTGTTAATGCAGTTAGGAAATCACCATGATGAATCTGCAAAGTGTTGTCAAATATAACTCTTTCAATTTGTTCTCAAATCCGTTTGACTCCTTAGGCCATATTTTACTATACGGTATTTGCTTGTGGCACCATGAAAAGACGAAAAACAAACAACTGCAAACTTGCTTGCAGTAGGTTGCCGTAAGGTGGAATATAGTACTTGAGGCCCTTCCTTGCGGACCTTGCTATTTTACATTGGTTTTCTATGGTTTGCTTGTGGTTGGAGATACTAACATTTTGGTATCAAAACCGCAAACTCCTTGCTTTGGGCAAATAGAGGGACTGCAAATGCGACCTACCACAAGGTAGAATACAGCCTTTAAGCCCCATACCCACTAGGCGATTTTACCGGCAACTGGCAACGGGCAACAGCCAGAATAGTGGTAAAATTGTCACCAATTCAGATCACATGTTAGTATGTAACATTTCAATATTACATACTAACATGTGATCTGAATTGGTAAAAGTTTTACCACTATTCTGGCTGTTGCCCGTCGCCAGTCACCGGTAAAATCGCCTAGTGGGTATGGGACTTTAAGCTTCTAAAGAAGGAAATATGATCGGACCTGACTGTTTCTATGTTTTTCTAAATCTGTCTGACTACTAATGCTTCCACAGAAGGAAATATGATCACACCTAACTGACCCCGGCTATATTGGGCCGAGTATTGTTCACTGTATGGAGGAGTGAGGTAAGGATTACTGTTAAAGGTATTGTAATATTGTGGTAGTGATCATTTTACTTGTTTCCCCGAAAAATAATCTCATAGATAAGAGTTGTATTAACTGATCGATAAAATGTAGTGATACCTACATCAAAATGATGATTTCGGAGAGGCATGATGTAAGCGCCCCCATTTCTATGGTTACGATGATTTGTTGACGCTCAACTATATAAATCCGCATTACAAAACCATTGATAATTCGCATTCCAACCACCACACACTTCACATCGCGACAGATTTTAACTTTTTAGAGTCAATGTAATTAGGAGGATTAAATGAATATTCCTATTTATTAATATCCAAACCAATCCCCACTGTAGTTTCCTTGTTATCAAATCAACTCTATATTAATCTAGCCACGAAGAAAATCTTATAGGAAATTATGTCATACTGATCATGACTGAATGTATACTTACATGAGGTGAATTTAGGCTACCGAATTCCTTAAACGACTCTAAGTCTAATGACTCTAATAGAAGAACCTTCCATGTAAATGTATAGCCTCATATAAGTCACGCTCCGAGAGAAGTTAGGCATAAATAAACTTTGATCTACCTTATGAGGTGACCTTGGTTCTGTTTAGTCAAGTTTCACTCCCTGGATGCCTCCTGCTCTGCCCTTTGAAGTAGGAACTGTCCTGCAACTGGGGATGAAAATTACACATTCCCCTTGTAGAATTTGTCTAATTTGGTTTCTAATGGATCTAACTTATTAACTTGTGTGGTGTGATATTCTGCTAAAATAAGAAAATAAATGTATTCAAAACAGTTTTCAATTAAAATGTTAAGTTAACTTTCCTCCTACAAATGTTTTTAGCCAACAACCTTGATGCACTTTTCTAAAATTTTACATTGCATTAAAATCAGTTGATTTGGATTCAGCTCATGGTAAGAGTCTAAAAAGAAAAGTTATACATGATTATTGGTTGATGGTAAGAAGGAACGCGAACATTTAACAGCAATTATATCCGCTAATGGAAAACTAAAGAAGTCCTGGGATGATCAAAAGGGAGATTCATGATGAAAGTAATGTTCTAAGTGAACAGAAAACATATCAAGGTTAAGAGCAATTACTCTACTTCAGAGCATCGAAGAATGTTTTGCATGTCATCTCGTAGATACCTCATAGACAAAAAGTCTGCAACCAAATTAATGTTAATGAAAATTTAATGTCCCTCTCATGTACAAGCATCTCGTTTTATGGACGATTTCCTGATACAATCTATGTTGGTGCCCATTTAATTCAACGAACCTTCGACTTTCAAGCTGAAAACTGCAAGCGTGTACTAGAGTACTAAACTAGAATGACTGAGGTAAACATTACCTCAGTGGTGTACATGCATCGAAATTATGTTAGGTATTTATTATTTTTTGCAATAATAAACTACTGTTAATTGTAAGCTATGCATTGGGATAATACCTGCTAGAGAGGTGGCATAAAGTGTGCATAATTTACAGTTTAATAAACGTATGCATGCTCCATTCAATCTTACTTCCAAACGCAAAATCAATATTTTCAGTAGTCAATATGAGCAGATTGGTAAAGCTCCCTATCCTGTCTTTATACTCCTTCTAACCCCGAGCCTTTACCTCTATCCATCTTCTCCCTAACCACCCCATCCCTACCCTCTACCCCTTAGCCCCAACCCCTCTAAAGCCCCATACCCACTAAGCAACTTTTACGGAGTCGGCCGACGGATCAGCATTAAAATCGGCAGACTCTAATGATTGCCTGTTGGTATAACAGATTGAAATGTGCATGTTTAATCTGAATCGGTGCCAAAGTCAGCTGATTCCACCTCTAGAATCGGCCGACTTTGGCACCGATCCGTCAGCTGACTGAGTAAAAATTGCCTAGTGGGTATGAGGCTTAACCCCCCCTCCCCCAAAGGCCCAAGTGGGCACGTTCTAATCATCTCCCCGTCAAAGTTCACCACTCGCCGACGAGATTGAAGCCGTGTAACAGTCCATTACAAGGCGCCTAATCTGATTGGTCGAGACAAAGAAGAGCCAACCAATTTGATTGGCTGCTTGTTGTTGGTGGCGCTGAAAGGCCGGTTCTGATTGGTTGGCTGGCGGCAGGTGGGGGGCGGGGGAGTGGAGGCTGGAGGGGTACTGAGGCGACTAATGTTACAGGGACACTCGCACCTTTGATGCCATAATTAGCTTTTTTTCTCCCCTCTCCCTCCTAGTCTTTAACTCTCAAACCTTTGTTATTTCAACACCGAGAATGAAGTTGAAAATCACAAAGCCTTTTATGTTCATGATTGAGAAGCAGCAGAAATGTTTCCTTGTTTATTTTGAAGCGCTACTGATATAATAGCATGGTTAGATTCTGCCCCTTTTTATGCGAGCTATTGTGAACGGTTGAAAGGAAAAGGTAAAAAGAAGTAGTTCAGAAGTTTGAAAGCACTTCCATGTTAACATGTTAAGCAGTTAGACTCCCCCTTGATGTTTTCATGAGACAAGTCCAAACTAATTACAAACTTTCCGCTAATCAGGTTCCAACAAAGGTTGTGCTCTAAGCCTCAAGGGTAAAGGTTATTACCCTCAGGTTCAAGGGTCAAAGCTTAAAGGTCAAATCAGACCAGGGTTAGTGGAGTACAGAATCTTGTTGTATGTTGTAACTTTGGGGTGTAGTATTCTGTGCCCTGTGTCGAAATGGCGAGGTGCAGAAAGGTGTGTCATGTGTCGTAACATCGGGTAGTGCAAAGCCCTGTAGTGTATCGTAACATTGGGGTGTACAAAACCCGGGCATGTTTTGCAACATCTGCTATGCATCATGAAGGTGTTAAGCACTGCCATGTAATGTAACATTGGGGTATATAGTGCACTGTATCATTGAGGTGTATGGAACACTGCCATGTGTAGAAGCATTGAGCTGTACGGACCACTGCTATGTGATGTAACATTAATGTGTATGGAGCACTGCTATGTGATGTAACATTGATGTGTATTGGGCACTGCCATGTGATGTATCTTGGAGGTTTATGGAGCACTGCTATGGGATGTACCATTGAGGTGTACAGAGCACTGCCAAGTGATATAACATTGAGGTGTACAGAGCACTGCCATGTGATGTAACATTGAGGTGTACAGAGCACTGCCATGTGATGTAACATTGAGGTGTACAGAGCACTGCCATGTGATGTAACATTGAGGTGTACAGAGCACTGCCATGTGATGTAACATTGAGGTGTACAGAGCACTGCCATGTGATGTAACATTGAGGTGTACAGAGCACTGCCATGTGATGTATCATTGAGGTGTACAGAGCACTGCCATGTGATGTAACATTGAGGTGTACAGAGCACTGCCATGTGATGTAACATTGAGGTGTACAGAGCACTGCCATGTGATGTATCATTGAGGTGTACAGAGCACTGCCATGTGATGTAACATTGAGGTGTATGGAGCCCTGCCATGGGATGTAACATTGAGGTGTACAGAGCACTGCCATGTGATGTATCATTGAGGTGTACAGAGCACTGCCATGTGATGTAACATTGAGGTGTATGGAGCCCTGCCATGGGATGTAACATTGAGGTGTATGGAGCCCTGCCATGGGATGTAACATTGAGGTGTATGGAGCCCTGCTATGGGATGTAACATTGAGGTGTATGGAGCACTGCTATGGGATGTAACATTGAGGTGTATGGAGCCCTGCCATGGGATGTAACATTGAGGTGTATGGAGCCCTGCTATGGGATGTAACATTGAGGTGTATGGAGCACTGCTATGGGATGTAACATTGAGGTGTATGGAGCCCTGCCATGGGATGTAACATTGAGGTGTAAGGAGCACTGCCGTGTGTTGTAACATTCGAAGTGTACAAATTCCTACCATGTTTTGCAACATTAAGGTGTATAAAGCCCTGTCATATGTCATAATGGTAAGGTGCATAAATCTCTGTCCTGTGTCTTAATGTTGAAGTGTAACTTGTATTGTAACGTTAAGGTGTGCAAAGTCTTGCCATGTGCTGTAACATTGAGGTGTACAGACCCCAACTGTGTATCATAAGATTCAGGTGTACAAAGTCATGCTGTGTATTATAACGTTGATGTAGAAAGAGCCGTGCTGTGTGTCATAACGTTGAGTTGTAGTGATCCCTACTCTGTGTGGTCATATCGCTGAGGTGCACATAGCCCTGCTGTGTGTTGTAATGTTGAGGTTCACAAATCCATATTGTGTGTCATAATGTTGAGGTGTACAAAGCTCCACCGTGTGTCATAACATTGAGGTGTACAAAACCCTGCCATGTGTCGTTATGTCGGGGTGTCTTCATTTGGATCCCTGATCAATCCCTCTCCGGGACACAAACAGACCCCAGGAGGACGCCCTCAGACCAACCCTAAGACCCCCCACGTCAGACACGTCCACGAGCGCCACCTGGAGCCTTAAACCCCATACCCACTAGGACATTTTTACAGTCGGCCAACAGATCAGCGTTGAAATTGGCCACTTTTGCCCTTAGAATCGGCCGGTTTTACCAGCTATTCAGATCAAACCTGCACATTCCAATATACTATACTTACAGGCAACCCTAAGAGTCAGCCAATTCTCCCAGTTGTCCGTTGCCCATTGCCGTAAAATTGCCTAGTGTGTATGGGGCTTTAGGGATGAACCCGACCCGTTACAACGACTCCCTTCTACAGCCTACAGCTTGTAACGAGTCGTGTTTTTTACTTTACCCTTTCCATGGCGGCAGCCATAAGTCAGGTTGGGCTTCCTCAGTCAGGATTACTTGGTGAAATTTAAAGATGTGCCTGCGCCCTATGTTGATTAAGAGGGAATAGGCAGAACTGGTTTACGAGAGGCCCCCTTCTAGGCCTAGTTCTATGGCATTCTGTGTCAAAAGAAACGAGTCCTGGGTAGGAACAGATGAGGTTAAGGTAAATGTGGGTTACTACACGTTTTTAGTACCATGGCGGTAAGCCGTAGCCACTCTATTAGGGTCAATAGACCTTGTGCAGACGTGGTCACGTGACTCCTTTTTGGTGATCACCACATGGTTATTATGACCACGTGGTTGTGGAACAAGTTAGAAATATAAAATTCTAAGGTGTAATAACTATTAATAATGGTTCAATGAGACTGTAATAGGTAAATATGACATAAAAGATTGTTCTTAATGATTCAGCATTCTGGATAATAGTGATGATGAATTGATCACCAATATGGCTGACATTCAAATTTAGCAGTTGTGACGTCATCTGCACAACGTCTATAGGGAACCACAACAAGGCGACTCTAAAGCCCCATACCCACTAGGAGATTTTGGCCTTGGCAATTATGTTTTCCCCTGATCGCCGTCAGTATGGTATATTAAAATGTACATGTCTGATCTTAATCGCTGTGAAAATCGCCCAACGATTCGCCCAATGATTTTTCAAACGAGTTCATTTCAATATAGCATATTGATGTGCGATGAGGCCCAAGTTGCCTAGTGGGTATGGGTCTTAAAGCTGCGTCCCCACTTTGGCAACTAAGATTTAAGTAACCGGATGATTATTGTTAACCTTTTCCTTCCATGGTGACTATATAGTGGGTGTCAGTTGTCTTGGTCTCCATTGATGGAAAGGGTTAGGCCTAATTCTAGTCACTTAGTGACTAAATTGCTAGTCACCCAAGTGGGTACGATTACACTGGTTTTACTTTTGATTCTGTCTGGCCTTCCATACTCCCCTCTATGGTGAGACATAAAATGACCGGTACTAAGAAGTCGTTGAATTTTGTGTGGTAAAATGTTCAAGCAGATCAGCCGACGCCCCAGAGGAAACCCTAGCCGATGTACACAAAGAGCTGAAGGTTCCCGTTGAGCACGTCTCGTGCTATATAAAAGTCTCAGACTGTCGTGAGAATTAAACGGATTTCCCTTCGTCCCAAAGTGGGATATCTGAAATTATTGTTAAAAGTAGTTTGATTAAAACGATAATAACCATGAAATAAAATGTTATCAAACGCATTTGATGACAATTGCAAGCTGAAAGAACAGTAATGTTTAGCTTAGAAACAATACACATATTTAGTTGAATTCAACTGAATAACAGAGGAATAGTAAAAATAAGACTAAGAGTTAAGCCTTGGATGTTGAAATCAGCAGTCAATGAGTGGGACGGTCTTTAAACCCGATCCCCCACTGCCCGGCCCACTGTGGCTTCTCCACTCGCCGTTTGCCTCCCCACCCCAGTGTCCCTCCCCACTGAAGATGGTTTTCCACTACGAGACTTGGGCTGCATTACCTGGATGGTATGATGATATTCTATACGGACAATTCTCCCCACCACGAATGATTCATTTGTTGTAGTTGGCCTGTAGACAAGCCTAAATCAAGGTGCATTCTGGGAAATATGTAGACAAGTCACAAGGCTTTGGTAGCAGGGGCCAAATTACAGTAAGAACACTTTTTTTATCACAAAAGTAACCCTCGCCCCATATCATAATCAAGGATTGGACATGGACCTTTTGCTGCAGTTTTGAGGGAATTCATGCATGCTACATAATACTTAAAGGGAGGGGCCAGTGACCATACATTAGTATACTGCCGTGATCTTTATCATCCAAGGAATAACCATACCAAATTTTATGCTTTTATCTCTAATAGTTTTTATTTTATTCATATTTGTCTCCATCAAACTTGAGTTTCCCTGTCTGCATCTGACACTGCCTTCACAGAGCAATTATCTGTATGTGACGTCACAAGCAGAACTGTTGAAAAATGATACAACTTAAAAAAATTGCAATATCTATTTTATCTAAGTGTTTTTATGAGCCTAAAAGTATCTGAAATTACCAAATAAAATGATTCATGAAAGAAAAAATGAAAATGTATTTTATTCTGGGATTTATAATTTTGAAATTTAAATATAACGGTTTTTATGTGACGTCACAGACAGACAGCCTATGCAAGGTGTGCAGGAGAATCAATATATTGTCTCATAAAGGGACACAGTTTTCTAGTATAAGGGGTCACTTCAAATTTGTAATGATTGCACATATTTATGCTTAGGCAATATACCTACGGCATGATATGACAATTTAACAATATTGAAATTTCACTGGCCCCTGTCTTTAATAGCATAATTATTCTCGAGATACAATCATACATACAAGTTGAAAATTCCAAAAGTCTCCGTTGGATGATAGGTTGTTGATTCTGGCCGTCTTTTGGTTGCTCAAAGCATCTCAAAGCTCTCAGTTCACTCCGACCCCTACAGGGAGAAGAAACCCTAGGACGGGCCTGCCTCCGACAGCGGAGGTGTGTGTGTGTGTGTGTGTGTGGGGGGGGGGGGGGGTGATGAGGGGGGGGGGGGGCGATGAGTGGGGAGGTGGACGGGGGGGGGGGGGGCTGGGTGGGGGCAAGCTTCTAAAAGTGGCTTCCGAGGAATGCAGAAGCCAGCGTCAGAGTGGCTTCTGGCCAAAAGTAAACAGATCCAACCTGCTGAGCCTGAAGACACAGATTTTGGAGTGTTTCTGTTAATCTTTGGTTTGTTAATCTTATATCAGTTTCTAACTTTTTGCATGCAACGGGGGATATCATTGATTCTTTGGGGAGTAATTAATTTCTCGCTCACTGTCGTAGACGGAAATATGTTCTTGAAAATATGTCTATTTACTTGCAGTTTTAATCAGAAGATCTCCTCTTATAGGAATTGAGCTCAAAATAATCTGGTCAGAAACCCGAAATTAAGCCAGAGAAACTAATCTCATGTGTCCACTTTTGTTGAGACCACAGGGGCGGATACAGGATTTCCGAAAGGTGGGGGTCAGCATAAATTATATAGGCTAAGTAATCAAATGGTGTGCAATCTCTTTTCCCCTCTTTTTGTAGTTTGGAGTCCACCAAAAAAGGGGTCAGGACCCCCTTGACCCTCCCCCTGGATCCGCCCCTGAACCATCATGGGTACATTATTTCAGTTAACTGAAGATAATTTGCTGCAATATTTTGCTGAATGATTGCAGACTCTCTCTTCATTTTGTTGAAGCATAAAAAAAGGTTTATAAAAAAAAAAAAAAAAAAAAACAAGTGTAAGAATAAAAAGAAAAAGAAAATAGTAACTGCCTACGCCCTGCGTTCACCAACGACCTTTTAACGCATCAGCTTTAGGCCCTTGAGGGAAAACAAATAGCTGGCAGGGCCGGGCCGTAGGAGCCCATTACGACGAGTGGGTTAGGGGCCGGCTGGTAGGCTGAGACTGAGACAGTAAACTCACTCAATGTGGAGCCAGAAAAACTAACTCTTAAAGAAACCTTAAGGCGCACGTTGAAAAATCCGCTGAAGGATTTAGTTTAGTGTTTTGGCCAGATTTTTTCAGTTTCTCCCTATGGTATGTATTGTCCTGGTACATCGTGTTGGAGTTATTCATCAATAGATGTTTACCTAATATAATTGTGCGTTTACATTAGACTGTTAATTTGAGAAACTGATAGCTTTAGACACTGCATATATGATCTGGATTAGAGATTAAGTACTATTAAATTGTTCTTTCTTTTTAATTAGATCTCAATTTAGTTCCCTCTAACAGCAATTTAGATACATCAAATGTAAAACTAATATACTTGATATGGAACAATAGTAAACTTAACGATATTAAAAATAATAAACTTAAAGTTACGAAAAAAACCCGCAAACTACATCATATGGAAAACAATAACTACATCATAGTGGTGAAAAGATAATAAACTCTATAATATTATATGGAAAAAATAATAAGCTTGATAATTCGAAAAAAACTGCATCAGTATGGAAAAATAATAAACTACGTTCAGTTGTAAATGAAGTAAGTTCCGAGGTAAATGCGTAGTTAAATGGTAGGCGCCTGTAGGGGGAGGGGGTGGTGTAGGAGGGGGAGGAGGGGGAGGAGGGGGAGGAGTGGGGAGACGGTTGGCCGACAGTTGCTCCATCTCTCGGAGATTATCCCCCACCTCACACCACTTACAGCCTCCAGCCAACCCGCCACCAAGACCAAATATTTACTCCAATTTTCGCGGCGTTAAATATTGACCCTCGCCGTTCCATTTAATCCCAAATTAAATCATATTTACCCTCTATCAGACATCAGTCAATCGCTCATGTCGTTTCCCCCAGTAGCGAACCAAAAGGCAGTTGTTTTACAGACAGATTATGCTTTTGGTGTAGAAAAGTAGTTAACTTGGGCAAGAGTAAAGGCTATATTCCACCGGGCGATTTTACTCTGGATTTCGAAAATCACGAGAAGGAATATGCGCGGACCAGAGACATGCTACATATCATTAGAAAAGATTTTGAATTATCTTTCAAATGATATGTAACATGCATAGGTTCCTGCAATATTTCTAATAATAAGTTTGAATTAACCATTTTCTCAGTAGTCAAAACCGCCGAGTGGAATACAGCCTTAAGATCGTGGTTGTGAGCGAGGCAGTTTCTTGCATCGATCTAGGGTGAGGACATATTTCCTCCTGGGTCTGGGGATGGAGAGGATGCATTGATTGTGAGGTGCATTAAAACTGGGGCTTAGATGAGGGACTCCTCCAGTAGCCTCCAGCAGCCTCCAGGGTCCCCACCCCCACCCCCTCCCTGACTGGTCTAGACGTCACTCACCATCTTAACCCAGCCTATGGCGGGATGTGGTGTATGAGGTATGCATGATAAATATGTTGAAGGATCGAGATGTGTTGGTGTTGTTTAAACTCCCTAATATCTATACTATAATACGTTTGTAGAAAGAACAACACCAACACATCTCGATCCTACAACATATCTCTAAACTTTGAGACTTTCACTAGAACTATATCTGAAAGGGTTATGAAATTTGAATTGATATCTTAAAATTACCAGTCAATAATAGTAAATTCACGATGAAACATTTAATGATATATCATATAATAACTGAGATAAGACATACGTTACGTTTATGTTACATGATGTGTTGTGTTTGCTTAACCTCCCTAATGTCATCATAGGGCCCCGATACACACAAGCGCTTGCACACACACACACACACACACACACACACATACATTTTTTTCTTTTGGTGTGTGCAAGTGTGTTTTGCATGTATGTGTGTGTCTGTGCGTGTCTGTGTATGACTCTGTGTATTGGAGTATGCGTCTGTGTGTGTTTGTGTTTGTGTTCGTGTATGTCTGTCAGTCTGTATGTACCTGTGAACACTATGTGTGGATGAGGATGTCACACTATGTGTGTGTGTGTCTGTGTGTCTGTGTGTCTGTGTGTCTGTGTGTCTGTGTCTGTAAATGTTATGTGTGAATAAGGATATCAGCCACTGTGTGTATGTGTGTGTGTCTCTGTGTGTCTGTGTATGTTTCTCTGTGTGTGTCTGTGAGTGTTTGTGCGTCTGAACACAACATGTGGATGAGGATATCAAACAATAGCATTAGAGCTCGTTAAATCTAAGCCACAATAATTTTCTCGCTCTAATATGCGAACACTCAAAAACCAGACAGTCTTGATTTACCGTCGACTAGAGATAGCTCCCTTACCTTGCAACATCTTCTCACCACCTGTCCTGCAGAAATGGAGTTGTTTTCTGTGCTGCGCTTTCATTAACTGAATATCTCTGCATATAATCAGCTGACAATGACTTGTATATGTATGTCCTGGATATATAGTGGAATATTTTCACACTGCTCGATTAAAAAGAAATTGCCTTACAAAGCTGAGAACATAAAGCTTGGTCAACTTTGATGACTAAAATGTATTTTTGTGATCTTAATTGTACATCAACTAAGATGGTTCGTTGTTGCTGATGAACCATAATGTATAAAAATTTCGATGATCTAACAATGTTGCGCATTTAAGTACGAGATTAAGAAATACAAATATAAACGAAAAAAAAAAAACAACAATTTAGATGGGAAGTTGGACCATGAGTAAGAATATTTTTTTAAACAGTGGAGCGCTGTTCTGTCTTTAAAGCAGAAGCCTTCGTTCATTATAAATGTGTTTTAACATGAATCTGGAAGGGTCTAATCGTATCTAGCTACATTTTGCACTATCACTGCTAATAAGGTGGTCACACTTCATATTCTCTAAGAGCAAGCCTTCCCTCCCGCTGCACACAGTGTTCTAATACGTTATCACTACGGACATCACAAAATGGCCTAAGGATGACACTGACTCTTTAAACAAATCATTTTAACTTCACTGTTACCAAAAATAAGAATCATGCAGCTGTCAATTGAACCTTTAACTCATTAACATGTGTATACATTTTAATGTGGAGTAACATAGAATACAGAAGGTGTTCTTGTATCACAGATTTAGAGTGTGGAATTCAAAACTCTGAAGGTTGGTGGTTCGAGTATTGTCTCTGCTATTGTGTTTAATGACAGGTTTATCAAAGGCCTAGTGCCAACAGCTGTTGTATGTGGTGCCCTGCCTATGGACACTGCGTATAAAAGAACACTTGCCTCGGCAAAAGTGAAGCATAGAACTCTATCTCTTAACAGTCTGATCATTAAGGAGCAGGGATGAAATGACCCAGTTCTACAGAACTACTGAGTCTGGCAATAAAAACCAACAAATCGACATAACATAGATAGTGTTGCATGTGAATATTGTTTCAATCTTTGTAAAGGCCATATTCCACATATCGAAAGTGTGCTGCTGATTTGCAGCCACTATACAATTGGCAGCATCACTGATAAAATTTACCAATATGTTGGTAAATATTTCCTGCTGATCATATATTGACAACCAATTTTACAAGTATAAATCGGCTGTGCGTATGTTCGGCACACTTTTGGCGGACTTTTGGCACAGAAAGGATGCGAAAAGTGTGTCGAAAGTGCAGTCTGCTGATGTAGAACGTTACCATGGAGATGCTCAGTGTTAGCAACAAGTACTTTTGGTACGTGGAATACGGCCTTAAGATAGTGTTCAGAATCCATTACCCAATGATTCACTCTGACAATAGACCTAGGCATGTGTTAGTAGCTTCCATCAACAACAGTATACAGTGCTTTGTAACAGAAGCACGCCCCTATGCAGACATAAAGACATTTAGATAACAGATAGACTGTGGATAGACAAAACAGGAGTGGTCTAGTAGCCTCACAAAAAGGGGGCTTCTGAGTCTCCACCTCTGCTGTCCGAATTGTTTCAGCGATATAATCAATTATTATTGCAAGAAACATTTCTTGAAATTCACAAGTTATGTTCATCATTTGATATCAGTGTGCCCACAGAAGAATATTTATGGGCTGCATTTTAGAAAGATAGAATTAACGTTTCTTCGGTAGTTGTTAGAGTATATGTGACCCGTTTTGGCGAATTGAGTCGGATGTCGGCCGGGGTCCATTTTTAGAGACCTATCCCATCAGAAAATTCAGATTCTTAGCTTTAAAATGAGTAGTAACAGCCGACATCTGACTCGTTGCGACTTCCGACCTGATTCGCCAAAACGGGTCACATATTTTGTTGTTTTTTGAATAAAATAAATTCTTAATCTCTTTATGGTTGACTTTTGATGATTTGGTGAACACAAACATAAGTGCAATGATGACATTAATTACCATACTTATTCTCCATTCAATAGAAACCTCAACTTTATGCAGTGACATTTTCTTTTTTATTAATAACCACTTTCACATAAAATGTTTTCTTCCAATACATGTATGTTTGCTGAGGAATACATGTACATGTATACATACAAACATTCCTTTAGCACCATAACTTTTTACTGGGGATTAACCCTTAATCTAGTCCCATCCATATCAAATATGCCAGCTTCAGTCCATACAAATCCCTGCTGATCCACCTTTTACCCTTGATATCTATGTGGATTAAATACATTTAGATAATATCCCACCCAGATAACCCCAAAGTGAAGAGGTCTTTCACTCAGAGCCCCAGCCTATTACCCCTTTTAGGCTTGTTTTGTGCATGTGTAATGAAGAATTTAGTCTCTATACCGTGTGATTTTTCTGCAAAATCATCTTATTGCAGTTCATGTTGTGTAGTGTAATGCTACCTCCGGATAACCCAAATGTAGTCACACACCCAGAAACATGTAATACTCAATCTCCCACTCCCCCTTCTCCCTCCCCTCTCCCCTCCCCCCCTCCCCCCTGGAGGACACAGTCCCCTCCCCAGCCCATGTGGGAGTCCCATCTCCATGACAACATCTCCATCTGCTGATTGCCCCCCTTCCTTCCCTCCACCCTGGGAGTGCCACGGGACCTCAGCCTTACAAGACTGATATGACAAGCCATTCAGGATGGTGTGGTAGAGAATTTGTGTATACAAGTAACCATGAGTTAGTAAGGTATACAAAGAAATGTTCCGTATAGAACCTCTACTCGTATATCTTCACTTTCCAGTTTTGAACAAAACACCAAGATTCTGTGCATAAAAAAATCATCAAATTCTATATCATGAATAATTCAAATGACTTTGTCATTATAGTCGTTTGCCCTAAAAAAAAACCCGGGTAAATCTTAACTGAAGAATACAGTTTTTGAATATGAATCAGTATGCATTACCAGTCATAATCGTGTTTTGAACTCCCCATACGCACACCGTGTCCTGACTCCAAACCCACTCCACTTATATAAATTGTATACTTTTCACCCTACACTTAACATCTGGAGTGCCGACCAAGGAAATTTCACGCATCTAAACGCATCTAAACGCATCCACAACCTTCTCCAGAAAACAATCACGCATCTGCAAAATGATGCGTGAAAGTGAAAAAAAGATGTGTGATAGATTCATGGAGGAAAATGTCCATATAAAAACATGTTTAAAGTATAAATATTTATGTAAAATAGTTCATGAAATCTATTAGAAACGAATTGCAATTTAATTTGAGTGTTTTTTGCCAAAAAAAATGTCACGAATCTCAAATTTTGTGTTTTTTCACGAATCCAAATCTTGGAATTGTGGACATAAGATTCGTGAAATTTCTTTGGTCGTCACCTCTGGAAGAACATGTAATACACGTGAAGGTGTTAATAAACAAATTATAAAAAAAAAAAGGAAAAACTAAAAAAAAAACTTGGCCGGCCACACCTTCCCCCCCCCCTCCCCCCTCATCTATAAGCCGGTTGGCAGTGCCAGTAGTGTAGTGGGTCTCCAGGGTCCCCCAGGATGCCCCCCGACTAATGGCCTATCACCAGCCCCTATAATCCCCCCTGCTCTCTAACCCCACACACGCCCCCAGAAACCACCAGCCCGCAGATTTACTGCCCGACCGGGGCCATTGGCCTTAAGCCATCTTTGTTAAATTGCCGCGAAGATTTCCCTCCCACCTGCCTTGGAGAAATGGAGTTGTCTCGTATGCTAAGCTTAAAATAACACCGTGTGCATCATGAGTTGTATACTGTCTGAGCCTCTTTGTTCCCCCACTATATGGAGTGGCGGGGGGGGGGGAATGCCCTTTGTAATGGTGAATCAATCCAGCTTGCTTTAGCTAGAGCTCGGCTTGTGTATAATTATCCAATTTATACGGTTAGACACTGTTTTTAAACGTCTGGGAACATGTTTAGATTTAATATATGATTTATCAAAGTCACGTTAATTAACTGTATATTACAGTAAAATGTATCAAGGATGTTTAACAGTTGGAATTTTCCAAGTTCTATAATTATTCATACCATCAGGATGTATAATTATATTCATTTATTAACTGTACATGCCATAACAATCATGCGAGACCTAATCTAAAGGTCTGACATCGCATAACGACCATGCAAATATTGGCTTATCACCAGCCCCTATAACCCTCCCCCTGCTCTCTAACCCCACACATGCCCCCAGAAACCACTTTACTACCCTAGGGCCACTCACCTTAAGCAATGTTTTTTAAATTGCCGCGAAGATTTCCCTCCCACCTGCTGAAATGAGAAATGGAGTTGTCTTGTATGCTAAGCTTAAAATAATAACGTCATGTGCATCATGAGTTGTATAGTATCTGAGCCTCTTTGTTTCCCCACTATATAGAGTGGGGGGGGGGGTAGTCTGGATGGCTTTTGTAATGGTAAATCTATCCAGCTCGCTTTACCTACAGTTAGGCTTGTGTATAATTATCCAATTTATACAGTTAGACACTGTTTTTAAACGTCTGGGAACATGTTTGGATTTAATATATGATTGATCAAAGTCTAATTAATTAACTGTGTATTACAGTAAAATATATGAAGGATATTTAACAGTTGGAATTTTCCATTAATTACATTCATTAATTAACTGTACATACCACAACAACCATGCGAGACCTATTCCAAAGGTCTAACTTCGCACTAGCATTTAAGATGCTATATCATCATACAGGCACTCATTCCGCTTGTTGTATAACTTAATAACTAATATGTTGTGTTAAGCAATTTGGTAACATTGGACTTATCATTCTGTGAACCGTAGCTGATATCCACACACCTATAGTGTTTGCTGTAATGTAATATTATAGCTACACTCCAATGTCTGCAATAAGATATGGCTCACCCTAGACCTAAAAGACCCACTTCAATGTGACACCTTTATATTATTCTACCCGCCTTCATTGCTGTACACGACCCCCATCAACCAGCAAGCACCTTCTTTTTGCAACACTGACACCTTTCTAGCAGCCCCTAATCAACACTGTTTGATCATAACTGCTTTCTTCATACAAATAATCCTACACCATACAACCCTGCACCCACCCTCCTTAACACTAAAGCCTGATTTTTCTACCAATTTTAAAAATTGGCAGTGGGAGTTAATCATAAACATAGCCATGTTTTATATCACCAGAAAGGTCTTACAATTCTCTTTCAAATGATATATAGGATGTATGGGTTTATGCCATATCCTCAACAAAAATCAGACTAACACAAAATCTATAGCATCAAATTTGGTATGTGGAATACCCCCTTAAGTAGAGGGCCTGGTGGTATAAGGGTTAGAGGCGAGGACTAAATTTCCTGTCGCCCCTGGTCCTTTTGTGGCTGCTGTCGCCCCTTGGTTCTTTATGTACCCTAAGTACACAGGCCTGGCCTGTCTCGGCCAAGTGGCCTCTTACACCCCGCCTTTGAGGCCGGCTCCCCTTGGCCCAGAACCCGTATGTAGAGTGTCAGGTGACAGGGGAGAGTGGTTCGTACCTTACAGTACAGCGGCCGATTAGCCTCCGTTAGACGGAATTACACTGCATGACTTGAGCTGTGATATGACGATGTTGCGAAGAGGTCACACATATTAGAGATGAAGTTCTTTGTTACACATATGGGAGATACTCCGAATTGCCAATTTTAACAATTATGTCACTCTTGTATGTCAGTTGTCTGTAATATCATCATATCGCACCAGTATTGTAGCTCAGGTTGATAGTGTAGGATGTGGTTGAGCTAAATTAAAGTATGTGACCTGTAGGCACCATCTATTACTATATTATTCAGGAAAGGGGTTCTCTGGCTGATGAGTTCTGCTTGGACCTAAAAATTTACAACCTTCTTAAATGGCGAGGAAAATAAGGTTTCAGAGTAGGTCTACAGTCAGTAATCACAAAGGATATGACCAATAAAAGTAAAATAAGCAAAAATTTGGCTTTTGCTGTCATGACATGTACAATGAGTGAAACTTTTATGTTGTTGTCACTGTCTAACCAGACAGACTACCCATGAGGCCCCTCCCCCTCCGCCTCACAGTATACCCCCGTTACCCTTGTGGGGTGGGTCTACCCTGACACTCTACCCATTAGGCCCCTCCCCCTCACAGTATACCCCCGTTACCCTTGTGGGATGGGTCTACCCTGACACACTACCCATAAGGCCCCTCCCCTCCCCCTCACAGTATACCCCCATTACCCTTGTGGGGTGGGTCTGACCTGACACACTACCCATTAGGCCCATCCTCCTCCCCCTCGCAGTATACCCCCGTTACCCTTGTGGGGTGGGTCTGACCTGACACACTACCCATTAGGCCCCTACCCCCTCACAGTTTACCCCCGTTACCCTTGTGGGGTGGGTCTACCCTGGCACACTACCCATTAGGCCCCTCCCCCTCACAGTATACCCCCGTTACCCTTGTGGGGTGGGTCTACCCTGACACACTACCCATTAGGCCCCTCCCCCTCACAGTGTACCCCCGTTACCCTTGTGGGGTGGGTCTACCCTGACACACTACCCATTAGGCCCCTCCCCCCTCACAGTATACCCCCGTTACCCTTGTGGGGTGGGTCTACCCTGACACACTACCCATTAGGCCCCTCCCCCTCACAGTGTACCCCCGTTACCCTTGTGGGGTGGGTCTACCCTGACACACTACCCATTAGGCCCCTCCCCCTCACAGTATACCCCCGTTACCTTTGTGGGGTGGGTCTGACCTGACACACTACCCATTAGGCCCCTCCCCCTCCCAGAATATCCTCACCCCTAGGGAGGCGTCCAGGGTGACACGCTATCTATTAGGCTCCACCCTCTGGTATCACACGTCTGAGCAGGTCTCTAAGGGGAGTGACAAGGTTGCCTTGCTCAAGGCAACAGTCTCCCACACTTGCTTATACTTTATCGTGATTCTTACTGAATATTTGATAAAGGAAATCAATTTCAAAGTAATATGAGCACTTTGCATTAAAACATTATTTGTAATATATACGGATTTGTGTATTGTAAATATGAAGAAATCAGGCTAAATCAAGTTTTGCAAAGTCATCATATTCTGAGGGAGAAAACAATATGTGATACCTAAATAACCATTACCGTTGTTAATAACAACAGTTTACCATCAGAATCATGATAAGTTTGAATAAGTTGAACTGAAAAAGCAAGATTTATTAGCAAAATATGAAGGTACATTGATAGAAATAATGATTGCAATATAAATTTACAGTGAGTGAAGCAAGCACATATTAAATCTAAACTTCGAGCTTCTGATCATGAAACAGGTCCAATGGGGAATTGAATGTTCCTCAATTAATGCTGTGAGAGCAGGCTCTAAGAATATCGGTAGATTATTACTGCAATTTCCAGGTGGATTTTGATGTTATCTACAATTAACAAAACCAGCATGTATTGTGATCACAGCTAGTAGTGATTGCAATTTGTATTTTAACACTAATGTGTGGAACATCCGATAAAAAAATTTCGTTGAGGTAAATTTGAAGTAAGGTCTCAGGAGACTATTTCGTAGTCTGACAGGTACACTTAAAACGACTATTCTTCTTCTTTTACTTCAGACACATGACATCTTTGCACAGGCCAATATGTTTTCAGATAAAACTCCAAGATTAATGACACTCCAGTAGGATCCATTAACCCGCTTTTGCCTCTCACAGTGCCTCCAACATCCTGATTTACGTATACTTAAGGCCATATTCCACATACCGATTTTGATGCTGCCGATTTTTTATTTGGTTGATTTTCTCTGAGAATATGGCATAAAAACATATATCCTATATATCATTTGAAAGGAAATTGTAAGATCTTTTTATCAATGCGTAACATTTTATATTTGAACTTCCTACTGCAATCTTCAAAATTGGCAGCGAAATCGACATGCCGAATACAGGCTTTAGAGACTGGTATAAGGTAACCAGGAATAAATGTGGGGAATGGCAAGTCTACCCAGTTTATGGAGGAGGGGGGGATATGTAGGTCCTGGCTGGGGGGGGGGGGGGGCAGTTGGGGGGGGGGCGTGTAGGGCCGGAGACATAGTGATGGATAGGTGGGAAGGAGGTGGGATGTGGCTGGAGAGTGTAGGCAGTGGGTGGAGAGTGTAGGCAGTAGGTGGAGAGTGTAGACAGTGGTTGGAGAGTGTAGGCATTGGGTGGAGAGTGTAGGCAGTGGGTGGAGAGTGAGGAGGGCCTGCCCCCGGGTCCTTGACCTTCCGGACCCCCCATATGCTGCTGACATGTGCAGTGGGTGTCTCTGCGGGGGTCAGGGGTCAAGGTCAATAGACCCCTAAGGAGCCAAGGTCAGGTGGGGGTTAAGAAAGGTCAAGTCTTGTCTGGGCTAACCGTGGCTGGACTGTCACGCTGCACATGGGAATCTTGGATTAAAGTAAGGGGGAGCATTCAGATGTATTGTACGCAAGGAATGAGGTCATTTTTTTACAATCTAGTGAAGACAATTCGACCCACATATAAGTCTACATAGGGGGAGTTTCTCATTTTTGACTATAGATATACCTCTCATTATCAGCAAAACTTTTTTCAGTTTGGGGCACAATTGACAGTTTTATATTAATAAGTATAATTATGCAGTGACGGATCCAGCTTTCAGAAAAGGTGGGGGCGTGCTAAAAGAAAAAGGAAGGGGGGGGGGCACATTAGGTCTTCTTTTCATGACTAAAATAACCTTGGTTTGTTTCAAATGCATCATTCACTCTGGCCTATATTGGATCATTTTAGATGTTCCTCTTTGGTTTGTAATGGCCACAGATTTCCCCTTTTTTCAGTTCCTGGTAAATCACTCGCTATTTCTTTGGTTTACGTTGGCTTTGATCTTGGATTCTTTCAATTTACCTCAGTCTAATCTGGTCGATTTCGGGATGTCAGTTTGTGTTTCTGTTAGGTGGAAAAAGGAGTGGATTCCCTGTTTCCTGACTCAAAAGTCTAGATATTCAAAAGACTGTGCTAACTGCTGGTTTACTGTCACACTGGACATGGGAATCTTGTATTAAAGAAGGAGGAAGCATTCGGATGTATTATATGCAAGGAAGGAAGTCATATTTTTACAATCTGGTGACAACATTTTGAAATCAACTCACATTTGAACTATGTATGGAAAGCAGGTTTTGAACACGTTTCCATAGAAGGCTTTCCAATGTGGGCATATTATTGCAATATTAATTTCAGGTATTGCAATTGTGGAAACAATGACAATATAAGAACGTATTATTCATCATAATGTCTTATTTCATTTTCCCTAGCTGGATATGTGTCATTGTTGATTACTCTCTGTACACTGTAATCAAACCGTTTTTGACTATAGAGATGCTGTTTCCATTAATATTATCCTTGAAAACGTCCGAGTTACTCATTCATTACTTTATACATCTCGTTATTAGCAAATTCTTCAGTTTGTGCCGTAAGTGACAGTTTTATATTACTGAATAATAATTATTTTATACAGTCGTGGATGCAGCTTTCATACAGGATGGGGACGTACTAATAGAAAAAGGAGTGGGGGCACATTAGGTCTTCTTGTCATGACTCAAATCACCTTGGTTTGTTTCAAATTGCATCAAACACTCCTGCCCATATATATAGGATTAATTCAGCTTTTCCTCTTTGGTTTGTAATAGCCACAGATTTCCCCTTTTTCCAGTTACTGTAAAGTCACACGCTATTTCTGTTGTTAACACTGGCTGTGATCTTCTTTGATTCTTACAATTTACCTCAGTTTAATCCGGCTGATTTCGGGATGTCAGTTCCTATTTCTGTAAGGTTTTTAAAGAAGTGGATTCCTTGTTTCCTGACTCCAAAACCCAGGACAATCCCCTGTCCCCCCATCCCCCCCACATCCCTCCCCACCCTTTCATCTCCTCCACAAATCGCTGCGGATCTCCCCAGAGATTGCTCACTTTTTCTATTTAACTTTTCCCCGCACTGTCTCCTCTCCCCGTCCCCGATTGAATCAGTAACCCAATACCTCCCCGGAAAAAGCCAGCCTAATACTACAGACAGACTCCCAAGTAATTAGTTCCATTTACGACCGCTAGGGAGACTTTTCTAACACGTAATCTCCATTATCCGTCCTGCTATGATTATCCAAATTGGCAGGTGCAAAATGTATTCAGCAGTTTTGTACCCTGTAAACGATGTTTTAATTTGGTGGAAACGATTAGAAGTCTGGCTGTTATGACTTGGAGTTTTTGTCGTTGGGCGGTGCACATGATACACTATGTATGAGATTCTTTGCACACTGATGTCAGTTCCATGAATTTCTATGGCACAAGTTTTAAATAGTTTCCTTCCTAATGAATGCAAAGTTGGAACAAATGTGGTGTCTTAAGTTTAGAGATTCTCCTGTTGATGTGAATGCATTTCCATCTTCCGTAACTACACTTAAAGGTAAATGCGGGTGTTAGGGGTGATTTTTTAAAAACCGTGGAATAATTCTGAAATTCACATAGTCTTTAGAGGGATCCAGGAGGAACATAAAGGAACTTAGAATGAAATTATGAAATTCATATGTCACCGTATGAATTTTAAAGATATGAGCATTTGAAAAATTGATTATTTACTATCAGGGCCTATGGCAAACCAAACATTTTTTAACATTCCAAAACAAATAACCGTGATATTTACTTAAAATTATGTAAATATGTTCATATGGACCCAATGCATATTTTAGATGAAAGAAAACATAAGGTCACCATGCAAAATTATATTCTATCTATGAAAATATGAAAAATATGAGGAAAATCTGTCTTATTAGCTATGTTTTCCTATTTTCTTCTGTGCAAAATAAGTAATTTTGTATGCATATTTGCAGATTTGTTATTCCAATGTACTCCATCACGTTTAACTGAAATTTCCATTAAATCCTACAATAAGAATAAATACACACCAGGTGGCGCTGCAGTAATCACCCGTATTTACCTTTAAACAGATATTTTGGTTTTATGAATCATATATATATGCTTATTACCTCTTTTGCATATTCTTTAGCAGAAAAAAAGCTCCTTTAGAACCTCTTTAAGAATACTTTTCGGGAATAAGAATCCCCTAACAGAGCTGTAGCCTTTGAGTAAATGCAAATGTTTTCTACGGAATTACTGATGGTTTTGTAATTGATGTTATAAGGATCAAAACAGTATACCTGAATCATGCCATTCATCCTGTTAGCAGAGTGGAACATACGTCGTTCCCCACTCTCCATCTTTAACTGATTTTCTTATTTATCCCTTGGTACATTGACTGAATTATAGCTCATGTTGTACGAGGTGGTACACCCCCGTGTTCATGCTCCCACCAGACTTATATCTAATAATAGCCCAGTGGGTGTGTACATCGAAGGTGAAGTGATGAAGTAACTAGAGCCGTTGACATTAATGGAGGCTTGGTAAAAGCACTTAATGAAAGTTTCTGAAAGTTATCCAGTTTTTGTGACCCCCAAAAAACTATTATAAACGGATATTATTCCGAGCATGTACAGCTTTGAATGGACACTATGCATTTTTTCTCTAGACGGTAGAATAGATTGTAATTTAAGCTCTGTATTCAATACACTTTGTTAACTTAGTTTTAGTGATTTTGAATTGTATATAAGTTGAGCATGGAAAGCAATTGAATAATCAGAATATTAAGCAGTGGTTCATCTGAAGCACAATACATTTGCTAGAAATTAGATTAGCAGAGCACACAGTGGCCTATTGTTTTAGCACAGACCTTTGTACTTATGATATTCAGCTCCCTATCTCATATTTCTCTGTTGTTTCTGAATGACACATCATTCGTGGAGACCTTTTCCACTAGCCGCAGGGACATTTGCCTGCTGTGTAATGTATGGACATATTGATGGTATTCTGGTGCTAACAAAAGACACTGCATCGCTCTATTCAAAGGGGTGAGGCTGAGGAAGATGGACGACGACATTACCTCTGAGACTGAATAAGTAAGCATGCATGAAGGACAAAAGCACGTCCTGTTCTCAGAAGGTAGAGATAGGTGGGGTCTAGCTGTAAATGCCTCCTTATATAGGAGTATAAATAAAAGAAAACTGATAGAATAGTCTAAACATATACAGATGTACATCTAATTAACTGATATTAGAAATAGTAACGATTTCTGAATAATGTCTTGGTGACTGAATGAGATGATATAGGCCCTATCTATCGGCTGATGCACATACAGAAAATTTCATATATCTACTTTTGATTCAAAAACTGAGATAAGATATGAGTAACAGATATTATATGAATATTGAATTCATTTCTTTCCCTGCTACTTCAGCACTTTGGGGGGGTGAGGCTATTGTTGTTTTTTTTGGACAGAAATTTGTATTCCCACCACCGTTAGTCCGGAAATGGTGCCCGAATACAAGTGTCATTTTCCTATACTGCTATAGGTGTCCCCATTCTCCTTAGGCCTATGCCTGCGTGTAACCCCACTTTCCGTGTCCTACTCTCCCCCTTATACCTGGGTCAAACGGCCATTTATGAGTGCTACTCACATGTCTAGGTACGGCTATATAGTAGCAAGTGTGGCAACACGGTATGAGACGTAATGTAACATAAACAAGGCATTTGTTCTTTTTGCGATTAGTTATTTCAACACCCGATAGTCCTCCATGACCTAGTTATCTCTAGCATATTAGTTTGTGTGGCTAGCGAACTTGAATGGAACTACAGTCTAAACAGTGTGTTCATAGGTGTAACAGTGATACTGTAACAAAAAGAGTATTTGAATAGGTTGGTAGTGTGGTCACAAATATGACTTAATGTTTGGAGATCTGCAGTGGTTTCTGGAACGCTAAAGTACATGAATTTTTGTTCATGGAGATACTGGTTTACTGGTTTAAATCTTCTGATGGATATAACGGCGTTACGAATAGAATTTGTTTACGCTGATAAATCATTTCTCCATACGTTTTAATTTATTTTAAATCCAACGTTTATTTAAGGATCTAACCATATTACCGCAGTATAGGCCTATAGCTATATTCCTAAGTAATACCAACACTAGGCCTAATATGCCATCTGAACAGTATTAATTACTGATAACGAACATGATAATATACGAAATAATATTCTAGGACAGCGGCGGATTTAGAGGGGTGGGGTCGCATGGCCCTGCACCCCCCCTTTTCTTCGGTTAACTATAAGTTTTTAATGTAAAACTAGGAACCCTGGAAGGTTGTCTGGGACAATTTTTTACTGTAGGCGCCAACCTTTCCAGAATGATTGCATCCACCCCTGTACGATATCATAACAAAACAAACCACAAAGACATGCATTGCTCCTTGGTAAGTCCTTTACAGACCTTTCTTTTTATTTTGAAAATATCATTCAAGGTTACCCCTGGTCTTTCATGATAAACAATACATCGAGATAGAAAAATATACAATTTATCAAAGCTTTTTATAAAGTCAAACATGCAATACATCCTCATAGCTGAAGAAGAAAGTTCCCACAAACAAGTGCAACATGTAACACTCAGGTTAAAACAATACAAGCTGACATGACTTCAGTTTGTGAACTTGCAGAGTCCTTCCTTAATCTCCTTACCCCGCCCGACTGGCGGCAGGGAGGTTGGCCATGCATAGTTAACTCCGTTTTTCTCAGTATTGAGACCCTTTTTGTGAGCAGACAATGCCTACTCGACACTCGTCTTCTCAATAAGACATCATCTCAACATGCCCCTTACCAGCCTGGTTATTTTAAACAGAACAGGTAGTAAGAAAGTGGCTTAGAATTATATTTGAACTGCAAAGAGATGAGATTTTTTCCCATGGGGGGGGGGTAAACGAGGAGGAAGTTAAATTTGTTTCTTTTCATTGTGCCTATTGCTCATACATTTATTTACAAACAAAATGGACAAATAAGACCAACCTAGTCATCTCCCTTACTCAACCTAAATGTCCTTGGAAAAATGTGCATTACGGAATTAACAAAATAATAGTAATTTATGACAATTTTCCTATAATATGTCAAGTTGCATTGAACAAATATTCAAATTGACTTTGGGAGCATAAATCTATGTGGATTCAGGTAAACATACGCTGAACGTAATTGTCTGTATCATTTAAAGATATCATAGCAAGTAAGAATAGAAACGAAATGCCTCTGATAAAGGTTTGATAAGAAAGTGGGCATATGGGCAATTTTCTAAGAAAGCACATCGATTCTTTTAGGTCCATTAATATAATGGTTATCAGCTCTCAGTGGTAGGGAGAATTGACCATTTAATTTTGACATGGCCATTTTCTCAGAAACTCTCTATCTTAAGACTGGAAGACTATGCCCTATCTTTTCTGTAAAAAGATGGATATAGGTCCGATTCCAAGTAGGAGGAAAAGTACTTCCCTAGGCAGCTAAGTCCAAGCCACAGCTTTTGTACCATTCAGTAGACTTTCCCAGCCACTGGTAGTCATCTTTTACCTTTTAGATTTTTGGTTTTAAATAAAAGTCATTAATCCCTTTAAATCTACAATGTAACTAAAGAATAGTTTTAACATGAATTCCGCATGTAACTGGGCCCTCAGTGCAGGCCCCTTGATTCACCCCTTCTCACCTCTGCCTTTTTCTCCCAGGTAATTGGTAATCCCAGACGACTGGGAAATTGGCCCTTTCCGGGGGTAAAACGGCCACTTCCCCGAGGTTACAATAAACGGAACGGACCGTTCCCCCCACCTCTCCCCCAGGGGCACCGTTTCGTTTGTGTGCTTTGAGTTCACATTGTCATCAAGACGACATCGGAAATGAGTCCCATTATGACCGGTTTCAACTGATTGGCGGATCGGATTGGTTCTGTTTGGTTTGTTCTGGATAACATGGGTTAGGCTGGTTTCGTCTGGTTTTAGCAGAATTAGATCAGCCCTGGCTGGTTCTGACCGGTTCTGACTGGGTTAGACAGAACTAGATTGGCCCTGACTTGTTCTGACCGGTTCTGACTGGTTTAAACAGAACTAGATTGGCCCTGACTGGTTCTGACCGGTTCTGATCGGTTTAAACAGAACTAGATTGGCCCTGACTGGTTCTGACTGGTTTAAACAGAACTAGATGGGCCCTGACTGGTTCTGACCGGCTCTGACTGGTTTAAACAGAACTAGATTGGCCCTGACTGGTTCTGACCGGTTCTGACTGGTTTGAACAGAACTAGATTGGCCCTGACTAGTTCTGACTGGTTTAAACAGAACTAGATGGGCCCTGACTCGTTCTGACCAGCTCTGACTGGTTTAAACAGAACTAGATTGGCCCTGACTGGTTCTGACCGCTTTTGACTGGTTTAAACAGAACTAGAGTGGCCCTGACTGGTTCTGACCGGTTCTGACTGGTTTAAGCAGAACTAGATTGGTCCTATCTGGTTCTAACTGGTTTGACCAGTACTAGATTGGCCCTGACTGGTTCTGACTGGTTTAAGCAGAACTAGACTGGCCCTGACTGTTTCTGACTGGTTTGAGCAGAACTAGATTGGCCCTGACTGGTTCTGACTGGTTTAAGCAGAACTAAATTGGCCCTGACTGGTTCTGACTGGTTTAAGCAGAACTAGACTGGCCCTGACTGGTTCTGACGGGTTTAAGCAGAACTAGATTGGCCATGACTAGTTCTGACTGGTTTAAGCAGAACTAGACTGGCCCTGACTGGTTCTGACTGGTTTGAGCAGAACTAGACTGGCCCTGACTGGTTCTAACTATTCAGACTTTATCGGGTTCTCTGTGACAGTGAGCTAGTTCTGACTGGTTCAGATTGTCTGTATCCTATTCTGACTGGTTCAGACTTTGTCAGTTTGCTTGTGACTGATATGGCCTGGGTCAGATTAGTGGTGACTGATTTAGACTGGTTCAATGTGGCTAAAGTCGATAAATAATCAGCCGATTTTTACAGCAATTCAGATTTTCAAAACTACATACAGACACATGATCCGAATAAGTGCTAAAATTGGTTGATTATCCTTTTACAAATTGCCGACGATCAGCCCCAATCTAATAGGAGCCTGTATGGTTGTGTGGATTTTCATAGTTGATTTGGTAATTAGGGAAAAGGGTTCATAATTTCGATTGATTTTCAGTTCCACAAGACATAATATTATGATCAGAACGACAAAATTGACTAATTTGATACATAAAACAACTATTACTTCATTACTTAAGTGTTGTATCATGCGTTTATATCATATTTATGCCTTTCTCTGACGTTGTCTGGATGGATGGATACTGAGGATGTCTGGATACCTTAATCTATACATTGCAGCAACTTACATGTACGATGATATGCTCCATATTTCTTTTATATTTCTCAACATTTTTCGATATTTCTCGACATTCCCGATATTACTGCAGAGGAGCTTTGAGTAACAACCAAAATGGTGAAGTCAGGCGTGGAGCACATCTGACACGGCCACATCATGTTAGATTTGTGCTCACAACATACACACATGGCAAAAAAGCTATGTAGCTGTACTACAACTTGCACCCAAGCCTCTGCAGCCCACAGCCAAAAAATAGTCTACTATTGACAATGGCCGACGCCAACTCTCGGCGTCTCTCGTGCAGGGCGTGACTCGGCGAGACGAGAAGAGCGCGAGACTTGAGGCCCGGAGACACGTGGGTGCCGGAAATGGAACATCGATCGACGTGATTGGCTGAGGTTCAACTGGCAGCTGGCTCGCTCTTTGAATTAGCCAATCGTGTCAGGTTACACAATGAATGGGCGGGGAATGATCAGCCAATGGGAGGATCCCTTACATTGTGATCGCGTGTGTGCCTTTTCCTTGGGATGTAGTATGGGGAAGGCTGGTAGGAGGAGTGGGGGGGAGGTGGGGGGAGGAGGATGGGTATTGGGGGAAAGGGGGCATGGAGAAGTTGAGGTAGTCCGTCCCTGACCTACTTAGCTCTCACATAATAGGTCCGTACAGCCACAACAGTCCATGGCTACCAGTGGCTACTTAAAAATCGTAAGGAATTCTTTCATTTGCACTCTATAAACGACATGGGGAATCCCTTTGATGGTTCTTGGCCTGCTGAGTGGATTATGGTCCCATCTGCCATAAAACAGCGGCTGCAAAGCATGCTGGGATTTGGGTGGGAATTCCCAACTAAAATGGTTGCTGGTGTACAGACTCACTTTGGGAAACAGTTGATCTGATGCAACAGACTAAAGTTGGGGTTGAATGTCACGTGACTCCTACCCTCATGAGGTCACGTGTTCAGAGTACTTTAGGACTAAAGCCTTCATAAAGTAAGTATTAGCATAGGCCAGGCATGGGTAGGAGCTGTTACTTTTTGTGTATCTTTCTTGGCCTTGTTGGTGTGTCGTGTTACAGTATCTATATATGCAAGACGCAGATTCTAATGGGGTATACCGATAATATGGACTTTAGAAAGAAGAAGAGGACTATCTAGAATGATATTTTTCATTCTAAGGAAAAAGAGCATGAACAGTAGGCCTAGGTATCTTATTTAAGTCGCAAGATTATATTTACACCTACTTCACTGCTTATGTCATAGAAGAAATAAATAAAGGAGGCCAATCAATGGTTTAAAAGTAAGGGATTTGTTAAATGTTCTTACGTATTAAAACGTCCGCACCAAAGGCACCAATGTAGTGAAGACCCAGAGCCCATTTGAAGAGCTTTAGGTTGGCCCCGTAACCTTACCCTAGTCCCAGATATATACGTTTACTCGAGTTAGAGAATGGAATCACTCTTTCAGCTTTAGGGAATAAACTTCTTTCAGAAAATTCCTTGCCACTAACAAAACAGATACGCCTTACATCAAAGACTCATGTGTCATGGCCTCCGATTTCAAACAACATTACAAAAAGGTTGTCCAGCGGTATTTTAAGTGGTATGAAATAACTGTAAAAAGTGAACTCATCACAAAATCACAAAGAGCCTTTGTGTATTGAGACTCACAAGATGCCTTCTGTTTTGCTCTTAGGAGAAGAAAAACATTGTTGCAATGGAGTCTTTTCCTGGGCCGAGAAACAGGCGGAAGAATTTGTCCTTTGTGTATCATAATTTGAACCTTTGTGTTTTTAGAAAGAGGAAAGCATGCACATTACCTATCCGCATTATTACCTCCAGTAATTCAGTATTCTCTTCCTATATTGACGGATACACATTTCCCAGCAGTGAGAGGGAATTGTATACTTGCATACATAAATACAATCAGCCTTCAAACCTTAAAGAATAACCATAAATATGTGAGTTTGTGCACTTGAAAAAATAACCATTATTGATTTTTATGCAGGGCCTTTATGGCAGCATGGCAAAGTGTTGGGTTATGTTAATACGTAACTGTTTCACATCATAAGTAATAATCGAATTACAACTTTTTTATCACCTTTGAAATCATTGACATAACACTCCGGAATACAAAATGAAACTGTAAAGGGTGGATTCCACATGGCGACAAATTAAAAAAGATACATGGGCAACATTGGGAAGCACAGGAAAATTGAACAATTGCGCACCTAAATCAAAAGATATGATTGCTGTGTTGAAGTGCTTCCATAAGATTTACCAGGTTTGATTGAATATATCTAGGCAATGTGATTTTTATTGGCAACACAACAGCAACACTTCAGAAAGGTTGTTGCTGATTATTGCTGTACTTCTGCTGGATTTTTTTTGCCACTCGGATTCTTTAAGGCCGATACCCACTAGGCGATGTTCACGGCGACTGGCAAATACCGATCTGTAAAGTCACTGTCAAAGTCGCCGGGCAACTGGATTATAAATGGATCACCTGGCGACTCCCCAGGGGTATGATGCACATTCTGGGCGATGACCATGGCCGACGGGATAGCCGGTAAAATTGCTTGTAAAATTGCCAGTAAAATATCAAACTTGCTTGATAATCAAATTGCCCTGCGACTTCCTGGATTGGCCGTTGCTGGTCGCTGGGAAGTTCGCCTAGTAGGTATAGGGTTTAAGTGCTTTCCAATAGATTATACTGTATTTATCCAATAACAATGCACAACAGCATATAATCCCGCCCACCCTCCCTGCAGGTATGGTAGGTGTTGATGGTTTGTTGCCTCAGCCAATGAGATCAGGCGCTGGGACATAGCCCTATACGGTCCCCCTCCTCCAGGGTGTGTGATATGATTGGGTCCTCTGTGAAGTAGGGCCTTTATCAGGGCCTCTGGGTAGGCTGAGGGAAGTGTGCACATTTTGACTGAGTTTTTCTTTTTTCTTTTTCTTTATTCCTCTTTATTTATCCTGGGTTACCTGGAATACATTCGTTTAACTCCAGCCTTGGTTTTACTGTTCCTAATAGTATATATAATATGATTATTAAGCATAGTCTATACAGGAAGACTTGCAAATAAGTTTATAACAGATTTGTATATATATGTGTGTGTTTATAACATGTTGTTATCATATGACTCACTATGTGTCCCTGAGACATTCGTCTTCCCAAGAATTGACACTGTTTACAAGTTCGTATGCCCATTTCGAATTGACAATACGTTGTTGGGTATCTGTCTCATCAAACACTTCCAGCAGGCACTGCTCTTTTACAATAAGTACGTGATCTTGAAAATGTTCAGATAAACTGTGAGAAGTTGTTTCATATCAATGGCATCTATGTCTAGAACACTCTTAGCTGGATATAAAGGCTCTTGGGCGTAATTGGAATATCACATAAGATGATATTTGAGCAAAACTAACAACATGATATGTTATTGGTTTGACGTATAACGTGTAAGTGAATATAGTATTGAATCCTTAAACCATAAAACAGTTCCAGAGCCATACACTGAAAGGGAAGCTCCAGTATAGAGTTACAGAACAAAAAGTGCTTCATTAAGTCAATGCCATTTTTTTATACTATACATACATTATACACAGCAGTTCGTCAATGAAACACTTCAATTAAAATAAAGCCTTAATTAATAATATATTACTGATTATTATGGTTGCAGAGTAAAGCATGCAAGTTTACTGAGCCAAATATATGAGCTTAAACATACTATTGATCTACGTGTCAAAGCGTGTTATAATATCTATGTCGGTCATGTTTTCTATTGTATAATTGCTATCATCGTCGGGTAGACTAGACATGTATCATCTCAAATCAACTCACAGATTAGTATCGATTCAACGTGAGAGAGGGGAAAGTCGGTCACTTTTTGAGATAATTGTTTACCCCCAAAAAGAATATATTTATATCACAGACTACATGGCTGTGTAAAATCGCAACCAATTAGATACCCAATCCATTGACGACAGCTATTTGTATTGATTACCAATGCCTACTAGTAAAAAGCTACAATTCCATTAGGACACTTCCCTACCCATGTTTTTACCCTTATCTTTCTTCGTTACAATGTGGGGCAAACTTTGCCTTGGAGCACTTTGCCTTAGAACAGCGGCGATTAACTTCTTCCCCCGGAGTGATTTGTTGATCGATTGGAGGGATTTTGCAGTGGCCCAGTAATGATTAATGCTTAGCCTGGATTACTCTCTACATGCGTTGATCAATAAACCATGGTGACATGCTACTCCTGGTAGCATGTTGTCCTTCCATGTTCTCTGACCCACACGCCAAGCCCCCATCCATAACCAGCACGACTCGTAAAGCGTGATTACACTGCACGACTTGAGCCTCGATATCCCCATAATATGATGATAATACAGACAACACAATGCCAAGAGTGATATAATTGTTTAAAATTGACAATTTGGAGTATTTCACATATGTGTAATGGAGAATTTTGTCTCTCACGTGTGTGATTTCTCTGCAACATTGTCATATCACAGCTCATGTCGTGCAGTGTAATAACACCTTTAATCACAGACCTACTCAGCAGCCAGCCTGCCTGGACGCCACTCACATTATGGCTACTGAAATCTCCCAATTTCTAACTCGTTTTAATAGTGGGGGATTAGTCAACAATCCTTAAGGCAGCATGCGATCGTAATAGAAGTGGATAGGAATTACCGCTCTTTGTTCTTCGTGTTAAAGTATCGCTTTGGATTCATGCATGGTTACTCTGTGAAGCTTGGTTTTTTTTTGTGATCCAATCGACATTTCACATGTTATCATTGTTTTATTCCTTCTTGTTATAATCTAATACATGTTCTTATATTTTGCAGGTGAGTGTCATACCGTGGGGAGAGTAAAATTAATGAACATCCAACTACAACATTTGAGGTATTTGAAATTCTACATACAAACTTCAATATCTATATAAAGCCCCATACCCACTAGGCAATTCTGACAAAGTCGGCCGACTGTTCGGTGCTAAAGTCAGCGGACTCTACCATAAGAATTGGCCAACTTTAGCACCGATTTAGATCAAACGTGTACATTTCAACATTGCATACTGATATTGGTGATCAGAATCAGTACACAAATCGGATGATTATCTTGGTAAAATCAGCCGATTTTAGGGACGATGAGTTAGCCGACTTGGTCAAAATCGCTGAGTGGGTATGGGGCTTTAGTCTTCCATATTGCTTCTCATGCAGGTCATGGTTTATGAAACAGCACAGTTATCGACTCGAGACGATTAAAAGGATTGACCTTTATGCATGTATTTCCGCTTTCACCATTATACTTAAGGAGCATGGAAGTTTCTATTGACAACAACTCTTAAGAAAACAGGATTTTCTCTGCAGTAAAGATTATATATCAACATAAAGGACTCGGACTAACAAGGTTACATGATACCTCAGCATCTGTTATAGGAAAGCTTGTGATATTTAAAGTGCTAAAGTTATTAATCGAGAAGGTCAGGGCACTCTTACTTATTGATTTGGGCGTTTTAAGGATGAAATGACTGGCAATATTTTCAACAAAGTATAACCAGAATATATATGTTTCGTACATAGTGATACTGTCCAGCTTAAAACCAAATTCAAACATTCTTGATGTCCTACAATATATACATGCATTGCAGAAAAGGTTCATAAGCAGACATTTTAATTTAGAAACCCTTTCCTAGTACGTTTATGATCTTTGAGATTAACATCAGATCAAATGGGATTTCCCCACCTCCCATTTCAGAGAGTGGCAATCCAGTTCTATCCCATAATAGTTGTTTTAGTACCTTGACTCATCCTGGTGAAACCCCCTTATCTCAACTCCAGATTTACTCAGTGTAATTTGATGCGGTTACTCGTCCCTTTATGACCACTTCCCACCTATCGTCAATGGATCTTTCGGCGTAATACACCCTAAATAAGTTTTATATCTGGCAGCTTTATGAATACTATGGGTGTGTGGGCTACAGACTTTGTATGCCTCCGGACATTTACGATTGTCTTCAGCCGCTCTACGACTCCCTCGGTTTCTTTACGACACCCTGGGGCTTTCTCGATAAACTCCACTAGTGTTTATACTGCGATGTTGCCAAGCTCTAAGCCATGCTCAAGTAAAATAATATAGATATAAATATACCTTGTCTAATATCATGGAACTCAAACTCAAACATCTAAGTCTCCTGATTGATTTGAATGGTCTTATCCTTTAGAAATCTGCACAAAAAATCTAAAGGGCCATACCCACTAGGCAATTATCACTGAGTCGGCCAACAGATTGCCGTTAAAATCAGCTGATTCTTACCTTAGAATCAGTCGATTTTACCGGCTACTCAGATCAACCTGCACATTCCAATATAATATACTTACAGGCCATCCTCAGAATCGGCCGATTCTCCCAGTCGCCCATTGCCCGTTGCTGCTAAAGTTGCTTGGTGGGTGTGGGGCTTAAGACACATCATCTGTTCCGGAGGTGTTTTATTACAGAACTTTCCAGAAAGTATGTATACAACTCCATAAGAGATTGAAGTGATACTTCTAAAGTATCAATCATAGATATAAGCAAGGGAAAGGAGGGAAATGATATGCATTAGAATACATCGGAGGCTTCATATAGGTGTATGAAGTTGTAGTTGTTGATGTGATTGCTGATTGCTGGTCCAGGCTGTGATGAGGATGTATGGGGTGGGGGAGTGGCCGGGAGGTCCCCTAGCTCAAGACTGTATGAGGGATGGGCTGATATCCACCTATACTATGACATGCCAACTGTAAATCAATGAAACACAGAGTCACACATCTAAAACAGATTGTATAACGCGATTTTGTAAGAAATGTAATACTCTTCCATTGCAGGTATAATCATATTATACACTGGTGTTTGACTAGCCATCTATCTTAACAGGCCTTTGGTATGTTGTTGTTGATGTGATGGCTGATTGCTGGTTCTGCCTATTATGAGGATGTATGGGGAGGGGGAGTAGCTGGGAGGTCCCCTAGCTCAAGGCTGTATGAGGGATGGGCTGATATCCGCCTATACTATTGTGCACCGACTGTGAACCCATGAAAGACATGGTTAAACATTTACAACTGAGAGTATAATCCATGACACAGAATCTATGGAACCATGGCTACTTATTTTTATTGAGCTAAACCATCCCGTCATACTGACGCATTTCAGACAGTATTGTGTTGTTACAGTAATCATTTGTTAGCATACAATATTTTGAGATAATGATGATATTGGGTGAATGTTTTGCTTTTTTTTCTACTTCATACAGCAAAATACTTCTTTTTTGGATAGAAACGTGCAAAGCAGCTGTCTTAGTTGATACAAATTGTTGGACCTAAACTGTTCTTGTCAGGTTATGGACCAATAAGAATCCAAAATGAAATTTGATTTTCATCCTGACGTAGAATATCTAAAGAATGTTACATTATAATGTCTAACCACCTGTTAAGCGCAAATAACATCCAGATTTTAGTCCCCAATATGCATTATGTGTACCGAGTACATGAGTTTGCGGCATCTGTTGCAGGAGTGCCTGAAGTTGGGGACCCCAGACTGGAAGTTTGGGGGAGACGTTCTCCGTCGAGCGTCTTTTTTCATATGCTAAAGTAACAGAGGTTGGCGTCGCTGCCGAATTCCGTATTTGCCTCGTGAAGACAGATGACCTAAACCCGCTTATGGAGTATATATATATATATATATATATATATATATACATGCATCAGATTTAAAGATGGATGTTTGTATTATCGCTCAGAATTTCATACAGTCTTTATTGCCTTAGCTTTCTGCTTACTAACTCAATGACCCCTTATAATGATTAAGGAATGGATGGCACTTTCTACATGTAGAATTAAATGTTTAACTATATGAGCAATTGAGAAAAACAAATATGCTTGTGAGATATTGCCACATACACCCACGGTAGACCAACCAGTAGACTCCCAAAGCTCTGGATAAAAAATAGTATTTTATTTGCATAGCGATACCTATATCAAATTATCTATTTTGGAGAGGCGTGACATCTTCACCCCAATTGCCATCGCTATGGCAATTTGTTGTCCCCTCACTATATTAATCGCAAGGCTGAAACCGTTGATCATTCGCATTCCATCCACCACACTGACTACATCGCAGCAGATTTTTAAATTTTAGAGTTAATGTAAGCAGGAAGGATTAAAATAAATGTGGTTTATTAAATGTCCAAACCTAATTACCTGTTGTTACCTTGTTACCTTGTTATCAATCTTCTCTATATTATCTAGCCGTGACGTAAATATGCAACATCTTGTCCTCATTTGTTCTAACCTGCTCACACCTCCACCTCCCCCTTCAATCCACCCAACAGCGGCCCCCTACTGATGAGCTCCAGCCTGTCTTACATCTCCACGCCCCTTATTCAAAGCGACAGGCATGGCGGCAGGGCAGTATGACGTCCATCAGATTACCCCGTGTAAGGCGCCTCCAGGGCCCCCCGTGGAGACCATAAATAGGGCCCCAGCAGGGGGGAAAGATGGATCATACTAGGGGGTTTTGACCACTGATAAATTGGATTTTCTCTGAAACATAACAGAAATATTACAGAAACCAATGAGTGTTACATGTCATTTGAAAGATAATTTAAAATCCTTTCAAATGATATATAATATGGCCATGAATAAACTATATTCCTATTGGAGATTGTACTCAAGCTCCATGCCTTTGTCAGAAAAGTCATAAAATTTGGATAAAAAGGCGCAGCCAAGAGACTGGAATCTCTCTCAACTAGTATTTTATAGTCTCAGTAAATCCCCACGAACTGGTGCATGCTGGGAGTAGAGGTCTGTTACCTGCTGGAGTACAGCAGTGTTTAGTGGTGTAGTTTATGGTTTAGTTCTAGTTTATTGGTCCTAAACAAAGGAGGTTTACATTAGAGGTTTCATGTATCCCACATCAGGTTCTGAACTGCACCCTTTTAGGCCCGTACACAGGTATTGCTGTGGGGTGGGGGGTGGGGGGTGGTGACGTTCCACAAGTGGAACTTTTGCCCATATTTTCAATGATTTGAACTTGAAAAGGGGTGTGGCGAGCAGTAAAAACCGGAACTTTTGCAATATTTTCCTACTCATATTTTGGGTATTTACATTAAATTTCGGAAGGGAAGGTGGAACTTCTGGAAAAATGTCCTTTGTGGGGGGTTGGCCCACCTTCCCCACCGAACCCCCTTGTTACAGGCTTGCCTTTTTGTACATGTTTCAGTGGTTCACCCTACCACATATACCTGGTTCTTAGTATTTTCCGCACCTGCATGCCAATTTCTACACATTTTGGTGACAAAACTACCAGAAGATATAAAGGAAATATAGAAATATTTGCTTTTTGTCCATCTGTATGTTGTTCAAATAAACTTAGAAAATATTAGATACATGTGGATATAAACTGAAAAAAATACTAAAGGTTATTTTTCCATAATGTATAGTTACAAATAATCCCATATTAATGCAAATTCCTATACTGAAGCGTTATGATTTGTTCACATATTTAATACCTAGCATGCATCCTGATCAAGGCTAACCTGCAAGTGAAATTCAGGAAATTACCTATCCGTGGTAGGGAGAGTTCAATATGCTCATCCAAAATTGTACAGTTGGGACATCTACTTCAAGTTTAATTTTGAATATTAATCCCAATTACCTTTCCAATAAGATAACCTGGGAACCATGCTGTTTTAATAATACACTTGACAAGTGACGATGTAGCATAATCAGGAATACATTAGATAAGAATCACAACATAGAACTATACAGGACAAGTACATTTGGCCTATCAAAAGAGGCATAGGGGGTGTTTTGTAATCAAATAGGGAAAATGTTACGTGAGTTTGCGTTTCATGACTGTGTTTATATGAGTTTGGGGATGATTTATGTACGACAGTTTTGGTGGATTTACAAGAGTTTGGAATGGATTTACGAGAGTTTCATTATGCAACAGCAGTATCAAATTCACGCACAGTTTCTGTAAGCACAAATGAAACCCAAAACCATAACCATACCATAACCAGGAACATCAGCTTGTTCCATCGGGTCCTTTTAAACCATAACGGAAACAAACTCGGAAACAAAATGGACCTTGAGTTAAGACCTGCGGATGAACCCTTGGACGAACCTACGCCCTTGGCACCCATGCCACAACCACCTCCTGGGCAGGCTGCTCCCCCTATTGTTGAGTAGGCTGCTCCCCCTATTGCTGAGTAGGTTGCTCCACCTCTTTTTGAGCAGGCCATGCAGAAGCGCCTGTCTCACCCAGGAGGTCGGGCATAGTCCGCAGGAAGCCTCAGAGGCTTATTGAGAGTTAAAACAAAATGCAGACTATTTGACAGACAATGAACTATCTATATAGATAGTTCATTGTCTATCAAATAGTCTGCATTTCCGTCCTTTAAAGTATTATATCAATATAATTATCTACTAGTATATTTACTCTAGTCGGCTATAGTTGATTCCATAATTATCTATAATTCAACAAATCAAATACCAAAGACAATTTGTTATTCAACATTTTATTCACTTGGGGAGGGATTTCATGTTTATCGTACTCGTCGACAGTCGCCATGTTGTCGTAAAAAACGGAACTAGCCAGCCGGTGTCTCAGTGAATGTATCAAGTAATAAAGTTAGTCTGTCCCTGCACTTGGCTGGGTTGAGTGGTAATTCTACAGTAGCTACAGAGATTATGATGCAACAGGTCACTGACTCATATAGTTTGTTTTGCATGACAATGGATCTATTCACTACCCCTTTTACGTATAAATAGTTAAAACCCGTACCTTTATCTGACCCCCTGCATGATAAAGCTGTGGACAGCCCCAGCTCCTTAACAAAGCCACTCCCTCTGAGTACCTACACCTCCTGAACACCTTTTGTGTAAACCTCTCTCAGCCGAGCAGCTCCCAAAGTAAGTATGTGGGGAGGGTCATCTATATTTCAGTAGACTCGGTCCCTGTAGGGGCTTTTATGCCAGGCTGTAACGCGTAGGGTGAACAATAATGGATTCTTAGTAGATACGACTATTTTACATTCATGAGAATCTCTTCTGATAGAACCCAAACTTCCCATGCGTCGCCTATCAATAATTTAACTGCCAGATATGTGCATGAAGTGATAAAAGTTCTGGGTTGTATTTGATTATTTAATGTGGTCAGAATTAAGATGTCCATATTTCATTGGAGGAAACACAAAAGTGTTTCCATCAGTTGTACAAAGATGGTGAGGTGGAGCTACAGTCAATTCATGCTGGGGATACCTAAAGCTGTGTCTCCACTTGGACAACAGAGATTGAGAATTTTGCCGGCGATGATGGGTGACCTGAAACCAGTGCCCTGTAGACAGGCCGGCACCTGGTAATCAAAGAAGCCATATGTCCCCCGGCAATAAACCTCGGCAACACATGAAAAACCAGCAACGTCGGCGATGAACTCAATCAAACATACTTGACCTGACGCTCAGAAACGCCAGCGATAAACAGGATATGTCTCCAGTCAGAACGGCGCCCGAATCCTGGGCAATAAACCCTGATTTGCAATGTTTATCGCCACAGGTTGATCGCCGAAGGTATCTCAACGTGGTGATAAACTTTTCCGTAGTTGGTAATACAATTGTATCTCATCACCAATATAAGAATTTCATCATGCAGAGACGTATTCATCCAATTATGATCAATGAACATTTATGCTAGAAATATTTATTCGGAAATGGTTTCCGACATTCCCAGACCTAGTTATACTTAAGCTGGTAAAAATCCCATCCTGTCATAATAAACGTTTGTAAATTGCAAGCTGTATGCTGCCAGAAACTGTATGCGTTATTGATTCAGATGTAATTCGCAAAGAAGCGGAACAAGACTTAGTCTAAACCCTTTCTATAAAATAAGGGAAAGAGTAATGGCCGCCCTTGTGCTAGTCACGTGATCCGGCCATTGAGGCCACGTGACGAGCAAGCAGACGACTTTCTTCATTGAAGCCAGAAAATGGCGCCAAAAGACAAAGGTCCGTCTGCCGTGCCGCCATGGACGACAAAAGGTAATTGCTTTTGCTCGCTGAGAAATCATATTTACCGTCACGACATGAACGAGGGAATCCAAGCCGGGATGTAAATCATTTAGTTGTGAAAAGGATTGCTAAAACGATGGATATTCTAAATACTGATGTCATGAGCTTGTGCTGTTGGCAATGGTGGCGATATTTGCACGATGTTCCTTTGGAACTTAAATTTGGTGTTCCTTTTTGAAATCTCCCCACAATGGATAACTTATTTGTTGTAGTTCACCTGCAGACTAGCCTAAATCAAGGTGCATGATCGGAAATTTGTAGACAAGTCACAAGGCTTAGGTATAGAATCATAGATAGAGAAATTAATGGTTTAGATCTTATATGATGGAAAACTACCACTGACTCGTTTTTCACTCTATATCCATAAATTATATTTAATATGGGGAGTATCACATGAATATGATATTATATAAACATTTGTCAATACTTACATACTAATATAAGAAGACCCATGGGGGTCGTCCAAGGGTGTCTGTTCGACCCAGAGGGGTTCGTCATGTATGGAGGGCGAAGAGTGAGCTACGTACGATCCCCATGGGTCGCCCAGACACCTAAGGACGATCCCAAAGGGCCGTCTATATTCTATCACTGAAACAGTATTCATAAGTTAACGAAAATACTGAAAAGAGGGAGTGGTGCGTCCTAATATAAGAGGACATGCAGGGGCTGTCTGAGGGTGGCCGTCAGGGTCCCTGGAGGTTCGTCCGGCGACCCAAGGATCTGTGACTGAGAGTGTTCAGCTGCAGAGTGGTAGTGGTACAATCTCCAAGCTGAATTCAGCTTTTCCCGCTTACCGGGACTTGTTTATCACAAACGAGGAGTGGTTAATATACTAATATAAGATCACTCAGGGGGGGGGGGGGTGTCCAAGGGTCGGAGGACGACCCGCCGGCCAGCGTACGGCCAAAGGCTGTACGCTGGTCAGAGGGTCGTCCGTAGGCCCGAGGATGCCCCCTAAGGGTGTTCTATATTTTATCACCCAAACAATTCTGTAAATATGTGTAAAACACTGTAAACAAGGAGTGGTATGTACAGGCAGTCAATACTCACTCCCCACGCTCGGCGGCCGTGCGGGTGATAAAGCTACTTCATTCGGAAATCTCTTCTACCTACCTCTCATCATACGAGAGGGTAATAAAGCCTCTAAATACACACGGGCTTCTGCATGCACCATTCATTGCCAATGTAGGTGATGAAAGATATGTACCCAATGTGATGTAGTTCATGTCCCCATCAAAAGGGTGATTGGAGATCAGAACACTTTGGAACCACTCCTTTTATCCAAGACACGCCTTTGCTACCTATTTTAGAGACTGAAATGCTTCCCTATAACAGTTTAAATCCTTTATTCCCTAGTTCAAACTGACACATTGAAAGGGTTCCAAGAAACGACAGCAATTCTTTTTATCTCCACTGCAAAGATTCAAGCGGATAATGGAAATGACTATCATAGCCTCTACAGTAATCTACAGTTATCTAACAAATAAGGCCTCAACAGAAACCGGACACCCCACCAAAGTGCTAGCGGTGAATACAGCCTCTAAATACATGCAGGCCTCTGTAAGCACCATTTGTTGCCAGCGTATGTGATAAACAATAAAAAGTATCCAGTGTTGTGTAGTTTATGCCATCAAAAGGGTGATTGGAGATCAGAAAACTTCAGAACCACTCCTTTCATCCTAGATACGCCTTTGCTACCTCTTTTAGAAACTGAAATGCTTCCCTATAACAGTTTAAATCCTTTATTCCCTAGTTCAAACTGACACATTGAAAGGGTTCCTAGAAACGACAGCAATTCTTTTTATCTCCACTGCAAAGATTCAAGCGGATAGTGGAAATGACTATCATAGCCTCTACAGTAATGTAACGAATAAGGCCCCCACAGAAACCGGACACCCCACCCTCTTAGGGTGCTATTACACTACATGACTTGAGCTGCGATAATGATGATGTAACAGAGAAGTGACAGGAATTAGAGATAAAATTTGTTGTTATACATATATATATATATATATATATATATATATATATATATATGAGATAAACCAAATTTCCAATTTTAACAATTATATCACTCCTGCATGTGAATTGTCTGTAATATCAAAATATCACACTGTTATCGCAGCTCAAGTCGTATAGTGTAATACCACCTTGACCCCTACCACCCCCACCATCCCCACCACCCAGTGGCCATTCCACCAGTACAAGGGAACCCTTCCAGCGACCGGTGGGGGAGTGAAGCAGTGATCTTTCTCCTCCACAGCTCGCTGACACCTCCCCGGCCGGCCCACAAAGCCGGGGTCGTGTCCGGGGAGCCTGGTCTTTCTGCTACAATGACAATTGATGTTGTGCATTGAGGACTGAGTCCCCAGGCTCTGGCCCCTTACCCAGGACCCCCATTGGTGGGCAGGGGCCGTGGACGGGGCTAAGTGATATGTCGGGGTCCAACGTCGGTACTTCTAAAGGTGGTCTTACACTATACGACTTGGGCTGCGATATTGGCTGTGATATGATATTACAGACAATTTGTATACAGGAGTGATATCATTGTTAGAAATTGGCAATTTAGCAAAAGTCACATATGTGTGTTATGAATAATTTTATCTCTGATATGCGTTAATTCTCTGAAACATCGTCATTTGGCGGCTCAAGTCGTGTAGTGTAATATGGCCTTCAGGGAGACCTGCATCCGTAGACATTGATACATGGCAGTTCCTTAACGGTAATTGAAGGGGATGTTATGCTATCAGTATGTGTTAATTAAGTTAATCATTGAGCTCTGCCCTGTCTTCAATACTCATTTCATGGTAATAAAAGTTAATTTGTAGATATATAAAGAACACAAATCAATTAATGTGGATCCACAGAAATAGAGTTTGTTTACAAACATATGCAAATATTACCATCTCTTGTGGCATTCTACTTCAGTTTGAGCTAGTTTTCACAGCTAATACTTTACCACTGACCTTAACTGGACTCATCTAACATATTTTTATACTTATTTCAGTTTTGAAAATGTTGTCAATTATATTGGTTTTGGCTCCCTTTAATACGAGAGGGAAAAGTATCTTTTCCTGTTTGGTACCAGTCAAAGTTTATTTTTGTGCCACACCAGGAACTCTTTCTCTGTTGATTATTTACATTGTGGCGTTGAACTGGTACAGTGGCCACAGAATGTACTTCACCTCCTCATTGCCATCATAGTAAAGGGCAAGGAGGGGTATTCCCATAAACTAGAAGAATATAAAGTAATAGAGAGTTTAGGAGAACAGGGGAGGTCATTCCCTGAAGTGACTACTAAGTCTTCACATCAAACAGCATACACCAAACCACTGGTAGCAGTATTACACTAAACCACTTGGGCCGCAATACCATCGAGATAATATGATGATATTACAGACAATTCACGTATAGGAGTGATATGATTGTTAGAAATTGAAAATTTGGAGCATCTCACATATGTGTAACAGAGAATCTTATTTCTAATAATTATGTGCTACTTCTCTTTGACATCTTCATATATTGGCTCAAGTCTTGTAGCATAAAACAACCCTCAAGCACCATCCACTAAGCAATTCTGACAAAGTCGGCTGACTGATCGGCGCTAAAATCAGCTGAGTTTACCTGAAAAATCTACTGATTTTATCACTGATTAATATCAAACATGAACATTTTGATATAGCATACTGATTGGTGATTTGGTTCGGTGCAAAAATCGGGTGATTATCCTTGTAGAATCAGCTGATTTTAGTGCCAATGAGGCGGCCCACTCAGCCAAAATCGCCTAGTTGGTGTGGCACTTTAGACCTCGCACCACACACACCAGTCCAGCGGTGCAGAAGGCCATGTCGTTTATGTGTTGACATGTATACAGCCATCAGTCCTGGGCAGATGGGCAGCCAGGATCTGGGGGAGAGTGTAGATGGGCAGCCAGGTTCTGGGGGGAGAGTATAGTACCCTGGGTGTTGTGTACCCACAATCCCCTGGGGCAGTGGTCAGTCACGTGGTACTGATGACGTGTACTCTCCTGTCCCCTGGTGGGCACTCAGAGTAAACCTATAGATGAGTTGTATGAGGTTTGCCCAGCTATAAACTATATGTTTATGGAAGGTTTTGTCCAGTGAGGGGGTGTTTTTGTCAGTGCTAGTGATGACCTACCAGTACTGGTTGCAAAAATCAACAACAATAAGTCCATCCCACTTTACAACAATATTAGGTTTATCATGAAGTATTTTCAAAATTGCTCCATGTTTATGTCATGAAGAGAATTGCATAATACAACATTAACCAAAGCAATTTGGTTGATGAATTGCTCCTCAAATTGGCAAAATGCACCTTCGTATATTGGCCTTTTTTGCATAGGAACTAGTGTTAAAGCCTGTCAGCCCAACCTATAATATCCGACCCTATTTTCCCTGAAAAACAGCACTTTGATTGGCTGGCAAACCTTAAATCGGTCAACTGATGATATTTAAGAAATCATAATAGTTAAGCACTACTTGGAGATATAGGAAAATTATGATTGTTGCTTATTTCAGTAACCCCAACTCTGAGAGACAAGGATGGCCAATGCTGTTATTTTGTCCAACCCTTGTCCAACCCTGGGATATATCAAATACAGGATGGGCTTATTGGAGGAGTGAGTGCATAGATAAAAATCAGTAAATAATCTCTTCATCTAGGTTGAGTAAAGGACTTGCTCAAAAATAAACATCCATATGAATTCACTATGCTCTGTTTTTCATTATTTATTTTGTCAAGAGACGTAGAGACATCAGTAATCTATGTTTCTTTAAAGAGCTTACCATTAACTGACCAATTCATATCAACACAACCAAGTCATATGTAAGCCTTTTATGACACAAGAAGGATAGCTCCACGAAAGGCCTAACTTCCCTTGTACCTAGCCTCCCGAAAAGTATCTTTATAAATGTGAGCAATCTTCACCCCAGCAGGTCCATTTCTGTAAGTTGTGAGTTCCGTTTGTGCTCTCCCTGGGAAGGCCATTCATCCTACCTTCTCTGACTGTAAGGAAAGTTGGCTTCATTGAAGCCGCCCAGTGCTGGTGTCATTATGAGTTATTGCTAGTTTCACGGGGAGATGGTTCGGCTGACAAGCTGGTAGTCTCATCACAGATAGGCCGCCATGGTCATGTCTATAATATTCTACAATAAAGTTGTCTTTGAATTGTCAGACATATTTGTAGCAAATATAAGAAATACAAAATGAGAAATCTTATTATGTAGCCTGTCAGTTGATTCTATATGAATAGGGTTATATCTTTTGATCTTCTATGGGTAACCATATTCCAAACTGTGGAGTAGTTTTCCTTTTGCTGTGGTGAAAAATGCATTCAGAAGTAGACATTCATTCAGACTTACAGTGTCTAAACTGATCCTTTAGGTTCTACTCTATAGACTGGTGTTATGAGGTATTGCTAGTTTCACGGGGAGATGGCTCGGCCGACAAGCTGGTAGTCTCATCACAGATAGGCCGCCATGGTCATGTCTCTTATATTCTATGATAAAGGTGTCTTTGAATTGTCAGATATATTTGTAACCAATGTAGCAATAACAAAATAAGAAATATCATTATGTAGCCTGTCAGTTGATTCTACTTAAATAGGGTTATGTCTTTTGACCTTCTATAGGTAACCATATTTCAAACTATGGAGTGGTTTTCCCTTTGCTGTGTTGAAAAATACATTCAGAAGAAGACATGTATATAGGCTTACAGTGTAGAAACCTGATCCTTTAGATTCTACTCTATAGACTGGTGTTGTGAGGTATTGCTAGTTTCACGAGGAGATGGTTCAGACGACAAGCTGGTAGTCTCATCACAGATAGGCCGCCATGGTCATTCTATGATAAAGGTGTCTTTGAATTGTCAGATATATGTGTAACCAATGTAAGAATAACAAAATGAGAAATCTCATTATGTATAGCCTGTCAGTTGATTCTATGTGAATAGAGTTATGTCTTTTGATCTTCTAAAAGTAACCATATTCCAAATTGTGAAGTGGTTTTCCTTTTGCTGTGGTGAAAAATGCATTCAGAAGTAGACATTCATTCAGGCTTATAGAGTAGAAACCTGATCCTTTAGATTCTACTCTATAGACTGGTGTTATGAAGTATTGCTAGTTTCACGGGGAGATGGTTCGGCCGACGAGCTGGTAGTCTCATCACAGATAGGCCGTCACGGTCATGTCTCTCATATTCTATGATAAAGGTGTGTTTGAATTGTCAGATATGTGTAACTGTACTATACAGGTTTAAGGAAACACACTGAGAGGCCAGGGCAAAATGTACAAGTGACAATTGGTCAGGCTAGGTGGCCATAGACTAGTAGTGTATATAGGCCTAAGAGAGCACACAGTGAAGTTTAGGCAATATGCACACAGTGACAACTAGCAGGGCTGGGTGGCCAAAGTGTACTTTGATGAGGCCTAAGTGTTTTCTTGAAGGTAAATGCTCTTTATAATTTGTGCCCTATAAGAATGTTATCCCTAATGAATGTAAAGTAGTAAGGGATAAAGACTATAGATTAAAATTGTGTTTTGGCCGATAAATTTCATTTAAAGAGCCAAAGACTATATTATATTAAATTGATTTACAGCTATCTGAATTCATTTGTCTTGAATGTACTTCAAAATTGTTTCAGAATTGCTAATACTGATTCCTATCAAACACCCATACATACATAAACTCAGAAAATATCTACATACAGTACATGTGCATCATGCTTACTTATGTAGACACACTCTTTTTCTTCCTCGTCCTTCTCTATTGACAGCCTTCTTTTTTTACGGGCGCATGCCATTTATGTCGGTTTCTTTATGCCTTTGTCTGTGCACGCATTGCTGCTGTAGAGGTTTTATATATTTTCTATCTTACTTATTTATTCTGTGTTCCTTGTCTTCCAGTAATGTTTTATTGTAATGTATTGTCCATAAATGTGAATACAGCTGAGGTCTACATGGGTGTTCTTCTTTGATGTATGCAGTATGATATACTTAATGACAACCCCTGAGGCAAGACATAAATCAAGGGTCCTTCAACTAGTAAATGGATACAAGCTGTCAAGGAGCGCTTCTGTTCTACTAGACAAAGGCTGAAGGACTTATATCTTTTTGAATATCTCCTTTGTGATTTATTTCTCATTTACTTCCTCTGGAGCTACATCTCAGACAATTTCACAAAGGTTCTGGTGCCCTTTAGATATTCCCTTTGAACCTATCAACTAAATCAATTGGTCTTCTGTAAAGAATATTCTTGGTAGATAGAGAGTGAATCTAAATATCGCATACACACATAGGGACCTCAGACATAACCATATAATGTGCATACTTATGTGAATAAAGCCTATATTCCACATACCAATGTTGATGCTGGCGACTTTTTATCAGATTGATTTTCTTTGAGAATATGTAGTGATACCATACATGCAATGTATTATTTGAAGGAGATAATACATACCTAGCGTTTTATAACATTCTATTTGTTCTATATCTAACCTTGGTTCCAACTGCTGAAAAATTGGCAGCAACATGGGCATGTGGAATATAAACTTTTCCTTGTGTTAATGTGAGATGTCCTACTACAAGGTCCTGAGTTCATCAGGAGCCATTTATGCACAGTTTTTACACCATTCTCCATTACAGATATCTAGAATAATCATACAAATATTGTTGTTCTATCTAGAAATACATGGTCTTATTTGCACATTGTCTCCATGCAGATGTAAACCACTCCAGTAGTAAGGGAGTCAGGGTGGCCAACGTCGTTGGGGTACCACTCGTTGGCATTGGCACTGCATGGGTTCAAGTCCCATGCAGTGCAGCATGGAAAATAGGACATTGGGATGACCCCTGCATGGAATCGTGCCAAAATGGTCCATAGGACTGCATTGGAAGAATGTCTAATAAAGTAAACTTTATAAAAATCCAATAAATAAAGGTGCAAGACAATGCTCTTCTTTTAGCCGAGGACTCGGATGCATCATAAGCCTGGGTTGAACTGGGCACCCTTATACCAGTGTACCAGTTTTCTACCATTGTGCTAACCCTACCCAAACTCGGAAATACCCATCTCGATATGAAGTAGATGCTATTTGTTCCCGCCCCCCTGTCAGTTGGTCTGATATTCCCCAGGAATTCATCCCCTTCCGACGAGAATATTATTCAGCACAATACTCCTCCATGGCACAGCTCAATTCCCCGCGGCACTACATCACAAACTCTATTTGCGGTTTCTCGTCAGCTACCTCGTTCCTCCCTCTACTCTCTCCCGTCTCTCCTCCTCTGCCATCTCCCCTCCCCTCCTTCCAACCCACCTCTTCCATGTCTCCTCCCTTTCCACCTCCTCCCATTCTGTGCCCTTGCCATTCCCCTTCCCCTCTTACCCCTTCTTCTACCCATCCTCTCCTCCCCCTCTCCCCTCATATCATTCCTCCTGCCCCATCCACCCCGTGTTACCCTCTCCTCTACCTCTACTCCCAATCCCTTGTCCCCATCTCCACCCCTCCCTTTACACCCTCCCTAACCGTCACCTCATCCCCTCTCCCTGCTATCCCCCCCTCTGCCCCCATCCCCCTCCATCCCCCTGTTACCCCCGCCTCTCCCCTCCCCATCTCTCTACTCTTCCCTTTCCTCATCTCCCCGTCTCCCCGTCTCCCGAGATATCACCCCTGCTCTCTCTTTTACCCCTTCCTCCCCTTCTACCCCCATCCTTCCCCCCATCTACAACCCCCTCTTCATCCTCCTCCTCACCCTGCTCCCCCTCCCCCTCCTCTTCCCCTCCCATCCCCTCCGTCCCCATGTTACCCCCTCTATCTCCCTCTCTTCCTTCTCTCCACATCCCCTCTCCCCGCCACCCCCCATGCGATCCGATCCACCCTCTCCCCTCTTTTACCCCTTTCCTCCCCCTCTGCCCCAACCCTTCCCCCCATCTGCATCCCCGCTCTACACCCTCCCCCTCCTCCATCCCACTCCACATCCCCCTCCCCCTCTACACCCACCCCTCGGCCACCCCCTGCCCCCTGCTGCCCCCCCCCCCCCCCAACCCTTCCCTTCCTCTCCTACCATCCTCTTGTTACTCCCATCCTCCCCCTCAACCCTCACAACTCCCTTGCCCCCTTCTCTACCCATCCCCCTCCTACTCCTCCCTCTATCCCCACTCCTTGCCCCCCTTCTCCACTCCCCTCCCGCTCCCTCCAGTCAAACGCCATTCACTTTGTAATACCATTCCTCGCCCGGCCCAGCTCTCACCGACACCTCCCAAACATTCGTTTCCCAGCTATGTCAATGTATTTCCTGGAAACCAATTCCAGAGAAAGTATGTGTATGCCCAGCCGTAGCCCTCTCACGGCTAGGAGTGGATTTCACACCGGTATTAATATCAAAATATTTCCATCTTATTTTGGTAAATTAAGCCCAAAGCAATATACCCGCTGGGCGTACACATTTGTTAAGATATTGTAGTGATAAAGCTAACAGCAATAATTATAATAGTCAGTGGGATACGCCATGTATACATGTTAGAATAAATCGCCTGTATTAATGAACAAAAGACTTAAAAACTCTTCCTTAACTCTCAAAGGATTACGAGTCAAAATACTACTTTTTACATGACAACCCAGCCAAGGATGTGACATCGCAGAACGTTATTGGAACGTCGCACTTGGCAGGGCAGTTTGTCTATTTTGGTATGTTGATCCCCCTTCTTTTTCCTGACGTTTGCCCTACACTTTTCCCAGGACTAAACATGATAACTCACCACACCTTTCACATGCTATAGATATAGATTTTTTTGTCTTTCTCTTTTTTTGAAAATTTGACTTCACGTTATAACATGATCTTCCAGTCATATGAAGAATTTTAAGAGAAAGAATAGTATCTTTTAAAGAACAAAGGAGGTACAAAGTACTTTAAGTATAGAACAGTGACCAACATAACACACGGGTAAATGGTATCGGCCACCATTGAGTGGACCCATGTAGCATTATGGTTGTAGTGTAAGGGGCCCAGACAAACTTCGGTCTCTGTCTGTGAGACCCAACCACAAGGTAGATTAAAAGTGGCATTTATTACCAGTGGTATTTTTTATCCGCAGGTTTCATATATGTTAGCATATAGACCTTGTGCAGACAGGATCTTGTGACCAGATTTTGGTAACCCCCACGTGATTATTAATATATCCACAATTTATAGAAACCAATTGTTCATTATGGCTCGATAAGCTTCCTTTTGATAAAATAGACAAAACTCTACAACATAGATGCTTTTGAAATATAATAATATTTAAATTGATCACCAATATGGCCACCATTGTATTTTGACAGGTATGACGTCATGTACACAACGTCTATAAAGAGGGATGGGCAGGGGATACCGGGTACGGGATATGGGCGAGGTGTGGGCTGTGGGAGGGGTGTAGAGGAGACATATTACATATTTGCCGGTCGGAGACACCCAATCCGGCCCCGGGGGGCTGATGGGGTGTGGTCGGGGGGTACGTCACGACTCCATTACCGGGCTGACTTACAATGTGCCACGCCAGCCTCCCCGACGGGCGCTAGGTGGAGCCACGTGTAGGGGTCAAATTTCAAACCGGAAGTTGTGATGGGTGTCGGAAACCTGAGGAAGGGCAGTGAGTGTGTAGGGACATAGCAAGCAGAAGGGCCCCAAGACTTTACGCAGTGAGTTTGCAGGGGCAGATACAGAATTTCGGAAAGGGAGCGGGAGGGGGTCAGCATATAGGCTAAGTAGTAAAATGTTACAAATTCGCACATACACGATGGACGTTTTTGCTCTTTATCAAGTTTAAGTGTCCACCAAAAGGGGTAGTCAGGACCCCCCCCCCCCTGTGTATGATCAAAGCAAGCTAAAGGGCCCCAAAACTTAACGAAATGTCACTGGCATGTTTGGAAAACGTTTTTTCATGTATTTTTTCAAATATTACAGTATCAAGTATTTAGGTGAATAAAAGATAAATCTGTTTACAGTTTGTATTTGGCTTTATAAAGATATTTGATGCTACAGCTAAAATTCTTTCACTATTGGGAGTTGGGATTCCCTTTTATTGAAATAGTGTCCTTGTGACGTCACAATTCAGGGGATTTCCCTTGAAGACACCTTAAATAGACCTTGTAACTCTGTATTCCTTTTTAATATCCTTAAAATATTTCTAGCATTATTAGTTCTTGATGCATATTCCACGCTCAAAGAATTTCATTAACAAATATTTGTCCTTTAAGTGCGTTTCCTTTAAGGAGAGGTGCATCGACTGTAGATTCTCATAACATTATCCTTACCGACCAGGAATAATTCTGTGCAATTTTTATGTTTGTATCTACGATAGTTACCTTTTGATGTGACTTTTTAAAAAATATCAGACTGGCTGGCCCAGGCCTCCACCTATTACACATTGACTAGAACATCAGTCTATGCGTGCTGTCACACACAGAATAGACATAGTATCTAGAAAATTGAGAAATAACAAAATGTAATTCTCTAAGTAGGTCTTACTAGGTCTTCTAATATTTCTAATGATACAATACAATGATTTATAACAAAAGAAATTACTACCAAGGTTTATTAGAGGATTTATTCTAAATGAAAATATGCCCTTTTATACGACCTTAGACAGTAAGACCTATCCACACTGGTGCACACCTAACAGCTCCCACAGGCTCGTAGCTCCGATAAATCCAGTATTTTTATACCTTATTTTTCATGCCGATGTAGTCATTACGAGTTGGGCACATTTCCCCACCAAAAGCTCACCCTGCCATTCACCCCCGGAGCCATAACCCAGTTGGTACGTGGGGAGCTGAGATGGGGTTCGCTACTAAAGCCATATTCCACGAGGCGATTCTGAATACCAGTTAATCAGTTATCTATAATTTTGTACCAGTAACATTGCAAAAGACCACACATCCTACATAATGATTTGAAAGAGAATTTGAAGACCATTCTAATGGTATGTAACATGCATATCATTCACCAAAATTCCCACTGCCGATTTTCGATATCGGGAGTAAATTCAGCTAGTGGAATACAGCCTTTAAGCCTGCGTAAAGTTTGGATCTTGGGGATATTCCATGCGATGGTATATGACTGTGACTTCATCTCCTGCCTCCCCGGGAGCTTTGGGCGGGGAGCAGGGAGGGCCACTCAAGGCTCCTCCCAGCGGTAACGTTACTCCGCCATCTTTGTAACTTAATGCCCTCTATCCCGACAGTGGTTAGCTATAGCTCGGGAAGTCTGAGGTACTAAGCAAAGGTTAATCATGAATATTAGAGGACTGGTATTGTGAGTCTGGTTTTATGGGGAATTATTTCAAAATGATTATCACAAAACAAATATAATATATGATATACCATACATCCTACATATATATATATAATTAGAAAGGATGTTCAAAGAATGTTCTTCTGGTATATAACATGTATATATATATATAATAATTTACCTTTTTCCCACTGCCAATTTTTGATAGCGGGAGTAAAGTCGGCTAGTTGAACACAGCCTTTAAGCCTGCACAAAGTTAGGATCTGGGGGATATTCCATGCGGTGGTATATGACTGTCGCTTCATCTCCCGTCTCCCCGGGAGCTTTGGGCGGGGAGCAGGGAGGGCCACTCAGGGCTCCTCCCGGCGGTAACGTTACTCCGCCATCTTTGTAACTTAATGCCTTCTATCCCGACAGTGGTTAGCTATAGCTAGGGGAGTCTGAGGTACCAAGCAAAGGTTAGTGATTAATATTATAGGACTCATATAGTGAGTTTGTTTTTTAAGGGAATATTTGAAAAAATATTATCACAAAACAAATATAATTTATAAGAGACCATGCATCCTACATATATAATTAGAAAGGGCATTCAAAGACTGTTCTAATGGTATGTAACATGTATATGATTAATCAAAATTTGCACGGCCGATTTTTGATATTGGGAGTAAAATCGGCTAGTGGAATACGGCCTTTAAGCTTTCCAAAAGTTTTGATCTGGGGGATATTCCATGTGGTGGTATATGACTGTGGCTTCATCTCCTGCCTCCCCGGGAGCTTTGGGCGGGGAGCAGGGAGGGCCACTCAGGGCTCCTCCCTGTGGTAACGTTACTCCGCCATCTTTGTAACTTAATGCCCTCTATCCCTCCAGTGGTTAACTATAGCTAGGGGAGTCTGAGGTACTAAGCAAATGTTAATCAGGAATATTCTAGGTCTGGTATAGTGAGTTTGGTTTTGTGAGGGAATATCTTAAAATGTCAAACGTGCCAAATATTTATGTTTCAAATAGGTTTGTGTGGATATGGATTTGTGACATATGATTGAATGTTTCTGTCACTACTTATAGCTTATATAAAAAATTTGTATTCACAAATGGTAGTTGCATACAATTATCACACCCCTTAAGATTAAGATGCTGGAAATAAATATACACATCATTATACTTGGTGAAAAGCCCTCGCTTAATTGATGTGTTGACTCTTAGATCCTTGGACAGTTAAGTGACAAAAGAACCACTATGATTGCTATAACTGTTCTCTATCTAAATCCAGTCAACCTTGTTATTGAATAATGATAGGCTTTACTCAAGTGTTTTTGATTTCTAATTTCCCATGTGACCTTAAAGTTAGAATTGAATGCACATTCACCCACCAGCTGCTGATCATAGCACTCACCTCCACGAGTCCACCTTACTTTGCAGGGGCGGATCCAGGAAGGTGTGTGCGAGGGGGGGGGGGTCCAGGGGCTACTGACACTTCCCCCCTCCTGGGTTTGGTGGACACTTAGAATACAAAAAGAGGGGAAATTGTCATGTGTGTTCAAGTGAATGCACGCCGTTCTAGTTCTTAGCCAATAATGTTGAGCCCCCACCCCCTTTCAAAACTCCTGTATCCGCTCCTGCTTTGCCACATTTCCTTGCACCCTGCTCATTGGCTGGTTTCAGTGACATCTTCTGCTCCCACCAGGAAGCCTTCTGATCACTACCTGCCCCCTCTCACACTTCCCCTCTACAGCCCCTCCCTTCCTCCAGTGTGTGAACTGGCATGTAAGGAGAACTGTGTATGTGGAAGGGTAGGGTGTTTTGGTGGTACAGTGGTAGGGTGTTGGCATTGTCATCCAAAGGTTGACGGTTCAAGTCCCGTGGCATCAGGTGTTCTCCCTGTGACAATGACAGGGTTATCAAAGGTCTCAGGACCACTGGCTGTTGTGTGTATGGCCCTGCCTTTGGGACCACGCTGATTAAAGAACACCTTTCTTCGTAAAAGTGCAGGGGTATGGTCTCTACCTCCTTGTAGATTTGTTTGTCCAGAAGCAAGGGTAAAATTACCCAGTGCTCCAGAACCACTGAGTCTGGTGGTTCAAACAAATGAACAACAATGTGGAAGGGTCTATAAGCTTTTGATCGTTGGTGGGGTTCTGGACTCTTTGGAACCACCATACTCTTCAGATTTCTTGTTAGCACCTTGTTGACTCTAAATAAGTAACACACAGTAAGTCTAGTAAGTTCTATCTGCAGTCTCCACAGAGAGCTCCTAAAAGGCCCAGGACTCCCATGGGTCCATTATGTATGCAGCCTATATTACAGCCCACATTCAGACCCAGCCCATACATCTAACACTATAACCTGGGCCTGCTACTACCACACCATACATGCATACAACTAGTACTGACACTTGCCCTGTGTTACGCTGGGCTGCGTTTATATGCGCAGACTTTTCTGCAACTATAAGGACCCTTTCCTCGCACAGACCCAAAGTCTGCCCATGTTAACTACACGGTACACACAGACTAAAGACTTCAAGCACACAATGTTTCCTTGTATATGCAGACATGCTCTTAAATAATTATATATAAATCCTTAAATGCTTTAGAAATTGTATTTAGATTAGGGGCTATGCCCCCGAAACCCCTTTTCTTGTCCTTTCTGTCTTTCTTTTCAAACAGGGGAGAACCTAATGTCACGTTTGAGGTCCGAATATATAAGCATTCAATATATATCATGGGCGGATCCGAAGAAAGTCCTGGGGGTCCTGACCCCCTCCGTCCCTTTTGGTGGTCCCTTAAACTGTAAAAAGAGGGGAAAATGCCGCATGTGTATGCACAAATGCACGTGGTTTCAGTACTTAGACTTTATGCTGACCCACCCCCCCTACCCCCCCCCCCCCACCCCCCTTTTTCAGAAAATCCTGTATCTGCCCCTGTATATATATACGCGACTGTCGCAGGTCTTGGTCCACGCGTGTAACCAGTCTCCTGACACTGTGCATGCCCAGCATAGGGAGTCAGGGGAGGCCCTTGTAGCCCTTGAACCTGTCCCCTAAACAAGATGCCCTCAGTCACTCAGTACAAAGGGCTTCCCTGGTCCCCATATAAAATTCTCATAAGTTAGGCTGGCCAATAGGCGCGTTAAAAGCCATCCCTCTGAGCGGCTAAATCTCATCAAAGGGACTTAAAAGGGGCCCGATTGATCCCTGCAAGCTCTGCTTAAGCCCTCTCTGCCTCGGATGGGCTTTAAAGATGCTTTATTTATAATCCTTATTGACTTGGCGAGGTGGGGAGGACTGGGGGCTGGGTGGCTGCGATAGTGTTCAAGATGGTCAGCCACCCTGGTCTATGATGGTACACATAATCTAATGCATGATTTTCATAATTTCAAGGGAGCTCCGCATAGATTCAAGTACTGATGTAATCCCTTCAAATCTGCACTGACTTGTTTGTTCTTTATTATTCATCCCTATTAAGTCAATGACTGTTTGATTTCAGTGTTTCATACTTTGTGGCTTCTCGCACTTCTTTAACGCTGGTCTTGTGAGACCAATAAACATTTGTGGGCAGTTTTTGTATTCCAATACTCTATAAGCTGACAAGGGAGCTCTGGGAAAGTCCAACATCAGATTGTTCTCTCGCTGGGGAACGTAACAAAACTTCAATTGTGATATATGTAGCAGGCGGATCAAGGGACATCCAGCCGACCTCTTTGAGCTGATTTTTTTGGGGGTAAAGTCTAAAACTACATAAGGGGCAGGATATACAAGTGCCTGACCTTTAAGTACTTGTTCTGTTTGTAGACTCCCCCCACCACTACAACCACCACCTATATACCCCTTTGATCCCCCTGTGTTACAAGTACGGTGGGTCAGAGGTCAGGCTACAGTGTTTATCCCCTGTGTCCTGCCATCCTGGAGACTGTACATAGTGGACGGCCCCAGACATAGAGTATAGGCTCCTCCCGTATGAGTCTCTACGGAGGAACTCATCCCCCGTGGGAGCTAGACTGTAGTTACTTCCAAGTTCGCTAGGCGATCAGACTAGGACTGTTAACCAGCAACCATTTTAGGTGGGAATTCCACCCTGTATCCCAGCATGCTTTGAGGCTTGGTTTTTGGCAGGTAGGACCATAAACCAGCCAGCACACAGACAACCATCAAAGGGGTTCCCCATGCCATCTATAGAGGGCCAATGCAAATTTTAAGTAGCCACTAGTAGCCATGGACTCTTGTGTAAGGACCTATTATGCAAGATGTATCTAGGCCATGAAAGGACAGGTGGGAGGCCGGTATCAAAGTGAGCAGATGACGTGCTCGGCCAACTGCTCATTGAGCCACGAGCATGGGCAAGCGGCTCACAGGTGAAGCTGAGAGTCAAAGAGCTATTGACGTGGTGCATGTGTTATTAAAGTAGTCTATGTGTATTAAAAGTGCACATGTGGTCTAAATAATGGCGCATGTGTATGTCCAACCAGTGAGGGCACAATTGCGATCAAAGACGAGCTGTCCATAGCCGCGAGTTGGTGTAGAGGCCTCTTTGGGTGTACAGGTATGGGTTTGGAAAAATGTGTTTTCTCTAAAGGTCTACCTACGTGGTCCAAAAAGTAAAAGATGGTCTTTAGGTAGTATGCAAGATCTAAAAAAAGGTGTACATTGGGACGGAAATTCGTGTGTACATGCATGGTTAACATTGGGCCTTAAAGTGGTGAATGCCATTTCATGTAATACAAATATGATGCTCACAATATGCAAGAGCATATTCACGTAGGGGAACAGTGAGACAATGATTAGCTATAATAATAAATAATAAATGTGCGTTCAGTTTCCATGATCAATGTCACATCTGTATAATCAACCTCCTGATAATATCACAATCATTGTGATCGTTTTTCTTGTATATCTCGTCAAGTTCCATGATAACAGAAATCTTCGGTTCTGGCTCTCATTTGATTACAGCCCCTCCATAATTGCGTGAATGTCGCTATTTCGGGGGTTTTGTGAACAGTTTCTATGATTGGGGAGTCTGTGCTAGGCCTGCCAGAATTGGGAATCCATTAGACAACACCAGATTTAATCACGATACAGGCATTCTTGGCCTAATTCTGGATTAATCTGAACTCAATATTGAAAGGACAACTATGGGAAGATCCAATAGCTGATACAACTATCAAGACAAGTCGGAGATCAAAAGTAGAGACAGGAAGTTAGACTGGAATTTCGGGAAAATCTGTGTTTCGTCGCATATTATCAGTGCTTAATGCATTCAGTGTGCCTTTGATTTATCTGTGGGTGGTGTACAACCATCTAATGCAGCAGACTGAGACTATAAGCCCTAGGGTCGCCTGATTCTACCAATCATAAAATGAAGGCCTGATATTTTGTACAGAAGGGCACAATCCATATGCTTCAGTGGCGGATTTAGGAGGGGGTAGCGGCGGATTTAGAGGGAGCGCGGTTGCGTCCCCCCACCCTTTATTTCTTTGTTGTTGTTGTTGTTGCCAAAATTTAGACTTTTTAAATGTAAAATTCTGAGGAAAGGGGGGCGCCCCCTCCTTTTGTTTTAATTTTCGTACTCCACCTTTTCAAAAACGTGGATCCGCCACTGGCACATCCCTATTTTCGGTCATATACAAACTTTTAAAATGTAATATTCTCTGACCAGGAGGGTATAACGAAAAGTTTCACAATGCACCCCCCCCCCCACCATACACGCATTTTGAACATTTCTAGATCCACCCCCTGTGCTTTACACCCAGGTTATAATTATAGGAGTCGCGGGCTACATTACATTCGTGGATCCTTTCAATGCTCATTAATTGTAGATCAGTCCCGATACATTAAAAAGCCCCATCGTTTGACCCCTTTTATTCTCTTGTTCCATCCTATACCAAAACAGGCACCAGGAGATTTGTAAAGTAGCTGTTCAACACTTTATAAGATTCCTCCAGGGTGTACGGCGCACCTTACTCCCACTCAAACACTCCACGTACGACCCACTTCGATGTATCCCGTCAGGTGCACTGAAACCTGACGTTAAGGGCAAGTGCACCGAATAGGATATAAACCATGTGATATCCATAAACATGTGCTCTTCAGTAAACAAGACATTTATTAAGAATTTTACCCAAATTTGAAATATGATAAGTTACTGGTGTCTTAAAAACAAAACAATATCATTTGATTATGAGAATATAACATTTTTCCTTGTGAAAATCAGATGGCCAATTGATCACCAATATGGCTGCCAGCCCGATTTTGGTCACTATCATGTCATCTGCACAACGTCTATACACGGTCGTATTGGCCGCAAAAATAGCATATCGTGCGGTGACGTTGACTCATACTGTGTTCACTGGTCAGAAGACATTCGAAAATCAGTGAGATCAAATTTTATCACTATACCAATTAAAAGTAAGGTTTCAGCAACGTTGCAGTTAAAGTTCAGTGTTGCCAGTCAGTAGTTGGGCATTGGAAAATAGAGCTTTATCTCTCTATACCATACTGACCATATCGAAGTTTAGGTACACATCTCCATCTCACTTCATTTTCTCGCAACACTAACTAAATGTCATATCAAATTCTCATCACACTAGATATATCTCATGTTAATTACTCATCAAACTATCTCTAACTCACTTTAGGTACTTTAAGGCTATATTCCACGATGCGTTCACTGACACTTGCGTGAACTTTAATTGGGAAACCGAGTTTGCTTGCGTCAGGATACCAACATGTTGGTATTCAGAACGCAAGCAAACCTGCGTTTCCTAATTAGAGATGACGCAAGTGTCAGTGAACGCATCATGGAATATAGCCTTATACTTGCGTTCATACTTGCGTTCATGGAACGCAAGCACAACGCATTGTGTAATATACTTTGCAGTCCACCCCTGTTGCGTTCATTGCATGCGTCATTCAAGGCCCTATTACACTACACGACATGACCTGCGATATGACAATGTCGTAGAGACATGATACATATTAGAGACAAAATTCTTTGTGACACATATGCAACAAGCTCCAAATTGCCAAATGTTGATAATTATATTGCTGCTTCATGCAAATTTATCTTTAATATCAACATATTGTGTGAATATCGCAGCTCAAGTCGTGTAGTGTAATAGGGCCTTCAAAGTGTTCGAAACGCATCATGGAATACAGCCTTTAGCTTGTCAAAATATCTTTATATTACTTTATTTTCTCGGCATACTAACTAAATCTAGCATTAGATTCCCCTCACACTAACTATATCTCACTTTAGGTACTTGCCACACTATCTCTATCTCACTTTATTTTCTCGTCAGAGTAACTTTAATATCACTTTAGGTACTCATCCCCATCTCTGTCTCACTTTATAATCTGGCCACATTATCTCTACCTCATTTTAATTACACATTTTCTCGTCAAACTATCTTTATCTCACTTTAATTACTCTCACGCAATCTCAACCCTCGCACGAAACTCCAATCCTTTTATATCACGCAATTCATATTTAACTATTTCAAAGATTTGTAATGGAGCCAATTTATTTCTCGCGAGTGCAGGATCGAGCTCCTAAAAAAAAACTCACTTTAATATTGCAATCGGCAGTTTGAATTCAGTGTCGATTACATGCAAGAATTAGACCGATCATTTTGCCCGCTTATTATATTGTGTCTGACTTTGCGCCAGATGAGAGTTGCATGTCAAATTTGTCTACTTTAGAAAGCAATCCCCTTGATGGCTGCCTTTGAATAGAATGTTCTTAATCTTTGCAGTAAGGTGTTCCATCATTGCATCTGTATCATATATAATCTGTCGAACAGCAAAGAGTACTTTTCATCTATTACTTTAATTAAGACAATATGATGTATCTGTAATAGTCTTATTGGTATCAAGTTGAAATACTTTGTTTGCAAAGTTTGGTATAAGAGAGAACTTTGAAACTTTCTTTTGTTGAAAACACATGAATATTTGTTGCAAACACATGGAAATAATACGCTGACACAACAGACTTGACATCGGAAGTGGTTGTATAATGTGAGAATATTGCACAATGCTCAATACTGATATTGGACAAACAATTTACATTCATTCTTTTTTCACACTAGAGACTCTTTTAAAGGAGAAACGAATTGCTTTGTTTAATTTTGTTTTATGGAACTGTCTTCATGGAATAAGCACAGAGGCGACTCTGAAGATATCTCATGGAAAACCTTTAATGCTGGTGTATATGGGGATGGGTCGTTCTTGTACAAATTTGAGACCTGTCCACTTTGCCAGCTAGCCCACCCCTTATTTCTATGATATCAACATTTGTAGAAAATAGTTCACCATACTTGATCTACAGTTATTTTCCTAGTAGTATTACCCCAAACTATACTTTATAAGATTTTACTTTCAATATGATGTTAAATATGTTGCTGTTCGATTGGAAAGCAAAAATGGCATTTTCCCATAGGGAACAGTGTTAAAGCCCTTCAGCTTTACTCACAATGTCCAACCCTAAAATCACCAAAACATACCTTATTTTGGTTCACCTGAAATGGAGGTAATTACCTAATTGAGAGAAAATAGTAATTTATCCTCACTTATACGCACCTCATTGACTTAGAAAACACAAGTACTAATTCATTCATTCAGATTTGTGTCAGTGGCTGACTTTGCAAAAACTGCAATTATGTCCGACCTCTGTATCATGCCAGCAATACATCCTAAAGTGGACAGGTCTATTAAGCCTGATCCAGAGAATCCAGTTATAAAACACCTATTTACAACCCTACCTGCGGCCCTTTTTCCCTACCACACACATGACCTATGTATTTCAACAACGTGACATGCCTTTCCTGGTCAAACGGCTGTTACTAGAAGGTCGATTACGACATTTCACGACACCCCTGAGTCGACTTACTGCACCTGAGCCCGACTGACTACAACATGGCGGCGGTGAGCGATAATAGACGACTTGAAAGTAAAGTGTCGGTAGGGGGCGATAGAAAACCTCTAGGCAGTGTTTGATAGGATTGAAGGAGGGAACAGATGGAAGGAAGAATGGAATGGATGGAAAGGAGAAGGGAACAAGTGGAAGAAAGAAGGGAAAGGTTGGAAGGAAGAAGGGGATGAGTGGAAGGAAGAGGGGGATGGGTGGAAGGAAGAAGGAAAGGGGTGGAAGGAAGAAGGGAAGGGGTGGAGGGAAGAAGGGAATGGATGGAAGGGAGAAGGGAATGGATGGAAGGAAGAAGGGAATGGGTGGAAGTAAGAAGGGGATGGTTGAAGGAAGAAGGGTATGGTTGAAGGAAGAAGGGAATGGGTGGAAGGAAGAAGGGAAGAGATGGAAGGAAGGAAGGAAGGAAGGAAGGAAGAAAGGAAGAAAGGAATGGGTAGAAGGAAGAAGAGAAGGGGTGGAAGGACGAAGGGAATGGGTAGAAGGAGGAAGGCAAGGGGTGGAAGGAAGAAGGGAATGGGTGGAAGGAAGAAGGGGATGGTTGAAGGAAGAAGGGTATGGTTGAAGGAAGAAGGGAATGGGTGGAAGGAAGAAGGGAAGAGATGGAAGGAAGGAAGGAAGGAAGGAAGGAAGGAAGGAAGGAAGGAAGAAAGGAAGAAAGGAATGGGTAGAAGGAAGAAGAGAAGGGGTGGAAGGACGAAGGGAATGGGTAGAAGGAGGAAGGCAAGGGGTGGAAGGAAGAAGGGAATGGGTGGAAGGAAGAAGGGAATGGTTGAAGGAAGAAGGGGAGGGATGGAAGGAAGAAGGGGTTGGGTGGAAGGAAGAAGGGAATGGGTGGAAGGAAGAAGGGGAGGGTTGGAAGGAAGAAGGGAATGGGTGGAAGGAAGAAGGGGAGGGGTGGAAGGAAGAAGGGAATGGGTGGAAGGAAGAAGGGGAGGAGTGGAAGGAAGAAGGGAAGGGGTGGAAGGATGAAGGGAATGGGCGGAAGGAAGAAGGGAATGGGCAGAAGTAAGGAAGAAGGGAATGGGGGGAAGGAAGAAGGGAAGGGGTAGAAGGATGAAGGGAATGGGCGGAAGGAAGAAGGGAATGGGGGGAAGGAAGAAGGGAAGGGGTGGAAGGAAGAAGGAAATGGGTGGAAGGAAGAAGGGAATGGGGGGAAGGAAGAAGGGAAGGGGTGGAAGGAAGAAGGGAATGGGTGGAAGGATGAAGGGAATGGGCGGAAAGAAGAAGGGAATGGGCAGAAGGAAGGAAGAAGGGAATGGGGGAAAGGAAGAAGGGAAGGGGTAGAAGGATGAAGGGAATGGGTGGAAGGAAGAAGGGAATGGGCAGAAGGAAGGAAGAAGGGAATGGGTGGAAGGAAGAAGGGAAGGGGTGGAAGGAAGAAGGGGAGGGGTGGAAGGAAGAAGGGAATGGGTGGAAGGAAGAAGGGGAGGGGTGGAAGGAAGAAGGGAATGGGTGGAAGGAAGAAGGGTAGGGGTGGAAGGAAGAAGGGAATGGGTGGAAGGAAGAAGGGGAGGGGTGGAAGGAAGAAGGGAAGGGGTGGAAGGATGAAGGGAATGGGCGGAAGGAAGAAGGGAATGGGCAGAAGGAAGGAAGAAGGGAATGGGGGGAAGGAAGAAGGGAAGGGGTGGAAGGAAGAAGCGAAGGGGTGGAAGGAAGAAGGGGATGAGTGGAAGGAAATAGGGAAGGGGTGGATGGAAGAAGAGGATTGGTGGAAGGAAGAAGGGAAGGGGTGGAAGGAAGAAGGAAACAGCGTATTGAAAGAAGGGAATGGGTGAAAAAAAGAAGAGAAGAGAAATTGAAAGAAGGAAATGAGTGAAAGGAAGAAGAGAACAGGATTTGAAAGAAAGGAATGAGTGGAAGGAAGAGGAAAACAGGCAATTCAAAGAAGGAAACGGGCAACAAGAAGAAGGATATGTGGATGGTGGGAGATGAGAAGGGGTTGAAGGAAAAAGGAAAAGGGCGGCAGAAAGAAAGGTCTGGGTAGCATCAATTATAGGAGTATTAACTGCATACAAAATAAACATTATTTAATTTTGATCATTCAATTTTTCAATTATCTTTATCAATATCATCGGTTCTTTATACTATCAAATATTGTTCCCCCTTTGCTCCGTTTTCGCTTGTTCTGGACTCATCTATATACTTCCTTACCATTTTGATCTCAAATATAAACATATCATATAGGTCCAATAGGTACTAACTAAGGAAAGGTTGGTCAGTGATGAACAATAATGCTTAAATCGGCTCAGATATTGAACCTCAAAGAGTCATTGTTGAAAAAGAACTAATCCGCATGAACACTGATCGTTTCAGAGGCTGTGATTTTTTGGTCTTTTTTTGTGCGTGTGTTTCTATTATTTTGAGGTAGGGGTGGGGGTGGGTATTATTTGCACAAACCTTTGTCCTAAATCATTATGACATTACCAAACAACTTCTTAGAAACATGTAAAGCTGGGTTTCCACTGAACGTCTTTCACTAAAAGTTGCTGAAGACTACAAAAGACTGAAAAAAATTTAAATCGTTGGTCATTTTAGTCATTCACAAAGGAATGATTTCTTGTTTCCACTGAACGACCAAAATACTGATATCTGAATGATTCTTGCACAATCTGGACGATTTTTTCAAACGACAGAGACCAGAAAAGTCAGGGAACAATAGATTTAATAGCTTTTAATTGCTCTTCGAAGAAATCGTGAGCAACTGTTGTCCAGAAATATTAAACAGGTTAAGGCCTGTTTCCACCGAACGACATTATGCTAACGACCATGAACGACCATGAACGATTCACAAATCTTTTGTGGTCATTAGTAAAATCGTTCAGTGGAAACACAAAATCGTTGGTTAAGACTCTGTAAACGACTGCAAACGACAGTAAACGACTGCAGAAGTGAAAAGATTTACAAACGACCAAATATTAAACCTGTTTAATATTTTTGGACGACAGTGGCTCACGATTTCTTTCAAGAGCAATTAAAAGCAATTAAATTCATTGTTCTCTATGTTTTCTAGCTTAAGTCATTTGAAATAGTCGTCCAGAATGTTCCCTGGTCGTTCACAAATCAGTAACTTTAGTCGTTCAGTGGAAACAAGAAATTGTTGCTTTTTGAACGACCAAAATGAGCAAAGATTGTCTCTTTTTTAAGTCGTTCATGGTCGTTAGGAACTCTGCATGAATGTCGTTCAGTGGAAACTCGGCTTTAGATATTTGGTCGTTGGAGAATCTTTCACTTTAGTCTTGAGCAAATGTCGTTTGGAATCTTTAACAAAAGTCTTAACCAACGATTTTGTGTTTCCACTGAACGATTTTCAGAACGACCATACATGATTTCCAAATCTTTTCAATTCTTAAGCTGTCTTGAGGAGAATGTCGTTCGGTGGAAACAGGCCTTTAACGACATAAATCAGTGGGTGTTCAGGTTGGCGAGGGTTGTGATCTGAACCTACTGGGAAAAACTAAGACTCTTGCACGTGTTGCTTTTATTATAAAGAAAAACATTGAAATGTCAGCAAAGAAAACTTTTTTCCTTGGTGAATTTGTTCTGAAAATTAAAAGAATTCAATGAGAAGCCAAAACGTTATTCGTAAAGAAGCATTGAGGTATTGATCAAGGAAAAAGACTGTTTGTTTTGTTGTGTTTTTTGTTAATTTTCTCTACCTTGAACCCTCTTAATGTTAGATTCCGGAAAAAAATGTTAAGTTCTAGGTATTATTCAAAACCTTTACATTCTATTGGAGGTTGATTTCACAGACTTAATACCTTACAAATGTTTTTCATTGACGATGATAGTTATGAAAAAAGTAGTTTCGTCTGCATTGAGTTTTTTTCTTATTCTGTTAAAATGAAAACACAAAAGCATAAACATAAAACACTACACATATTACCGCATTGATTCATGCCCCGACCTGACATTTTACTCCGCAGATCTGATTTCTTTCCTTTCTTCAGGCAGTGTTGTTCAGTTTGAAGCACCCAGGGAAGATGTAGTAACCTGAGAACTGGCTACAGAGCGTTGTTGTATGACCGCCGGCGAGTTTGACCAATGCAAAGAAAATGTGTTAAATCTGACCTTTTCATAAGTGTTATTGTAGTTTTTTCCTTATTGCCGACAAAGAATAGAATGGTATTGTTTCCGTATCTCTAACTATAGTGATACAAGTCAGTTTTTGTATATATAGATAATGATATTAAAACATTTTTAACCATTATGAGCCCAGTATTTAGTTCATGTGAGTTTATAAAACCGACAAAAATATAATTATTATCCTAGATTCGGCTGAATGTCCAGTGAATGTCGCGAATATGTGTGTATTTACATGGGAACTTTTAGTACTTATTTTATGATGCAGACCTCCTATTTTCTATTAATTTCTGGATCATCCTTGCTTTGCATAAGGCATATATGCTTTACCTAACTGGCTCGCTCTTCTAACAAGGTCCATTAGGCTGTAGGTCTGACATGAAATATGCGGTAGGCTCGGTAGTTAATCAATTCTCCCTACCACAGATAGTGAATATTCTGGGTTTTACCTGCAGAATATCCTAAATCATGGGGCCTCCTGGGAAATGTGTCGTCAAACCACAAGGCTTAAGTATATGCATTTTCATTAACTATGGTATAATTCCTGATTTAACATCAAGGAAAAATATTTCTGACTATTTTCCATTTTGTATCTGTATCTATTTGTCATTTTTCAACGTTTATAGCAAATATCTGTATATTTTCAAAAAATTTCCTTGTGTTTTTGTCGATTTGGACAAATTGACCTGCAGGTGTTTAAAATACTGAACATAGGCTATCCGTGGTAGGAAGAATTGCATTTAAATTCCATAAGACGAATTTCAATTGAACTTGTACAAGCTCAGATTATTATGAGAAAGGCTTTCTGATTGAAATAATAATGCTTTAATACCAACAACTGATAATGCCTTGATAAAACATGCATTATAGTGCATTGATTTTGCACCTCCCAGCTTTCAAAAGTCTTGAAGGTTCGAATAACCAAGTGACAATTGCACATCACTTAAGACGCAATTTTGAATTTGAGTTAAAGCACGTATTGATGATCAGTTATAAATAAGTCAAGACGGATACAATTTTTGTGGTGCTCTCCATGAGAATGTTGAAGTTTGGACTGAATGGTGGGGTCCCAAGGCCGGACCAATGAAAACAATGGGTGGTGAGGAAGGTGGGGCAGAGGTTTTCTACCAGGTCATGATCCAACCTTAATGTGAACCATCTCAGATTACCAATAATAAGCCTGTCAATCATCGCCACCAGATTACCCCTCATACCGGGCACCGGGAACACACAGGTCAATCCACACAGGGGTTGGCAGGAGGTGAGGGGCACAAAATTCATGTAAATCGCCATGGGGGATGGCTGGAGGTGAGGGGCACACAGGTAAATCGCCATGGGGGATGGCTGGAGGTGAGGGGCACACAGGTAAATTGCCATGGGGGATGGCTGGAGGTGAGGGGCACACAGGTAAATTGCCATGGGGGATGGCTGGAGGTGAGGGGCACACAGGTAAATTGACATGGGAGATGGCTGGAGGTGAGGGGCACACAGGTAAATTGACATGGGAGATGGCTGGAGGTGAGGGGCACACATGTAAATTGACATGGGGATGGCTGGAGGTGAGGGGCACACAGTTAAATCAACATCGGGGATGGCTGGAGGGGAGGGGCACACAGGTAAATCAACATGGGGGATGGCTGGAGGTGAGGGGCACACAGTTAAATCGACATGGGGGATGGCTGGAGGGGAGGGGCTCACAGGTAAATTGACATGGGGAATGGCTGGAGGGGAGGGGCACACAGTTAAATCGACATGGGGGATGGCTGGAGGTGAGGGGCACACAGTTAAATCGACATGGGGGATGGCTGGAGGGGAGGGGCACACAGTTAAATACATAGGGGGTGTCTGGAGGGGAGGGGCATGTAGGTAAGTCCACAAGGTTTGGGTGGATGGGAGGGGCACACAGGTAAATCCATAGGGTGGAGTACGTAATGTCTATGTGTGTCACTTCCACATCTAGGCATTCTGGTCAACATATAGTCACCTCAGCACTGGGTCTCGTGGGTTTGCTTTTAATGTTTCAGTTGGTAAAAGAGGATTTTTGCTGATTACATTTTACTTTGTTTGATAAAAGAAAACCTCAAATAATAAAACAAAAACTTGTAAAAACAACAATGCAGAATGGCCCAATGATTCATACCCCCTTAAAGACTTAAGTGGGCAGATATACATATTTTTCTCTGGCTAAAATTAAAGCAAATGATCGTTCTTGTACCTGCCTTGGTCTGAACCTGAAACATGACTGATTCTGTAGTGTCAAGGGAGTATCAGGTATAAACCCCCCCCCCCCCCTCTGTAGAGACAGCCTAACACCATTAAAACTACATTTGAGCTCATGCTGACCCAAATCTTTCAAGTGTTACTGGGAACATGGGCATGATTGGTCAGGTAAACTGACAGATATCAGGTAAATCACGGTGACTCTGACATCTAACTGTGGCCTACACTGCCAGTTACACCAGGCAACTCTCAATCTAGAAAGATTACAATTTGACATGTACTATTTTGAACATCAGTTTTCAATAGTACTCTTTCTGACATAGATCAAACTGAGCTGGTTTATTGAAAAGAAATTCACTCGTAACTTTCCAAATTTGTAACTTTTTTCGAACCACCATTTATATACATTTTTTTCCTGTAAATTTTCAGTGAATATCACTGTTACAAAAAGTTTGATTCGTAACAATGTTTACGGGATCACCATGTCATCTTTGTAGCCAAATGGCTCGAGTTGGATTTATCTATACTACGAATTTCTGTCATACATTTTAGTTTGATGACAAATACTAACAAACATACACGTGAGGTTAGGGCTTCTTTAATGCAGAATTGATCACTGGATACCTAGCACCACATTCTTTCAAAGTAGGAATCCCATGAACAAGAACATTAGAAAGTAATCGAAATCTGCTTACCAGCAACGATTCTGTAGGCAATCAAAGATATGTAATTTGTGACATTTCAACATGAACGTCGACAATGCTGGCACCCAGATACAAACAAAACAGTCCCTCTTTTTTATCTTTTTTCAAAATGTAAGCAAACAACAATGATGTCACGAAAATGGCAAAATAGATGACGCCTTGTAGCGGTTTGCACAGACGTTGATAGGGGAGCCCCTGTCGATGACATCATGAAAATCGTATAGGCAATGGTCCGAGTCACATATCTTAGTATAGCTATAATACTTTTGCAGCCAATGGCAACAGAAGGCTGGTATATTTTCATACTCAACACAATACTTAAAAGTGTGGAGTAGATACCAAACTCGACAAGCACAAATGGATGGACGACTTTATAATATTTACCACTTTAGTAGACAGGTTGCACAATGATCAACATGTTTTGACCGTATGAAAGTCTTCGTCAGGATGAGTAAAAAACCAAAATTCGTTGGGGTATATCTGGTCAACGGTGTGGAAATAACACGGTGGTTGTACTGTATACCGTCTCCAAAAGCCCATACAAAATATTGTTGTCCTTTTTGAATATATATATATATATATATAGAATATCACTAAGCAGCCATCAGGGCCTCTCCATAGGCCAACACTGCTCCAACACATCTTCATCTCAGTACATATATGTTTCCATAAAGTCCTCTCTCAGGAGGACCTACTTTTTCCCAGTCTGTATATACCCAGGAGACGACGGGCGATTTCTGTTACGGCTGGGGCAATGGAAACAACACTTTGTCAGTGGGCTGTTTTTAGTGGGCTGTTCCTGATAGATAGGCTGTCCCCTCTTTCCCCTATCCCAGGCTGGTGGCTGAGTTTTTCTAGGCCAATGGTGTGTTTTTGTGGGGATGCCTTGAAGATTAGGCGATGGGAGATGGTCTGTTGTATCAATACTTCACTGTTTGGGTGGCCACAGACATTCAATAGTGTCCATGGCTTCCTCATTTGCCCTGTGGGTGCAGGACTAATTTGTATAGCAGATGAAAAGGTTTTCTTACAGTTTACCCTCTCCCTTCTTATTATCGGTAGGTTTATAGTTTATAATGACTGGTTATTATTTTGCAGCAAGCCTTACACTGACTGATTGAGGTATATAATTGAATAAGTGGAGGCGGTGATAAAAAAAACTAATCAATCTCTTATCACAAGGCTGAGGCACTACATTCCCTCTAATACTGCTATGTGTCCCTATAAACTTGGCCAGATGATCAGTATTTCTACTTGTAGGTGATATATGTTTTCCTGGTAATACATGGTTCTTGCCATGCTGGTTTAGGAGATTTGTAAGCTGGCAAAATACCAAGTATTGGGGGGTTTCTGATTGGCAGGATTTGCGTGGAGTAATCTCACCAGAAGTGGAAAGGTTTGATAAGGGCTCCTGAGGGGCCTGTGATGGGGGTCCTTATATCGCATGTCGATTTTAAGAAATGGCGATGGCATGGCCATAAAATTACCCACCCAATCGTCGGGCGATCACACTTGTCGGGTGATCACAATCGCTGGGTGATTTTCTGCGGTATGGTGTGAGTTCTCAGCAATGGCCGTTGGCCGAAGGGATCAGCGGGAAAATTGCTTGGAAGATCACCGGAAGAATATCAAAATTGCTTGATATGAGAGTCACCCAGTGACGACGACGCTCATTCTTCCAGTCACCTGGTGACCGGCGACGGTAATATCGCCTAGTGGGTATGAGGCTTAGTTTGGGTCCGGTTATGAATGATGTCACACTTTTTCAGGGTACTTGTAGAATTCCCCGTGCCCCCTGTCACACTGAATTTTCTGTTTTTGATATAGAAATAAGGCCTGTTTTTAGGCAGTGTCACACTATTCAACCTACCCACCCACCCCTTCATGTGTGACACCATTAATTTGATGGATTGCCCCTTTCTATCGGCTGCTACACTGGTACTGTTTACACTAAGAACATACAGCTCTAAGTTAGTTCTCACAAAAAGTCCATTGTGTCTTCGTTGCAGCAGTCAAGGATCTCATGTATTTTTTCAGTAAAGCTGGATTTACTTTGCTTAGGAGATTCTTTTTCACTTTTTCAGGTCTTTATTTTGAAGAAATTATAAATTCAAGTATCTTAGTGTAAATGTGTAATGCATTCCACTGTAAATTTATAATTTTGCATACTTACTATAAGAGATGCATCTCCCTTGTTTGAAAATAAAAATCCATCTGTACTAAGTTCCTACAATAATACCCCAGCTAAGAGCATTTCTGTTTCAATCTCTAGATTTTTCCCTCTTCACATACCTACACGTTCTACTGAGTCATTACAAAGTTGAGTTTGCCAAGTTGTGGACATTTTTCCATCCATTTACACCCGGTGCTCCATAAAGACAATGCAGGAGTCCATCAACCAGCCCCCCCCCCCCCCCCCCCTCAAACCACCCCACCACCCAGCACCACCACCACCACCACCCCACACCACCCACCACCCTGCTGATACTTTCATTAGTGCTGCCACTGGGACTCATCACAATTGGTGGGATTCCCAGAGACAGGAGCCCCCCCCCCCACACACACACACACACCCTGGAGCAGGGAATCCCTCTCAGTCCCCCAGTAAAGTAGTGCCCTTCCCACCCAGGCCTATTGTCCGTTCTGCGCGTCCCCTGCCGCCCACTGCCGACATCAATCACACCCCGATTGACGTTGTCAAGACCCGTGACTGACCCCCACACCCCTAGGGGGGGAATGGAGGTGTGTAGGAAGGGTTTCTTTTACTGCAGGGTTTTCCTTGTGGGTCTTCCTGTTGGTGGGTCAGGAAAGGTGCTGTTCCACTACTCCATTTGAGGTGTGATATGAGGGTGATGTGATATGATATTACAGACAATTCGCATACAGGAGTGATGTAATTATTGAGAATTAGTAATTTGGAATATTTCTAAGTAGAGTTTTGAACATTCTGAGTACTGGATATGACTTCTTGGTAGGTAGAGTGTTCACATTTTTGGAGCAGGGAATCCCTCTCAGTCCCCCCAGTAAAGTAGTGCCTGGTCCACCCAGGCCTATTGTCCGTTCTGCGCGTCCCCTGCCGGCCAATGCCGACATCAATCACACCCCGATTGACGTTGTCAAGACCCATGACTGACCCCAGGGGTGTGTGGAGGTGTGTAGGGAGGGGGTTCCTTTTACTGCAGGGTTTTCCTCGTGGGTCTTCCTATTGGTGGGTCAAGAAAAGTGCTGTTCCTTGCCACTTCTCTATTTGGGCTTCGATATGGGTGTGATATCATAGAGGCGTACCCAGCCCTAAAATCTGAGGGGGTTCCAGGTAGCCTAAATCAAAGGGGTTCCATGCAAAACTGACCCATTATTTTGATGAAATTCCCTATATTTGTAGTTTAATAATATAAACTTTGATAAATCTGAGGGGTTCCAGATACCCAATATTTTGATATAATTCCCTATATTTGTAGTTTGATTAAGTAAACTTTAATAAATCTGAGGGGGTTCCAGTCACCCTCGGAACACCCCTGGGTACGCCACTGTTACATTTATTTATTAATTTATTATTATGATGATATTACAGAAAATTCGCATACAGACCTCTAGGTAGAGTGGATATTACCTCTTGATAGAGTTTTCCACATCACAAGAACTGGGTATAATCTCTAGATACAATTTTCCACATCCGGAGTACTGGATATGGCCTCTAGGTATAGCCCTCCACATCCCAACTCCTCTATCTTTATTGTAGGTTCTCTGGAGGTTGATGGCGGCCTCCAATCAGGGAGCCTCCCACCGCTCTAATATCGCCCACCCCCACCAGGGGCGCCGCCTGTCACTGTGATGTATGCCGCCATTTGCAGCCAGCCGCCTGTGTCATTGCGGGCGATAATAGGTGGATTTGTCTAGTTGTCGTCTGCCCGAGCCAATTTTGGCGGGAAAGGAGAGTTCCCGACCACATATAGATGTATACTGGTGCCCGGTGTCTTGTATATAGGCCATATAAGGAGTGATCTACGCTTGCCGGGGATCAGCGGCTTAGGTTACACGCTGGTTCTTATATTATCGCTCACAGGAAGTCGTCTGTTTCGCCAAGGTGTCGAAAGGGCCGCCGGTAACCATGACAAAAGGGTCATATGACTGCCACAGAAAGTGGGTGATGGGCAGGCTATAGGCCTACCTCAAAACAACTTTTACGATGAGAGAAATTAAATGGACGGTTCCCACTGAATTGCAAAACATTGGAATCTCAGACCTTAAGACATAATGAGTAAATTCCCATTGAAAGGGGCTAGCTTACTAGTTCTGTAGTACATGCTTTGGTTGTGTTCAGTGGTATACGCAAATCCACCAACTAAACAGTTGGTGTTATTTTCATTGATAATTTATGATTAGATTCAGCTAGGAATGTGTGTAATACAGCAGCCAAAGTCCATTTTTCATATACTACTAACAGTCTCACACTTATGGCCTAGGTTTCCTGGATTATGAAGCAGGCACGTGGCGTGCTTCTTACCCCTGGACTGTTCCACAACTTAACAAAGTCTGTAGATGTGTAGAATTTATCGATCATGCACAAAAGCTACCATATTCACATTCAAATCAATAAGAGTAGAAAATTGTGTTTATATCAATATGAAATGCTTGGTAAAAAGTATGAGCAAAAGAAAGAGTGGCAAATAATGTTTTCGTTATAACTATTATAATATAATTATTCATAACAGGAGATGAATTTATATTCATTGGTATATTATAGATCTTACACATTTATTCTTATGATATTATAGCAAAAGCATATAAAAACAAATTCTGCATTTTACCGATGATTGATAAATGAAGATCATCCCCAACTCCACGAACTCTCTCTCCTCAGTCTAGGATGGATTACTTTCTCTGGGCGGACTTAGAACCTGTGGTCCTTCCCACGGCAACAGAGGTATTCCTACGCCGGGCATACGGCGCTGGTCGTGTGGGAGCGAGGGGCTGAGGACAAGGAGAGGTTGATGAACCACAGTATACCAACAACTTAAGACGGGTTTCCACTGAACGATTTTCATTGAAAGTTGCCGACGACTACAAAGGACTGTAAAAATTTAGAATCATTGGTACTTTTAGTCTTGATTGAGATGATTTCTTGTTTCCACTGAACGACTAAAATACTGATAACTGAACGATTCTTGGACTATCTGGACGACATTTTCAAATGACAGAGATCAGAAAAGTCAGGGAACAATAGATTTAATAGCTTTTAATTGCCCATGGAAGAAATCGTGAGCAAGTGTCGTTCAGAAATGATAACAGGTAGCTATTTGGTCGTTGATGAATCGTTCACACATGTCATTCACAAATATCGTTCGCAGTCGTTCACAAATGTCTTTACGACCAACTTTGTGTTTCCACTGAAAATGTTTTACTAAAGATCACAAAAGATTAGAGAATCTTTCATTGTCGTTCATAGTCGTAAGCATAATGTCGTTCGGTGGAAACCCAGCTTACCAGGCTAGCGTCCGAGGCTGGAGAGTGTACGTAATGAGATGCAGACAGCTCCACCACCGGCGCTGTGGGCTATCAGGAGAGTCTGGGATCTTCTAGGGCTAAGAGAGGGTCAAAAGATGGAAGATGGGAGGTCCAGCATTGCCGACGTTTCTTCAGAGACAATACATGGACAAATTGTTTTACGCTTATTCAATATTGGGTCTCATTTATCATAATACGTAAATGCCATTATTGCAATACTGGTTGTCTGTTCTTCTCCTACCTGCTACATTGGGGCGGTATAAGAGAAGTGTGTATGGGTCTTGGTAACTCCATGAAGGAACCTTTATGATTTTATTCTAAAAAACCTAACGTATGTTTTCATCCAGTTGAAGCTACAATTTGTGTTTGTAAACTTTACATTTGTTACCGACAATATGCTGACATGTAATCTAAACGGCATAATTATCATCTAAATGAACCTTACCTACCTTTTTATTTTGCTCTTATCGATCTACTTATCTATCTATCTATAATATTTATCTATCTACACATATATATAGCAATTTGCTTCATGGCTAGAATAAATAATTATATAGAGTGATTGGAAATAACGAGGAATAACAGGTGATTGGTTTGGACATTAATAAAATAGGATTATTTATTCTATCCTCCTTGTTACATCGACTCTAAAAATTAAAAATCTGCTACGAAGTGTTGTTGATGGCAGTTGGAACACGAATGAGTAATGGTTACATTGCACAGATTTATATAGTGATGTGTCAACAGATCTGCATAACCAAGGGGATGGAACGGTTACATCACCCCCACTCCCTGATTTAGGTAGCATTAAATAAAAAATTACATTCCTTGCATTACTTTCTATGAGTATAATAGATCAAGGTGTACCTGAAAACGTTTACAAGACTACCTAGTTGAAATTGGCAAGTCTCTTTGTTGGTCCTAAAAGCACAGCATGAAGCCTGTTAATGGTCCTTCTCTACTCAGTAATACAGTGTAGATCCGAATACTGACACGCAGTAATGGTGGTCGTTACAGACGGCCAACAATAGAGGATAACTTGACATGCAACACCAATATTGACATAAAATAAGAGGACCTCCTCATGTCTTGAGTGCAAGAGCTCACATCATGAACAACAGCTATCTGGTACCATCAAACCTGAATAATGGATGATCACATTAATGCAAGAATTAATCACTTCACCCCCTAGCTAAGACTACCATTGTGACCTGTGACAAATTGCTGTTAAATAAACACCATCCCAAGGCGATGTGAAATCGGAGAGGTTCGGTGAACTTTTCCATCGCCGGTTGCAGTCGATGAAGCAGAAACATCTCCGCGCAGGTCATACATCAATATTTCTGGGAAGCGAAGGGCGTCAAAACATAGTGGGAAGAATTATGATGTATAACCCGGAAGGTCGCAGGTCTCTATCGCCTAAAGTGAGATCTCGGGTGAAGTCTCGGTGAGACGTGTTTTGGCACGAGTTTTATTGTCCCCTAGTGACTATAGAGGGCAGCAGTGGTTGTCTCAGAGAGGATTGGGTGTGGGGGAGGTCAGGGGGAGGTGCCACATATATTATAGCCAATATGTTTTACTTAAAGTAGGGCTCCTGCATTTTAGTAGCTGTGAAAATCCACATCTTTCATACTCCATTAGCTAATGTAAAGGATTTCAGGTTAGGTAGGGTATTACTTTAACTCAGTAATGCAGAGATGGAGTGATTTGATGGGAAAAAAGTTTAGGGTGCCCTAATTAGCAAATTGAAACCCATATCTAGTTCTTGCAACTATACTTGTAAGATTCTTTGAAAGTTTTCACTTTACTATGATCTGTCGTCCTAAATATAGCTATAGCGGCACAAGAGGATATGTACAGACAGTCTTTCTCTACTTGTATTGTGTATCAAGCTTTACTGAAGATCATTAATTAATCTAATAAAGTATTATATATATGAACTATATCAGACAATAAAGTTGAAAACAAATATTTTTGAAATAAGTAAAGGAATAGTTTCACATAATATTAAGATAGTCATAGGCTTCCCTCTTAGATGCCGTTCCTATTGTTTACTTATATAGGTATCATATATACTTTATATGCAATGTATTCTGTGTACTTAATAAGATAGTAACTTACAATATCACTGGTTTGGGAACCTTTCTTTCTGCTATAAGAAATAATACATAAAGCAAAAAGGATAAAGAAAAACTAACATTTTCTAATACCAAGGGCATTGAAATACTCTAGTAACATATTCTAATTCTAAGGAAAATTATGTCTTCTTCTTTGATTTATCTGCTACAACTATCTCTTTTCCATCATTTTTTAAAATCTTTTATTTATCCTGGAAATACATTGTATAAAATACAATACAACGTCGGCCATTCGGCCGTTTTTCACTTGCATCCAGCATGTAAGACAGGCTTCCTAACCAATATAATTCAATACAATGTAGGTAGGCCTTAGAGGCAACATATTTACAGTTTCACGTTCTATGAAGTAGAAAACCACTACTATCCTCATGACCATTAGCATTATTACAATTTCAAATAACATGAACCATGTATATTATGAATAGTTCTAAGTAGATGGTATCAAAGATGGTAGTTGATTGCAGTTAATTGTCTTTTGCATAGAGTTAAATCATGTATCATGACCCTTGGTTAAAGTTACTAAAAGAGACATGTTTTGATCCAATGTTTACAGCAGTAGAAACAAATATACAAATATTTCAGTTACAACTTACTTTCTATGCTTCAAACTAGCTTATCTTTATGAATCAGAAGCATAAGTTCTGATGATCTTTAGTATTCAGTATAACAAACATTTTATCTTGTTGAATCAGAAACATCGATTCTGATGATCTTTAGTATTCAGTATAGCATACATATCCCTCCTGAGCATACATCCTGCTTACTAGCTCCTATATATAGACACAGTGAGACCCAGGGGCCCCAGGACTAGATAGCCTAATATTCAATCCCTGAGTATTTATGGGCACCTTTCTATCCCGCGAGGAATCGCTGAGTTACTGTAAGAAGACTCGCGAGGCCCGCTGACCAATATTGCCATCGGATGGTAATCTCCCCAGTCCGGGTCCGCGGGCTTAGTCGGCAGGGCGAAAGGTTAGTCTCCAGTCCGCTCGGTCCTTTTGTAGGATAGATATTGATTTTTCTGCCCATCGATAACTTTTTCTATCACATTCGGAGAGGACATGCACTCGTGAAGTACAGAGGGGGTGGTGAACAATTCTGTTTGGATGAGACTTTTATGGGCAGTTTACTGCTGAATCTATAAGACCATATCTGGGAATGGCCCTTTTGTGTTATTTTCTATTTCTTCCTTCCTATGGAGGCTGTGCTGGTAAGGTCACTGGACTAAATAAATCCTCAGGGCTTTTGTGGTTAGCATTTCCTCGTTTTGATAAAGTACTTTTGTATATGCTGGGATCAGAAATGACAATGTTGGAAACATTTCAATGTTAAGTCTTTCACTCGTGGTGCATTCAAAGCTGTTAACTTTCTTGTCTTATTCTCGATGAAAATGCAAGTGAATTACATACTTAAAATGCAATCATATTCAATAAATCTAGAATGTCGTTACAATTTATATAATTTCTGAAGCACGTACATTCGCAAGACACCACCTATTGGCTAGGGATATGAACAGCACGGCAGTAGGTATATACCATTATAAAACAAGTTTAAAGCCCGTTTATGATACTTGGTATGGAAAGAAGGAAGAGTGAGGAAAAAGTTCATACAATGGAAATGAAAAATGACGAAATGTTCCTAATGCGCTCAACATTTCAGTTCACTTTATTCATTATTATCCATTGTATTATCCACTGCCACTGCGGGTTATTCTACTCAAAGCACTCATAGCTTGGCTTGTGCATGTTCATGCACGTGCCTCATTTTCCTTCATCAGAGTCGTCAAGTTACCCTTTTCATATAACCTATCGAGATGCCTCAGGACTAGTAGTTGACACAAAAGCAGTATCCTTGCCTGAGATGTACTTCATGGCTCAACTAACCCAGCAGAAATATTTTCATTCGAAAGTGTTCATGATCGTTTCTCCTCTTGTGTTTCAGGTGAGTTAAATAGGACCTTCCAGCTCAACTTTTGCTGTCCACTAAGGCAGGTATTGTATGTTTGCAGTTGATCTATGGATAAGCTCTAAACTGTACAAAAGCAGTATCCTTGCCTGAGATGTACTTCATCTTCACAACAAGCATAGAAGTTTAGAACCACCGCAGATGTATTGAACACTTAATTTTATTCAAAGAGTATTATGATGGAAAAAAGGGAATTTTTCAAAAGTATACTAAGTGAAAGGTTGTGTTGTAAATCTTCATCTAAAACTGAAGATTTTCATACAATATTTTTGGCGTATAGTTAAAGGGTAAAACGATGCCTGAGAGCATTGGACATAGAGAGCATGGACAGGCTTGAAAGCATTGGGAGTTTTACCACTGGGAGGGCTTTGCAGCATCTGAAGATGCGAAAACGTTAATAAAGTTATGAACATGTAATATAATGATTATGTAGTGACTATCACAATTAGTTTAAAGTAATTCTATTAAGCATAGTTGCAAAAAGACTTCCATTGACGTCGACAAAAGACACAGCTAGCTAAACCAGAAAGCGTTTCCGTGCTGTGTTGAGAGTGTTGGTAACCGTATCTTCCTGACATTTCCCTGAAATGATAATCATTACGTTAACCTTTCATGATTGCCTCTCAGTGTCTCCAAATTGTGAAACCGACAAATATTGCATTAAGATCAGTTATCAGGTGTTTTGATGCAATTTACATTCAAGAAACTTTGGCCACAATGTCTCACCTTTGTATTATAAAGCAACATACTTTATAGGCCAATTGGAGTATCTAATATAGATTTTCATAGAATTACAATATTATCTTATAGAATTGACTACTGTTAAAACCTGGAACTTTGCCATAATTTTAAGGGGTAATATACTTTCAGCAATAAAACATTGCTCATTCACGCGCGCGTACAGCGGCCTAACTGTTCATAAAATGACCCTAAGAAGTGGGGAGGGAGACGGTAAGGTAGGGCAGGGTGTTGTTCAGTGCCCTTACCTTGCCCCTTGTTCAAAGGGTTTTTGAACATAATTTTTCAAAAGCCTTTTTTTTATTATTCAATCAGTATCTCTTTGATGGTGTGATGAACGGCTATTCAGCCAAAATACATAGAGGTTAAAATAATAGAAATAAGATAATAATGGAAATAGATGTAAAGAACGAATATGTAAAGAACGAATAACGAATATGTAAAGAACGAAGAACGAAATAGATGTAAAGAACGAATATGTAAAGAACGAATAACGAATATGTAAAGAACGAATAACGAAAACGTAATGGAACGAAACCGGAAGTGAAATGTAAACCGGAAACGGAATATATAAACCGGAAGTGACGTCAATTGTAGGTCACGTGACCGAAGGCAGCCAATCAGGGCTGACCTCTCTAGTATATAAAGGGGCGGTGAGGCCCGAATAAACAGAGTTCTTCAACAGTTCTCCTGGTGTCCAGACGTGTCCTCTTTCCTGAAACAACCACTAAAGATGAGCCGAATAGAGTAATTAAGTCGAAGTTAGGACAAAACAGTCGAAGTCCGAGATAGGTAGTCGAAACATAGGGTAAGGGGCCCGAAGGCCCGAAGAACGAGGAACGAGGGAACGAAGTAGGGCACGAAGGCCCGAAGTAGTACCGGAAACCGAGACGTAGTATGGTACGAAGACATGGGGAGCGGAACGAGAGAGCGAAGTCCGCGGGGACGAGGGCGCGGCGTGCTCGGCCCCACGCTACCAAACAATAGGCGACCGTCGGCCCGTCGCCCCCGCGGACCGGAACTCAGGGGTGGACCGTTCCCCGGCCGACCCGTACCCCTACCATAATTTCCCTCCCCCGCAGTCCTCCGTCGACATCGAGTGCCGATCGATTCGCTCAGCCCCCCCTCGTGCGCGAGGCACGACTCTAGAAACACACCTCGGTTCTTGGCCCGGATTCCCCGTCCGCCCCGAGACCCGAACAACCCCCACGTTCCTCTGTCGTAAGAATCGGCAACCCCGACTTACCAGAGAACGTCACACTGGTGGCAGCGGTGGTGCTGAAATAGGCACATACGGACTTGTGGATCTTGGGTGTTTCATCGGTATTGGATACTCATGGCGACTGCGGCAGTCTTCGAGCAGATGGATTCTGACGTCGCCTTCAAGGAAGGTGGGGAGGAGAAAGGAGGTGCGAAAACCGAGACAAAAGGGGAGGACACGACCATAATGGGTAGGCAGTTTAATTTTATGGGAACGTCCACCCCGACGGATGAGCAGAATGTGCGGGCTCAACAACAACAGACCGGCCAGGAAGGAGCGAGTTTGAAGAAGTTCAGTTTACGACCAGAGAAGTATGACGGTAAACCGGATTTCGAGGGATGGATCAACCAGTTTGAGGAGTACGCAACATTGGGACGCTGGACGGCCGAGGAAAAAGCGGCGATGCTTTTCCTCTCGCTGACGGGAACGGCACGAATGTACTTTGTCGGACTCCCGGACAGGGAACGACTCCGTTACTCGGCGAGGGTGGATGCGTTGCGCCGGAGGTTCGGTCAGGAGAAGGACACGTGTAATGCTCTGCAAGAGTTGGCGGGCTTGAAACGTGTAAAGAACCAGACAGCGAAGGAGTTGGCTGATAATGCCCGGCGACTGGCATCGAGGGCCTACTTCTCCAACGACTACGCTAGCCAGGAAAAAGCAGCATTACATGCGTTCCAGGCTGCAGTTGGGGAAGACCTTCAGCTGAAGTGTGCAGAGAAAGGATGCAAGACACTAGAGGAGGCGGTAGAGGTGGTAGAAATACAGGAACGATACTCACGCCGCCTCCTGCGGGCAGTGAAGCCCGAGGAGGACGCCAATACACAGATCATGGCCTTGAACGGTAAGTTGGAGGAGATGATGAAAGAATTGGCAGAGGAACGGGAAGCTAGAAGACAAGCAACGGCCCGGAGGGAGGCGTTTAAGAAGCGAAAAGAAGATTTAGAGTGTCATCACTGTCACCAGAAGGGCCATTTCGCAAGAGAGTGTTCTCAGCGTCAGGGAAACGGACAGTCGCCGTCGCAGTAAGCGCGGGGCCCCCTTCGGGCGCGGCGAGAGAAGTAGTAGGCATGGGAGAATGTGGACTTTATGTGGCCGGAACGGTGGGAGAGAGTGTCGTCCGTTTTTTGGTTGATACCGGATCTATGATCAGTCTGCTGTCGGAACGACTCTGGAGAGAGTGGGGACGAAAAAGAGAAGAACTGGATGGATATGAAGGACGTCTCTGCTCGGTAGATGGTAGTCCGTTGCGGTGCTATGGATGCACGAACTTGCCAGTGAAATTGGGAACACGCGTGTTGAAGTGGACGTTCATGGTGGCAGACATCGGTAGAGATGAAGGGATCCTGGGAAACGACTTCGCGGTGAAATACCGGCTGACAGTTAAGCCCCACGCGAGTGCCATCTTCCTGCCCGCCGAGGGGGAGGGAGAGGGGGAACGAATCCCGGGAGTAGAACAGAGAACGGATGGGATTCGGGCAGTTACCGTCGGAGGACAGGTCGTGCGAATCGAGAAAACGACGGAAATACCCCCACTCCAAGTGACCCGAGTAACAGTAGTAGCGAGAATGGACATAAGACAGGGTGGACAGCTGGCTGTCATCACCGGCGCTGGATTACCTATGGGACTGGAGGTGATCCCAGGAACGGTGACATTGGGAGAAGAAAATGAAGTTTGGGTGGCCAACCGAGGGACCGAGAGCGCGAAATTGGAAACCGGCGGGGTACTCGGAGAAGCCACCTTCGTACAAGAGGTACGAGGAGTAGGAAGTGAAGCAAAAGAACCCCCAGGAGCGCTCGCTGAAATGATAGGGGAGGCTAAGAAAGACCTGACCACGAAGGAGGGCGAAGAGCTGGAGAAAGCCATCATGGCCCGGGAACAAATGTTTGCGACCTCGAAACATGAGTTAGGACGGACAGATTTAGTACAACATCGAATTAAAACGGGAGATCAGATGCCGATCAAGCAGAGGGTCAGACGGTATCCGGCCACCAGGAGAGAGGAAGAACGAGCACTGGTGGAGGATATGTTAAATTTAGGGATTATCCAAGAGAGCGGGAGTGCGTGGAGTAGCCCGACCGTTCTAGTCAAAAAGAAGGACGGAGGAACGAGGTTCTGTATTGACTACCGAAAACTGAACCAGGCTACGAAAGTGGACGCCTATCCGCTCCCGCGGATAGAGGACAGCCTCAACACTTTGGGAGGAAGCCTATTCTTCTGCAGTCTGGATCTCGCGAGCGGATATTGGCAGGTGGAGATGGCACCGGAGGACCAAGAAAAGACGGCCTTCGTGACTCAAGGAGGATTATATGAGTTCAAAGTGATGCCATTCGGGCTAGTGAACGCCCCAGCCACCTTCGAGAGACTGATGGAAAGAATCCTCAGAGGAATCGTGTGGGAGGAGTGTCTGGTATACTTGGATGATATACTGGTCTTTGGACCAACGTTCAAAGTGACTCTGGAAAGATTGGTACGGGTTCTGGACCGGCTGAACGCTGCAGGACTGAAGTTAAAGGCGCGAAAATGTAAGCTGTTCCAGAAGAAGATTCCGTTCTTGGGGCACGTTGTCTCGTTCAACGGGATCGAACCCGACCCCGAAAAGTGTCGGCAAGTAACCGAGTGGCCGGTCCCGCGGGATCTCCACGAGGTACGAGCCTTCGTGGGATTATGTTCGTACTATAGAAGGCATATAAACGGCTTCACGGAGTTGGCTGCCCCCTTGTATGAATTGGCAACGAAGGAGGAACCATTCGTGTGGAGCGCGAGACGACAAGAGGCATTTGATGCGATGAAGAAGGCGCTAACGGAGGCCCCGGTGTTGGGATTCCCGGAAGAAGAAGGACAATGGTGGCTTGATACAGACGCCAGTGACGTGGGAACGGGAGCCGTGCTATCACAAGAGCAGATAGGGGAGGAACGGGTGATAGCTTACACGAGCAAAACCCTGGAGTCAAACGAACGAAAGTATTGCACCACGCGGAAAGAACTGTTGGCGGTGGTGCGAGCTTTGAAGCATTTTCGGTGCTACATCTATGGTCAACGCGTGATAGTCCGGACGGATAACAGCGCGGTTAGTTGGCTACAGAGAAGTAAGGAACCGATGGGGCAGGCTGCTCGGTGGATTGAGATTATCGACTCGCATGATGTGTCGTTCCAACACCGACCGGGCAGGAAGCATGGGAACGCTGACGCGTTGTCCCGGTATCCGTGCAAACAATGTGGAGAGGAGCACGAGAATACCGAACAAGTAAGAGTAGTGACGCGGGCCCGGGGGTACGAGCCCGGATGGTCCCCGCAGGAGATGAGAGCAGCGCAGAGGAGGGATCGAGATATAGGGCCGATTGTCGCACGGATGGAAAAAGATGCGGACCGGCCAGGTTGGGAGGCCATATCTCCGGAATCCCGAGAAACAAAGATCCTATGGAGGCAATGGGAACGATTAAGCCTCAGGGATGGCGTGCTGCATCGGAAGTACTGGGAACTGGAAGGACATGGTTGGAGGAACCAGTTGGTCGTTCCCCGAGGGGAACGGGCCAAGCTGGTAAGGGAATACCATGGAGGCGCGGCAGGAGCGCATTTAGGAGTCGCCAGGACGACGGCCCTGTTGGAACAAGGGTTTTACTGGCCGGGACTCCGGGAAGACGTGCGGAAGGAATGTCGAGAATGTGATTGCGCGTTGCTGAAAAAGGGGAGAGGAAGACGGGAGCCGCTACATCAGTACATAGTGGGGGAGCCGATGGAACGGCTGGCCATGGATGTTTCGGGCCCGTACCCAGTCACCAAACGAGGAAATAAGTATTGCCTGATGGTGGGATGCTATTTCACCAAATGGTTGGAGTGTTTCCCGATCCCGGATCAAAAGGCAACGACAGTGGCGAACAAACTGGTTGAAGAAGTAGTAGCACGGTACGGCGCGTTTCGGGAACTACACTCGGATCAAGGAACGAATTTCGAATCCGAGGTGGTGGCTCAGGTCTGTGCACTATTCGGGATTCACAAAACAAGAACGACGCCGTACCACCCCAGGAGTGACGGGTACATAGAACGAAGTTTCCGTACTTTGGGGTGTTGTTTGAAAGCCAGCTGCCGAGCGACAGGTCGGGAATGGGACGAGATGGTCCCGCTCGTGATGATGAGTTATAGAGCAACGCCGCAAGCCAGCACGGGAGTGACACCGAACATGATGATGCTGGGCCGACAGACCATGATGCCGCGACAGGCGATTTATGGGAGACCTCTAGGACCAGAGGAGGAACCCCGACGGGTAAGCGACTATGTGGAAAGCCTAGAGGAAGGGCTAGTCGCGGCCTATCGGGAGGCCCGGACGGGGCTGAAACGAGCCGCCATCCATCAGAAACACGAGTATGATGGGAAGGTGACTCGGCGGGAATACCACGCCGGAGAACTGGTCTGGGTGCACGATACGGTAGTGGATAGGGACAAGGGAACGAAGTTGCGATTTCCATGGATAGGCCCTGCACTGATCGTCAAGGTGCTTGACCGAGGACGGGTGGTAGTACGGAAGAAACGAGGGAAACCGGGGGGGGTGGTCCATGTGGACCGCCTGGAACCCTACCGAGGACACGCTGCGCCAGCTTGGATGGTAGCTGACCAGCAAGGATACGAGGCTGCACAGTAAATGCTTGGGGTGGGGCGCGCTAGGGCACGTAAGGAAACGGGGTACCCCCTTTTTGTGATGAAGTCGTTTTCGTGTCTCGATTCCGCAGGTGGAAGAGGACCAAGGGAACGACCAAATCGGCGCTACACAGAAAGGCTTTGGCCAAAAAGGACTGATCAACCTGGGGCCATTGAGTCGGGGCGGTGCGTTGACCACTACAGTAGGAGTGCAGGTCGTTAGGCTGTAGAGATTTGCTACCTAGCTGAAGATTGGTTCTCTTGCGGATGTAATATAGGTGGGAAATGCGGGGTTGGAACGAAAAACGGCGTTCGGGAGCCACGACGGCCCGAATGTCTAAAGTAGTCCCACGGAGCCGCTTTCCGGTCAGTTCGGAGGAACCACAGCGTGGAAAAGATGGTTGGATTACAACGGAAGACAGACCCGGTGGCAAGCTGGTGAAGACTTCTGAAGTAATGCCGACTTGGTAATACCGCTTTACAGCGTCCAGGAGACCGGAGGAGAGTAGATGCGGCACTCTCGGGAACGCCGGAGGAACGAACGGACGGCTGTAAAAGGCGAGGCCTGAAACGAGGACGGGCTTTAAAGTAGGTCATAAAAGGAATAAAAGAGGACAAAGAGAACGGGGCGGCGGCGAGGAGATGATAACGCCGAGCCCCTGTGTTCTCCGGGAAGTGTGCGGAAGCACTGTGAGGGCCAAGATGAAAAAGGCAAGAAAAGGCGACGAGGGATGAAAGGACCGAGGGCGTCCGGTGGGGCAATAAAAGGCCTAGGAAAAACGCGAGGACGGGCGAAGGGCCGCGAGGTAAAGAAAGCAGGCGAGGCGGTGACCAGCGGCGGGCCCCGGGGACCGGAAAATAGTAGGGGGCGCCACCGTAGAAGTGGATGGTGAGTCTGACGCTAGGGGTCGCTAGTGCAGGCCACGCCCACTTCCGCCTGCGGCGGCTATAAAAGGCAGAGCGCTCGCCGGAGCAGGTCATTCTGGTCAGCCGACCAGGATTCATCGAATCGCAGACGAGCAGACTGAGCTAAGGAGAAGAAAACAAGAAGAAAAGCAGAGAGGCGAGACGAGCAGCATCACCACGAGACAAAAACGGAAACGGCTGACGGGACGAGCTTCAAGATTGGAACGAGCCCCGAAAGCCCGGAAAACAGACACGATGAGCGGACAGTGCTGGGAAGGACATTGTCACGGAAAGGAGTTTAAGCACTTGGTCAAGCATATTAAAGGCCAGCACGATGGATTCCGGAAGCAGTACTACATGTGCCCGGTGTGTTCGAGTCGAGCCTATTCGACGCACCAGGACTGGAGAAAGCACATGACGGAATCACACGAAGGGAACCTGCAGAGGGGGATGCCGAAGCAAGACCCCCTTCTGAGGCTGGAGTATGCTGCGGCGTTCGCCTTGGACCCGAAAGGACGACCGCCGTACACCAGTTTCGCTACTGGGGATGAAACGGCGGCCCGGGTAGCCAACATGGAACGGGACTACGCGGTGCGCCATCCAGAAGGGTTTCAACCCCCTGAGAGGGCGGTGGATAAGGAGGCACCGGAGAGGCCGCGACGGCAGATCCGCATCCCTTACTACCCGAGGGCGTCAAGAGGATCTGAGGACAGCGACGCCGAGCAGCTGGAGCAGGTAGCAACCGAAGAAGGGTCAGAGGCCGACGAGGCCGGCGAGGGAGCCCAAGCAGCCAAAGCAGCCGGGAAGGGACCCCTGGCCGAGGTGGCGGAACGATCAACACCCACGCGTCGTTCCCCTCGGAGGGCCGCGAAAGGAGTACGGAAGGAAGACACCGAGTCGCCGCGAAGCGCGAGCCGAGCCGTGGTCAACCCGAAACCACTCCTGACACCAGACCAAATATCAGGGTTAGTACAAAGCCGAATTAAGAAGTTAAACGCCCAGGGAGAACCACGGGAACCGAGAGGACGAGGACTCCCAGGCAGAGGAAAAGGACGGACATCCACACCCACCCCGAAGCCGGGTTGCTCAGGAATACCGCCGGGGGCTGAGGTGGTGGAACTGGTGAGCTCGTCCGACGACCAACGACCAAAAGTCAAAGAAGAAGAGGAGCCGCTCGCTTTCAAGAGGCCCCCGACGCAGGGATGCCCGACGGAGGAGCCGTCGCGAAAGAAGAAGTGGAAAAAGGTCAAGAAAGTCCCGAGAGAATTGGAGGAGGGAACGAGTTCGGACCAGTCGGAGTCAGGCAGGAGTATGTCGGCCCGAAGCGATCGGTCTTTGATTATCGCTGAGTCTAGCAGCACGGGAGAGCTGGGACCATCACAGCCTGAGACCTCGACAGGAGTCAAACGGACCACGGGACTAGAACCACCTTGTAGCGACGCACAATTTACTATGATGACAGTTCATAAGAAATCGGTGATATACGAATCACGACACCCGAGGTACCCCGGGTATTTAAAAGGAACAATGAACCGGGAGGGATCGTTCAGGGGTTACCACGAGGCGAGATCCGACCGGGAGCTGGAGGACAGCATTCGGGAAGCACAGGGAGGCCGGCTGGTGGAAAGAGAAGCATTGTACCTAGGGAGGTTTCTACGCGAGATGGCAGAAAGGCAGGGACTCAAACCGTCGGGGCGAGTGGAGAAAGTAAAGTATGTTCGGCATGCAGCCAGGCCGGAGGACACGGCGTCGACGGCCTCGACACAGCCGCTGTTCTCTACCCCTACCCCGACGAAAGCAGATTCACCCCTGGAGAAGATGGTATGTAAGCAGCCGATAGTGCCGCCCCCCGGATTGAAACGAATGAGAGACATTACGGTAGCACCAGACACGCCAGAGACACGGGCGGCGGTTGACAACCTGACTCGGGCCAGTTTGGGGAGCTCGTTTTTCGGGTCGCAAGGATCGGAGGAGACCCCGGGACCACCGTCGCCCGAACGTATGGGATCGCCGCCAGGACCGGATACCCCACTCAAGGACGAGGACAAACACGGGCGGGCGCTACAACCGCGGGTTGTGATACACAGATTACAAATGCCGGCTGCCCAGTCCATGGACGAGGAGGTGGAAGACTCAGAGGACATGGAGTTGGGGCAGGCCGAGACCAGAGGATACGAGCCGGAGAAACAAGAATTGGACGAGTCGGGAGCGGATTCAGTGTTCGGGTCTATCGGAGCGGAGATGCCGACGGCAGGACCATCTAGAGAAACACCGAGACTCAAGTTATTACGGACACAGGCCGTTCACCAGGTCTTACAGGGACACTTTCCGGTGACGGCGCGAGCGGTACGGGACTGGGACGCGGAAAAGGCCATTCGGGTGCAACTGACGTGGCCCCCGAGGGAGGTGCGAGGAATGACGGCCAAGACAAGAGCAATGGCTTCGGCGTCTATGGCGTTCCTGATGGCACTAGAAACGGGCCGCAAGCCAGAGACATTTGAAGAAGCGATGGCGCAGTTCCCGACGGCGGCACTGGGGCCGTTGACCAGGGAGTTCCCGGGGGTCGACCAGCTAGTTAACGAACACAACCGGACCGTCCAATTGGCTCAGACCCTAGTGATGCACAAAAACGAGGATCAACTGGATGACTTGTTGAAGGCGACAAGAGAGGCGGAAAAACAGAGCGGAATGGTGGATCAGCTTCTCGAGCTCCCCGCTAGGGAGGAGAGGCTGTTGCTGCCGATCCGACGCCAAGAAGAAGGGTGAAGTAGATGCTGCTCGAGGTCTTGCACGGAAGAAAAACAGCGCGACGGAACCAGAGGCGGAAAATGGCGCGTCGCGAGTCGGGTGGGGAGGGATTACGGGGCGTTGGCTCCTCACCCATAGTGTCAAACCCCCAGGGAGAGAACCGGGCCGAGGCGGAGGTACCTGAGCCGCACAGGAGGCCGAAGCCTGGATAAAAGACTCTCCTGGAGACCGCTGGACGGGCCCGAAAACTTTACTTAAACTCATCGGGAACGGACTGGCGGGCTCGAACATTCTTATCTTAATTTATTCTTATTAGTTTCTTTATGGAAACCTTCTTGCGGAAGTGAACGAAACCACATGTGTTAGGAGGTGTTGAGCGTAATCAGCGAGCTGGAGGGTCCATGACTGGAATGAACTTACCAAGCCTGCGGGGCGAATACGGGACGGAAGGAGGCGCTAGGAGGAAAAACAAGTTTGTAGCTGTTCCTCTTCTTCCCTGGAGCCCGCTGCGTTGGTTGGGACCGAGCAGATGGAACGGGATCGTCCGGTCGCGGAAATGGATAACGGGCCGGGCGACCCGGGAGCGAGAGTGAAAGTTGGGAGGCGGAATCGAGGAAGGGAAATCAGAAAGGACGGATAGTGTTGTCATTGTGGTCTTTGAGTCGACGGTCGTGCCGGGGTAAATAAGGTACCGGTGGGCCGGCGACTCGCCGCTGGAGGAAAGGCTGGCGCGGGCCAAGACTGAAAACCCTTCTCCCGCGCTGCCTTGAGCGATCTGGAGGCGAGGAAGAGACGACCTCTGTCCTCTAGCGGCACTTCTACTTCCTGCAACCTTGTCTTCTTGATCTTGGATGGATCGATCAGAATGTGGATGAACCCGGATTCATGTACCATCATCTTCTGAGTTTCCTTGTCTTCAGCCTCTTACCGCATACGAAGAGCGGCAAAATGGAATTTTTCGACCTGAATGCTGGTTTTATCGTGCCAGAGTTGATGCAGCGAGTCGTGAAAGGATTGCGGCGAGTCGTAGATGTCTCCCGGAGGACCAAGGCACGAGCAGGGACGATAACTTAGGAGCCCTGGCTCGTGACCGACCGTGATATATAGTAAAAACAATACATGAACGAGAAACGGAAAAAAATTTAATAGACTTACTAAAACTTATATTAATCTCTCACCTGCTGTAACGACAGAGACTCCTTCCATGTCGTATTTCCTAATGTCTTCTTCCCGAGGAACGAAACAAAATAGTCTTTGAAACATATAGGGAAGTAATCTTTGCAATATACAGGGAGGTGGTGCTTGGAACGTCGGCTGCGGATGCCCTGATAGACAAATCAAGAGGTCTGCAAAGAGCAACGAGGAGCGATCCTTCTTGGAGTTCATCGGATGAGTTCTCTATACATGCTATTTTATTGTGAATGGGCCCGTTCCGGATCTCAAACGTTGACGTTGGGTGCAGGTCCCAGTTGATGTCGTCCATCTTCACTTTCTACGGCTTCTTCTTCTCCTTCTCACTAATATCTTCAACTTACCAACTTCGAACCGTCGTACCTAGGAGCAGCCCGGAACGGCTCGGAGCTGTTGTCTCGGCGTTCGTCATAGGCATAGTGTCTCCATGCAATGTGACATGGCACCGTGGACGACTGTGGCCTTACTCCAAAATCAAACCAGACCGGATCTTAAACTTACCTCTATTAACGAACTATTTGTTGGTATTACAGTCTTAAGAAAATCGTCAATAAGCACGGTCCTCCGGGAGGACGAAAAGAAAAATTTAGCAAAAGGAGCGAGGCCCGAGAGCCTAGGAAACGAACGAGGGCCCGAGTGCCCGAAACAGGAATCCTCTTCTTAGGAAAATCATCTCATCAGTAGAACGAAGGAGCCTCCCTCTCGCCCCAAAGAGGACTGTCTTCCTGCCGTTGTTTACGGGGGGGGGGAGGGATGAGAGGCACCGGCTCCTGTCATCAAAAAGAAACTTCATCAAAACTATCTTCTTAAATCAGGTCTCCGTTCCGGTTGTTGTCATGCCACTTGGGCCCGGAACGGTGACGGAAATACTTTATTATGGTGGACTCTCTCCGACATCTCTGTCTGAAATCCTGAAATCTTCAAATGTGTCGACGTGGTCGAGGACGGAACATCTTGATGCTGGGTTAACCACGAGGACATGTGTCGTAAAAGTCAAACTTCAGTTCCTGTACGGAAAACGGACACTTCATCAATAATTAATGATTCTAATCTTCTCAGTCTCACCTTCACCCGAACTCCATCTCAAAGCTTCACAAGTAGCACGAAACCCGCGACGTCGTCTGCTGAAGCTTCCACTCTAAGCTTTAATGAATGAAGTTAAGTTCCTTTCCACATACAACGCCATCTTCTTCTTTGGGTACCTTGGCCTCTGGCTCGAACATGTTGTCCTTGCCAACCGTGAAAAAGTCACTGGGGGGCTCTGAATGCCGAGGCGACCGAGGGTGCGAAGTCCAAAAAGAACATTCTATCTACAAAAGCATCAGTCTTTCTTCTTCAACTCATCCTTAAAATCATCATCATCACCTAAGAGAACGCAGAGAAGAGTAACAGTTACGGAAGAACGAGGGGTCACGACCGACCGGGTAGGAGAATCACGACCGATTCTCTACCCAAAAACAAGGGAGAACGTCTGGACGACGGCAGAACGGACCGAGGGTCGAGAGGACTAAGGGTCACGACCGACCCTGGCCTCTGGGTGGGAGAGTCGCGACCGATTCTCCACCCGAACTAGGGGAGAACGTCTGGACGACGGCAGAACGGACCGAGGGTCGAGAGGACTAAGGGTCACGACCGACCCTGGCCTCTGGGTGGGAGAGTCGCGACCGATTCTCCACCCGAACTAGGGGAGAACGTCTGGACGACGAAAAACGAAGGGAACGGGGGCACTGCGGGTCACGACCGACCCATGGCCCCGGGCAGGAGGACCACGACCGGTCCCTCTGTCCTAATGAGGGTAAAAAGGCGAGGAAAAACGCGCCGAGGGGCTAAGTAAACAGAGCCCAGAGGAGAGGAGCGGGGGCGACGGGGTCACGACCGATCCCCAGTCCCGGGTGGGAGAGCCACGACCGGCTCGCTCATCCTAAAAGACGAGAAAAACAGGAGGTCCTAAATAGATCAAGGATAAGAGAACTCTGACGAAGATAAAAGAGACTAAGATATATAAAAACGAATTATATGAACTTTTAGAAAAACGAAGAAAGAAAAACGAAGAAAGAAGAGAAATAATAATTAGCCGGATAGGCCCCGGGGGCCCTCCGAAGTTGACCGGGGAGGACAGAGGGTGACACCTCCTCCTCTGCCGATAAGGAGCGTAGGATTGAAATGTTTCTGGTTCTAGAGTATGTTCTGTTGTCATTGCTGTATGAACTGTGTTGAAATTTTGTATAACGTGTGTTCCCACCTTTCAAGAAGGTGCGGGAGGGTGTGATGAACGGCTATTCAGCCAAAATACATAGAGGTTAAAATAATAGAAATAAGATAATAATGGAAATAGATGTAAAGAACGAATATGTAAAGAACGAATAACGAATATGTAAAGAACGAAGAACGAAATAGATGTAAAGAACGAATATGTAAAGAACGAATAACGAATATGTAAAGAACGAATAACGAAAACGTAATGGAACGAAACCGGAAGTGAAATGTAAACCGGAAACGGAATATATAAACCGGAAGTGACGTCAATTGTAGGTCACGTGACCGAAGGCAGCCAATCAGGGCTGACCTCTCTAGTATATAAAGGGGCGGTGAGGCCCGAATAAACAGAGTTCTTCAACAGTTCTCCTGGTGTCCAGACGTGTCCTCTTTCCTGAAACAACCACTAAAGATGAGCCGAATAGAGTAATTAAGTCGAAGTTAGGACAAAACAGTCGAAGTCCGAGATAGGTAGTCGAAACATAGGGTAAGGGGCCCGAAGGCCCGAAGAACGAGGAACGAGGGAACGAAGTAGGGCACGAAGGCCCGAAGTAGTACCGGAAACCGAGACGTAGTATGGTACGAAGACATGGGGAGCGGAACGAGAGAGCGAAGTCCGCGGGGACGAGGGCGCGGCGTGCTCGGCCCCACGCTACCAAACAATAGGCGACCGTCGGCCCGTCGCCCCCGCGGACCGGAACTCAGGGGTGGACCGTTCCCCGGCCGACCCGTACCCCTACCATAATTTCCCTCCCCCGCAGTCCTCCGTCGACATCGAGTGCCGATCGATTCGCTCAGCCCCCCCTCGTGCGCGAGGCACGACTCTAGAAACACACCTCGGTTCTTGGCCCGGATTCCCCGTCCGCCCCGAGACCCGAACAACCCCCACGTTCCTCTGTCGTAAGAATCGGCAACCCCGACTTACCAGAGAACGTCACAATATTCTGGAAAAAAATGAAAATTGGAAGAATTGGAAATTGTCGAAGTATTTGTTAATTATAAAGGAAATGAAATAACATTTGGGAATTCCCTTATTTCTGGGCTTTTAGTTCTGTCCTTGCTAATTTGGGGATTTCCCTTATAAACTTAAAAGAGACCAAATCTGTAAGTATAATAACTCTGTCTACCTTTGGAATATCCTTAAAGTATCTTTAGCATTATTAGTTCTTGATGCAACCCCTATGCTCAAAGAATATCATTGGGTTTCCTTTAAGGCGCATTTTCACATGATTACTAAACCCTATCATTTGGGGGCCGACTACTTTTAATCAGCACTATGACCATTGCAACGCCTGCTCTCTTTCCAACAGGGTATAGGAAAGGGCTAACACTAGATGACTGCCTACTCGCAGCCTAAAGTAGGGTCTATTAGTGGAAACCTGACTTTAGGACAAACTAGATGGTTTGTGTTACCCCAATCTAGATGCCCCCTCCCTAACATGGCGGTTATGGCGTATGAGCTGCCATTTTGAAAGGGTTGATACTAGTTGGTCCCTGACTATATATCAGTAGTTGGCTGTTAGTCAATAATGTGGAGATGCAGCTTGAAGGCAGTATTACACTACACGACCTGAGCTGTGATATGACAATGTCACAGAGAAGTCACAAACATTAGAGATCAAATTCTTTGTTATACATATTGTGACATACTCCAAATTATCAATTTTTGACAATTATAATATTATCTCTCATATTTTGTGAATCATCTGTAATATCATCATTGGCCCATCGCATAACAGGTTTAGCTGTAGCGAACATTGGCACACATAAAAAGACCTGTCCCTGTTCAAAAGGGAGTGAATCCACCTTCAATCCTTACAGGGATGGTTTGACCACCCCTTTTTTGATGTTCCAGAGGAACATTTTGGAGTGTAAATTCTAATGTTCTTTTTTCACCAAATGTTAGATTTGTCCTCCAGGTTATAAAATGTATAGGAGGTACTTTGAAGTGTGTACAAAACCATCGCAACATGGGTCAAACAAGGATGAAAAAACAGCAAGAGAATAACTAAACCATTTTTAATTGCTCGCTGTTGCGTCCGTTTGGTCATGCAATGTGGCACATTTTGCACTTGTATCGCAGCCCAAGTTGTGCTGTATAATACCACCATCACGTTGTCACCAAGAACCTCACCCAACCCAATTCCCCCTAGGGACCTGCCCTACCCAACCCCCACAAAGCTCTCAGAGCAGCCCCACCCCCTACATATCCCTACAGATCCCCACAGATCCACCCTCCCCTGGAGGACCCAAACCCAAACCCCCACACAACAGATCCCGCGCCATCCGTCACAGGGAACCCTCAAGCCCCATACCCACTAGGCGATTTTACCGGCGACTGGCGACGGGCAACAGCAGAATCACTGGTCATATCATTACCAATTCAGATCACCTGTTAGATGTATTATTGAAATGTTACATGCCAACAGGTGATCTGAATTGGTGATGATTTTACCAGTGATTCTGCTGTTGCCTGTCGCCAGTTGCCGGTAAAATCGCCTAGTGGGTATGGGGCTTCAGAGTCTGTGAGAAACTAGGTCACCAATGCCCACTGACAAAAGGGGTAGAAAAAGACTTGGTTTCTTTTTTCAGTCCTGGGACCCACTGTGGTGGACAGCAAAAGGGCATGGCAAGAAATGCTGACGTCATCTTTTTGTATCTGTATTTCTTGGGAAACCGCCGTTGCTGTGGGGACAATATTGAATCCCTAAAAAGATATTTGGTTGTTTTTCAGCGGGACCTATCAAGAATGTCTGTCATTTCAACTTTGTTTTCACAGATGTGGATCTGTCAATTCAGACCTCATATCTAGTCATTATCAAACAGTTATTAATTCAGAACTCATATCTGAGCCCGAATTAAACAGTTTAAATATGTAAGGTAATGGAGTGACCGAATTACTAAGCGAGGGTAGATGGATGGGGCTCTACTAAACTGCTGAGTGCAATTCTTAACCAGATACAGTAGTCTGTAAGATAATTTTTTGAATAACTAGTGAAAATACTTAAAGAATAGAACCTTTAAGAACTCTAAGAAAGCAGTGCATAAGAGCCCTTATATCTAACAATCATTTATCATTTTATATCATTTGTAATTGTATTGTACTAATGTTTATCTTTCCAACAAGAGGGATTTTCAACCAATATAGGGAGAAGTACCAAGGTGGTGGCCCACAATGTGGGTATAGGCAAATGTTACATGGTGGGGCCTCACCTTTCTCCAGGGCCCACCGTGGAGCACCTATCAGGTTAGGTCTGCCTTCACCCTGTGTGATGTCTGATGGAGGGCTTAACATTGAGAATTGAGAATTGCAAAGTAATCATGAACGGTTTCTATATTAAGCTCCGACAAAACATCCAGTATTTCTTTTTGGCAAGTAAATATCTATGGCAGCGTGCACAACATTACCCAAATGTAGAACAGTCAACCAATTGTCTAGACGAATTGTAACTTATTGTCGAGGACGCGAATCTCGATTGCAATTTCAGAATCTGAAAATAAAAATCAAGATACATTCTGGGTTATATGCTGACAAATCCATTTCCCTCTCCCTTAGGCATAATTTTATCACTCATGGTAATCTCATGAATAAAACCTGAAAAAAGGGGCCAACTAGAGCACGGAAGGACTACGCACTCCCGCTAGAGAAACCCCCATACACATCTGCTGAATGCCCGGATGTGGAGCCAGCGTCCGTCATCTTCCCTCCAGGGTGGGGGGTGTCGGGAGAGGCGGAAATGAGCCGGTCATTAGGGGCGGTACAATGGGAGGAGTAGGCAGTGGGGAATTAGGGTGGGGGATGGGGTGGGGGTGGTTTATAGGGCACCTTTTATTGGTGAGAATGTTATAAGATGATTTAGGCCATCAGATGTTCTCAGTTATTGTAACTTCTCTTACACATCATACACAGGTTTCTACTCTGGAAATAGAATTATATTCGACCTTAATGGACTTATATTTATTAGTTTATCAGTACATTGTATGAAATATGTCCCAAAGTTAGAAAATCTAATTTTATATCAATAATTCCCGGACATGTTGTTTATATTCATCTTATAAAATTGGAATTAAGATTGTACCTATAGCTACGTTCTGTGGGATTGATGGGTTGTTCATTACGTACAGCTGTTCATAGTGATTCAGATTTTTTTTATTGTGGTACATAAGAACAAAAGTATTCTATTCTTATTCTAATTCGATGTCCTTTGCCTAACTTAGACGCATAACCTGGAATTTATTTGGAAAAGAAATTACATCTTAAGAACCGATTGGACTTAGTTGCAGGACATATGAAATCACGTTTGCTGGGTAAAACCCAGGAGAAAGAGGCTACAATAGAAAAACTGGGTCTCAGGATCGATCATCAAGGTAACATTCAATTCTGAATGACATAGATAAAACAGCAAAAGGATGGCATTTCTAGAACTAATACTTCATTTTAATCGTTCTCTTGCAATTCGGTACATTAAATGTATATATATAAAGAACTAGTTTTTCTTTAACATTTGATGTGTGCATATGACTCACCCCACTACGACAAACCCCTTCATGCACATTGCATACTAAATGGATCTTGAATGGCCTTGCACGACGAACAGGAGTACAAAAGATCCATGCATTAATAATTCCTAAATGCCAATAAATCTGTCATCACCTCCTCATAAAAGAGCTAAGTAAGGAAATTGAATTGCTTGATTTATGAACACGGACAGATGTGATAGGTCTTGTTTAGTAGTTAATATGCAATAAATCAGGGATCCCACTAGGGGGGAGGGGGGCCTTGCACTTAGTCAATTGACACTTGGACAATATGAAGCCACAGAGACCCTTACAACAAGACATGTGATGAGAAAATGTGATTTGGAAGCGCTATTAGCCCACAAAATAAACAATACTCAGGGTTAAAGCCATATACGGTATTTGCTTGTGGCACGATGAAAAAACACAAGCAAACTGCCATAAACTTGCTTGCGGTAGGGTAGCACAAGGTGGAATATAGGTACTTGCAGCAGTTGCTCACAATACATGTAGTTACCATTTTATAATTGTTTCCTATGGAATGCCTGCGGTCGGGGATACCAATAATTATGTTGATATCAAACCTCAAACTATTTGCGGCACCTAAAAGTAGCAGCCACAAATGCTAATTATCGAAACATGGAATATAGGCTATAGAGGTGTGGAGGGGGCTTAGTCCCTCGCATTTTATCAGCTCCTTGCAAAGTAAGATAATGTGACAATGTGATAATATGAGGCAATATGAGATTTCACTCAGATGTTTGTCTGCTATCTTAAGCTCTCGGGTGTTCATGTTCATGTTATACTGTTTGGCATTGAAATTCTGAAATGTGCTTATTCCACTTCATTACCTTTCTATCTTTATGATACACTTTCGCTTAGCCGAATCTATAATGCCTATCCCAGACCATCCCAGGCAAGAACGTAGCATTATTATAAGCTGCAGTAACATTCTATTTTGTTCTGGTTGTTTCTTGTTGTGCTATTTAAGCATTTTAAAGTAATTCATACATGTGTAACATAGAATTTTGACTTCACAATGGGCGATGACAACTCAGTGTCATCGTTATATAGCAGTTCAAGTCGTGTAGTATAATGGCCTACCCTTTCACACACCAATTGCTCCCTCCATAGACGTTGGCACCAAGAGGGGACAAGTCAAACCCGTTCTCACGTCCCCCAAGTTCCCCAGCCCCTAAAAGAGGGCACCACTCTGACATCGGCTTGGCGTGACGTCAATGACACTTGATGACGTCATCGCCCGTTTGGTGGCGCCACCTGCCATGAGGCTTCCTGTAAGACCCGGATGTGGGGTGATGTATTGGCTGGTCACGTGAGTGGAGCTGTTATCAGCCCAGGGGGTAGGCTGTATGATTGCTGATATCTTATAATGGGCCAACTGTAAATCCATAGGTATCTGAACATCTGCCTCTTTTACAAAAAGATCATATCAAGTTAGGTGTGTTCAATAATGAAAGAATTTCACTACTCATACAGTTCGTGATGACGTGTGTTCATTCACTGACAGGGTATTTCAATCTGTTCTAATTTGAATTCAATAGAGCAGACACCATCTTATCACTGAAAACACACAAAGTTGTTTTGACTATCTTTTAATCTATTTAAGCTCATAGTAAATATGAGTTAAAGTTTTCACTATACACATTATAACACACAGAGACATCATGTTACAGAGAACAAGAGAGTCTATCCCTTTCAACATTTTCAGAATGACGGATATATAAAGACATGTGGCCCGTTGCACAATACTGATTGTAACAACAAAACTGTTTGCTGTTACTTTTATCATAACAGCAATCATTTTGACACTAGAAAAAACTACTTTAGGATGTCCTCAATGAGCTGTTATTTTTACTGATTTTTTCCCCCTATTTTCTCCCCTTCATATATCAATTTACAGAATTTGATTACATCCAGTAGAAACAGAGATATAAAAGTGTTGCTGTTACAAAAACTATTGCTGTTACGAAAATGATCTGAAAGTTATCTTAAAGTTATCCTAACAGTAAAATGTCACTGTGCATCGGGGACAACCTTGCTCTGAGATAAACCAAGTAGCTTAACTTAGTCCAGTGACAGTAAATTGTGCCATTATATCCTAAAGAGAATTATGCCGTGAATACTGTGCTGTTGTAATTAATGTTAATAATTGTGGTTCGATAAAAGAAAGAAAAAATGTTTGCTCTCACTTGGCCCCTCCTAACCCCAGGCGCTATCTGTCCTAACTGATGGCTGAGCTGCTCGGGGCTGTGGGCTTCCCTGACCTACATACAAGGAGCAGCTCTCATTATTGCCTATACATATTTGCCTCTCATCGTGTTTGATAATGAGCTCCTCTTGGGCAGACTATGACCAGAGATACAGCCAATACTATGTGAGTAGCGGGACTAGATAAGGGATTACATTATGCATTGAGTCAATTATCCTGGTGGAATATTGATAAGTAGTACCGAAAATGAAACAAATAAGTATTAATTGTCGATCTGGTGCTACAGATCACATGGAGGATAAATGGATACATTATAACATGTACAGTATATATCAACACACACACAAACATACACATGATGTAATATATACATGATGTAATATATATATATATATATATATATATATATACATACTCACAAACATACATATATTTGTATAATTAATTCTAATTAGTGGGTTCCCAATTGAAGATTACCAGGCGCATCCATGCATTGGAATTACTACAATATTCAGGCACATTTGGGACAACTAGATATGTTACCTTATATATATTATATTGAATCTGCCTATCGTCTATGTTCAATATCCTATATATCCAAAGCGAATAATAGTCAGAGGAAAGCAAAACCGTTCAAGGCTGTGCTGAGAAGGTAAATCCAGACTTCCTTCGGCCTTGTTGTTTCTTTGACCCTGCATATTTAGCCTTGAAGTCATAAAATATATCTCCTGATCCCCACAGAGACGTCGTTTTCACTGCTATAGAAAAGTTTGACATAGCCTACAGTGTTATGTATTTACTGTACAGTCTGCCAACAGGGGTATGCTGAATTCTAACTTCATAGTATTTTTCTTTGAGGAAAAGGGTAAGTTTTAGCAGCAACGGAAATGAAGTAAAGTCTTTTTTATCCCCTTTTATACATAAAAGCCTATTTTGCTACTGTTCATGATCACCAGCTTAAAGGACATGTTCCTCTATACGGTATTTGCTTGTGGCACCATGAAAAGTTGCAAGCAAACAGCCCCAAACTGCAGAAGGGTGCCACAAGTTGGAATATAGGTACTTGCGGCCCTTGCTTGCGGCCCTTTGTATTTTATAAAGGTTTTCTATGATTTGCTTGCAGTAGTACATACCAACATGTTGGTATCAAAACTGCAAATGGCTTGTGGTACCTTGTTGAAGCTGCTGCAAATGTTAATAACCGCAAAGTGGAATATAGCCTTAAGGCTACTCACAATGAGATTTTATGTCATAGCATAAATCATAACATTTTCATCAATCCAAATAAGATGTGACACGTTTTATAACCCTTTCAGATCGATTGGCTAGCAAACCTCTTCTCTCCCAATATCTTCCATCTTTCCTCCCAGACACCCCCTCCCCTGCTACTATATAACAAGGAGACAGGCGACACTGTAGAGACCACTATGATATCTGACACCCTCTTCTCAGCCCCTGACGTGACCTCATTACACAATGAGCCACTCTGTGAGCAGGTCTGGGAGCTGCTCTATGAGCTATTATGAGTTACTATACAGCAGCCCACTCCCCACAGACACACTCTATAGGGTTGAAGTACAATACACACTATGCAATTTTGATCAAATTCACCCTACCACGGATAGCTTGTTTCCTGTGTTTTACCTGCAGACTATCCTAAATCATGATGCATTCTGGGAAATATGTCAAGAAAGCACAAGGCTTAACTATAGAAATTTTCATTGATGATGGCATGATTTTGGTTAAAACATCATAGAAAACTACCATTGACTAATTTGTGTTTTGTATCGGAATAGGTTTGCTATTTTCTAAGTCGATTTGAAAAGCCATTAATTATAGATAGATATATGGTATTTTTTTATTATTTCCTATAGATTTTCATATGTTTTGTCACTAAAACTGGGCCAAATTATGGTGCCTAAAATACAGAATATCAGCTATCCGTTGTAGGGAGATTCTACTAAGATAATCAACTGATTTTTGCACCGAATCTGATCACCTGCGAGTATACAATAGCGAAATATACTAGTCTTATCTGAATCGATGTAAAAATTAGCCAACTATTTGAGGATAGAATCATCTGATTTTAGCTCGATCAGCTGGCTGATTTGTTAAAACCGCGTTGTGGGTACGGGGCTTAGTACATCTCAGGTTTCTAAAGGCTGTCTTGAGTGATGGAGTAGGGACACTCTGGGTCTATTGACAGGCCCAGACTCAGGGTGGTCGGGACAGGGGACCTGGGTGTACTGTTGGTATACTGAGAGTGTGACCTGCACTCTTAATGTTGACGAAGCCAACCCTTTATGGATACAGCTTTGTGGATGGTACAACCCTTTTAAGATACAGTTGTGTGTGGCTGATACAACCCTTTACAAATACAGCTGTGTGTATATGCCTGTACAACCCTTTATAGATACAGCTTTGTGTGGCTGGTACAACCCTTTATAGATACAGCTTTGTGTGGCTGGTACAACCCTTTATAGATACAGCTTTGTGTAACTGGTTCAACCCTTTATAGATACAGCTTTGTGTGGCTGGTACAACCCTTTATAGATACAGCTTTGTGTAACTGGTTCAACCCTTTATAGATACAGCTTTGTGTGGCTGGTACAACCCTTTATAGATACAGCTTTGTGTAACTGGTTCAACCCTTTATAGATGCAGCTTTGTGTGGTTGGTACAACCCTTTATAGATACAGCTTTGTGGTGCTGGTACAGCCCTTTATAGATACAGCTTTGTGGGGCTGGTACAACCCTTTATAGATACAGATTTGTGTGGCTGGTACAACCCTTTATAGATACAGCTTTGTGGTTGATACAACCATTTGTGGATACAGCTTGGTGTGACTAGTACAACCCTTTATCAATACAGCTTAGTGTGGCTGGTATAACCCTTTATAGACCTTGTGCAGACATGGTCACGTGACCCCGTTTTGGTGATCACCACGTGCTCTTCATGACCACATAGCTATTACATAAATCCAGAAATCATGCATTATAGCTAATAGAAGTTGTTCATATCGATTTCATATGGTTGTTACAGATATATTTATCAAAAATAAATGTTCTAGATGTTTGTGAAATGTTGTTAATAAGAATTCTAAATTGATCACCAAGATGGCGCCCAGTCCCTTTCTGATCTTTTCGATGTCATGTGCACAACATCTATAGATACAGCTTTGTGTGGATGGTACAACCCTTTATAGATACCGCTTTGTGTGGCTGGTACAACCCTTTATAGATACAGCTTTGTGTAGCTGATACATACATATAACCAACTGAGAAGGTGGTACAAGGGGGTTTAGCATCCCGAGGCTGGTCCCCGATATCACCTTAAGGGCAGGGCCCACAGGCTGATATCGGGATCCATCGGAGGGGTGCTGACTCCCCGAGGACCCGCTTCAAGGTTGGTTAAGGGTTTATTATACCTTTTCTGTTAGATCTGAGCACCCAAGGAAGGACACACAGCAATCAACTAAACCTGTATCACCCTAAGGTATAATAAAACCCTATATATGTATACAGCTTTGTATGTATGGGGCAATCCTTTTTTGATGCAGCTTCGTGTGCCACACTGATTTGTCTGAGATCAGCACAGACACGGTGTTGATAAAGGAGCTTTAGAAATACTCATGCTCCAGTTATAACTACATTCTGCACCGCTACTCTAGTTTATACCCTTTAGAGACTTGCCTCAAAGTGATTTTATAATACTGGTTCAATCTAGGCATAATACAGATTCTGGGGCTAGTCTGTGAAGGATCTAATACCTCTTTCATACTTCACAGCAATGCAATTCAAATTGAACTGAAACACATCAGAAGGTTTACTAACCACAAGTGTTTGTTGCTTAAAGTAGTGCATTCATAGCACAAGATCGTGTATTTGTAACCTAATTCAACACATTTTAAACTCTGTTCCTTTTAGACATGAGAGAGCTATCATACTGATGCACTTTGAAGTGTTTTAACGCACATTATTAGTCTGGAAGAGGTTCCATTGATCCAGTTAGATAGAGGGTAGTCTAGGTTAAGAGGTAAAGAGGCTAAGACAATGTTTAAGCCTCACATCATGTTTATGCAGAGGCACCTTAAAGAGTACTACTTGGATACAATATGAATGAGATATCACATAAAAAGTGCAATTCTGAAGAAAAAAAAGAATTCCGGGGGTTTAGTAAAGAAAATACCACGAGTCACACTTACGCACACCTTGCGCCGGGGATGCATAGAGTTTAAGTCGGATGATAACTCGAATTGCTGACCGGCGTGTTTAAAAGGGTTGCTAGATAGTAGAGTACTGTAAAGGTACTCCCCGCTGAATACTAGATTCTCACGGTAACTTTGGACAACTTATGTAAAGGAAGAGCCACACGTTCAAATACAGTTTCGAACCTTTATTTCTGATAAGCGTACAATAGATGAAGTGTTCCGTACAAATACCATACAGTGCTGGTGAGTGGTACCAAAGTGACAATAATAACGCCCCTCTGAGCGCCTACCTCAATACTCCAATCAGAGTCCGTGCCAACCGCTGATCCGGCGCTGAGCCTAAGTCCTCCAGGCCTGCTGTAGTCTCTAGTCTGGTGGTCTGGCAGAGTGGCTGGGCCAGGTAGAGCAGTGGCTTCCGGTCTAGTAGAGTATCCAGTGAGGTAGTCCAGGGGTATGCCTTTCAGAGGGGGCTCCAGGAGAGTCTGTCTCTACAGTGGCAGGGATCCCCTTTATACAGATCCTCTCCTCCTGGGAGGAGGGGGCCTGTATGATGTCATGGGCTATATTTAGCAGGTGATATCACCATCCAGTCTCCTGATTGGTCGACTGATGGGGAGGGGTTGGTTGTGCAGGCCTGAGAGGGAGAGGGGGAGTTGTGCATGGGTTGCATCATCTCCCTGAGTGGGGAGGGGTGGTTTGTGGAGGCCTCTGATTGGCGGGTGGCAGCTCCAGAGGGTGGGGTGGCAGGTGCATGGGGGCGAAGCCCAAGCATACCCATGGTTATACTCAGTCACTGTCTGGCAGCCGTACGGTTCACAACAGGTGGTGCTTATATACTACCTTACACTAACATGGTTGTACATAGGTATATGGGAGGTTGTGTCTGCAAAAGTAGGGTTCTAGGCATTCTGTGTTTGGGACTGGTTGCAGTCCCGACACACTCGCCCCCGGTCAGTTTCAAAAATGGACACCAGATGGCTATTTTTGCCGTGTTTTTGTACCTGGGTGATCCACCCTTTTGCACACTTTGGAGACACAATTCCCTTACAATTGGTTACACAATACCATTTCTATGCGATATGACGCAATGCTACAGAGTAGATATAATGTGAGAACAGTATTATAATTGACCCTTTTGTTATACCAATCTTTTGGGCCTGTGCTTGATGAGAACGTTACACACTTGTTGACCACAAGAGACAATGTATGCTGTGTGTTACATAAAATTCAAACTACTTGAAATCCTGCTTAAACCTCTAAGTCTATAGAGTAAATATAAAGTCAGATGGACTATCTTCTAAAGTCAAACTAAATAGTATACTACCTAAGATCTTTGTCAGACAACATAAATACTACGTGCTAGATATTAGCTACCTTCTAATGTTAATCGAGCAATTATAAGTGATAAAAGTACCTGGAATATCAGTATAAGTTGTTTGATTATAACTTTACACCTCTTGTTTAGGCAGCTCGATAGGTGTTCATGCATGGTACATGTATCAGTGGTTGCCCTGGGCAGGCAATATTAGCAGACCTATCCGGTGAGAACATTGCGTATTTGTGAGGTTCAGTTTTGATTATCATATTATTTTTAAATGGTATATTTTTTATAAATGAAATCATAATGTCTCTTTACTGCGGCATTGTCTCTGAGCCATATTGCTGCTGCACAAGTTAGGAGCAAGAGCTCTGTAAGCTGTTGCTCCTGGGCATGTAATGATATCCCTTCCTTTACATGAATCTATCTCATTTCAATGAGTTCTATCTACCTCAAATTATCCATTGAAATAGCGACAGCTTCTGGTAGATTTGTTATAATTGATACATGGAATTCAGAGTCATTAGTAAATATAATTGGTGAACCTATGTGGTTTACAGTATATCGTTTGTAGACATCCTCATTTTGGGCCAAAGGGACCTTAACGGTAACAATGACGTGGTCTGCTTAGACAGCGTAGATAGGTCTGCTTTGGCTGTAGGAGAGTGGTTGCGGGTGTTTAACTGAGAGTTCATGGAGGCTTCGTAGATGATCCACTTGATTTTAAAGGTGCTCCCCATGAGCGTCTCAAGGGGTATAGGGTGGGGTAACTGGTGTCGGTTGAGTGATTGGATGACGCCTAACTCAAAGTCTGTCATTCTTGAGTTAATGTCCTGCAGTCGGGAAATGTCCTTTTGTATGACTGCTATAAGTTCAGGAGTGAGCCTTGCTAGTGTGTACAAGGCGTTAAATTAAGTGTCATTGTTCGTAAATAGTTCGATAATGTCCTGAAGTTTATCCTGGACTTCTTTTATGGCTTGAGAGTAATATGATGCTCCATTGACCGACTTCTGTAGTTGTGTTTTAGTTGTCCTCATGCAGGTGTTAAGTGTTCTTGGGTTGGCGTTCTTGATGGTGGTGTTAGACCTCAGCTTCTGCGTAAGGACGTTGATGTCCCTTCCTAGGATGTAGACGGTGCCCGTGGTAAATGGCACCTCATGTTGCAGAGATGCCAAGTTGCATTGCAGACAATGGTAGAAGTCTTCGCGTTCTTGGGGATGTTGTCTGGCGCGTGTTGATGTAACTGCCGCTGGCCTGTGCCTTTTGTTTCACACAAGTGGCATGTGAACATCAACTCGCAGCTTCCTTCCCGGTTGTGGTGGTGGGGGTGGAGCAGTCCATGACAGACTGCGTAGAGGCATGGGTGGTGGTGGTGGTAGCATCAGCACAGGCAACACATCTCGGGTGTTGCAAGGTGGTGTGCTATGCACGATGCGTTGGGTTGCCCGCGGTATTCATCTAGGAGAACTTGTCACCTCTGATGCCCTCTCAGATTCCTTCTGTTGTGTGGTGTCGTGCCCATTCTTCGCGTTGTGCCTTTTCACGTCAGAAGTATTGCTTTCTGTCTTGTGACCACACGCGATGTTGACTGTTTTCTTCAGCGTAGTCTGGAAGACTCCTGCTAATAGGCTGGCTGGAGGACATGTTGCAATGTTACACCAAAATCAGGCAGTATGAACACAGTCTGTGTAGGAGAAGAAAGGAGGCGCCAGGGGATTGCCACTTAATGCTGGTAACCACTGACCAATTACTGATATATCGATGTGCTTCTGTAAACAGCTGTTTGTGATGTTAGAGATAACAGGTGGTCCTAATGCGTGTTAGGTGGTGGTGGGCTGAGCCACAGGGAAAGGTTAGAGGGGGGAGGGGCTGGATGTGGAGTGAGGAGGGGTGTGGGTTTTGTGTGGAGGAGGGTGTGGTGGAGCTCTTTGATCTAGCTGAGCTAGTACTCGGCGATGATTATATGGGTTAGTCGGGGGTGGACGTCAGCACCCGTGATTCACAGAATCCTGCCCAGGTTAGTAATTATCATATGCGTTCTAATTGTTGGGCCTTTATAATGCAGCAGTGTATGCCCCTAGAGTCGCTTGTTGTGGGCGTTATCTTTGTGCCCGTTGATGGGTGTACTGTCTAGTTATCAGAGCTGATCAGGAACTGATATCTGTAATGTCACCCGCTACCCTTCATTGAGTCATAGTTTCCTTATGAGTGTAGTGTGCCTAGCGGATAGGGCTTGTACGGTACCGTTATCCTCAGAACCTAGTTATTAGCAGGCGGGCATGTTCTGGAGGGGGAACCTGCAATTTATGTTTTAACAATTGATGCCCATTTTGGCAGGGGGTTCATTCCTGTCTGCCTCCTTGTATGGACTGCTCAACCGACATTTTAGTCTGCTTTAAGTTGAGTCTTATGTCTGGCAGTGAGGTTGCTGCCATAAGGGTAGTAATGTAAATTGACTCTTGCTTGAGGGGCAAACTCATTGTGAGTTCTTGGTGCTCTTTTGTTCTTTTAGGCGGCTAACTCTGACGTTGTTGCTGAGGGTGCTGCAGACGTCATGCTACATTTTGATACTGAGTAAGATTTTTATTCGGTGCGACACAGAGATGTTTTTAACTAAAACTTTCTTATATAATGCGTGTCATGTTTCTTTGCTGGCTATAGCATCAGTTTGTCAATTTGAGTTTCTCTGTAGTTGAAATGGAGTCGTCGTCAACCCAAGATACCGAGCCGTCCGCCCAGTGGACTTTGTATTGCTTTTTGCCATTTCTCTTGCGGGATGTGATGACCCGCTTAATAGGGTAGTAGACGTCCCCTGCATTATCCTTGAATCTGTCGTTATGGTCCACTTTCGGGGGTGTCGGATTGGTTGTGGCTTCATTTTGCCTTTTGTAGTATGGCCTTAGCTTGTTTACGTTTGTAAGGCGTTTCAATATGCGGCCTGTGTTAAGATCCTTGAGGCGGACCAGGCAATCTGATACAATTTCTGTAACGACATGGGGGGTTGAGTACATGTATGAGAATTTACCCAGGGGTTTCACCTTGTATTTGGGATCATATACGACTACTTCTTGTCCCACTTTGAAATTGTGAGGCCTTGCTTTGCTGTCCAGTTTTGCCTTCATTCTATCTGTGTATGATTTGTTGTGCTCATTAGCCATTTCTCTGACAATTGCGAGGCGTTGCTCAAGATCATGAAGGTAATCTGTGGCTGATAGGGGTAGGTTTTCGGCACTCTGGCGTTGGCTATCAATAGGTAACAAGTTTGGGGCATGGCCGTAAAGTAGACGATATGGGCTATCGCCGAGTCTGGATGTAACAGATGTTCTCACGCTGTACAGAGCGAAAGGTAAGAGTTTGTGCCAGTTTTCACTGTTTGTGTCTACGTAACAGGATATTACTGACTGTAGCTGTTTCTGGATACGTTCGACCCGGCCATTTGCTTTTGCATTTACACCTGATGTGAACGTTTGTTTTATCCCAAGTCTTTTGTGTACCTCGTTTGTGAGTTTTGACAGGAGAGGAGTTGCATTATCTGAATGCACTGCTATTGGTGGGCCGTACCTGGTGTAGACATGTGTAATCAATGCGTCAACGATGTCAACACTTGTTTGGTCCTTCATTGGTATAGCTTCGCAGAAGTTCGTGAGCATGCAAATGACGGTGAGTATGTACTCGTGGCCCTCATTTGAAGGTTTGATTTTGCCAATGACATCAATGGCAATATGACTGAAGGGTCTTGGAGGTGTATCAAAGACCTGCATTGGATGGTTTGGGTGAGCCACCCTTTTCTTTCGCGTGCATATGTCACATGTTCTGACATATTCTGCGATCATCTTTGTCATGCCTCTCCACCAATATTTGGAATATATTTTGTCGTAAAGGACATTTCTGCCTACATGTGAGCCGAGTAGCACATTGTCATGTAGTAGTGCAACAATTTTCTGCTGCATGTTAGTGGGGATGACTGTCTTTCCTTCCATCTCGACATATTTTGAGCCCTTCTTTTTAAAAGCTGGATAGAAAACCAAGATGTCTTTTTCTAGTGACATGTGGTCTGCATATGTCAAGGTGAGTTTCTCTCTAATGGGATCATTTGGCAGTGTCTTATTTTTCAGAAATGAAATTATGTCTGAACAGAATTCGTCATCTGCTTGGCCTTTTGAGATAGTGAGTATATCCATGCTGTCTGGTATCTCTTGTATATCAGTTTGAGGTTGCGCTTTAGTGCTTGTTTGATGTGTTTCATTGCTGTGCTTTTGAGTAGCATCACTGTCATTGTCAGTTGGGGCATGTTGATTACTCACTGCCTTTGACCTTGTTACTGCAGTATTTTGTATGACTTGTCCCACTTGTGGAAACAACAAGTCTTTACCGAGTTCCGGACAGTCGTTGTCAGGCAAGGTAATGTCTGATTCTAACCTGGAGACATAGTCTGCGAGGTAATGGGTCTTACCTTCATGGTATTGGATGTCGTATGAGAATGACTGCATGAAAAGTGCCCACCGTTTGAGTCTAGGACTAGGTGCTTTGTGTGGTGCCTCGAAGATATGGACCAATGGGGCATGATCTGTAATGATCGATATATGGTAACCTTCAATTGTTGGCTCAAAATGCTTGAGTGCAATGTATATTGCTAGTGCCTCTTTCTCTGATATAGAGTAGTTTTTCTGAGCCCCGTTCATTTTGGCTGTGTGGAAAGCGATTGGGCGATACTTGTCGTCAATCTTATGACATAGGGCTGAGCCAACTGTGTCGTCACTGGCGTCTGTCAGTATATACAGCGGTTTGTCGTATTCAACATGAACAAGTATGGGCGGGCTCATTAGCAGTATTTTCAGTGCTTGAAAGCTGCTTTCCGCCTTTTCATCCCAATGAAAGCGTGCACCTTTCATGGTAAACTTGTTCAGGTGCTTTGTCATTTCGCTCATTTTGGGGATAAAAGCTGAGTAGTACTGGATCAGGCCTAGAAATCTGCGGACACCTCTGACATTGGTTGGTCTTGGGAAGTCCTGAATCTTGTCTAGTAGTCTTTGTTGTGGTTTGATGCCATTTGGTGTGAGGACATGTCCAAGGAATTGGCATTCATCCACCGCGAAGTCACATTTCTGTGGGTTAAGTCTGAGACCTCTATTGGCTAGTCGTGTAATGACTGTCTCTACATCTTTTACATGTTGTTCATGTGAAGGAGAGAACACCAGAATGTCATCTAGATATGTTGCTGCGATGATAGGATCTAGTCCTCTCAGCACATGGTTAATAGCTCTACTGAAACTCCAGCCAGCGCCTGTTAGGCCAAAAGGCATGCGTCTGAACTGGTAGGTGTTGTTCTGAGTAGTGAAAGCAGTGTATTGTCTTGACTGCTCTTCCATTTCCACTTGCCAGTACCCGGAGATCATGTCCAGAGATGTGAATATAACTGGCTTTTGGCAAGCTACCAGATTGAATAGATGTTCTCTTGTCCTGAGGGGAAATGGACGTTTGATCGACATGGCATTGACTTTTCTATAGTCTATGCACAGTCTGTATGCCCCACATTTCTTTTTCACCATTACTATGGGCGAGCTGTAAGGGGAATCACTTTCCTCTATGACTCCAGCATCGAGCATTTCTTTGATTTGCTCATCAATAATGCCTTGTATTTTTGGTGATGCCCGATATGGTCTGGTTGTGGGTGGCGTCTGCCCTGGCTCAATTTCAATCTTCATGGGTATGTCTGTGTAATGTCCTAGTTCTGACATGTCTGTAGCAAAAGCCCATCTGTTTTTGTGAAGCATGGTAAGGAAATGTGACTTTTCTTCTCCTACCAAAACAGATGTGTCTAGGTTAAACAACTCTTCTTGTTTGTCATCCTGTTTGATGCTGTTTTCCTGAACACCCATTGGGGTGTTTATGGTAGCGATCACCGTGTTAGGCTTTATGATTCTCTGTCTACTTGTTGTGTTAAGAAGTTGAACCAAAACTCTGTTATTCTGCACGGTAGACAAGGTATGTGCGGTCCACATTGTGCCGTCACAGTTGTCAAATATTGGTCGTACTACCACATCCGTGCCGTCATGCATGTCACCATCAGTAGATAGGGGCAGTACCAATTCTGATTGTGGCGGGAGTACTATCGTGTCAACTGTTCTTGCCTCAACTGGTTTGTACAGAGTAATGGTATCTGATGCAAAGTCTATATTGGCGTTTGTGACATCAAAGAAGGTCCTACCTAAGATGACGCTGTGTGACATGTTTTTCATGACATAGAATTGAGATTTGTATTGGATGTTTCCTACTCTCCATCTCAATATTGCTTTCCTTTTCAATTTGTATTCTGATCCATCTGCTAAGGTAGCCACATCGTGGATGTGTCTGCTTTTTATGACGGCCCTCTTCGAAAGTTTTGAGAATACCGATGCTGAAATAAAATTATCACTTGCTCCTGTATCTATCATGGCTGGGACTACAGTTCCACCTAGGGCGATAGTGATTATTCTTGATCCCTTTTCTCTCTTTCTTAGTTTGATTGTGACCTTTGTGTCATGTTGCTCTGCTGGCTTTTCTGTGACGACCAGTCTCTGGGGCCTGACCCGGCCGTTGGGACAGGGGCCCTTTCGCCGTTTAAAGGCCGCTGTGCCTGCTGCCTCTTGATTTGTCTACAATCTGAGGTCCTGTGAGCACATTTACCATGAAAAGAGCAATACAGTGGTTTGTTGCTGTCATATGTAGGTCTTTCTCTGTACTGAGGAGGATTGTTTTGTCCCATCTCGTTGACAGATGGTCGTCTGTCATCCTGCCATCTTTCTAGTCTATCACTCGGTTGCCAGTTAAGGTTATTGCTGTTGTTTTGTCTAGAGTGATTAGGTCTATAATGGTTGTTTTGCCTTCTCTCAGAGCTGCTGATGACAATGGCCTCAAATCTCTTAGCCATGCGAACTGCTTCTTCAAATGATTGTGGATCATGAATAGCAACCATTTGAGCCAGTTCTCCATTAAGGCCACAGAGGTATGCTGATAGCATGGCCTCTGATGGAGCCTGTAGGGTCAACTGGATTTTTCTGAGAGCCGCAGCGAAGTCCTGAGAGTCCTGGCCCGGACGTTGCTGTACCTCTAGCAATTTCTTTGATCTTAGCCAGGAAGGGACAGACTTTTTGAATGTTTCTATCGCCAGATCTTTGAAACGTTTATAGTCTCTTTTCTGGTCCTGCTCTAGTTCCATAGCCCATGCATGAGCATTGGATTTGAAAGAGGCGAGCGCGGTGTCAAGTGTTAGCCTTTTTGACCATCCATATATGTCTGCTACATTCTCAAGTTGGTCAAAGAATACTGTTATGTCTTCCCTCTGTCGAGCTGAAAATGTAGGGATTGGTAGGCTAGGCAACTTAATTTTCTGAGTAGGGCGCTGCCGCACCTTTTTCTTCTCAATAAATGTAGGTTCCTCGTCTGCTGACTGATAATCACCTTCTCCACTTTCTGCCCCATCTTCCGCGTTGGAGGCTGCCTGTTCCTCCTCTGCGGGGATGTCGTCCTGTTCTTCTATTTGATCCTGCTCCCCTAAAGCCTCATTGTCCTGTTGTTCTGGATCTACTTGGTTCTGTTCTGGGTCATCCCCAGCTTGGTTATTTAAAGGGTCTTCCCCGTTTTGTCTAGCTGCCATTGTATTTCTCCTAACTGGTACAAATGTCAATTCAAATGGCGGTACTGGACCTTGACTCCTGAGTCCTACCCGTCTGAGCAGGTTTCTGAGACTCCTGGGGGGAGGCGTGGTTGCAGGTAGTGCATGCAATTATGGGTAATGGGAAAACGTATGTAGGGCAATATGACCACGTGCTATACCAACGCAAACAGACAAGGTTATCAACTGCAAGTCACAATGTATTTCTTCCAATAAGTGTGTCCAAAGTGCTAATAAAGGTTTTTCTCCACCATGTGCGCCGGGGATGCATAGAGTTTAAGTCGGATGATAACTCGAATTGCTGACCGGCGTGTTTAAAAGGGTTGCTAGATAGTAGAGTACTGTAAAGGTACTCCCCGCTGAATACTAGATTCTCACGGTAACTTTGGACAACTTATGTAAAGGAAGAGCCACACGTTCAAATACAGTTTCGAACCTTTATTTCTGATAAGCGTACAATAGATGAAGTGTTCCGTACAAATACCATACAGTGCTGGTGAGTGGTACCAAAGTGACAATAATAACGCCCCTCTGAGCGCCTACCTCAATACTCCAATCAGAGTCCGTGCCAACCGCTGATCCGGCGCTGAGCCTAAGTCCTCCAGGCCTGCTGTAGTCTCTAGTCTGGTGGTCTGGCAGAGTGGCTGGGCCAGGTAGAGCAGTGGCTTCCGGTCTAGTAGAGTATCCAGTGAGGTAGTCCAGGGGTATGCCTTTCAGAGGGGGCTCCAGGAGAGTCTGTCTCTACAGTGGCAGGGATCCCCTTTATACAGATCCTCTCCTCCTGGGAGGAGGGGGCCTGTATGATGTCATGGGCTATATTTAGCAGGTGATATCACCATCCAGTCTCCTGATTGGTCGACTGATGGGGAGGGGTTGGTTGTGCAGGCCTGAGAGGGAGAGGGGGAGTTGTGCATGGGTTGCATCATCTCCCTGAGTGGGGAGGGGTGGTTTGTGGAGGCCTCTGATTGGCGGGTGGCAGCTCCAGAGGGTGGGGTGGCAGGTGCATGGGGGCGAAGCCCAAGCATACCCATGGTTATACTCAGTCACTGTCTGGCAGCCGTACGGTTCACAACAGGTGGTGCTTATATACTACCTTACACTAACATGGTTGTACATAGGTATATGGGAGGTTGTGTCTGCAAAAGTAGGGTTCTAGGCATTCTGTGTTTGGGACTGGTTGCAGTCCCGACACAACCTCTAATTCAAAATATGAAGTGACTATGACCAGCTTAGGTAAAAAATAAGTTATTTCACGAAGAGTATGTTGGTTGGCACATTACTTCAAAGGGACAACCAACATATTCCTATTGGCCAACGACCCCTATATGACCCCGAGATGGTTTCGAGAATATACATTTTACAGCGTACAAAATCTCAAATTACTTTGCTTGGATCCCACACTTCCATATCTATGTAATTCATAGTAGGTAGAGTTCTGAATTGATTATGTATTGATATGAAATAGATTCATAAGTTGTATTGATAACTGACATATTGGGGAATTTACAGTACCTTGGCTTAATACCCTTTTTACACCGTTGTCTTTATTCAAATAAACCACCATCTGTTTGCCAAACTACCTCTATGCCATATTCATGAATTCCCCCCACGTCTATCCATACTCACCTCTCACTCATTCCCACTTATACTTGCAGTTTAGACCCTACCCCTCTCTTATCTCCTGCATCCCCTCCTTATCTCTGTCCTATCAGCTCATCTCTATTCTCCTACCGACCCTCACCCCCTCAGAGTGCCTCCTCTCCTAACCTGGGTCCACCCTACCAACTGTCTCACTCCTCCATACCTCTATGGTGTGCTGAATGTATATTCCTTTATGACATCATGTCTACACACATGCAAGGTATCATCAAATATCCCAGTGAAATATGTGAACAAATAGAATAGGATGTATATTTTCTTTATCCGCAATTATATATATTATATATTATCATTTAGTAACATGCTCATTTCTCACAAAAATTGAAGTCGCATTTCCAAAACGGTTTCGTGTCATCTTTTGCTCGATATTTTAATGAGCATTCATGTCACTTAAATGAACAACAGTCCTATATAATATTATGGGACCATACAGAGCATCTATACCGTGTGCAATTCCTTAGAAGATTTCCATGGTGCTTCTATGTCTAGTTTTCCAAACATTTGCCAATTCTTTGGAATATTATGAAAATGACGAGCAGTATACATCAGAACCCCCATCCCCCACCATATGGGTAATAAAAAGTCAATTGTTTTTACTATTTCAAAAAGAAGTAATGCTGAAGATTGGCAACCACACTTTTGGAGGTACCCCCGGCCTCGCTCTGTCCCTACACCTCACACTGGATTGGGGGGGGGGGGATGTAGTGGGGGCAGAGGCCCCCTGAATAATGTACATATCTCAGGGCCCCCGCCCCGCCCCTTCCGACTCCCCGCCCACGTCCATAAAACATTAACCACACCCCAGCCACAGACGGAACGCCGCCACTAGTCCCTGTTGGGTTAGTAGTAAAAGGCGGATTTCTAAAGAATGCAGAAGGAGGATAGAGGAGAAGAAGGTGGAGGTTTTGGGTGCTAGAGGAGGGTGGGGTGGGGTGGGGGTTGGGTGGGATTGTCAGGTAGACACTTCATAGGACATTCACCCTAAAGAGCGGCATTAATGGTGGATAACCATAACCATTATGAGGTAAATGACCATTATGAAGTAAACGATAATTATACAGTAAATGGTCATTATATGGTGAATGACCAATATGGGGTAAAAGGCCATCATGAAGACTTTGGTACATGTCCCCAAGCTGGTTTTATATTGCCCAAATCATGAACACTTTTGTTTAAGCATTTAGGGACAAGGGGGTAATTATTGTAACCAATTGTTTTCAGGAAAAACACATAAATGTCCAAGCGTTAAATCGGTTTTGATCTGGGAAAGTGGTAATTCAGTGTCCCCATTTGGGATAGAAGGCAAAGAGTGAAATAAAAGATAAAATGTTTTGCTGTCACAGTTCAACACACAAGGTTCCAGCACAGGTAGCAGCCCCAGCAAACAGGACACGTGTATTTACCAGTTTTCCACGTGTTGTATTCATGAAATACTGGTGTTATGGTAATCTCTGTAAAGTGTCATTATCTTAGTAGGTTTTACTCTGAGTTTTCACATAGTAAAACATCATATCATGTATTTAATGAAACTAAATTATTTACATAAGTGACATGATCATATCCCTCATGGAAACAATAATTTTACATTTTCTCATGTCTCTTTATGATTTTATATTTAGTGTCATTTTAGTTACATTCAGGGGGGCATTCCATAAAAAATTCGCGATAATCCTGTGTAAGAAACGATGCGATACCAAAAATTGTTATCGCCACGTAACTTTTTTGTTTTTCAATTTTTTCATTCAATTTTATTTTTAATCAAACTTAAACTACATAGCATTCTTCCTTGATCACATACACATATTTTGATATATTAATCTTTGTGAAAATATATATTTTAAAACGGCGATAATTTCAAAATTATCGCCACGACACTGCTGTGATGCCTTGGCGATAATTTTTTGCGTTTTATGGAAGTGCTATGGGCCGCGATAATTATCGCCAAATCTTTATGGAATGCATACCTGGTGTAGGGACAATCATAGAGTAAAACATGTGTATTACACTAGTTTTAACACGTGCTATTTTCATGTAATACTGGTGTTGTGTAAAACTAGAAGTCATTCCATGACACCAGTTTTTGACACATGTAATTTCTGAGTATAACATGTAATTTACATGGGTTTAACATGGGATTTCGCTGAGATTTCATTGAAGAATCACACAGACAACCTATAGAAGTTGATATCCTTACACCAGAATTTCACTGTGTAAACTCTTGTAAAACTAGAATCATTTTCTTTTGTGGACTTTACTGATGTAAGGGTATTATCAAAAGGATGTATAGAAATAAATCTTAGTAATAGGGTATATCATTAGTAGGTTTTTCCATGAATACCAATGTTCCATATTATTCAAATACAATATAACTGACAGGGAGAGCAAGCTCATTCTGCATAGCTCAGTGGTAGAGCATTGGCATTGTCTGTGGAAGGTCCAGGGTTCAATTCCCCACACATTTTTAGATCAGTAGGCAAGAAAACACGAGTTTTACACTTCAAAACTCGTGTCAAAAACTCGTGTTTCAAACACGTTGGAAACACCAGAAATGAGGTCCACAGAATCCCGAGTAATACACGAGTTTAAAGCACGTGTTTAGCCTCCTGGATCCCGTACCTACAACGTGCAGAACACGGGCCTTTGTTACTTGGGAGAGTTGGCATGTGATTATTCAGAATAGAGAGGAGATGCTTATCAAAAACATTCCATTAAAGGAGTTTTAAGCTTAATTTAACATTGAAGAACGCAAAATTTAATATCCAAGAAACCTGGCAAGTTGAACCAAAATCTTACCTACCAAAACTACCTTGCAGAAATGAACTGCAAATGAAAAATCTATTCATCCATTTATTGTTACAGTATTTACCATGCAGTTAGAATGAAGTGCTAGGCGTTGTTGTTTCATGTTTTCTTCCCCCTCTTTCTTTCCTTTACTTATTTTCTTTCTTTCTTTCTTTTTTTCTTTTTTTTTGGGGGGGGGAGGAGGAGGTATTGTTGGGATGGGGCAGTGGAAAGGAGTGGAGGGCAGTGGTCGTGGAGAGGATCGGTGGAGAGCAGTGGTGGAGTGGAGTGGGTTGGTGGAGGGGCAGGAGGCGGTGGTTGGAGGGGGGGTCTAGCCCTGGTCCAACAATGACAGAGTGTGAGAGGGTGGGCAGCCTACACGAGGCCCTACTTTAGGCCCACTCCCCCCCCTACCCCTACCCCTACCCTCCCGCCCCCCAGGGACCCTCTCCCCTCCTCTGCCCCCCCCCCCCCGACTCCCCCCCCCCGACTCTTACTTACCGGACATTTTACTTGTATATTCCCCACCACTTCCCGGGTCTCAGGCCGGCTAAACTAGATCTCCCCTACAAGCCTACTACTAAGTCTATTTTCATCATTAGAAAATAGGCTCCGATTTGGTGCAATAGTCTTAGTACGATACCCTAGCGTTTGTAAATGGGAGTTAAAAATGTAAGTTTGGGGTTATTCTTTTGAAATGTAAGGCGTTGAGAATGTATGGAGACCGACTTTTATAAAGAATGATAATTGTAATGTATTTTTATTTTTCCTGTATTGAATTGTATTGTAGTAAACTACAAGGTTGGTGTTCTTCCAGTTGAGTCCAGTCAATGATGATAAGTTACATTGAGATAATTAATATGAGAACAATTAACAAGTATTCGAACTGAATAATCAACCTATCAATAATTAACTATGTACATGGTATAACTTAAGCCCTTATACATATACATACTTAATATTCCGTTTCAGCGCTTTTCTACTAAATACACATATATGTATAGATAGATAGATAGATAGATAGATAGATAGATAGATGAACAGATATTTTGTTATATTTATAGATAGATGGATTGATAGATACACTAGAAAGCAAATACAACATTTTTATTGGAATGCAAATAGAATTCCCAGGACAAGGTGACAACATGAATGTTTCATGGCAAGGTCTGTAAATCAGATCTGCCTCCCAGGTAGGCTGGAACTGTTCCAAATAAATTAGGAATAAAATCAGAATTGGAAATGGTCCCAGGGTAAATGGCCCTGTCCGGTCAGGCTCTAATGGTGGAGTCCGCTGGGCACTGACCACTACTGACCACCGCTGGACATTGCTGGAGGGAGGGGACCTGCTGCCAACATAGGTAATGAATAAATCCCAACTTATACAGGAGGGCTGGGGCACAGAACAGCTAACTTTACTTTTGGGCTGCTTTTAAAGTACAGTTCTATGCAGCGCTGGGACCACACTCTGTAGCCTAAGATTTTTTGTATCTTTAAAGTATAGAGTAATTTTACCTAGCACAGATATATGATTAACGGTATTTTAGGTACATGCAGATTAATTTTGACTGATTTTGTAGCAGTCTGTTGAAAAACTATAAAGAAAACAATTACAAATATTTGCTATATATCTTTCTGGAATGAGTGCATTTTCAAAATAACTTGAAAAAAATTGAATACATATGATAAGAAATGGATATATGTCATGATTATCACAAATTTCTTAACTTAAGCCTTCTGACTTGTTTACATATTTTCCAGTATGTACCTTGTATTGGCTAGCCTGCAGGTGAACTACAATAAATAAGATGAATAAAGAGGGCACATTCACACAAGGTGAAATTAAGCTTATATTTCATTATGCGCTGGGTGGCAATTGCATTGGGTCTAACTAGGAAATCCAAGTAGTTTTGGTTTCAGATACATGATGGTATCTGAACACAAGTGAATGCAAATACTCCATTGAAAACCACATAGAAATTTGCTTGCGTTCCTACTTGAATTGCCCCTACACAAGTAGGAACACAAACAACGTCAACATTCCACAATGCATTCTTAGAAATTGCTTGCATCTGCTTGTGTTCAAGTCAATAGATGAAAGTGAAATGCCCAATGCAAGTGACATAACTCAGCCACCTTGCAACATAACAGAAACATTCTGCGACCATCCTTTTTTAGTCAATTTGTTACTTAAAAAAATTACATTATTGATGGTGAGGTTGAAACCTCACCAAATCAAATTGTTATTATAACATCATTTCTTTGGTGAGGTTAGGACGAAACCAAAACAGAACGTTTTAAGAACATTCTGTTTGGGTTGAATTGAAGATGTAATTGGGAGTCATCAAAGGAACGTAAAACGAACCAAATACAGAACCAACCAGAATGTTGCTGCAATGTTATAATAATGTTGCATCCTTGGCTGGGTACAATACCCTGGTGAATAAGAAATAATATGTGGTTGGGTAATAGAATTTTATTCATAATAGAATTTTATAATAATTATTGTAGTAAATTAAGAATACACAGAGTATAAAACAGACGTTAGACTATAACTATTTAACAGTATGAAGCAGAGTGTGTAACTGTATGCCTATTGTTCACCCTTAGATCGTCTATCCACTGTTTCCCAATGGTTCACATTACGTGCGAGACACCCCACTCAAGTGCCAATACCTTATCTCCTCACTCCTGCAGACAAGCCCAGTTTACCTAAACATTCCGTTTTTTGCTCAACCTGCAGCCAAACGCCCGCCGAATGTCGTCTGCTACAATTTGACATTCTCACGGCGTCTGCCAAAATCGATAGAAATTGGCGCGAAACTGGAGCGAGGCCAAGCGAACATCAATAGTCTGATACCCACCCCTCTAGTGGGCCAACTTCAAAAGGTTTCCGCTGTTATAACCTTCAGGATAGCTAATAATTAGAATATCTAATTTGACAGGTGCTGCTTAGGCAAGGTTCTGTGCTCTTATGAGAATACAGGACGTTTTACCGTCAAAAATACGCCCAGATGAGTCATCATGAGTATCCAATTGCTCGTTGTGTGTTATTATATCGAGGTTCTAAGATATTACTGATAATTATAATGTCCCAATGTAGGTTTTGAGACAATAGACCTTATATAATAAATCAATAATAACCGTGTATTACAAAGAAGTAAGCATTAACAAATTATAGAACGCCAACGTTTAGGGGCGCACAGCTTATTAGCAGCTGCTGTTTTTGTTGATTTATTGATTCAGAATTATTTCACATAACATGTGCTCTTTAAGTAACCCTATAATATAATATATGCCTTCCAGTGATAACTCTTGCCATATTAATGACGAAAGCTGCTTAGCTGGTGTTTGTCAGCATGGTTGGAAAAGGTTGACACATTTCGTTGGTCCCTGCCTATGGGACCCTGCACATTAAAGAACGCCTGCCTCGGTAAAAGTGTAGGGTATGGTCTCTACCTTCTCATAGATACGATTATCAAAAAGACAGAATTGCCAAAAACCTTGTTTTCGCCATGATATAACAATAGCTGTTGATACGGCGTTAAACACCAACTTAACCAACCAACCAACCATTTCGTCGGCCACCTTTATTCATTTCCTGATTTTTGTCACATGTGGCAACCTGCCTTACGGGTAATTAGTGGGCCTTTTAGTCACCCGACCACAAAGTTTAACTTTGGTGGACCAACCAAATATCCCTTTCACCAGCCCAGTGGGGACCCAGCTACATATTCACGTAAATGTGAGAAAGAAGGGCCTGGAAACAGAAGGAAACAATGACAAACAATTAAGGAAAGTAAGGTGTGACAACCCAGATGTAAATGAGGCAACTTGATACTTGAAACGTGTCTAGAAGATACTTTCGTCATTTCCTTCTAACCTCAGTATTCAAGTGAAACCTGCCGTGTTTCACATCGTTAGTTTCCGCAGGGTGGCGCTACAGGTTACGTCCCAGCGGAACTAGAACTCTTCTGCCTAGGAGGCCACGTTACTATGGCCGCTTGTTCCTGCAATCTAAGAGCCCCAGCTGGGCACCTTCTCACCAGCGTAAGGTATCACAACGGTGTGTTCTGGTTAGAGAAACGGCTTGGGGAGAAATGGAAAACACTTCAGTTTCATTTTCTACCTCGTAAACAGGATTTGCAGCTCACGATCCATATTTCATCTTGAATGCTTATACTTTCGTGGTTTTTTTTATTTTATCCTGAATAGTGTTTTCGGAATTCCAATCCTAAGGAGTGTAATCCCCAGTGTAGGGAATGAATACACACACATTATGTAAATGAGTCATTTGAGTGTTAGTGAATGTTTGTGTGTGTTTGTATGTGGATGTGTGTTTGTGCATGACGTGTGTTTGTGTTGTATAGTTGTTTGTGTATGTGTGTGAATTGGTGTGTTTGTATGTGAATGTGTGGTTTTGCACGCCGCGCAAAGTCACACTATGAAAAATTACTATTCACATTAACCTTTCATATCTGATAGGCCTCCGGTTTCCACACCCAACTCAAAAATAGCCAATCACTGATTTAGATTGACCAATGGTCAACATTTTTTAGCTATCCAGGACTTACAATATATGACCACGACCAATTTTCATTTTTAATGGTTAATAAAAGAGTACTATCAAAATTATCTTATTACCAATGATAATTATTGTCACAGTTACCAGGTGAAATCATAGAGATACATAATTAAGTGTATGTATGTCTATCGTGAAGTATAGGCGTCAAGGCAACGGATTGAAAAGACAATTCATGAAACGCCATGAGTAAAGTCTGAAACTTCTTAATTTCATGCATATTCGGCAGTCAGCATTAGGAAATCTATACTGGCTCTCCTATTTATCTTGAAAAGTTCTAATTTCCCAAAAGGCTTCCAACGTTTCACAGTCGAGTAAATTATTAATCTTTCAGATAATATTTTTTCGCTCTTTTCATCTTGTTCTTCTAATGCTTTACCATTTCTTTAAACCATTGTTAAACATAGCAAACTTATTCTTTAATGAGGTCAGTTTATTAAAAATTATGTTGCTGGAGAAGAAACCCAAAGGCCCCTAAAGTAAAAAAAACCAGTCGTCATAATTTGATTGAAGTCCTCGGTTTACATTAGTCTGATCAAAGGGGGAAGACAATAAAATGATTAGGACACAAAAATAGAAATAATCCTGTCGATTCACAATTGCCTTAAAACAATTCAATTTGTAATTACGATAATGGGTTTGCTCCCTTCACTTCAAACGATGCAATGAACATGATTGCAAATAGGGAAAAAAGGTGCCTACTTTTAAGCTTCTTAGTAGAGTCAGTGAAGGAAGACTGTCAGAAGGATGGGGTAGCTATGGCACCTTGTTGGAAAGTAAATGGGGAAGTTCTAGGTGTAAAGTATTCATAGACTTGAGGCCATATTCCACTATCCGGTATTTGCTTGCGGCAAGATGAAAAGATGCAAGCAAACAGCCGCAAGCCTGCTTATATTATTTGTATCTGCTTATATTATTTGTATCATTTATATTATTTGTATTCATAGACTTGAGGCCATATTCCACTATCCGGTATTTGCTTGCGGCACCATGAAAAGATGCAAGCAAACGGCCACAAACCTGCTTGCGGTAGGGGGTCTGTTTGCGGCCCTTGCTATTTTAAGGATATATTCCACTTGTTTGTGGCCACCAGGCGGCTGCAAGGTGGAATATGGGTGTTTGGGGTTGTTGTTTGTGGTAGTTGTTTGCAGTTGATGCTATTTTATACAGTTTGCTTGTGGCACCAGATACTAACATGTTGGTATCAGAACTGCAAAGTACTTGCGGTACCCTTAAATAGTGGCCGCAAATGCACCCTACCGCAAGGTGGAATATAGCCAGCTGTGTAAGACCACAGGAGAGGGTCACTTCCCAGCCAAGGATGCGATGTAATTTAACGTTGTAGCAACGTTGTGGTTGGTTCTGTATTTGGTTCTTGTTACATTCTTTTAATGACTCCTGATTATGTCACTGCAACATACTGCTGTGATATTGTACTGTGCTTTGATTACAATGTTCTGTTCTTCAACCCAAACAGAATGTTCATATAATGTTCTGTTTTGGTTTCATCCTAACTTCACCAAAAAATGATATTATAATAACATCTGATTTGGTGTTTTCAACCTCACCATCAATAACATAATTGTTACATGTCATGTGTAAGTAACAAACTGACTAATAGAAGTATGGTTGCAGAACGTCTCTGTTACATTGCAGGCTGGTTGGGTTCTATTATACAAGTTCTCATCCCGGCAGTTTGCAGATGCTTAAAAAACTCCAACTGAACTGTTTCTTACCAACTTGAAATGCACTTTGCTTATAAGGCAAATGGGGGAAGTGTATTTAAGTCTACTGAAAACATCACAATTCCCATTGTCGCATCATGACAATTTGATATGCGTTTCTTATGGTTGTAGTTCAAATTGTGAGAGTTATTTGTGAGGAATTTTTTTTAATCTCAGTCAGCAAAAGGACAACCTTTTTTGTAGCTGGGTAGGAGTTTGAAAGATTAACTCTAAAACATATAAAGTAGTTATTGTTTGTTATCAGATTTCTATGAGCAGATCCTTTGCAACACAAAACACCTTTTAATGTAATGAGAAGGCAAGATATAGCCCTTAGAAATCTAAGGAAATATGAACGTACTACAGTAATTTGTCATTTAAAGAAATTGCTGTACTATTTAGTTTGTAGGCCCACCCGAAATTATTCTGTTGGCACTTCCATTTACAGGCAAAGCTCAGCATTCTCATTCGCTACGACAAAGATGATTGTTACAAAAATTACCATGGTAGATTTATATCAATCGTTGGCTTGCAATAACAAAATAGTAAATTCAACCCGAATATTGTATTCCATTATTTTCATCATTCAGCAATGTGAATCCAACATAGAAAAAAGACTAACTTATCAATGTCCATCATTATCTGAAGCCAACTTGTTGTTACCAAGCCCCCCGAAAGTGGTGCTTTCCGCTGTTATGACCATCTCATATTCACTTTCTTACCGTTTCACAGCCCTCCAAACGTTGTCAGCCCATACGTGAGGAGCCTCAACAAAAGACGAGCCGCCTAAAAAGTACCCCATGCTGTGTCTTTTTTGAAATTGTCATAGGCTCGGGGCTTGAATACCTTGCAATACTTGAGGCTTTCCTTGCCAGGGGGAGGATTGAATAGGACTGATTGTGAATGGTGTATTAGGAGGTTTTATTAAGCCCTGTTTCCACCAGCCGATGTTACTACTGATTTAAAAACTTGGCAGTGGGAATACTGGTTAATCATGAACATGTTATATACCACAAGAAAGAGTTTTTACATCTCATCACGTGGTTTGTGTGATATATAATCTTTTGTCGTATTCTCAGTTAAAGTTATAAATTACCAAATAATCGGCGGTCAAAATCGGCTGGTGGAAACCAGGCTTTAAGCAGAGTCCCTACCAAAGTGAATCTTTTTACCCTCTCGCTGTCATTCCATTCTGTTTTCTTGTTCTACTTGTAAGTAACTGAGGTGATTGTCACACAAAAAGGGGTATGTGAGTAGGAAAGCGGATTATTACGTTTAGGATTAGAGATGATGTACTTGGCATCAGCATTATTAATCTCATGTTAGCGGAAGGGGTATGGAAACCATCTTGGATTTTAATCATTGTTCTTCCATGTTATGTAAATATTATGTCAAGGAACCTTTCTTAAAGGAACCTTCATTATTCGTTGATCATTTATTTTTATGTTCGACGACGTTCAAATAAATGTCATCTGTATGTAATCTCTCGGGTAAACTAATTGAAGACACTGTTATGTAATCCCAGCCAAGGATATGACGTTCTACTTATGTTGCAGCAATGTTCTGGATTGATTCTTGTTATGTCACACTGTTCAGTTATAGCAACATTCTTTTTATTACTACCAATTTATCGCTGCAACCAACTGTTGTGACATTACATTGTGACGTTCTGATAAAGTTCTGGTGATGTTATTTATGAGGTTGATATTGTGACCTCACTTAATAAGAACATCACAATGACATTCTGTTTAGGTGTGGTTGACACTTGATAAGATGGTCATAGTAAGATTAATACCTGATGTAATCAGAACATCACAATAGCATCCTGTTTAGGTGAGGTTGGGACCTCCCCTGGTCAGGAGGTGACAACAACATTCTGTTAAAGTGAGGTCTAGACCTCACCTAATCAGAATGCCACAATGTCATTCTATTCTAATTTGATTTTGACCTAACCTCACCAGAACAGTATGATAACATATTGTTTTGGCTAGGTCTCAACCTCACAGAAAAATAATGTAACAGTTATGTGACATTTTAGTAAGTAACAGATAAAACAAAAAAGTATGGTTGCAGAACCATCGTAAATGCCATTTACTGTGTCTGATGTTTCAGTATAAAAGGAAAGGTATATGGTTGAAACCTCAAAAGAGATTAACCAGAAACCAGAATATCCTACAGTTCAGTGTAAAAAGGCCTCAGACTGAGGCTGCAAAGAAGTCTCCCTATTATAGGGGGGCAAAATTATGGCTCTCAATTCCACGTGAATTGAGAAATCTCGATTCCAAAATAGATTTTAAAAATTAGATTAAAGAATATTATGCCTTGGATCGCGACTAGGTATTGCATTCAACAATGTATGGTACTTGATACCAGTATGTCTTATAGCATGCAGTGTTTGACCCCCATCCCCATTAGGAAAATAATTATGATGTATGATTAGCAATGTCACTGGTCAGGTGGTGTCTTATATGTATTAATGTTTATCAAATATAATTTGTTGTGTGTTACCATTTTGTAGTATTATCATCCATCATATCATTACCATACATTATACTATAAAAGATAATATTGTAATCTGATAAATCATTACTGAATGTTGTATGAAAATTGTAACTTCTGGAAGAACAGACCTTTGTTTGAAGACGTCAATAAAAATATTATAAAAAAAAAAAGAACGTAACTGTTACGTCACACCTTAGCTGGGATAGTTCCCTGTACTTTTCTCTCGGGCTCCTTGTTAAAATAACGAAAAAGGAAATTTTAAAAGATAATAATTCAGTTGTTTTAAAATAATTGTGGAACCTGGCATAGTATTACTGGCTTTCATTTCACATGATTAGATAATTCCTGATATCAATATCTTGTGTATTTTGAGAAATCTTTTATACTTTTAAAGCCATAGGTGCAAAACGTCCTGGTGAAATGGAATAATTATGGTATGACTTAAACTGATACTTACATAGATATCCAACAACGTTAACTTAGGCCTTTAACAAGTCATCGACAGTTCCCTGTGCAATTTAAGGAAACTTTATTCATTTTTTCCAATATTGTGCTGAGTTTTGAATGATAGAAAAAAGCTTTACCTTTTAGAAATAACAAGTTCTCATCACCGACACATCAATGAGTAAACATAAACCAAAAGCAAGACCTAACATCATTTGACATAATTATTATGTTCACCCTTTAGAAGCAAAAACTTATCACCAACACATCAACGAGGAAACATAAACCAAAAGCAAGACCTAATATTAAATTAACCTTTCAGAAATAACAAGTTCGTACCAACACATCAACATAAAACAAAGGCAAGCCCTAATATCAAAGATATTTCATTTTGCACTCTGTGAAAACCGACTAAAAGGTGGTGACACCTGTCAGACTACTGCTGCCCTCTCCTGGCCCCTGACAGAGGATCAAAAGTCTCTGTTTTATCATAGAGTAATTGATCCCCACAGTAGTGGCGCCCCCCAGTGGGCTCTAAGAGGATTACTCTGTCAGAACTGCCCCCAAAAGGACCCAAATCCCGCTTCGTCTTCGTCTGCGCAGGCGCGAGCCATGACAGCCTCGCTCTGACAACGTATGCAAATTAGCTGGGATTGTGAAGTGGGAATGGAAAGGGAATGGCGTAGGGAGTGGTCTTGGTTTTTAAGGCTGTTAGGTGATAAATCATTCACAGGTTGTGTTGGGTAGTCTGAGGACAGATCCCTGTTTTTTGTGTGAATTACTCAACACCTTGCTGATTGTCTTTTGAATACATCTGCGCTCTGTCACAAGACTTTGCCAAGGATATAATCATATTGTTGAAGACAGTGTACATACATTTATGACTACATATTCCAGCAGATGCTTAAAGATAATTTACCATTGCACGCTATTCAGAAACCTCCCATTGGAATGTATTTGCATAGCATCGACATTAAAATTATTAACAGCAGCTTATATTACTCATTAATTTAAAACAATTAATTGAAAATTCTAAAATTTAATATTATCCAAGTTATGAATTTAATCTCTCAAGATAAGTTTCACACAAGGAATATAGATACATTAACCAAGTATGTTACATGGATCCTACCCCTCGAGCTGCAAAGGGCTATGGACGTGTAGGGGTTTTAAGATAAATAAAGTAGCGGAGCCAATCTGGGAATGCTGGTCAGATACCTCTGTAATGGCACTGTGTACTTGTCGTGGCCCTTGATTTGGGGGTGGGTCCCAATATCGCATGTCGCATTTAAGAAAGGATCATGTCGCCCTGTCGAATGCACGAAAGGACCATGCCACCCTGTCCAATTTAAGAAATGACCATGTCGCCCTGTCGAATTTAAGAAAAAGCAATGTCCCATGTTATTATCTTTTTAAATCCCATGTCACATGTCAGTAATCCTAAAAAGGGTCATGTCGCTGTGTCGAATTTAAAGATCTTGGACCATCTTGTAAGAAGACCAGTGAATGGCATTTTTCTTTTTCAAATGTAATATAAAATACGTTAAAATGTCACGTCCTTTAGGCACCCCTATATGTCCCATAAAATGTTGTAGATATTCTATTCCTCCCTAAGCGGCCACCCAGAGCACTATGCAGTAATCCCAGCAGGATTAGATTACAATCTCACTGTTTCCTGCCTGCACCTGCCGACTGGTGCTGCCATACATAATTAACTAGAGATGCACACTAACAGGCCCTAAAACAACATAAGTTAATATGGCGGGCAAGGAATAAAGTGTGCACAGTGCAGACTGTATCAGATGAGGCCTGGGGGATTAGAGCCAAGTAAAGAGTGAAAGGTAAATAGTGGATGGCCTTGGTGGAAATATATTAGGGGTAAGAAGGGGTAAGAAGGGGTAAGAAGGGGAGGTATGGGTAGCCTTGACATCAACAATATTATAGCTATACAAAGATACGTAACTCAAACCCTTGATTATTCTTTTCCGGGAATGTCACCTATGCTGGTGCCCCCTATGGAAATATAATCAAACGCGTCATTGACCTCACAAAAACGGCAAAATGGATGACGCGTTGAAGCAGTTTGCACAGACTCTCGTAGGGGCCTCTAGCATCACAGTGGTTAATATGTTAAAACGTCATGGAATGTAGGCCTATATCTTATCTTGTAGGCTCGTTGTTGACATTAACAGCCTAAATGTCCTTTTTGGCGCAATAGGGGGGTTGTTATAAAGGATGATTGGCAAAGTGGATTTAAAACATCAAGTTGGAATGACCCATAAATGTAACATTATAGACCTGAATAGTTCTGAAATATGTATAGATTTATCAATCTTGAATAACAATAAGGTTGAGCAAGTTTATCTGAGGAGGATTTGCTGTATATATATATATACATGTGACAGCATATGCTACAGAATTATGTTCACTCAAATACCTTTGGAATACCAAATCCAGCCTATTAGCAGCAACGTTCAATAAATGTTCAGATTTACACACACACGCACACACACACACACACACACACACATATATATATATATAATGGTTGATTCTCACGAATGACGGCCACAGGGGAAAATTTTTTAGTAAAAACTTAAAATGAAAATATCTCGATGAAACTTTGTGGACTGAAGGACTGCTTATGTTGAAATGCGTTCCCAAAGTTGGGAACACTAATCTTCATAATTCTTTGAGTTATTAAGGTTTTTAGTTTTGTATATGTACTATGATGCAGTATATGTACTATGATGCATTTATAAAACAAAACTTCCATAATTTTACCTAATCTTTTCAGAGATATAAACATAAAATTACTCCTGCAAGCATTGCATGTGTATGATTTAATCATTTTAGGTTTGCTTTTTAGGGCAGCCCAAACATACTAGTTTCAGAGATAACTTCAATTTTGTATATGTACTATGATGCAATTGCATATGGTTACACCTGTATATGTACTATGATGCATTTATTATTTCCATAATTTAACATATTTAAACAATTTCTTTAAAATTATGAATATCAAAAATGTTTCATTAAGTAGCACATAAACATGAGTTTAGTGCACATACTTTCGCTATTGACCATTTGTATTTTTTAGTGAAATTTTAACACAATTAATTGTCTGTATATGTACTATGATGCGTATATGTACTATGATGCGTTCTGTTATTTTTGATATTATATTTGATACTATTTGAAAATCAAATAGATTTTTTCCCCGATTTTAATGTTAATATGATAATATTAGGTCAATCTATATTGGACAAAAATATTTTCCATTAATGTTTGCATGTTTTAATTTTATGGGATGTTTAATCTGTATATGTACTATGATGCATTTGCTACCCCAACCCTACCTGGATTTACATTTTCTGTTTCCCAATGATTAGTTCTTCATAAATATATGTAATTTCGTCCATGAACAAAGCCAATACATTATTGCATTCTCTTATGCATTTTATGGATCATTTGTTTTATTTTCTTGATATGATTAGGCTGCTGTTTTTTCGTATATGTACTATGATGCATTTTCTACACAATGGATAATTTGGTGAAAAAACATGGAAATTGTTAAAAATTTACACCAATTTTATTCAATTGATAAGAATCAATTTGTTGCTTATAATACCTGAAAAAAGAATATTTGCAGGGCCCAAATTTAAAAAAGTTACATGACTTGATTTAAATGAAAAACATGATTTTGGTTGAAAAATGTGTCAAAAATGGTACATTTTAAGCTATAAATTCTAAAATATTCATATAATTCACTTAAAAGTAGGGTTCCCATTAAAGGTTTGATAAAGACACATCCATTGAGGCTCTGATAGAATGGCTATTACTTATTGATGCAATTTTACGAATGAAATTATGAAAATCAGGTCTGTGGCCCCGTTTCGTGAGAATCAACCATTATATATATATATATTTATATATATATATTTGCTGTTTAGGCATGCCAGTGGAATATTGAATTCTCAATCTCAAACAATTTGTAATTGCCCATGTCACAATTGAGCCAGTTACATGCCTGGCTTCCATCCAAAATATGTATCCTTCAAATCTGCGTACCTTAAAGCATGGTAAGCTATGAATACGGCATGTATTGGGTAAATGTTGTTTTATGTCCTGATGTCTGAATCTAGACACAAAAAGGAGCTAGTTTAAAATCACTTTGTCAAGAAAACCTGTTTTAACAGACAGGGTAAAGAATCAAGCTGACAGCTACATTCTGCCCAACACGCGACGGCTGGCATATTTGTGGAGATTACTTGCACTGTAAGCAATGTCTGTTTGTACGTCTCAAGACAAGAACTGTTTTTAATTTGATAAACCTGTCGTCATTTCTCTATCTGAAGTGACATGCCCATCTAAGTGTAGGATATCAGCACTGGGAGTTTTTTCAGTTACATTCGCTTGTGTCGTCGTCTCTACTTTTTTTTCTTACCACTATAGCTTCCCCATCTGGCTCATGATGGTAACCAGCGGAAAAAAACTACTTCCGGTGGGAACAGCCCAAGATGGCGGCCACGTTAGAGGTGTATTCATGGAGAGTTGATGCATTGGCACGCGCCATGGGCTTTCTGAGAGGGGAACACAGTTGACTGATCGACCCTCAATTAACTTTTTAATTATCTCGCTCGCCTTGGAGACCTCAGGGGGGAAACCGTAAAATAGTAACTCAGTAGGGTAGCCAACCCGCCTTGCTGCCCGCTTGATGCCTCGTACAATGGGCCTTGCTGATTTGACCCCTATTCCTGACCCCTCTTAATAGCGCCCACCTACACGTCCCATGTTGATACAGCGCGTGCATAAATGACGTCAATTCCAACTTGGTGGTGATCGGGTGGTTTTGTATGGCCTACTGCCAACCAACATGGAGCGCTGATTGACGTGTTTAGCCTGGACGAGATGCGTATTGGGTGATTAGACTCTTGATGAGGTGCCAACCCTGTTGTGTTGGTTGCCAAACTCGACAGCACTTTCATGCTATGAAACAAAAGCCCATGCTATAGGGGCCACAGATAAATATCCCATGTTCCGTGACGAGAACCAGGGCCATGCCCGTTGTCTCTGGGCAGACCTAAACGTCGGGCCCAATGCAAAAAGACATAAAACATTCAGATGCCTAGCCGCCCTGTTAAATCGGTTTCTTAGTGGTCCTGGCGCCTCCTGAATCGACTTTGTGGCAGTCTGAAATAGTACGCGGTAAAAAACAATCCTTCAGCATAAAGATAGAGAAGACAAGAACATGGGAGAAAGTGTGTGGAAGTGGCAGGAGATATTTACCAGAGAAAGCATTACATGAAAAAAGCCATTTTTTCATGAGTTTCTGGTAGAATACAACGAAGGTGAGCTAACAGAAGTTGACACTTAAATTTGTGTTTTAAAAACATATATATGTGTGGATGTCTTTTGTGAAAAGTTGCAACAGTAAAAGCATAATTGTCTGCATTCTCCTTTTAGACAATTCTTTCGAAATGTCAATAAAGAAGCAACGATAATAAATCATGATTTTTTAAGGGACTACAACTTGGCATGAACATGCATGTTTAACATCAAACTGTAAATCTCTGGAAAAAGACTACCTCAATAAAACCCGGTGCATTAATCTAGTTCTGAAGAAGGTGCATGACCACCCATACAATGCTGAGGGGCCTTCCATTTAGTACGTACGCAAATTTTATCAAATTTTAGACCCACCCACCCCCCCTTGGCCTAAAATACGCAATGGATTTGTACAGAAACGTACGCAAATTTTCAAAAATTCCAGACCCCCCCACCCCCCTTGGTGCGTACATACTTAATGGAAGGCCCCTGATCTGAACTATTCCGCTTCCAATTAGGAAAATGTCTATTCAACAAGTTGCCGTTCTACCTCAACTCATTCTTGGTTGCACATTATAATGGTCTTGTGGGTGCCTTTAGTGTTTTTGTAAAGGCTATATTCCACTATGCGTTCAGTGGCACTTGCGTTCCTTTTAGTTTGGGAACGTAAGTTTACTTGCATTTAGATACCAACATGAACGCAATAATCCACAGAAAATAATATAGAAAACCTAAGTGAAACACAAGTAGAATGCAAGCAAACCCTGTATTCCATTATGCGTTCCTAGAATGCTTGCACTTTGCTTGTATTTCACATGCATTTCCTTGCATTTCCTTGCATTCCTTGCTCAACACAAGTGAAATAACGCATGGTGGAATATAGTCTTAACTTTGCATCTACAATTCATAACCAGAGCCCACTGAATAACGTTCACCTCTGATTAAGCCTCGCTATTCACAGTCAAGCCCAAAGGACATAAACTGATGTAAAATTCATCGGTCTACTAATTAAAAAGCCATCCATTAAGGGCTATCAAATAACCAGAGGCTTGTCCTTTCTTTTCCCTTAAAATAAAAGCTGAAACGTTCCATCATTACTATGTCCACTTCATCACGACTCTTGGCGTTGCACTGACATTTAAAAAGATACAATATGATAAATTCACCGGTGTTTCAGAGTTGAATGATGAAGTTGTTTATTCTGGGGAACAAGTGATTAATTTGTAATAATTATTTCATGTACCCATTTATTTCATTGGTAATAAACTAAATATCTAATTACCAAGATTATGGCACAAACGAGTTGTGAACTCATGACTGATGAACAAATTGAGTATGATGATATTTTCTTTCTGCAACTTCCTGTAATTCTTTCGGCTCTACAAACCTTGCCTCAATACAAATGAACGGTCTACTGTGTTGACATTAAAAAAAATATAGTTTAATAAAACCTGCAAAGTAGCTCCATGATATCAATAAGACTATTGTGTAACCTCTTATTGGTAGGATTGCCTGTCATCTGTTTATTAACCAAGATAGTTGTTTTTTTAGTGTGAAAACCTATCATTTTTTTCAACTGAGATGTGTTCTAAAGATCTCTGTGTCTAAGTCTCTGCATTGGGTGATGATAGGTTTCATCACTACTATATTATGTATAAATATATATATATATATGTATATATATATATATATATATATACATATACATATATTTATTTATATATAAGTTTACACTTAGGTTAAATTTACTGGGCGTGTAAAAAAACTAATAAAATCATTGCAATTTCCCTTACTCGCATACAACACCATAATGAATCATCTACACCTGGAATACCAAAGATAATCATATGAGATAGCAAGGGATTATGATCTTGTCTCAAGATTACGAACCTTTTCTTTGGATTCTTTGAGGTAACATCGCCACATTCAAAGAAAAATTGGGTACACTGTACTTTCATGAGTATCTAAATGCCTGAAATACACTTTAGATTTCTAAAAAGGATGATTTTTTTTGTAGTTCTTAATTATCATCCCAGGTGGCACCCTGAAAAGTAGTAAGTACCTTCAAGAAGAGAACTTGCAAGTATTCCTCCTTAATAAGTAACAGAATCTGGGTTCCACCCCCCTCCCCTCCTGGCTATAGGCCATATCGACCAGGGCTGTTTTATTAAAGGGCCAGTCCCAATCAGTAGCACGGCTCGGGGGGGGGGGGGACTTCTCTGACCGTTTATGGTTAATTAGCCCACACTGAGTGATCTGGGCCCCTAATGACTGAGAACAATGGCGGCGGCCCACGTCACATTAAACCCTATCTACTGCTATCTGATAACCCAAAGGGGAAGCCAGATTACTGGGAGTTGGGTATGGGAAGCCAAATGTACCACTCTCAAAGTATTCTTCGGCCAAAATTACCTACTCCCAGTGAGATCGGTCTCTGCTATGTAGGTAGAAAGTTTGCTACCAGCTGGTGAGGATTATTACGCACTACGGCTCAAAAGCAGTCCGGCGTTTTTCGATGACCAGTTTACAGATTTCATAGTGATACCAACTTTTAACTTAACGAACAAAGGCTTTGGCTCGGCCCGACCAAGTGGCCATAGGACCGGAGAGAGCAGTGTGCTGCAGATTGTTCACAATAATTGTTATGTGATTAAAATGGAATCATAAGAGACGATATAAAGCAATTTAGGGGTAAGAATGCACCAAGGGAGGGGAAACTTCTAGATCTCTGACCGTTTATGGTTAATTAGCCCACACTGAGTGATCTGGGCCCCTAATGACTGAGAACAATGGCGGCGGCCCACGTCAGATTAAACCCTATCTACTGCTATCTGATAACCTGCAGGGGAAGCCAGATTACTGGGAGGTGGGTATGGGGAGCAGAATGTACCACTCACGATGTATTCTGTGTCCGAATTACCTATGCCCAGTGAGACCGGTCTCTGTTATGTAGGTAGAAAGTTTGCTACCAGCTGGTGAAGATTATTATGTACTGCGGCTCAAAAATAGTCCTGCGTTTTTCGTTGATCAGTTTACAGCTTGCATAGTCATACCAACTTTTAACTTAACAAATAAAGGCTTTAGCTACAGCGTTACTTTCCCTTGCAAAAACATCACTGTCAGTAGAGTCTGGGTGCCAGATTTCTCGGCCCAACCAAGTGGCCGTAGGACTGGAGAGAGCAGCATGCTGCAGAATGTTCACGATAATTGCTGTGATTCAAACAAATCATAAGAGACGATATAATAGGAATTTAGGGGTAAGAATGCACCAAGGGTGGGGGTGGGGACTTGGGACTTCTATGCCCGTTTATGGTTAATTAGCCCACACTGAGTGATCTGGGCCCCTAATGACCGAGAACAATGGCGGCGGCCCACGTCAGATTAAACCCTATCTACTGCTATCTGATAACCTGCAGGGGAAGCCAGATTACTGGGGGGGTGGGAATGGGGAGCAAAATGTACCACTCTCTAAGCATTCTGCGGCCAAACTACCGACGCCCAGTGAGTCCGGTCTCTGCTATGTAGGTAGAAAGTTTGCTACCAGATGGTGAAGATAATTATGCATTGCTGTTCAAAAATAGACCGGCTTTTTTCATTGATCAGCTTACAGCTTGCATAGTGATACCAACTTTTAACTTAACGAAAAAAGCCTTTGGTTTGGCCCGACCAAGTAGCCATCGGACCAGAGAGAGCAGCGTGCTGCAGAATGCTCACAATAGTTGCTATGTGATTCAAACGGAATCATAAGAGATGATATAATAGCAATTAAGGGGTAAGAATGCACCAAAGGTGGGGGGGACTTCTCTGACCGTTTATGGTTAATTAGCCCACACTGAGTGATCTGGGCCCCTAATGACCGAGAACAATGGCGGCGTCCCACGTCAAATTAAACCCTATCTACTGCTATCTGATAACCTGCAGGGGAAGCCAGATTACGGGGAGGTGGGTATGGGGAGCGGTGTGTACCACTCTCTAAACAATCTGTGGCCAAACTACCTTTGCCAGTGAGACCAGTCTCATGTAGAAAGAATGTTTGCTACCAGCTGGTGAAGATTATTACACACTGCGGCTCAAAAATGGTCCGGCGTTTTTCGTTGACCAGTTTACAGCTTGCATAGTGATACCAACTTTTAACTTAACGTAAAAAGGCTTTGGCTCAGCCTAACCAAGTGGCTGTAGGACCGTTGAGAACAGCGTGCTGCAGAATGTTCACAATAATTGCTATGTGATTAAAACGGAATCATAAGAGACGATATAATAGCAATTTAGGGGTAAGAATGCACCAAGAGGGGGGAGGGGAGGATTCTCTGACCGTTTATGGTTAATTAGCCCACACTGAGTGATCTGGGCCCCTAATGACCGAGAACAATGGCGGCGGCCCACGATAGATTAAACCCTATCTACTGCTATCTGATAACCTGCAGGGGAAGCCAGATTACTGGGGGGGTGGGTATGGGGAGCAGGGTGGACCACTCTCAAAGCATTCTGTGGCCAAACTAACTAAACCCAGTGAGACCGGTCTCTGTTATGTAGGTAGAAAGTTTGCTACCAGCTGGTGAAGATTATTATGTACTGCGGCTCAAAAATAGTCCTGTGTTTTTCGTTGATCAGTTTACAGCTTGCATAGTCATACCAACTTTTAACTTAACAAATAAAGGCTTTAGCTACAGCGTTACTTTCCCTTGCAAAAACATCACTGTCAGTAGAGTCTGGGTGCCAGATTTCTCGGCCCAACCAAGTGGCCGTAGGACTGGAGAGAGCAGCATGCTGCAGAATGTTCACGATAATTGCTGTGATTCAAACAAATCATAAGAGACGATATAATAGGAATTTAGGGGTAAGAATGCACCAAGGGTGGGGGGGGGGAGGATTCTCTGACCGTTTATGGTTAATTAGCCCACACTGAGTGATCTGGGCCCCTAATGACCGAGAACAATGGCGGCGGCCCACGTCAGATTTAACCCTATCTGCTGCTATCTGATAACCTGGAGGGGAAGCCAGATTACGGGGAGGTGGGTATGGGCAGCCGGTAGGACCACTCACAATGCATTCTGTGGCCAAACTACCTCCGTTCAGGGAAAATAGTCCCTTAGAGCGGTCTCTGCTATGTAGGCAGAAAGTTTGCTACCAGCTTTATGTAAGCAATTTATGGGCCTTCCATTAAGTAAGAATGCACAAAGGGAATTTTTTTTAGAATATGGTAAGTTCTTGTACAAATGCAATGCGTGCTTCAGATAAAGAAGGTTGGGGTGTCAGAAAATTTTGAAAATGTGCGTATAATTATACTATTAAATGGAAGGCGCCTTAGGAGAAAATTTATGAGAAGCTTTTTTGAAGACTATTTTATAAGTTTCCAAATTGATATAATATACCACCTGGTGCAAAGCCGTATACTGAGTGCTTCATTATCTTTTCTACATTTTGATAATATTACCAGCTGATTACGAACCCCTACTTTTTCATCATTAGAGCACCCCAAGTGAAATGAGGAATAAGGCGTGGTTGGGGAATACAATTTTATTTGTAATAATGATTTTATTGATAAGATGATATATATATAAGTTAAGAGTTATTTATTTAGATAGTAATAAAACCGCCTGAGCGGGGATAAATGAGAGTGAATGATGGAAATAGGTGTGGGTGGGTGGGAATTTGAGTAATGTGGATTGAGGAGAGGTGTGTTGTGGGTGAAGGTATGAGTAAAAATGGAGGAGGGTGAAGGGATTATGGGATGTCAAGGATATGTGGTTGGTAATTTATTGGGTAGGGGGAGTAAGTGTGTAATTTATAAGTAGGAGGTAGTTTCCCCCAGGGGGCACCAATGATCTTGCCTTACCACAGCAGTGGCATGCAAAGACAATTTCTATATATCACATCAGAAAGACAGATAGATTTTAACAAAGATAGCGTCTATTGCAACCTGCCAGTTCTAAATGAAAACGATAGAAAATGGACAGTATTACAGAATCGACTACAAAACTTCCATTATCTTAAGAAATGAGGGGGTAATGTGTTTGTTAGTTTTAAAGATACTACACTTGCCCCTACATAGAAATAAAGAAGACACAGGGTTGTAAATGAAGGCTGGCTTTGGTTGAGGGGGATCCTTGGCTTAATATGTGATCTATAAAGGGTGTATACATGAATGGTCACATTGACTAGGCCTATAAAGCGGCCTTGTGAGTATGTTATATCTTGTACCAGATCCATGGACACTCCTTTGGTGCCGTATAGGGTGGGATAAAGCTGGATAAAGGACTGTAGCTAAGAATCTTCCACAAAACAGTTCCTAACAGTATTCCATGTCTATACAAAAATGTGCATTAAAGGCCGCATTCCACATACCGAAAGCCCATCATAAATAAAGAATTTCAAAGAAAAGACCTACTGTAATCCAGACACTGACTTCGCTTTGGACAAGTTAAATAAGGAAAGACATTTTAAATACATGTACAAGAGACAACATGATATGCGATGATGAGTAAGCGACCACAGGTTAAGACGAAGACAATTAAATATGGTCACTAGTTTTTGTTAAATAATAGAAAAAAGGGAGTGGTGGGTGGGTAGCTCCTGTCAGCAAATTTTTCAGAGTCTGTTGAGGTTGGACAGGGCTGCAGTTTATATAGGGTAGGTGTCCATATTGGAAATGTTAATGAGGTCCTGAGGGCCATGTGATATGAATTGGCCAATGCAATGAGAGTGAAGGGGGTTGAATCCTGTGTCAGTCCTGCCCCCTGGCGGGAGTTTGTAGTGAGGATAGTGGCTACACCTGTCCTTGTATAGCTTAGTCAGTCCAGATTAAGAGCAATTTTTCAATTACTACACAATGTAGCCAACACCCTGTTCACACTACCCACCAGCAGAGTGGGACGCTATATAGACCAACCAACCCCACACCCCACTCCAGCCTCCACCACATCTCTCCTTTGTGACCCATTACTTCGTTCCCCCTCTCTGCCATGATGCACTCCGGCTCCAGGCAGTATTATGTCTTCCCGGTAAATAGGCCTTAACAGCCTAAAGAAGCCTAGAGAAGCCTAAAGAACCCTACAGCTAAGGCTGCATGCAGAGGAATTTCAAAGTCCCCCTCAGAAAGACATGCGTCCTTTTCTTTAAAGACAGCATTTTATGTGGGACACATCTCTTTGTTCTGTGAACAACTGTGCTGGGGATTTCCTCTGTGGCCTGAAAACATGTATGTGGAGATTAAAGCAGGAGATAAGGCAAAAAGATCTAGGTTACCAGTTGGTTTTATGGGGCTGCTATAAAACACTGAAGCCCCTGGTTATAGAGAAGGACTTGTATGTTATAGGATGGTAAGGGAGAATGCATATGGACATCGAGGCATCAATTGCTGAATTAGTAATTTAACGTGCAATTGGACTGCATCTGACCCGAGTTACTGCATTCGTCTTCCGATTCTAATTCATTGTAGAGTGCGATATCTAATTCCACTTGGTGTTGATGCAGCTCCTACATCAAGATAGTTGTATTTATGTATGGTTATGCCAGGGAGAGAAAGAACCTGTTCAAATAAACATATAGAATTTTACAAATATAGGTGGTTGGTTGGATAGTGGTTGCGTCCTAAGTGAAATTATACATATAAATATATAGGCCCATAGCTATTTATCTACTAGTTAACTAGATGTATGGATGAATGGATGGATCGATGGATGGATCGATGGATAGATGGATGGATCGATGGATGGATGGGTGCATAGATGGATAGATTTTGAGTTGATGCATGTCTAGTTGATATCTCTTCCCCTTCCGTATATTCATCCCAGACATCTGCGTACTAAAAAAAGATGTAGGCATTAATGGTTTCACTGAAGGATCCTTTCAGGTGTTCATGTCCTTATGGTCCTCATGGTGTTTCATCTCACTAGTAACCTAAGGAGGCAGACATCATTTAAAGGTATCTCTTCTCTCAGTGGATCAATAATAAATGTTTCCGCATTGTGTCCAAGGAAACGGAAGCTGCATTGGCTTTCACGTGGTACGAGATTCCCAGGAATCTCAATCTTGGCTTGATCCTGCCTTTCTCTATGATACTAGCATAGCGTCATGGTGAAACCTGCTGTGAATGTTTCCATCTTTTCAAACTAACTTAAAAAAGATGTAGGCATTAATCAAATTTAAACACTCCAAACAAAGTTATGAAAAATACATGAAAACCCCACATTTACAGGGACTCACCCTGCGGAATACCCACTCAAAAAGCTTGCAACAATCGACCACTATGGTTAAATTTAAGAGGAGAATTAAATTACTACCACACAGGCAACACTGAATGTTCGGTTCAGTTTGCTGGTGACACTTACATTGACTGCTAATGGAAGACAACGAGACAATGTATGAACAAATGAATGGGCCCGGGATACAAAAGTTATCTTAACATTGCAGAATAACATTGTATCATGCTCTGCGGACTCATTTGTGTATGAAATGAAATGCGTGAGCAAACTACTTTGACAGTGTACCTGATTGAAAGTACTGAATGGCCTTTACGCCTCATATATGAATGTCTTAATTATCATGTATCGTGCCTGTGTTGTGACTAGTTCAATCTGTTTGTATTCAAACCTAGGCAATAACGTGCTGCTCTGACAATGAAGACACGATGTACCTGACTGGAAGGACTGAGGGGCCTGCATACCTCATGTCTCACTTACCATATCTCATGTCTCAACTATCATATCTCATGTTCTATGAATGAGTTCTAGCACTTTCCAAGATAATATAACCTTGAATCCCAATATGAGAAGGTGTCTTGACTTGCAATTGGCCGATAATGTTTGTGCTCTTTTCAATCAAAACTTTCAATCAAAACTTTGCAAAGGAATTCAATGCAAGGCGTTTCATACACCAGAAATACTCATCCCAAGTATGTGCAGAAATATATCCTGACATGAATATGAATAGAAAGTTCATAGAGATCTTCTAGCCATGCCAGGATCTGTAGATCAGAATCTCCAATGTAACTTAAGCAAAGAAGTCTAAGGTTAATTGCCCCTGGTTGTATTCAGCCAAGGATACCTTCTCCTGTTCAACACCCGGTTCATATGTTTGTGCTTTGAAGGGAATCAAAGGCTTTTTAGGTATTGTTCAGTCTCACCTGTAGGCTATTGCAATTGAATTTAGCATTTGTGCCTATGGAGAAAAACAGTTGAAAACATTATTTAGCTTATTGTATGAAGATTGAACCAGTATTTAAAAAGTTAAGGAGAGAAAACCTGTTTTCTCACATAAGTGCCAATGCTAAAGGCAGTACCAACTATGTCGATGCAATACCAGGATTTGCACATGGTATAGGAAACACATTATACGTAAGTACTGAATGTTAATATGATGCAAGCACTTGTACCAAAAATATTATAGCTACACAAAGATATATATATATGGTCCATTCTCACAAAACGTGCCCAATTCGCAGCAATAGGGGTCTACAGGGAGATTTTTTTTTTCAAATTCTTTCAATCTTCTGGTATACTTGAAAGCGTGTTGGACACTATGTATACTCATTTGGGAACACTAATATAGGTTTTTCTGAATTCTATTGCGTTTTTAATATCATTGTATAAGTACATCATGAAATGAACAAAATGATTGATAATAATTTTCTAATCACATCATAATCTACAAAGCATAATCTACAATGTAAAGGAGAGGAACAAAGTAGTGTACTACTAAAAGCCCTGAGTGTATAAGGCCTTTACTATAGAGACCCCCGCCCCTCCTGTTCATCACATAGAGTCTACACGACTGACTCTCCTCATTCCCCACTGATGACTATGTTCACACAGATCACCCCCCCCCCCCTGTCTATACCCCTCTCCCCCAACCCCTGCCAGCTATGGGGTGGGCCGATAGTATGATGGACTAGTAATATGCACTGCCATGGCCGTATAATTAGCTGTAGACCCGTGTTTGGGCCTGATTGGTGGGTGGGTGGGGCCTCTTATCACAGCCTTATCAGTATGTATCGGCCTATCAGCCTGGTTAGCTGGTGCAAAGGGCTGGAGGAGCTTCAGACTGGTTTCTTTAGTATTCGGATTTAAGCGATTTTGAATTTGTCATCCCCTGTTATCTTTATGAATGTTCAGTGCATTTTCAGCCTTGTTGTATGCAGGTAGAAAGTTGAGTTGTTTTGAGGGTTGTTTTATAAATACATAAGCCCTCAAACACAAAAACTATACACACACCCTGCTAGCTATAGGGTAGGCCGATAGTATGATGGACTAGTAATATGCACTGCCATGACCGTATAATTAGCTGTAGACCCGTGTTTGGACCTGATTGGTGGGTGGGTGGGGCCTCTTATCACAGCCTTATCAGTATGTATCGGCCTATCAGCCTGGTTAGCTGGTGCAAAGGGCTGGAGGAGCTTCAGACTGGTTGTCTTTAGTATTCGCATTTAAGTGATTTTGAAATTTGTCGTCTGCCATCATTTATATGAATTCGGTGCATTTCTTCTAGCCTTGTTGTTGCAGGGAGAAAGTTGAGTTGTGTTGAGTTTTTTTATATATATATTCATAAGCCGTCAAACAGAAAATCTACACACACACCCTTCCAACTCTGGGGTAGCCCGATAGTATGATGGACTAGTAATATGTGCTGCCATGGCCGTGTAATAAGCTGTAGACCCGTGTTTGGGCCTGATTGGTGGGTGGGGGTGGGGCCTTTTATCACCGCCTTATCAGTATGTAGAGGCTGGATACAAGGGGTACAGACTGGTCGCCTTTAGTATTTGGATTTAAGCGATTTTGAATTTGTCATTCACCATTGTTTCTATGGATTTTCGGTCATCTTTGGTATTGTTGTTTGCAGATAAAAAGTTAAGTTGTTTGAATGTTCTATTATATGCATAAAGCCTCAAACTCAGAAACTATGCACATAGACATACCCGGTCTTCTATTGGGGAGGCCGATAGTATGATGGACTCACAATATGCACTGCTATGGCCCTATGCTGTAGACACGCTTTTGGCTATAGACCCATGTTTGGACCTGATTGGTGGGTGGGGGTGGGGCCTTTTATCACCGCCTTATCAGTTTGTATCGGTCTATCAGCCTGGTTAGCTGGTGCAAAGGGCTGGAGACGGGAGCCTCAGACTTATCACCTTTGGTATTTGGATTTAGGTGATTTTGAATTTGTCGTCCACCTCATTTATATGGATTTTCAGTACAATTTCAGCCTTGTTATATGCAGGTAGAAAGTTGAGTTGTTTTGAGGGTTGTTTTATATACATGCATAAGCCCTGAAACACAACATCTAAACACACATCCTGCTAGCTATGGGGTAGGCCGATAGTATGATGGACTAGTAAATATGCTCTGCCATGGTCATATAATTAGCTGTAGACCCGTGTTTGGGCCTGATTGGTGGGTGGGGGTGGGGCCTTTTATCACAGCCTTATCAGTATGTATCGGCCTATCAGCCTGGTTAGCTGGTGCAAAGGGCTGCAGAACAGGGCTTCAAAGTGGTTACCTTTAGCACTTGGATTTTATCAATTATGAACTTTTGGTGCATTTACGATGTTGTTATATGCAGGTAGGAAACTGTGCAATTTTGACTGTTTTTTATATGCATACAGCCTCAAATAAGCAAACTAGACATCTTAATTGCAGCTATTACTTATTTTCTAAATTCTGAATTTTGTGTACAGGCATGACGTCAGGAATATACATAGTAGAGACCAAGGGGGCACAAAGTAGTTGTTATTGCCCTGGTTTGCACATACCGTCATGGACTATAGCCCAAGACGTGCAAACTGGGGCAATAATCGTTGTAAAGAGCCGCCAGAGTCTGTACTTGATTCATTCAATATCAATTATACAGGAAATGTTTGACTTAAAACGCAAAATTGGCATCAGCATTCACAGAGAGGCATTGCTGCCCTTTGGAGCAATAACAAATCTTTTATTCACCAGTTTCTGAGAGGACAGGACAATGGTGACAGTATATGGGGTGGAACCCTGATATAGAATAAAGCGCCCATACTCACAGTACTGGTTCGTTGCCTGCTCCTTAGGCCCGTTTCGCCTGTCTATACTACTCACATGGATATGGCCTTGCTGAAGTCAATACAAAATGTTCGATATTAGATTAACTAATAATTATTTGATTTCAATTCTGAAAGTGTCAGACATCCACACATTATTAATATGAAATACATTATGGATATTGAAAGAAGGAGCAATCTCGAACCGAATGCCTTTGGCATCCATTAGTGAGATCATTTAGAGCAAATGCTCGTTCATTGTGCTTCCAAGTTTACCTGCTCGTCAGCTATGTATTAGGATAGTACTTTTATTAGAGAATTAGATATCTAGAAGCGAGTTTCTACATCAAACCAAACTCCGGGATGTTTTTGACCATTTAACTTTATTGGAAGATAATCAGGGGATAATCAACATGTTTCGAATGGTTAAGTTCTCCATCAGGATTATAAGAGGAATTATGGGGGCGTCCAAGGGCGGCTGTATAACCCAGAGATGTTTGTCACAGCCCGAAGGACGTACTATTTCAACTATCTATATATCTATGTATAGTAATACGGCCACCTGAGGACAACTGTTCTCTATATCAAAATATCAAAATCACCCGTTCAAAATACTAAATAATGTTGAAAACCGTGAAAATGAGGAGTGGTATGTACGGCATATCAATATATACGCACTGCACCTTATATGCACCACTCATCAGCTGCGTGAGTGATACATTATAATAGAACAATGGTATAACGTTGAGGACATTATACAGAATAAAGTTATCACAAACCAAAAGCACAGCAAATCCGTTTCCTTAACGTTTCCAGGTATCCAAGCCCTTGCTTCAGTTCAGCTCTCAGCCTCCTAATACAAGTCGACAGGAGTGGTAAGACGAACAAGGTAATTGGAAGCAGCCTCCTTCTTTAGAATCTGTCTGTAAAGGGGAGAATTAGGTGGATGAGGCAGCCAAGTGGAGAGACCGTCGGTAATTTGAGAGTCAGACACGCCTTTGGGTACAAGCTCTAAGCATTAGAAACATAAATATTTCTCTGCTATTCAATGGTTATAGGATCTGCCTGATAGGCTTGTATAGAGTTGAGGCCGTTTTCATTTCTGTATGAGGATTAATCGTCGCATTTTGTTGGCCTTAAGGCTATTCAAAGGCCTCTAGCTGAATAGGTAGACTGAATAATCATAATATGACACTATGTTTTTGCCACATAGAAACATGCCCGAAAAAGCTATGATCTGTCAGAGAGAGAAAATTGACGTAGACTACTGTTGTTGATTAAAAAAGTTTGATATCTAACATTTCTCCAAGCATTTTACTCAAAGAGTATACTTAGCAAATTATTGCGATGGACAAACAGATTATTTGTGCTACGCTAATGGAGTATAATCATTACTGTTTTACACATGTATCTATACATTCAAGTGTGTAATGTGTTTCTATATATCTATATATAATTAAGTATAATGCTTTTACAACTTTAGAAGATCAGGATGCGTAGAATGAGTAAAATAGCACTACTCCTAGGCTTATAGTAGTTCAGTTGAAATAGATGGATTTAATAGACATTATGCGGATAGCCCTTGGGCAGAAAGTTACGCTGCCGGCTCCCTATCAGAAATATATGGGGACAAAACTGGATTTACCATCATTAGCATTGTGTGTACTTGCAAACGTTTGTCATTAGAGAAATAACCAGAGGGGCAGAATAAGAATCAATGTGCTGAAATTTGGAAGCATTGCAATCGTTCTGAATGTTTATCTATGACATAGAAACTCAATTACATTTTGACGCATTCTTGGCTTAAAAGGATACCATAGTTATTGGAACTGATCACCTTCTTGAAAGGTAATTACGGCCTTTGTAAATATAATCACGGCAAGTTAAGCCTTTATCAGAGTGGCAGCTATTGTGGTTTAATGGGGACCCCCCCCCCCCCCTTAATATAGAAATAGCAGCAGAGAATCTTCTCAATTTCACAACTATCTCTAGATCGCTTTAAAGGTGGAGACACATTGCAAATTAGTATTTGCTAGATTTAGATGTTTCTCAATTAATCAGATTTCACATATCTTTCCTTTTGGGAAATAAATGGGCATTTCAGTTCCTTCAACCATAGTTTGTGCATGTATTTGACCTGGGACCATTAGAGGAGTAGGAATAATTATAATGAGACACGTCCTTCTAAACTTGGACTTTAGACATACTGAACACATTGACTGAAAGTCCATAAGTTTATTTCAGTTAGATAGCCTCAAAGAGTCAGTGAACAAAACACCATTTAATCATGAATATCTTTAAGCAACACGATATAAAAGGTGCACCATATTCCAATACAATCACAGGAAAACGTATTAACTGTATTAGTTCACATTGCTTCTATATGAATGAGAACATGTATTTATTTCAATCGTCCTTGATACTCCTTAATACTAACTCTATGCCTTGTAATGCTGATTGTTGTTGACTGCAGAAACAATAAGACGTCCTAGTCATAATACAGTATGTATCATCTTATGTCAGGTTATCAACCATAGCACCCAGGCGAAATATCAACTTCATATAAAATAAGTATGGTCAAATGAATAATGATAAACTCCTCCATGGCAACCAGGGTAATCAGTTCTGCCTTAGTGTTGCAATAATCATCACCTATCCTCCTTCGTCTTCTATATCGCTTATCTAGTTGCCATCCGGTAATTATCTGCCTTCACAATAGTGCAGACCCCTCACCATTTCTTCCCACATCCTCTCCGCACACTCAATATAGATAACACAGTCCGTCCCAACTAATTAGAGTAGAATTACTCATATCTGACTTTCACCAAATGCCACTTCCGCAGCCAGCTCCAATATCCCCAGCATATCCCCAATTAGTACTTTTTTGTATTTCACAATCTAACTGGGGAATATAGAGTTCTCATTATATTCTAATCCAACAGCTGGCTCCGTCCCCCTCTGTGCTGAACTGATAGAAGTGGCACCACAGAGGAGCAACTCAAACAGAGGGTGCACTCCTGTGTAGAATATAGCACCAGCGTTCAGTAGGGCAAAACATGGATCTATATACTTGCCTCCTTCTTACATACTGTGTGGACTTTGTACATTAATTAAAGCTCCATCCCCCCTAGGTGACCTGATCAGTGACGGGTGATGGGTGACTGGGAGAATTGCCGGTAAAATTGTTGGGTGCCTGAATTATCAATAGATCGCCGGGCAGTTCTCCATTGGTATGGTGTGCTTTCTGGGTCATGGGCAATTGGCAACTGAATCAGCAGGAAAATCAGCAGAGAAATATCAAAATTGCTTGATATTTCAGTTGCCCGTCATCGACGACAGCCATTCTCCTAGTTGCCCATTGCCCGTCGATGGTAAAATTCCCTAGTGGGTATGACCCTTTAATTAGTATGTATGCTCATTTTGAAAAAAATCTCACACCCTCCCCTCAGGATAAAGTACACCTTAGATTTGTATACACATTTAAAAAAGAATCCAACCCCGAGTCCCCCACTTGATGTGTACCTACTTAATGGAAGGCCCCTGTAGAAATTCATACATCGATGTAAGGTCACTGGCTAGAAAGCTATGGTGATTTTCAGTGTTATGATTATGTCTATTTCCCATATTATACACACTCAACAAACCAAGGGAAAATTACCAATATTTGTGTACACCAAAGTGCCTCCTCTATTTGAATACACAGGCTGTGGTTGGCCGGAGAGGCGCGGCTAATAACGATTCCGACTCAGCCTCCTCGTTATTTTCCCAGAATACCAATTACTCTTGAGGCAGATAATAGTGGAGGACTGATTGAGTTGGGACTTTTTGGGGCCTGGTGCTGGTGATGTGCCGCTCAGAGAGGTATTAGCCCGCGGGCAGTGATAAATGTGAGCGCTGACTATACAGGGAATGGGAGAGAGTACGCGGCTATCTGGGGGCTATCTGGGAGCCAACTTGGGGTTATCTGGGGGCTGACTGGGAGCATACCAGGGGCTATAACTGGGTGCTAACTTGGGGCTATCTAGGGGCTATCTGGGACCTTTAACTGGTTGCTAACTTGGGGATATCTGGAGGCTATCTAGGGGCTATCTGGGGGACATCTGGGAGCATACTAGGGGCTATAACTGGGTGCTAACTTGGGGCTATCTCGGGACTATCTCGGGACTATCTAGGGTTTATAACTCGGGGCTAACCTGAGGCTATTAGAGAGCTGTGTGTCCGCTATCTAGTGACCTAAATGGGTACAACCTAATGGCTAAAGCCGATATTCCATGGTGCATTCATGAACTTGTGTTCATCATTTTACTTGCATTTATGCTTCCATTCATACTTGCATTCATACTTGCATTCATGCACTGATTCAAACAAGGAAAGAAAGTTTGCTTATGTTCAGATACGAACATGTTGGTATCTGGACGGCAGTAAACTTGCGTTTCCTAATTAGAAGCAACACAAATGCCACTGAACGCATCCTGGAATATAGCCTTAAGTGTGGGCTACTCTGGGGCTATGTGGGAGCTAACTTGGTGGCTATCTGAGGCTATAACTTGGACCTGAAAGTAGATTATCTTTGGAACTAACTGCTATCTAAGTTGGATTTAAGGGTTATTAAACTGGGGGCTTCCTAGAGGTTAACTGGGTGCTAACTTGGGACTTACCTGGGGCTAGTTGGGAACTAACTGGGCGCTATCTAATGGCTATTGGGGAGTTAACTGGGGAATATATGGAGGCTATCTGGGGGCTTACTGGGGGCTATTCAAGGTCTATCTTGGGAGCAACACAGGGTTATCAGGGGGTTATCTGGGGGCTAAATGGATGAAAACTGAAAGCTATCTGGGGCAATCTGGGAGATATCTGGGGGCTATCTGGGGGCTATCTGGGGGCTATCTGGGGGCTATCTGGGGGCTATCTGGGGGCTATCTGGGGGCTATCTGGGGGCTATCTGGGGGCTATCTGGGGGCTATCTGGGGGCTAATGCAGAACCGACTGGGGCTATATGGAGGCTTACTGGGGGCTATCTAGGTGCTATCTGAAGCATATCAAAGTGCTATCAAAGCAGATATCTCCAAGCTGACTGGGGGCTATCTAGGGGCTATATGGGGGCTATCAGGGGTCTATTCAAGGTCTATCTGGGGCTGTCTGTGAGCTTTGAAGGGCTATCAAAGGGCTATCTTGGGGCGGCTAGGGGGTTATTAAAAGGCTATCTGTGGACCATTTGTAACTAACTGGGGGCTAACTATGGGCTATCTAGGAGCTATCCAGAAGCTTTCTGGCAGATAGACCAAGACACATGTTGTTAAAGTCAAGTGGTAACGGAAGCTTAGTTGTTTTTTGAATTCGTGTCTAATTTGTTTTCATTTGACGGCACATCATGGGTGTTTGTGTGTTCGTTTACCCTGTGTTACAAACTTCCTGGTTTTAGGATGAAAAGATCCCTCTACAACTGAATACTCCCTGAGAACGCTCGACATGAGCATTGTATCGTCACTTGTGTAGCACATAGCATGAAAATAGCGTAACTCTAAGTGTTGATGATATTGATACTGTTTACATTGAGTTTCTTCTTAGATACCAAAGGAAAGAGTAGGTGATGATCATAATACAATTTTTCATACATAACGTATTCAAGAATAATCTGTAAACACATTTATCTCAGCCTCAATAGCACGCCTCCAGCTTGATAATGAATGATGACAGAATTGCGGTTACACTGTCTGATAAGTAGACATAGTGGGATTAGATTAAATGCTGTATTCCACTAGCCGATGGTGCTCCGGGTTTCAGAAATCGCCAATAAGGACTGAATAAGGATATGTTATATATCATTAGGTAGCTAAAATCGCCTAGTGGAAATACAGGCTTTGCCAGAAGGGTCTTATGTTAAAGACTACCAATTGCATTAGATACATTGATTCGATCATTGAATCAGTCATTACACTGTACAAGTAAAAATTAATGACGATTGAATGGGAATTATCAAAGTGTTGGACAAATACAGAATGAGGATTTTTGATATGTGGGACTGTATCCATGGGCTGTAGCATTTTGTGAGCCAGGAGAATCTTCTAAGAGCTCACAGTGGCGCCCCCTTCTGAGTGACTCGTGTACTTCTGAGCTGCTCCTTAGCCCCACCTGGTGTCAATTTCAGATGCTCAAAGGGCTGAGGCACTACTGAAAGCTTCAGCATTCTGCAGTATTACCAGTTTAAGACACGCTGGTTCGACTTCAACTACTGATAACCAGGACTCTACATAATTAGGCCCGTATACAGATTCTGTTGTGGGGGGTTGGTGAGGTTCCTTGAGTGGAACTTTTAGTTATAATTTCAATAATTCCTACCTAAAAAGAGGGGTGGCGAGGTTCCCCAAGTGGAACCTTTCAGCACTTTCTTACAATTTTTCAGGGTTCTTCCAATGAAATTTTGACAAATTTTGTCCTTTTTTGAAAAATTTCCTTTCCCCGCCACCCCTGTATACGGGCTTGATAACGTTAAAAGGAAAAATTACTATGTGTCAAATAACAAAATTAATGCTTTTGGGAATACCATAATGTTACTGTAGGGGTGACATATAAGTTTTTGAAATCCATATGGCAGCTTTAAACTTTGAAATTCTTTCGTTGAATTCAAATGTCTGAATCATATTTGCTTTTGACACCTTCCATCTAACTCTGCCTTAAAGAGTTAGATTTTATCAAGAGAATATGGGTGCGTTGTGAGGACAGAGGTGTTCAAGAGGATAAAGTATCACCCAAATAATCCTATCCCCTAAAACTATTCCCGGCCTTTAGCCCCCTTGTACCTCTACGAGACACTGGGGGGCGACACTGTCCCCTAAGTCGCCCTAAGTCGCCCTAGTCGCCCCAGTCGCACAAGTCGCCCCAGATGCCCAAGTCGCGTGCCCAGGCGTCATCCCTCAGCGTGACAGTCCAACTAGGCGACAGGAACCAGTCCCATTTCGAGATGGGACCTTTTTCAACGACACCCACAATAAGTAGTCCGACAGCCAGTACCCAGCCAGTAAGGACATTTTAAACGAGATGAGGCAGGCTGGAATAGATGTACAGATATCAGTTGGCTTCCCTCTCACGAGTTGTCCTTATCTGTTACAAACAGGAGGCTAGAGTCAATGCGGCTGCTGTTAATAACTTGCTGGCGTTATTTATGGGGCTGGTTAGGGCTGTGGTAGCGACTTGGTCAGGCCTGAAATGGGAACTGGCAGGCGGATGAAAAATGCATTGTCCAATGAGAAGGGCGGGAGGCGGAGCCGTCCCGCGGAGGGTAGTCAAACTGGGAGAGGTTATGGGAAGGGGAGGGGGCTGGCAGAGGGGTCCCAGCCAGCTTGCAACATAACAGAAACGTTCTGTGACCATACTTTTTAGTCAGTTTGTTACCCCTTTATATAAAACGGCACGAAAACGAGATTTGCTCCATGCTCCGCCATGTTTTTTCGCTGGTTTCAGCCTTCCATAATACCTTAATGCTTAGACTAACTCACCTGCTGCACTGAATCCAGCGGAGGCAACTCACGGCAAAATGAGAGCTGAATGTTTCTTTCTAACCCTTTTTAAATTTCTTTATATGTTTTGGCATATCACATTCATTAGAAATATAGTTGTCAATGTAGTGTGTAAAAAGATCGCCGTTTCTGTTGAATGCATTTTCATGACGTTTTATGTAACCAGCGTCGTTAGGGCGACCAGTGTTGTCACGACAACTAACGTCGTAACGGATTGTGTGCATCTTGGCATTCGTGCTGTGATGATATAGGACTTGATTAAGAGGTAATAGTAGGTTCTTTAATGATAACTTTGAGATACAAAGCATGTGGTAGTTCCGACGCATCGTGCGTTCGGCAGACAGTGATGCCGTTCACTAATTCTTACTCTAAGTCTAAGCCGCGGTGGTTGATGGCAATGCTGCCGTTCACGGGGATCCACTATACATCATGACATGGCATGCAGGGCCGATCTAGAATGGATAAGAAGACCTCAACCCCGACCCTCTTATTTCCTAGCTATGATATAAATTCAACAAATGACACAATCCTCATCCCCCTCTCCATTTGGGAGGTAGCTTGCGTAGCGTAGTATGAGCAGTGTACAGACCACTCTCCAGGCACACACACACACACACACACACACACACACACACACACACACGTTTCAAATAAACATTCTTCACCTACATTCGAAAGGATGCTCCATTGAAGGATTTAATATCAAAGTCGATAAAGCTTCCAAATGAGGTCAAACATATTAGCAATTAAGTTACAGATTCTAGATCATAGGAACATGGATGTTCCTGGGCCCATATCCTCGTAACTGATTTGGCTGATCAGGGAAAATTTGATCAGGGTCCCATGATCAGAAATTCTGTCTATCATGAATAAATTTTACACCTAATAATTCCTCTTTCACACTATTTTGCAATAACAATATAAATTTGGGTAAAAAACAAAATCACTGATCATGAAACCCTAATCAAATTTTCCCAGATCAGCCAAATCAGTTACGAAGATATGGGCCCTGGAGAACCCAGATAAAATGAAAAACAGAAAATAGATTATAAGGATTGATAGTATCTAATGTTAATAGTCGTATGATTTGCTTGATTATAATATTCGTTTTTCAGTGGTTAATTTTAACGAGTACGACCTTTGTGTCAGGAAGGAACTGCCAGAGATTATATACATGTCATTTGGAATATGTTTTGATCATTCATATAGAGCATACATTTTTTAATAGTTGCGCGCACACACACCTTGTTACTTACTAAGATGGCACGTGACAACTACGTTATTGACAGTGAGGTTGAAACCTCACCAAATTAGAACGTTATTATAGCATCATTTTTTGGTGAGGTTAGGATGAAACCAAAACAGAACGCTATAAAAACATTCTGTTTAGGTTGATGAACATAACCAGAACGTTATAATAATGTTGCAGTGCAATATAACAGCAGTAGGTCGCAATGATGTAATTGGGAGTCATTAAAAGAACGTAACAAGAACCAACCCAGAACGTTGCTGTAACGTTTTTATAACGTCACACCTCCAGCTGGGTGGGGGTCTGTGAGCCAGGGGGCGGGCGCGGTCTGGATGGGGAACGGGTTTGTGGGGAAAGAGAAAAAGGACGGAGAGGCGGATCCAGGAATCTGAAAAGGGTGGGACAATGTGTGGTAGGCCGAGGGGGTAGGTCCTTGGGGCTGGGTTCAAAAGCGCCTGTAAAAATGGACGTGGATGTTATACAGTATTTCCCTTTCTGTATATAGTTTGAATGCATATATAAAGAGGAGTAGGGGAAGGGCTTGTTGCAGGATTCTTGGATCCCCCTTGGATCAGCCCCCTGAGCGGTATTGGATGGATGATGTGATGTGTTGGAGTTTAAGGTCTACTCACCAATTTTTCAGCTATGTCAAGACCAACTCCAGTTTTTGACTACCAATAGGCTGACCGTATCTATGGGGATGAGAACGACGGCAAGGCAAGGTGGTGTAGCAGGCACTGCCCAGACTCGAACCCGGGTCTCCCACGTGCCAAGCGAAGACCATATCCACTATATCACCCTGCCCCCCTCACGTAATGGATGGATGTATGAGTGGAAATTTTTGGCGAGCAGGGGTAGATACAGGGTTTCTTAAAGGGGGGTCCACATTTAGGCTAAGTACTAAAACGTTGTGCGTCAGCACACATATGCACAACTCTTTTTTTCTATGTGAAGTGTAAGTCTACACCCATCATATAAGAAAAAATGATATCTGTTTGTAGTGGTAGAAACTATTCAAACCTCAATCATCAATTTATCCAAGAACCATACATTGTCTCAGTGTCTATCAACAATATTTCAAAGTGGTTTCATTATTGAAAAGGCTAGATCCTCCGCGTTTAGATATTGTCTACGATACATCCTCCAAAAGAGAGGACATAGCACAATTAGCTTACAAAGATCCATGTGGAAATATGATGTGGATGCTGAATGCAAAACAAGGGAGACAAGTGGACAATGCTCGGGGATTAGTAAGGTATCTGGGTTTGACACAAGCAAAATGCCATAATCCAATTAAAAAGTACCCTTATAATGAGACCAAACAAAAAGGGGAAACTTGCCACAGACAAAAGATAATTGCACAGACAGAACCTGACGACAACACACATTTTATACAAATCGAAAAGAAAGCATAGATACACTTTTCAGAATGCCCAGCAATGAGACTGGCACATAGAAACCAAACCATTGGTAAACCAAGATCTATCGGCCCGTGTACGTTGTAGAGGTGGTGAGCAGGAGGTGCCGAATGGTAACAACTGGAATTCATTGTCAGGACCAGTCACCTTGCTACATTGAAATAACCAATGTGTTTGGCGAGTACAATGTTCAAAAGTAGATCCCCGGAAACACGTTTTCATATGTATCACCCGCACAGCCAAAGAGTGGTACATACAAGGGGTGGTGCGTATTGACAGGCTGAGTGTACCTCTCCCAATTTACAGTAGTTTAAATATATTTGGAGCATTGTTCGGGTGATAAAATATAGAAGACCCTGTTGGGTTGTCCTCGGGTGACCATACGACCCTCGGGTATTGTACAACCCTTGGGCCGTGATGAACCCTCTGGGTCATACAGCCACCCTTAGATGCCCATGGGTCTTCTTATATTAGTTCCGCCATTTTACCGTTGTATAAAATACCATTGAATAAATACAAAATTGGATAGGGTCAAATGATCTGGAAGTTATGCCCTGATCCGCAGTCATTCTTATTATCTATTTATCACTGTCAGTGTTACACGGACCTTCTGTATATACGTTCCTATGCCTCCACTGAAGAGGTCGTGAATAAAATTCAAAAATTCAAAAAAAAAATCAAAAATATTATTACCTTTTGGCTGTTTGTGGAGCTTCTGGTAGCTATTCAATCCGTCATTTTATCAAAGAATCACATAACTTATTTGGACATCCCAAAGGAATTCAACCGTATAAATATCTATATAACCCTGGGTACGGCGACCCCAATCTTAAGATAGTTCAGAATTAAATGACATAAACACACTTTAATACAGAAGAACGATGTGTTGCCATTATTAGGTTTATTACTTAGTTTATGTAGACCTAACTTTAAAATTACATAGACACCAGACAAATGTTATGTTGTCAATATTTTGTATTGACATTTGTGTCATTTTTGATGAAAACAAAAACAGAAGACTGATCATTCATTTGTATTGGTGTCTGTGCCGGGTGTCTGTGTGGCAGAGTACGCATGGTTCTGAGAAGGGGCCTACATAAGCTAAGCAATAAAATTTAGCGATGTGCACAGAAATCTGTTACATTTTACCCTACCGTCATCAAATTAAAAGGCCACCCATCAGTTTGTAGTTCACCCCCCCTGTTTACCCTCCCCCTCCCCCATTGTCCCTCACAATAGGCAGTCCTGGGCCTCGTGTCTCTGCACTAATTGCCTTCACTAATTGTCGACATTAAGCTGTTTGGTCCCAACTTAATGATGACAGATGACGCGAGGTGGCGTGCGAATCGCTCGTACCGCAGTCACGTGACTATGACGTAAAAGTCCCGGATTCTCTGAGGCCGTCTGCCGCTGAAGTGTTTTTGGTTTTCGTTCATTTCACTTTTTTCTCGTGTTTATCTAGTCATTTTGTGTCAATAATACTGATTAATGCGTCTTTGTCTCAATGTTGGATGCATGCAATGACAATGCAAGATGTTTGTAAGCCTATTTCATAAAATTGCAACTTGTAGTGGGTATTTTCCACGTGCATGGATAGAAGTTGAATATTGTAGTAACACAGATAATTATTTTTATATTCTTTCAACAACTAATGTTTAATCATAGACACGACGCGCGAATATAGGATGTTAAAGGGGGTTATGAATTCAAAAGTATCCTATGCCTCGGAGACACACAGATGGCCAAAGAAATTTCTCGGCGAAATAAGTAATAGGCAAGTGAGTGCTCAGTATACTACAATTCACAAATCATCATACAACATTTATTTCAATATTAATGCAATTTGAAAGACAAGCATACTAATGTGCAAAGAAACCATACACTATTATCATAAAGTTGCACTAATGCTATGTTTAGTTCCGTTTGGTTCTTGCTGCATTATTTTGATAGCATGCAATAACATCTCTAGAACCTAAAATTATGATGTTACACTGTGATGTTATTGTAACATTATTATTATGTCTTGAGAGTGGATATATGGAGAAGTAGACTCAGGTTATGGTCAATCTATTGGAGAGGTTTGATTTCTTTGGATCTTCATACATGGATCTGGCTGAGAAGCACTTATTAACCTAATAAGGGGTGGAGCCCATTCAGAGTGAGGCTGGGCCCTGAACATCCATAAATGATACCAATGGGGTAAGAACATGTACAACTAGGCACATGAAGTCTAGGACATTACAATTATGGTAATGTTCTTTCAAGAAAAGATTATTATAACATGCTGTATTGTTACGGTTTTAACGTCACTAGAACATAATTTTATTATGATTAACATGTTTTGATAAGTCTCAAGCTCATACATAAAAATAAAACTGCTACTTGGAAATATAGCAAGTAACAGACTGACCAAAAACCTATAGTCGCAGAATGTGCTTGTTACTTCAATGCTTGCCTGGGAAGCAATGCCTATTCCAGCCATACTGCTGTAGCACCTCCCGACCCCCCACCCCTACCCTCCACCACAAGTGGGCCTGGTGAAACGTCCCATATGCAGTGACAGGCCCAGGCCCTTTTTAAGCCCTGCCTTAGGCTGACGGACAGGCCTTGTCACCTCCATGTTAGGCCTGTATTCCACTAGCCTATTTTTACCAACAGTTATTCAGTAATTTATTCCTTTTAACAAGTAATAATGCAAAAGACCACACATGCTACATACCATTCAAAAGAGAATTTAAAGACCGTTCTAATGGCATGTAGCATGTATATGATTCAGTTAAATTCAGACTGGCGATTTTTGATATCGGGAGTAAAATCGGCTAGCAGAATACAGCCTTTAGGCCTGCTTTGTCAGCAGACTAGGCTGAGTCCCGCCTACGTGGGCCTGAATACACCACATGGCTGGTCTCTGTCTCCTAGGGCCCTTACGCCAAGTCTCAAACCACCAGTGCTCACTCCCAATGCCACTTTATATAATTGAAAATATTATCCGATTCCGCTTTTGAATTTCCTAAGTGTTCATGGAATTCAGTGGAAGTTTTAAAATAATTGCCAAGAAGGTTCCAATGGAAATCCATAGAATACAACAATATTGTGGTTGCTATATGACTGACTGTTATCCTAAAGGCTATACATGTATTCCACTATACGGTATTTGCTTCCGGCACCATGAAAAGACGCAAGCAAACTGCCGTAACCCTGCTTGCGGTAGGGTGCAACAAGGTGGAATATAGGTACTTGGGGTCCCTGGTTGCGGCCCTGCTATTACGTTTTCTACAGTTTGTTTGTGGCAAGGGATACCAACATGCTGGTATCAAAACTGCAAATTGCTTGTGGCAGCTAAAATTAGTGACCGCAAATGCTACCTACCGCAAAGTGGAACTTTAGTTGTAACTTCTATAGAGTGTTGCTCTAATCGTTTCAACACTCGATTATGTCAGGTATTTCATAAGATCTTAAGATTCTTCTATAGCATTATTGCCGGGGTAACTTTGCATGAATTAACTTTCTAATTCGATTTACTTATAAGTGTCACTTCAAGGTGGCATATAGCTTTTTAAAAGCACCTTAGGAAATTAATTTACCACAATTAATTGTAAGGAGCAGAGGGCCGACAACTGACTAAGGCACGATAAGATTGGTGTTGTAAACTGCCTCAGGCATTCTAAGATAACGCGTGAAATCGAATCAGGGGGTATGTAAAGAACGCTGCAATGGGAAACCCAGATAAGGCCTTGAGCGATAATGAGTGTAATTAAGCATATGGATCTCACGAGAGTTTGCCGAGATAAACTCTTTCTTTTTCCCCACTATAGGAGTGAATCTGGGAGCAAATTGTATTTGTTTCAACAAACGAACCTTGGCTGAGGGGCTTTTTATACTAGTTCCCCATGATGTATTATTTGTAGGAGTGTCAGGGTGAACGGGCTGGGGATATTTCATAAGGCTACTCAGGGGTGAACTCTATTCACATAGTAATCTACTTATAATTTGGATGCTGTCTACTTTTTTTCATACCATGGAGTTTTTATATTCTTGCTATCGTTCATTTGATTATGATATGAATTGACTTATCTTTCCTCTGCATGTTTGAGTGGGAGAGGTACAATGTAATGATGTCATTGATAATCAGAATAAAGGGTCAATAAATGCATGTGGTACACTGAGGGGCCGTCCATAAATGATGTCACACTTTTCAGGGTACTTTTAGAACCCCCCCCCCCCCTCACCCACCCACTCCACTGGCATGCTGAATTTTCTGGTTTAAAGATGAATATAAGGCCTGTTTTCAGGCAGTATCACACTGTTCAACCTACCCACTCACCCCTCATGTGTGACAGCATAGGCCTATATAGACAGCCCCTCACATTGTTTTCTGTGGCCCTTTTTTAAGCAGATTTTGGTTCATTCTACAATTATTGTCAAAGGTGCTATGCTCTGTATAATACACATACAAAACAGAATAATGCAACCCTGCCAAAGATGAACCAAACGGTAACAGTTTCAAAGTATTGTTTGTATTGTCAATGTAGGTGTATCGGGGGCCATATTTTCGTAACTGATTTCAGTGATTAGGCTAATAACGTGAAATTTGATTAGTGTCTCATTCATAATAATTCATGTTTGTAAATCAAAGTAGCTGCACCTAACAATCCCTTTTAAATGTTATTTTCAAATGATCTCACTATTTCTGGTGACAGGTAGAATCATGATACACTAATCAAAATTCACCTGATTAGCCTAATCTCTAAAATCAGTTATGAAGATATGGGCCCAGGCGTCATATCTTCTCTCTTGATTTGGGTTATTTATGAAAATTATGAATTCGAAGTTATTATCAACTGGATTGACATCTTTTTTTTTTTTTTTTTTTTTATTTTATTAACATTTTTATTATACTGGTCAACGCTCGGATAACCGGTTTTCGTTGCTGCACCAGTGGGCTTACAAGAATTTCTTTTCAATTATACAATGTTAATTTCAAACATAGAATTTTGTATCATACAATAACTAACTTGATTATATTAAAGGAACATTCTAATCAGATCAAATGAATTTATGATTTTGGAGCTGCTGTTCAATTTTACACTAGTTTTAACATTAACAATATTTACAATATTTACAATGTGATGTTTTTTTGGATACAGTTGCATTAAATGACACATATTATACAGTATGTTCAATGTCTTTTATAATAAGTATGAATTTAACATTACAGATTTTTGTACTCTTTTAAATTCAATACTCGTTTGAATATTTCTTATTTCAGGTCTCTGATTATTCCAGTCTATGGAACCAGAATAAAAGATATTCCTTTTGAATGTTTCACAGTTAGGTTTGCTGATTGTAAACAATTGTCCATCATTTGATCTTGTACTTCTAATTGGTTCCATTATGATCTCGGGATTTTTAACCTTATAATTTTACATAAAATTCATGAGATGATTTAATCTTCTATGTTTCAAACTTGAGATGTTACAATTTTTATATAATATAATATCATCACATTTACCCTGAATTTTCAGACAAATTCTAAGACCTCTTATATGTAATCTATGTAATTTCTCTAATTCTTGTAAGTTACTATACATATAAACAAAGTCACAATAATCAAAAAATGGTACAATCATAGACTTATATATAAGAGTGGCAGCTTCAACATTAACTTGATGTCGTATTTTTCCAAATAACAATAATTTATAAGAAATATTAGAAATGACATTTTTCAAATGGTTCTTATAACTCAGTTTTTGGTCTAGGGTAATACCCAAGTATTTGAAACAGTTTACTTGTTTTACTGTATGGTTATTAATATATAGATCAGTGTTAATAGCTTTCTTTATCATGTGTGAAGTACCGAATACCATTGATTTCGTTTTACTGATGTTAACAGTCAATGCATTTTCAGTACACCATTTATGAAATACATCAAGATTTTTCTGCAACTTATTAACAGCATTCGTATAATTATTATCTGAACAATAAAGTACTGTATCATCCGCATATAATTGAAAATTGACATCTTTTATTATATTCTGAATATCGTTTATATAGATTAAGAAGAATAGTGGCCCTAATATTGATCCTTGCGGAACACCACATAGAACATTTTTTTTATCAGATAAGACGTTATTACATAAGGTGCATTGCATTCTGTTACTGAGATAATTTTTCAACCAAGACAATATTTTCCCTTTGATACCCATTTTTTCAATTTTGTTTAATAAAATGCAATGGTTTACAGTGTCAAATGCCTTCTTAAAGTCAATAAATGTAGCTATGGTAGTTTCCCTGTTATTGATGGCGTTAAAAATATCATTTGTTAGCTCTGAAATAGCTCCGCCAGTTGAAAATGATTTTCTGAAACCATTTTGATGATTACTTAAAATACTGTTATCCTCAAGATGTCTCATAATATGATCATGTAATGTTTTTTCTAATAATTTACCCGGTATTGGTAATAATGAAACTGGTCTATAATTTGTAATTTCTTCTTTTTTCCCATTTTTGAAAATTGGAATGATAGTCGCTATTTTCCACATGTCTGGAAAAATTCCTGAATTAAGTGACAAATTGAATATATATGTCAATTGACTAACAAGTACTAAGAGAGCATCTTTTAAGCATCTTGAAGATATTTTGTTAATTCCAGAAGATTTTGAGATATCTATTTCTTTAATTAATTTTTTTACGTCTTCTCTTTTGATTTCAAACAAGGAAATTTCTTCTAATATTTCAGGTCCATAATATTTTGGATCAATTTTCAAATTTTGTGCTAATTTTGGACCAACACTTGTAAAGAAATCGTTTATATAATTTGCTGTAAGGTTATTGTTTATATTCATTTTATTTTCATCTACAAGATTTATGATTCCTGTTTTCTTACGATTTTTTGGAATAACCTTATAAATATTTCTCCAAAATCTTTTTGGGTCATTTTTTGATGCCCAAAATTCTTCTTCAAAAAAGTTCTTTTTTGCCGTATCTATTACTTTACCAACAAAATTTTTCATTTTATTTGCTTCAACTCTATCTTCTGGATTTTTCGATTTTTTAGCTCTCTTTAGTAACAAGTCCTTGTCAATTATCATTTCCATTAGTTCCTTATTCATCCAGTCTTCTATGTACTCTTTTATCAAGAATTTTTTTTCAGGACATATTTCATCAAGTATTGAGAGTATATGTTTGTACATAAAATCCCAACATTCATTCGGATCATTTAATTCAAAAAATGGAACCCAGTTAATATTTCTCAATTTTTCTTGAAATAATTCAGTAGAGTAATTTCTATATGATCTACCATAGAAAGACATTTTATCATACTTGATATTGTTCTTTTTTCGTGTTAGAAATATTGCTTGATGGTCACTATAATTCAAATCTAATACCCCTTGGTTTTTAACAAAATTTGAGTTAGTAAAAATTAAATCAATACAACTATCTTTGATTCCGTACCTAGTAGTGTCTTTAATATACTGTTGAAGCCCATAACTTTTCATGGTATTAATTAGATCATTACTATCTTTACTATTTTTTGATGTATCAATATTGAAGTCCCCCATTATAAATGTATCTTGGTTCCCAGTAGTATCTAATTCATTCAAACAATCCTGGATACAATGAATGAATTTTTTATACATCTTGCCATTAACTATAGAAAATTACTAAAATTAATATTCACTACAAACACAAGTGTTAATATCACCACCAATACACTCCTGTTCAAATAGAATCACCAAACAATACGCACTATATATCCGATATCTTTCCCACAATGCAACAGCCAGAAAAAGCCCCACAAGCCCAGTCAATATACTGTTTGCCCCTGCCTACCACAGAGTATAGGATAAACAGAGGGCACACTCTCATAGTCCGCTACAGTGGCGATGTCTGGGTCCATATCTTTATAACTAATTAGGCTATCAGGGAGTATTTCATGATTAGAAATTTCATCTGTCATACATAAATCTTACATAAAATAATCCCTCTTAGAGATAATTTTACAATATTATCGTTATTTTTTGTAAAAGATAAAATTGCTTATCTTCAAACCCTAACTACAATGTCCCTGATTACCCTAATTAGTTTAAAAAATATGGGCCGAGATCTACCATAGGAATCTTCTGGTAACCCCTACAACGATTACGAATAGATAAAAGTTAGAAAAGTTAGTTTTTCCATAGGGATCTTCTGATAACGCCGTGACTGATAGATACAAATTACAGACATATTTTCACAGTCCAGTTTCTGTGCATAGGTTGATGGCATTTTGTTAGAGATGATTATGTCTTTTAGTGTCATACAGAAGAATTCCGATGGGGTTCTGATGGTATCTGAAACCTTCACCCAAGTTAACCAAAGTTTAAATAATGAAACTACAAATATAGGAAATTTTATCAAGATAACTATCGGGAACGCCCTTAGTTTTGCATGGAACCCCTATGGATTTACGTTGAACCCCTCAGACTTTAGGACTGGGTTCGCCCCTGCTGAAAGTAAGACTTGTGGCACTGCCCAAGCAGGAATGTGACGTCATCTTAACATTGTAATAACGTCATTTGTTTTCTTTTTGTCTTTTTTTTTATTTAATTTTATTCATATAGGATGCAATAAATGTTGTTATGTTATTTTGATGGCACCCAAAAGCATCTACCACATAAGGATAACATTATTCTAACATTCCATGTTTGGTCTCAACATCACTATAATATACTATTATTATAACGCATTCTTAAAATAAGTCTCAACCTGATCTAAAATAGCATGTCCCTTATGTGAAAATTTGACAAGTTAGAGTCTGACCAAAAAAGTATTGTCGCAGAATATGCCCGTTACTTCGCTGCTTGCCTTCGTGGAGTTCCCCCTCTGTAGGAATACATACTGTGTCTGTGGTAATCCGGCAGGGCCTTGTCACCGCTCTGTGCGGATTGGGGGACTACTTTCCCTGCGTATTCCTCCTACACGTCTTTCCTATAAAGATCATCACCATCTGCCGGACAATTGATCCCAGCTCTAGACACCGGCAGATCGGGTAGATGGGGGAGTATAGGATGGAGGAGTATGAGATGGGGGGGGGGGGAAGGTTCTCAGAGGGGGGATTGGAACTCCACCATCTAGATTAAGGTGGATTTAGATTCCCTGGTGGGCTTGCTTTTGTAAAGTTTGAAATAAGATTCGCACTTCAATTTTCTATTTGATTACCCAAAAGGGTTGGTTTAGTAAAATTCCAGCAATATCCAACATATTCATTTGAAAATTTAAATCATTAGAAGTTTAAACTAAATAACCTTTTAAATTGTCATTATGAAATATATAAATTTGGATCCTTATGTCTTCTTTATTTTGGAGTGGGAGCAAGTTGGTTTGTTTAGAATTCCAGATAATATGTAATTCACGTTTCTCATGGTAAGCTTCCCCATAGTTGCAAATACCAATACCGACTGTGCCTGTTGAGAAAAGACTCCCTATTATTCAAATAACTGTCACTGATGATAAGGTCTGGAGACTTCCAGATTAAACTAGCAGATACTATCAGGCCTGTCCCAGCCTGTCAGGACTTTCATAAACATTCCTAGAAGAGATGGAGGCCCAGATTTACCCAGGGTCTGTAGGAGTTGGCAGTTGAACCCTGGGGTCTTTTCAATGTCATCTTAAGACAGCTGTCCTAACAGCTTACGATAAGACAATCTTATGTCATTCTCAAGACCACTTGGCACCAATTTTATTGCATGTTTTACACCAAGATCAGAACTGATAGAACCATACTCTCCTTTCAGGGATGTATGATATTTTCTCTTAGTCAGCATTTCAATTGTATCTGTGTATAATGAACACAGTTTTATTGAAATGTAGATGAATCCTAAGAATGAACGAAGACTCTGATGGAGTGAATCAGGAAACCATAGGGTACTTAATGGAATGACTAAGGAGATCATGGATTACCTGAGGGAGTGAGTGGGGTAACCAAGGGTTACATGAAGGATAATCTTTACAATGGGCTCTGAAGGAGATCTAGGGCAGTGGTAGAGGGGTTGGAAAGTAGAGGTATGAGACTCTTACGTCCAACTGATAATGCAAATAATATTATAGATAATCAGACATTCTGATAGGTCAGTTCTTGCCCTAAATTCATTTGGCAATGGCCAGTTAACATAATTATTATATCGCTCTTTTGATGGCTCGCTCTTGTTATTAGTCCGTTTTCTGTTTTCTACTTACATTTTCCTAGACTACCCATTCTTTTCGAAAGTTTCCAATCCAGTAGACCAAGCAAACATTCACTAAAAATATCATAATAAAACAAGAATTTTCTTTCTGACCATTTCATACACAGGAAGACCTGGCCAGGGTAACTCCCACCAAGTGAGAAGAACTACAACTAGGACATGGTCCCATTGATCTTAGAAAGCTGCCTAAAGAGGGTCTCGGGTGTGAAATTGACCCATTGCCCTCTTTCATGAGCGAGTTGGGCTGGCGATTGATCGGAGATTATTTTCCAGCGGAGGTCTTTCATGTCCATGTGCCTTGACAAGTACAATCAGGGCCCCTTCTAGTCCTTCCATGACCTAGATACCTCTTACATAATAGGTCCTTACACCCACGAGAGTCCATGGCTACTAGTGGTCAATAAAAATTTGTAAGGAATTCTTTTATTGGCCCTCTATAAATGGAATGGGGAACCCCTTTGATGGTTGTTTGGGTGCTGGCTGGTCTATTGTCCTACCTGCCATATACCAGCGGCTACAAAGCATGCTGGGATTTGGTTGGGAATTGCCACCTAAAATGGTTGCCGGTTTACAGACTGACTTTGTGAAACGGTGGGTCTGAGCTCGACAGACTAGGCCCCTGCCCGATGGGTGAGAAGGGCAGGGGGGGGGGTGTCCAGTAATGGGGGGGGGGGATGTTATCAGAGAGCAGGGCAGTCTATAATGGACACTCCGATTCTGTTTCTGTGCTGGATTCTGTATGAGTCAATGTGACTCATTTCGTCCCTTAGATGGGTCAATAATCAGTCATAAGTCTGGGAACCTGTGTCTATTTGCGTCACGGATATTATCATCTGCCATCTGTTATTTGCATTGTTTTCATATTTATATATTTGAAAGTAAAGCCTGTATTCTACATGCCAAATTTGATATTGGTGGTTTTGTATTTGTTGTATTTCTTCCGGAACTATAGCTTGAAACCATACATCCAATATAACATTCGAAAAAGAATGATGCCGAGGATAGAAAATCAGCGTATATCTGCATCAATAATTATTCATCCTCAACTTTGTCACGTTTTGGTCAGTTAACAAGTGTCCAAACTAAATTGTAATCTATATCTGTATATTTGAAACTTTGATGCATATATTGTCACCATTGCATATAATATTATCAACCCTGAACATTCACTGGATTCTTGTCATGCCAAACAGAAATGACTATTTGATCTAAATTCTGTTGGTTAATATATCTAACTCAATGCACATTTGTATTTGCAATACAAGGCAAATTCTAGAAAATTAAAAATAAGCTTGAGCTGTGTGCGATAAGAAACCAGCTCTACTCAGAATATTCTTAGGCGCAATACTGCGGAGAGGCAGCGGCTATACGCTGTTTATCTAGTGCCATTTCTCTCCCTCTCGCAATCCGTGAGGCGTAACAAAACGCGTTAAGATTCCCATCCCGGTGCCTCATGTCAATAATCTCTGACTGAGCAAATATCCTCTTTGATGTTTACTTCCGCCGCCAGGGCCCCCCTGAGCTCTGCGCATGCGCAGAACTTGACGCATGCGCACACAGAGATAGTGCTATTTGCATATCTCCTACCCAGTTCACATTGAAAGTTGATATGGTGATGGGATGAGTTGATTTCCGTTGTTGAAATTAGTTGTAGATTTACAAAAACATTCTTTCTTATACTTGAAATACCTAAGCGTGTTAATTATCTACAAGGTAGATCCCTAGGCGCCAATAAGTCCGATGGAGAATCTCTCAACGGAGGTTGGAAAGGGGGGAGGGAGGTCAAGGTATAGGGGAGCCAGTCCTGGGACTTGTACTCCCTTTATAGGGTGGGGACTACACAGGCAGGATGCAAATTCTTTTTATACTAAGTATATGATATTATAACTATGTGGAAACTCCCCTCTCTTACTTTATTTTAAATTTGGGGGACGGGGGTGGGGCTGTGAAGACCTCTTAGCCTGGCAAAGATTGTACTGCCCTTTCGTTGATACATCTTTTTATTACTTTTTATTATAGCTAGAAACCTGAACTGTCCCTGATTATATAATCCCCTGAGCAGTCCTATAATATTATCTTTTTAGTACAATCAATACTGATGTATTATGTCCTTTGCCTTACTATATTTGACAGTTAAATTTGTTCAATGCTACAGTCTAGTCGGGTGTTTTGTAAAGGCTGTATTATACTACGTAACTGGAGCTGCAGTTTGGCAATGTTGCAGAGACGTCAGACATATTAGAGATAAAAGTCTTTGTTACGTACATATGATTGTAAGATGCTCCAAATCGCACGTTTGTAACAATTATATCACACCTGCATACAAATTATCTGTAAATCATCATGCCAATATCGCAGCCCAAGTGGTGTAGCATAAAACCACATTAAGGCTGCTTTCCACCAGCCAATTTGACTCCCAATATCAAAAGTCGGCACAGGAATAAGCCCATCCCAGTTCACACCAACTTTGTAGTTTACCATGAAATATTTCTAAAATTGCCTCCATGCTTATTCCCTGAAGACATCTATGTAATACAAAATTAACCAAAGCAATTTGACTGACAGATTGCCTCTAAACTTTGTGAAATGCCACTTTATATATTGGCCATTTTCCCATAGGAACCAATGTTAAAGCCTGTCAGCCTAACCTAGAATGTCCAACCCTATTTTGCTCTGAAATACTGCATTTTGATTGGCTGGCCAACCTGCTAATCTGTCAATTGATAACATTTAAGAAATCATTATGCTTAAGCTATACTTGGGGATATAAAATATATAATTGTTGCTCATTTCAGTAATCCTAACTCCAGGAAACAAGGAAGGCTTATATGGTTATTTTGTCTAACCCTTGTCGAACCCTTGGATAGTATCCAAAGTGGGATGGGCTCAATTGGTCCATCATAGACATGTTACATTTCATTAGAAAGGTCTTTAAATTCTCTTTCATATGTAGGATGTGTGGTCTTTCGCAATATTTCTGCTAGCAACTTATAAATTATCAAATAGCCAGCAGGGGGTATTCCATTAAGTATGTACGCAGCAAGAGGGGGAAGGGGGGTCTTAGATTTTTTTAAATTTGCGTACATTTTAGCATACAACCTATGCATATTTTGCCCAAGGGGGGATCGGGGGTCTGAAACTTTTGAAAATGTGCGTATGTACTAAAGGCCACGTTGTGATTTGGGGCCGATTTTGAAGCGATTTTGAAAATCGGTTTGTTAACTAATAATTTCTCTTACACAACATACACTTTTCCAAAGAGATTAGAATAATACATACAGATGAATTGTATTGTCATCAGGAAAATTGATTCCAAATATGTGAAAAATGCATGAGAGGAAAATCGGTTGGCCCAAAATCGCAACGTGGATTATGGCCTTTAATAGAAGGCCCTCAGTCAGAATCGCCTGTTGGAATATAGCCTTAAATCTTTCCCCAGTCGAACCCGTTGGTAGCAGGTGGACGCTGGCCGCTACCTTTTAGGGAGATGTACCACAACTTGATTAGGTTAGGCTGGTTACAAAGTGAACCCTCCCAGAGAGGGCCGGACAATGTATTCCCTGAGTGCACCTGATACTGGAGGAAACCCGCCGAAAATGATGCATCGTCAATTAGAGAGGGTGGGTATATACATCAAGGGGCCGGACATCTAATGGATCTGTCAGATAAAGAGCAATGTGCAGTTTTAGAAGGACATATTCGAGGTACTTCTAAGGGGATTCTAGTTGTACGGGATATGACTGAGTATGAAATTCTGTAAGGCGACTGGCTGTTATCCACAATTATGATAATGATCATAATAACTATAATGTATATGTACATGTGTATATACGAAGTAAATATAACTATAAATACATATATATATTATATTCTTGACGTTGCAGAAAAAGATTATTGAAATGATTAATTTGTGGAGTAAGGGTGTTACCTGATACCACTAACCCCATTCCTAGCCCACAAAATGCTACACGTGCAACATTTTGATTGAAGGAGGTTATTATCATGCCTGAACTAGAATCCTAGAATGTTTGGAACTAAGAGTAACAATGTGCGACAGCTACAGCCAGTATGAACTATTAAGCCGGGTTTCCACCGAACGATTCAGGTCGAGAATAAGTGACGACTATAAAATGTTATAATCGTCGGCGATTTGTCTCGTGAAAAAATCTTTTGTAAATGAAATATTTGTTGTTTCCACTGAACGACGATATTTGGACGATTCTGGGAGATTGTGGACGACAATTTCCACCGACATGAGGTAGAAAACATGAGGAACAAAGCACTTAATTGCTTTTAATTGCCTCTGGAATAAATCGTTTGCTTCTGTCGTCCAGATTTATTAAACAGGTTAGATATTTAGTCGTTGGTGAATCGTTCACTTTAGTCTTGAGCAAATATCGTTTGCAGTCTTTAACAAAAGTCTTAACCAACGATTTTGTGTTTCCACTGAACGATTTTCATAAAGACCATCAACGATTTCTAAATCTTTCCATGTCTTAGGCCGTCTTGAGAAAAGTATCGTTCGGTGGAAACGGGCCTTTACATACTCCCTAATACCATGTGATAACCAACATAAACCTACACTTAATAAAGTATAGGGAGCGTACATTATTCGGTTCCCATGCATCAGTTCCATTATGGTTCTTAAGCAATACAAGATGTAATAGTGGATAATAATGAGAGGGACTATGTTATAAATAAGGAAGGAAATGGCAGGTCCCAGGGAACGGGTCGCCAATAATGGGCAGTCATACCCGTAACACTTCACAATGTTAAAATAAAGCCCCATACCCACTCGGACGGTCTGGGCCCGACCGATCGTGTGTCGGTCTGACTTTTGTTGTAATGAAAGGTGCATGTTGGATCTGAATCGGCACTAAACTCAGCAGATTATTTTAGTAGAATTAAAGTTATTGCCGTTAAGTAGGCTGACTCGGTAAAACTTTCCTAGTGGGTATGCTGCTTAAGGGCGTGTTTTTTTTATTAGAAAAGAAAAATTAAAAACATGACGTGTTTAACAAAGGTCATGAGTTTTGAATCATCTGATCTTCTAAAAACGAACTTCAAACACTTATCAGATTAGAAATGACTCTTTAATAGGAAATCATATGTTAAATTTCACAAATCATAAAACCGCTTTCAAATCATGAAGTGAACACAATCCATACCAATCTTTTCTTCCTGTAATGTTTCCCCACAACTCCCTGATCTTTAGAGTCCACCTCTAATCCTCTGCAATAAAAGGGGCATACCAGACTGGTTAAACGTAGGCCCCATCTTTTAACTTCCCCAGGTTCTTTGGCCGAATACCCATAGAAAAGGGACTGAATTGACCATGTCCCCGCACCGTCAGGGACTCTGGGCAGGGTCTAAAGACCTCAACTAAGTAAGAAATATGGCTTCCTGGGCTAGTAATGGGATTTTTGGGGGAAGAAATGAGTCCACCTTTACTGCTATACGGACTAAAGGACTCTGACACAATGGGAGGAAGTCTGGAGACCCAGGAGGAGGCTAAAGGCTGTATTGCACTTGCCGATTTTACTTTCGATATCAAAAATCGACAGTAGGAATATTGGTTGATCACATACATGTTGTATACCATTAGAAAGGTCTTCAAATTCTCTTTCAAATGATATGTAACATGCATGGTCTTTTGCAATATTTCCGGTAATGTATTAAAAATTTCCCAATAACCAGCAGTCAGAATCGCCTAGTGGAATAGAGGCTTAAGGGATATAGGGGAATGGGGGGGGGGAGAGGGTCCATGGTCGATTTGTCACAGGAAGGGACACGCAAAGGGTGAAAGAGCGCACCGGACATCGACTGGTGGTTGGGGAAGCCGTTACAACGACCAGGGAGACTAAGTGACAAGGACAGGGCAATAGGGCCGAGTGCTGGGGATATGGGAGTGTGTTTGGTCCTTCGTGTACAATTCTGGGCCCACCACAGAAGCTATTTAAACGAGTTTTTACTGTCAGATTAGTATTGTGAATTTGGTAGTAATATTATATGGACACATTGAGAATATCATATATAACAGAAATTAACCAAATTAACCCATCTTAGCTCACAAACAGAGTAGTGAATGTTTTAGATAAAATTGTTTTATTTACATAATTGTGTGCAAATTTTCATAAGTGTATCCTCCGAGTTTTCTGTAGCTATATCATATATATGGATCTGTAAGATATATAAAGCTATTATGATAGAATACTTAAGGCAGAAGTGTGCTCTTAAAGCTACTTTTCAGATTACCTCTGCTGGGACTATAATATATCTTTTAGAATAATTTTATAAAATTGATAATGACAAAGATATGTCTTTGTTGCCATGATTTGGAGATTGTTCAATTCTCAATTCTAGCTCATAATGATTGTCGAGTATGACCCAGTGAGATTATCTTCATTGATCTTTAAAAAATAATTTCCAAATGATTTGAAATGATAGAATTGTTTATGAATTAATAAACAATATGGTGGTCATCTGCACAACGTCTAGTTCCTGAAAATCAGTCCACATTTCCTGAAAAATTAGTTTCATGAAACGTCTATAGAGGGTAATGTGTGACCCTCATGACTTCTTGGTTTACGTCTTGCCCCATCAAACAAATAGACGAATAAGCCCCAGGGGCTGATACAGGATTTCTGAAAGGGGGGCCTGCATGAAGGCTAAGTAGTAAAACGACGCGCATATGGACGCGCCTCCTGCAACAACGTTTTCTCTTTATAAAGTATAAGTCTCCACCGAAAAGTGGGGGGGTCAGAACCCCCTGGACTCCCCACCCCCTGATCCTCCCTTGAAGTCCCCTCCCCTTCCGTCCACCATCACAACTATTACCATCCAACCCTTTTAGTCCACTTACATTACATATCTATAACCTCACTAAAAGCATCCCTACCAATAAGCCACAATTTGAAGACCAACTCATGTGCTTCAAGAAAACTCTTGCCATTCTCCACTGAGGCAGTACGTCAATCTGTGTACAGGAATGGCATACGGGGAGAAAGTTTCTCTGTGGATTTTTCTTTTCTTTTTCTTTTCTTTTTTTCTTTCTTTTTTCCTTCTTTTCTTTTCTTTTCTTTTTGTCTGTTCTGCTTGTGGGGAGAAGGGGGTGGACTGACAGGGCGGTGTGGTTCCCCTGACGGATCACAGGGGGCGTGGTGAGTGGGAAGGGGCGGGGCTGCGGGGAAATCGGTATTTCATCCAGCCTAATGGAGACCAGACAATACGAGGCCAGGCGCACGCCCCTCCGATCACCGCGTCCCCTATAGGGAGATACCCTCCCCCAGGACCACTGGCACTGAGCTATATAGATCTTGGACACAAGAAACGACTCAAAAACCTGAACACTTTCTGTCATCTCCTGTTAGTTCGTCTTTTCCTAAGTTCTTGTAAATTTTCCAAAATGCAGCTCTAATGGCACATTCAAAGTGTAATGACGATATGTGTCCTGTTAATGTACAACACTTCATATAAAACAACATTTATAATATCTGGCCAGAACTCTTAACTATTGTTATGTCACAATAACATGAACACTAAAAGAGCTGTTCCTTGCATACCAGATCTATAGACAGTACCGACTGAAAAAAACATCTATGCAAATTCCAGACGTATAGCAGGGGTGGATTTAGAGGGATGCGCATACAGAGAGCGCGCACCTCTATTATTTTTGACCAAATATTAATTTTTTGAATACAAACTTCTCAGATCTGGATAGTCTTTTTTTTTATTCTTTTATTTCACCAGACAAAAAATAAGCTATTACAACTTGTCTCACTTTCTGCCTGGATCATAGACAATTTGTCTATGCGATTAAAACCCAGCGAAGATTTTTATAATAGGGCGTCCCCTCCCCACCCTCCACCCCAATTTGAAAATCTCTGGATCCGCCCTGCATGATAAGTTATCATACCCACAAGGCAGGGGCAGTGGACCTTAAGTCTTCGAGAAATTTTAACGGTTTTATTTCTACTTCCAAAATGGTTTCAATGTTCTTCTGGGAGTTTTATTTGTTCATCTAAAGCATTATAGCCTACGGATAGAAATCATTAATCAACTATCACCTCCTATGTAGTCTATTAGCATGTTGGGATGCATGAATTATACTGTGGCCTTCCCTTTATATCAGTACTAATTTTGTTAGACTTGGGTTTACTTTACAGTTGAAATTATTACATAAACGCCACTAAATCATAATTTTTTTCTTGTGCAATCTCGACGAAACAATGATTGTCAGATAATTTGTCAGAAGTAACTTTAAAATGTTGAATCACACGTTTGTATTTGCCTTAAAACATAGAGTAACAAAGTATAATTGCCTAGATTAGCAGTGCCCGGAGAAACTGTTTGATAACAGATGGGATTTGTTCTGTTTAAGATGAATCGGCTGGTAGTTAGTTCCCATTTTTATGTCGCCCTGTATAACAGGCTCCCTTGTGTAGATCTGTCTTGTTAAGTACCAGTGGGATTACCCACTCTATCACTGAGTGTTAATGATGTATTATAGTGATGGCATTCGTTGTGACTCGCCTATACTACCGCTCTACTTTTATCCTCAAGTATACGTATTTTCATAAAGCATGTTTTACTTTTGTATTGATGACCCAGCTGTTCTGTGGGCAGATGCAATATTTTGGTATAGATCTGTAGTATGCCAACGCACTTTTATAGATAGAAAATGGTTTCTATTTGAAGTATCCATGTTAGGTGATTTAGAACATCTCTAGAAAATTTGAATGCCCGTGACTTATCACTCCAATATTCACTTTGTGCTCTGACCAGTAAACAAAGAAGTACTGCTTTTGGAACCATGAATACATCGCTTTTAGTATATACATGAAGACGTCTGGAGAAAAACTGTAACTGGGTCTCTTTCTGTCCATGTTGAAGGGGTCACCAAATTTAACATCAAATACTTATCTTTTTGTCATATGTTTTCGCATGCATCCTACACCCAATCTACAAACATTTTAGATATATTCTATTCAGTGTACCCAATCCCCACTCATACAAATTTTGACCCCCCCCCCCCCGAAATAAGTAAATAAATAACATAACATAACATAACATAACATAAAAAAGATAAAATGAAGAAATAAAATGAAGAAATGAAGAAATGAAATGAAATGAAATAATAATGAATGAAATTATTAAATAAATAAAATGGAATGAAGAAATAAATAAATAGATAAAATAAAAGGGAAAAAATCCCGATTTTTAGTTCAGTCTATGTCTTGAAGTTTATTCCGAGCACTCCGGGCTTCTCCCGGAAGTGTCCCCTTATTTCCTGCTGATTCTCTCTACTGCGCATGCGTAATCAGATTAGGGGTCAGACACAGTGCCCCCTGGGTGCTGCCTCCTGGTGGACAAACAGGATTTGAGGCCAACAATAAAATCAGGGAGCGCACCCTAGTGGAGAGGGGCCGCACCGCTGTCTGTTCTCATCGAGAGAGTTGGTAGTCTGTCGAACTCAGACCCACTGTTTCCCAAAGTGAGTCTGTACACCAGCAACCATTTTAGGTGGGAATTCCCACCCCAAATCCCAGCATGCTTTGCAGTCGGTGGTTTATAGCAGGTAGGACCATAAACCAGCCAGCAGTCAAAGAACCATCAAAGGGGTTCCCCGTGCCATTTATAGAGGGCCAATACAAGAATTCCTTACAAATTTTTATTGACCACTAGTGACCATGGACTCTTGTGGGTGTAAGAACCTATTATGTAAGAGATATCTAGGTCATGGAAGGACTAGAGAGTTGGGGGAGGTGAGGTGGCCACACCCCACACTGCCCCCACATCTGTTTTCTAGTGGTTAGGGCTGAGGGTGACAGGTTGGTCCTTAATCAGGTTACAATTGGTGGTTTGCTGAAAGCTTGGAGTCCCTGCTTGGACTAAGTAAAGCTCACTTGATAGTCTGAATTTGTTTTAGAATGGTTATTCAATGTTTATCTCGCTATAGATTAAGAGGAACATTTCAATCATTGCATTATCTTGATATGGGCTTTGTTTATAAAAGGTGTTTTGTGATTTGTGAACTGAGTTTGTCTTTTAAGGGTCATACCTACTAAGCGACTTTAGCTCTGACAGGTGATGGGCAACTGGGAGAATCACTGGTAAAGTTGTCAGACAATTCAGGATCACTGGGCGATTCCCTGTGGGTATGGTGTGCTTTCTGGGTGACAGGCGATGTGGCACCGGATCACCCATAAAACCATCCACAAAAAAACTGGTAAAATATCAAACTTGCTTAATATAACAGTCGCCCGGTGATGGTAATGACGATTCTCCCAGTCACCCGTTGCCCGTCGACAGTAAAATCACCCAGTGGGTATGGGGCTTTAGGATTCTGAGTCAGGATCTACCCTGAACCATTCTTATAAACACACCACCACCAATGTGGGGTGATATACTGTATTGAATGACTCTTTCTTTTTTCCTGAATTCTAGGTCTATGAGATAAGAAATAAGCCAGTCACAGAAGACAGTGTCCATACCTGTTGTAGAGGGGAGAGAAGTCCAGGTTTGTCTGCAGACCTTGTAGAGTGGGATACTGGCCCTAACTTTGTATTGTCTGCAAGAGGTATACCTTGTATGGCTTTTATGTCCCTGCCATTGGAGGCTTCTTCGTAATTTCCCTGTCTGGCTACAGGAGTCTCAATGTTAAGGCGAAGACCTATACATAGGGTCGTTTAGAAGGGATGTCATTCTTTTCTTCCATATATATTTCATAGAACTGGATGGTTAGACTATTTTCTTAATTAAAGATTCCCTTGGTATTCTAATTTCCATGAAACTAGATTATTTACAGTAGTATATATTATAAAGTATTCGTGATTAAATTATTTATTTCATGTAATTATCTGAGAATCGGAGCAAACCCGGGGGCAACCCCGAAGATTATTGCAATAAATCACTTAGGGGAAAAAAAGAGAAAAACAATTTTTGATAAATAGATCACATTTGATTGTATGACCTTCGATCCTAGAAATTTGGCGCAGGTGTCTGAGAAAACATTTCTCCCTTTTGCTATATTTAAAAGACAAAAGGATGATGCTACTGCCTCCTGGAAAGACAAAAGGAGGACAAGACCTCCTTTTATGAAAGACAAAAGGAGGATTATACCGTCCCTTTAAACGACAAAATGAAGAGGACAATGTTCCGTTATAGCACAGCAGGAGAATGATACTGCCCATTTAAAAGACAAAAGGAGGCCTTGCCCAGCTAATATCTTGTTCTTACTATCGTTGACTTACCTTTTGTTATTTGCTAAAACACCTCTGGACAGTTTGATAGATGTACCCTGTCCTCTGTCCATACACCCCTCCTTCTATGTACCACCCCCCGGCCCCTACATATATGCATTGCCCCTCGGTAAAGATATTGGCCCTAATGCTGTGCCGTGACCCCTGCCTCCGGTCTAAGAGATGGGGAGATTACATGTATGAGCGCCCAGAGAGCACATTTGACTTTATAACCTCGCCAGAAGTGGCAAGACCATCCATCAAGAAACTATTTGTTCCAGAGGAAAACCTATATCTGTAACAGCATTCTGAGTTACCTCAGAAATCTTAGTAGTGATAACATGATTAGTTTCTATTAGGATTTGGTACATTTTAAAGATTAGACTTTGGGTGTTATGGCCTTTTGCATTCCAACTCTCAAAATGTGAGGAAACCTGAAAAAAACGTCCTTTTCTAGTCTTAATATTTTCAGGGGTACTATCTGTAGTGCATTTTTATTCGGGCCTGACCCCCTTTAAGAGTATCATAGCACGGCATCATCACAAGATCCGTATCTTATTTCCCTATAATCAATAAGGATATAGGACTCATAAAGTCTACTAATCTTATAAGTTTTATACCTTCACTGGTCTCCATTTGTAACGTTTTATTATGGTTTATATTCCCCGTCCCTCTTTTAGGGTCCGACCTCTGAAAAGTGCCCAGAGCCCTTTACAGCAACCTCTTGGCTTCCATCCCATAATTACAGGGCGCCCTTAGGAGACGTTACCCCGCCGATATTAACAGTGACGGGTGGGGCCCCGCGCAGGACCCCGTGATTTGTCATGGGTTGACCCCGTAGCGCCGGGAGACCCCCCGGGGGACCTAGGCCCCCTACGATATCAAGGACTTTTTGTTTCTTGCCGTCCACATAGCCGACAGGGATTAGGGTCTGTGGGAGGGAGTTCTTTGACTCCAGTGTGACTCCAGGCTGACTCCAGGCTGACTCCAGGGTTAAGGTGGCACAGAGAACTAAACAAGCACAGCAACCTAAGGCCTTGCCCTTGACACTAAACATCCGAATGAATTTGTCAGTGTAAGAACGTGCTGTTTTATACCTTTGATTTCCTGTTTAATTTTAAGGGTTACTGTTTGATATAAGATGATATACCTTTGATCTAAAAGAGTACTGTTTGATTTTAATGGGTTCTGTTTTGTGTAAAAGGGAATACCTTTGATTTAAAGGAGCACTATTTGTTTTTAAGGGATATGTTTGGTATACAAGGGTACTGTTAGGCCTAAGGGTAGTCTTTGGTTTAATGGGGAACTGTTATGTTTAAAGGTGTACTTTTTGGCGCCAAAGGGTACTGTTTGGTTTTACATTATACTGTGTGCTTTAAAGGGGTACTGTTTGCTATAAAGGGATATTTTATTTCTGGCATGATTTTACATGGCATCTGAAATTACCAATATGCATGCGCACTGTATCACACATGTTGTCAAAATGTTTTGAAGAAAGGAATGAATAAAGAAATAAAATGTTTACGGATTGTTAAGTCAAGCCCATAAATTAAAGCGATAGATAAATGTGGTGATTTTTATATAATGGCTTGAACAGAGAATATAACTTACATTTCACAGAGTTGTATCTACATTCTTGAATACCGTGATTGTATAGGGCCTCTAACAAACATTAACTAATTCAATAATTAGATTTATTAATTACAACGTATCATTAATTCTATCGACAGAATTACATATGTCTGTATACATATATATTTATATAATATATAATGCATAATAAATAGGCCTTTAGATAAGTCGCTAGTAGGCTAGATTACAGTTAATACTTCCATACTTTCTTAGAATAAGGACTGGAATTATGAAGGTCAACTCTATCATGCACAGCGGGGGACCTAAGAATACCACTCTCCAGGGAAGGAGACGTTAAAATTGCCTGCCACAAACAGCAGACGATTTTGACGCTTCCGGTGTGAGCCGGAAGTGGCTCATTTCCCGCGCAAACTCCCTGATCTATGTCCGGCGGCGCGACACGTCATGCGCACTAAATAGTCCACGTTTCTGGCCTATTTCGATGCTAGCAGCGGCCCTGCGGCCCTCGGCGGGCCCCCTACGACCAGATAAATGCATATGTCGTGTGATTTGGGCTCCCAGAAGGCTGAGGGGCGCGCCATAATCCCCGCGTTCCTTTCTCAAAGATGGCGGAAGGAGGGCACTCAGGCTAGATGATGTAGCACTATGAGGTGCTGTAGCCGGAAATGGTCGACTTTTAGCATTATCCCTCCACGGCTTAAATAGCAACATCCAGTGGGTCTCGCTGTACAGAATTTTAAATAAGAGTTTAGAAGTCGGTCGTCTCTAGAGAGGTATGAAACTTTAAGTGCTACCTACAAGCAAGTGTAGGTAGCAAGGTATGATTCAATATTATGGGTGTACAACAATAGTACATTCAAGGTCAAAATGATATTTAATGTTTATATGACTATTCCCTATTACAGTCTTATGATAAAAGTTCTCAAAAAGGTTTAGAGGCACAACATGTTCAGAGGCACAATTGTTTTATAAATTTCACATCATCTTCTCATGATGTCCTGATGCAGGGTATCATTATAATGACATGCCTAGAAGTTTAAACCGTTAATATGAAACATAAGGAATGTTAAAACATCTTCATTTCGTTCATAAAATTTCCTTCCGAATATTTTTTATTATTATCATTCCAATACTTCCTACGATATACATAGGATATTCCTGTGGATCGATTATTCTGTGTAATCTAGAAAATAACTTATATATCACTAAGTCATCTAAACGCATCCAATAGAGAGTTTCAGATCCAAACACACATCTCGATACATCAACATATCTCAAATCTACCAAAAGATATTTATGGCTAAAAGCACAAACTTTTGTAATATCATAATTATATGGTCATATTAGATGAAGGCAAGTTAATACCCGCACAGTGAAATATTCTTGAAGTACACTGAAAGTCTAAGAGGTTCTAAAACTCCCTATTAGTTCGCTTGATATCTCTACACACTGTAAACATCGATGTAGTGATAACCCATATCACCAGTTGCCGTGTCGGAATGCAGGCCCCAAAGCCCCCCCCCCCCACCCCCCACCATTCAGATGTCAGTACACCATCCCACACTGCTCAATAGCACCCATTTCCCACATCTGCCCCTAGATGGCAGCACCGCCTCCCCCAGTGTGACGTCACGTGTCAAAGTGCGATGGGTCGCGACTGCTAATTGGATAAAAGCCTGGGAGGACACTTAACCAGGCCGACCAATCAGACTTTACGACACGGCCGCCGTCGGCAGTGGGCGCGCAGTGACATCTGACGGGAAGGTTGTTAACTATTGGGGCGGGTCGCAGCGCCCCTGGTGTCGAGGGGGGCAGGCTGATGTCGGGGGCTTTGTGACAGAGATGTGGCGGGTGTAATACACCCTGTTAGAGTGGGGCATTATGGGACATGGTCTGTCACAGACCTACTGATTCTGCACCTTCAGCATTGCATTGGGACTGGAGGTATAGTGATAGGAAAAGTTGCCAACAAAATGAAAAAATCCGAAATTGGGAGGAATGTGGTTACTACGGGTATTCAGAATAGAAAGTAATACATGGCCAGAAGTCATTCTGTAACCTTTTACTTACGCTATTTTCTACAAAGATAAAAGGTATGCAATACTCTTACATTTATATACAAACAGCAAAGTAGATACTCTATATATTACGTCATTTTTGTTACAAAATTCTAAAATTTGAAATAGGTAGGAAAAAGGGACAAGGTTAAGAGAAGGACAGGACTGAGAAATATCATAACCTGCTGGCAGATACGTAATCTCAATCTGAAACCTTAAAATTCCTGAAGCCATAATTTTGTTGACTGTTGGTTAAAGGAATTTCCTAAACAAGGTTAGGCCCAAGTCGGCCTGATTTGGTAGCTGATAGAGGTGAACAGTCCCTCATTTTCCTCCATTAGGCGTGCACTTAGGCCGGGACAGCCTATCGGTGGGCTCCTTAGGGGTAAAAGGTTTATCTCAGTAGGAGGTGGAGTGAGAAGGAGACCTATAGAACTTAATGCTTTTATAGATCTACATCTAACCTTAATGCCTTTATAGACCTACATCTCACCTGGAGCCCTGATTTGTTATTTTTAATTGAGTCTTGACTATTTCACATTATATGTGCTCTTCCCATAGTTGGGTATGGACTCGTTCTCTGACATTCCTTGTAACTTCACATCTTGTTCTAGTTAGCTGACAAATTTTTGGTTTGAATGATTGATAAGGGTAATATAGAGCATGAGTATAGCTAATAGTTAATTCACGGCAAAGTCAGCCGCCCTATGGAAGTCTCTTTGTTTCGTTCACATATTTATTCATCCTAATAAATAATAGTATTATGCGCTGGGTTTCTCCAGTCTTGATGTACCACCTGCCAAAGCGTATAATTAGTCCGACAATGTCATGAGAATAGATTTCATTCTTTAGGGTCTAACAGCAATCATGGCGATTGTCATATGACGGTTTTAATATTCGTGGGTACAGCCCTTTAGGATGCCAGTAGATTTAGGCAAGATAATAAGATTGACATAAATTAACAAATAAGTTAATTGCATTTCCGTGGAAAAGTACATTGAACTTTCTCCTGGCTCATGTTCAGAAGTGAGGAGTGGACTACGTATCTACTACCGAAGCCTTACCTAATATTGGAGACATCGATATTTTGGTCTCGCTATTTATCAAGCCATATGAGTCTCATGACGCAAGTCTAGGTCCAGAACAGGGCCATATATAAGGCTTAGATTATATTGGCTAATAAATCAACAGTTAGGTACACTAAGATTACACTGTCGATAAATACAGTGACATATTTTTGTTTAGACTTATTTACCTGACCGCATAGTCTTCTAGAAATCTATAACGATTTAACACTACTTGAATGACATATCCTTCCTCAAAGAACATTCTCAAATACTACTCACATGCTACTGTCGATAAAATCAACTTTTCCCATGCTACTCGCTACCATTGCCATTATAAAACCAACCTTTCTGTATACTACTTACTACCATGCCCATCGACATAGGGGCATTTCCATATACTACTTGTCTCTGAGTCCATCCAAAAAGGGACGTTTTTCTATACTACTCACAGGTACGTTCACAACGAAGTGACGTACTTTACGGTCGTTTATCCAGTGCTTTCGGCAGTTCTTTTTTACCGTTTGTAATTGCACATTTAGGTTAGTACGTATCGCTTTCTTATGAGTAACTTACTCTTACCAGTATGTAAACTTTTTCTTTACATAACCAGAGTAACAGCGACTGTTTCATTTTCATTTTCGCACGAATCACTGGCTCTTTCTCTTTGGAATTCGGGCATGTGTAATTCTTTGTTGTTGTTGTTGAAATTCTTTATTTCTCACAACAGTTATTAGATGTTTGTTCGGTTTTCAATTATCACCAGCATTTTTTCTAACTATCGCTGGTTTGGAATAGATCATGGCAGCAACTTCCTCCAGGACATAAAGTAATACCATAAATATTTACTCCGCAAAAGATTTATTTACATGCATATTCGTCTCTCCATATAATTTCCTTCAGTCCTAAATTCCGTACCCCATACACAGAATGGACCTCTGTGGTCAAGAGCCCCCGGCCTAAGGAGGTGTACAGGCTTTAGGCTTTGTTGAGGCCTGCTGAGGCGTGGCCGGCCTACACTCCCCCACTCCTAGGCCTCGGCGGGACCTGATGCACTTTACATGTTACCAAGGCAACCAGAGCCCTGCCAAGAGCCCCATAAATACACTCAGCTGACCTTGGCCCCTCGCCAAGGTCATAGACCAGGGGTCATAGTTAGACTGTAGTTACGTCCAAGTCTGCTAGGTGCTCAAATTAGGACAGTTAACCAGCAACCATTTTAGGTGGGAATTCCACCCTGTATCCCTCATGCTTTGCAGCCCCTGGTTTACGGCATAAACCAGCCAACAGGCAAAAAAAACATCAAAGGGGATCCCCATGCCATTTATAGAGGGCCAATAAAATCATTCCATACAGATTTTAGGTGGCCACTAGTAGCCATGGGCTTTTATGGGTGTAAGGTCTTGTGGGTGTAAGGACCTATTGTGCAAGGGGTACCTAGGTCATGACAGGACTAGGGTCAGAGTGTCCTTATCTACGAGACGCTGACTGGGGACTAATAGGGGTAATCTGAGGGGGCGGGGCTAAAGAGTATGACGCCTGTCAGGGTGATGGATGATTGACAGCCGGGGAGGCGTGGCTTAATGATGGACGGGCTAAGGAACACAGTTCATGAAGCTGAGTTGGGTTTTACTGTGCTGCTTCAGTATAAAATAAAAATATGAAGATATAACTTATAAAGCTAACTTCATTATATTATAATGAAGTTAGCTTTAAAGGACGATATCATAAGGTAGGAACATGAGTGTTTTATGTTTCATGAACAGAAGAATTATAACTTCATAAGGACAAAGACAGGGTTGGGACGCACCATGTTACATTATATGGTCGCCATTCAATGTGGCTAAATAATGGAAAAGCACCAAGAGGCAGAAGTCGTAAAATCTGCACCAAATAACGTCCTCGCTTGACACGGTGCTATCGGCCTTCAGTAATGTTTGTGCAGATGACGTCACAATAACCACTGTGGCCCGTTGCACAATGGGTTTCCTTAATAAATTATTTGCAGATATTTTCCTAACAAAGAACGTTTTTTCAACATTTTTTTTCTATATTTAGAATGCCCTCAAAGAGCTGTGGCTTTTACTGCTCTTTCTCTGATTTCATCCCTTTTTATACTAATTTACAGAATTCAATTCCATTCGTTAGAACCAGAGATTTCTACTATTTTCGTAACAAGGGAAAAGTTTCCTTACAAAGAAACTTTTCCCTGTTAAGCAAAAGTTCGTTATGCCACTTTGTTTGATCCTCACAACAAAATTCTATTGTGCAACGGGCCACTGTGGGAGAGGCAGCCATGTTGAGGATCAATTGATCATCATGTTTTCAAAAAAGATATAACTCTTATTTGAAATGATTTTCCTTTTTTATACTTTGATGTTAAATTAATTACGTTATGTTGGTTTTCTTCCAGGACCTATATCTTTACATCTAGCATGAGTGTATGAAATTGTTTCATAAGGATCACTTTTAGAGGTTATCATATATATAATTATGGCAATCAACAAAATCTGGGTAGGTAACCCGATATGTATATGCTGTCAACTCATCGATAACCTTAAGACCCGAACTATGTGTGACGAAAACTGCCGAGTGCCCCCGAGGGCAGCTCGGCAAACATCGGGTCCCCTCGGTCACAGACTCGGAGCTTCTGGAGGATCTTTGGTGGAGTTTCAAACAAAAATGTCCGGACTGTCTGTCACGCAAAGCCTGCTGTAACAATATTACTTTTCTGTCTTTTTAAATTTCATTTTCTTACATTATTTTAGTGTTAGTTCTTCTTCAAGGAGGGATTTTAACTTTAATAGAACGAAGAGGACAAGCAGATTTTATCCTATTTCCTTTTTGTAACCATCCTTTTCAAACAACTAATGGTTTTAAGTCATTGGTGAAATTAAATTTGGAGTAAAATCTTGGGGTGAGAGAGCAGGTCACATGAAGAAATTATCATCTGACCGCACCGGGCCAAAAGGCGATTGAGCGGTTGGAACGATTCCACTTCCGGTCTCGCGAGAATCACGTGACTGCGAGAGTTGACGGCCAGATTACGCCAAGTCTCGTCGGTGCACGGTAACAGAAGAACGCCGGCGATTAGTCCGTCCCTGACCTGCTTAGCTTTTACATAATAGTTTGAGCGACTAGCGGACGTGGATGTAACTACAGTCTACAGCAACCAAACACAAACCCCGGGACACAAACTTGTCGCGTAGCGTCTAGCCGATAAAATCGGTTGGCCTCGTCCTCGACAGTTGGGCAGGTGAAGGTGGCGCCACCCATTGAGCTGACTTGAGAATCGTCTTACTTTGGTGAAGGTCGCCGCAGTATTGAGCGGAAAACTGTCTTGAAGCTGATAGTCCACTGGCTGATTTTACTCACGATTTTATAAATACTTAATGGAAAAAGTATTATTATAAACAAAAAAGTTTACAAACCTTTCGTATATCATTGGAAAATGCTCTAAATTACCTCTCTAATGATTTGCATGACTCAAGGTCTTTTGTCATATTTTTGGTGGGAGGGGGGGGATCTATGAATTACCAAATTGCCGGCAGTTGGAATCGTCTCGGGGAATATCAACTTATGTCTGTCACCATTGTTAAACTATGCACATCTGGCACGCACCGAATCCTATGTATGGGAAACAGAACCTGGCTTGACATCATCCTTGAAAAGTTTCAGAAGTTGAAAAGGTGAGCACTTATGACTGATTCAACCCATTAAGAGGGGTATGCTTCCTTTATATTGTGCGTTCATGCTGTGTACATAGAAATACAGATATATGTGCTGTATGAGAATAACTGCTCATAATTTTCAGTAGTAAATTTAGGATTGTAAACAGGAATGGGACGCTTTTAAAGAGGATTTTTATGTTTCTGGGGCAAGTTTCGCACTGAATAATCCACCATTGCATTTTGCATTTGAATGCACATGCAGAACAACAATATATGCCCAACGGTGGCAGAGTAGTAACCTAAAAATCCTGTGCCAAGAAATACCTTCAGCAGCATATATGATGTCGTAAAATATACAACAGAAAATGGCGGTCTATGTAGATCGGCGTCGGGCCGGGTGCCTGCTAATGTTTGTTACGTGTAATCTGATTGGATGTGACGTTGGTCTACCCACAATCCCCTGCTCCGTCCTGACAACCAACAGACATCGCGTGCTTGGAGACACAGTCCTCTACTGCTACCTTTCCTTTAGCTTTCCTTCTTTCTATTAGTCTTTTTTCTAACTATATCGAAATGAAATTTCCACGTCAAGACTTATAAATGTTGCTATCGATGTAAAACTGTATGACAGATTTAATTATAACCACTGTGCCTGCATGCAATACAAAATATTGTCATAATCTGTGGAATAAGCCCAGGAATACTTTGTTCGTCTTCCTTAGAAGATTTTTAATGAGCATATGACTGTGACTAAGTTTAGTTATAGCGTAAGGCAAAGTCGAAAGACAATCATACGAATGAAACTAATAACAAGTCTAAAAGTGAAGATTAAGAAATGCTGTCTCAGAAACAAAACCAATATAGATGGTAGAGCTAAAGCTATTACGTTGAGGGCTGTTTTGGGGTCGGTTTGGTCCAAATTATGTTTGTCTATGATATTAAATCGATTAAGCACAAGGCTCCGTACACCAAATCTAGATTGCGCGTTTGATAACTTCCGTCCCAAAACAAACATAATTGTCATTTCTCATTACTGAGTCCCCTTGGGGGGGGGGTGGGGGGTGCAAACAAAATATGAATATCAGAGTGTATTGGTTCATCCATATTACGATAACAAACCAGATAAACAAGTTATTATATTTGATATTGTAAGGAAATAAGGTTTGATTATCTTCACTACTTTAACGATGGCATCAGTGAATAAAATCACAATTTTCATAAGAATACTCAAAATTGATATTGCTTACCGGGGGTGCAATCAAATATCACAGAGTATTAGTTTATTCCTATCATGATAACAGACTAGATATTCAAGTTATCATATTTGATATTGTGAGGAAATAATTATAAATTTCAAATAAGGTTTCATTATCTTCACTACTTTAACGATGCCATCAGTAAATAAAAGCACAATTTTCATAAGAATACTCAAAGTTGATATTGCTTACCGGGGGCGGATCCAGGGAGGGGGTCCTGGGGGTCCTTAGCCCCCCCCCCCGTTTTTTGCTGGACCCCTAAACTACAAAAAGAGCAGAAAATGTCACACGCAAATTTTTTTATTACCATTACTTAAACATCTCTTCCAACACAAGAAGTTCTTCGGATATCGATCAGAACATTGTGATAATATTGACAATTGACAAATGCACGCCGTGTTAGTTTTGAACCTTTATGCTGACATCCCCCCCCCCCCCCCACCCCGTGCCCCCTTTTCGAAAATCATGCATCTGCCCCTGCTTACAATGGGTTTCTAGAATACTACTTCCTGTGTATTTCATCTACTGACCCCAGTGCCCTCTCCCCTCCTCCCCTCACTCCCTAACCCTCCCTCCCCGCCCCCCTTTGTCCCCCAGCCCCCCTCTGCCCCCGGCCATCCATCCCCGGCCCCCCTCAGAGGTCCCCTCATGCCCGTTCTCATGTTAATGGATTACTCCACAAAACCCTCTATGATCCATAACCGGGAGGAGCCCTCTTGTACCCCACCCCGTTTTATTCTCCAGCCTCTTCCGTGGTATGGAGTGCAAAGAGTTGTTTAGGTTGTATGAAAGAAAAATGATAGATTTAATGAAAATAAGAAATGCGTGTCATGGAGAAAACGTGACGTATATTTATCATAGATATGACTTTTGTCTGAGGATGTTACAACAGACTTTATATGCGAATGCAGTCATCTTATTGAGTAAAGTCTTTTTATTTACATTGTTCTTTTACTAGATTGTACAGACCCATGTGTTTCTTTTACTCAATCACCCAGGTTGAGAGTGAGCAGCTCGTACAGGTCGTACAGATACCCCAAGCTGCTCTTAGTGGATCAGAATGGCCCTTTATAGCAAGCAGCCCCTGGCATGGGTTGTACAAATACCCTGAAAAGCTCTAGGCAGATCAGACCTGACCTTTATGGTGAGTAGACCCCGGGTCGTACAGATACCCCAAGCTGCTCTGAAGAGATCAGTCCGTCCCTTTTCTGCAAGCAGCCCTGGGTCGTGCAGATACCCCTAGATGCTCTGGGCAGATCAGTCCGGCCCTTTAAAGTGAACAGCCCCTGGATCATACAGATACCCCGAGATGCCCAGGGAAGATCAGATCGTCCCTTTACAGCTATCAGTCCCCCCGGTCGTACAAATACCCTGAGCTGCTATGAGCAGATCCACACAGCACTTTACAGTGAGCCCCCCGTCAAGCCATACAGTTACCCCAAGATGCTCTGAGCAGTCCCCCAGATCCATTGAGTTGCTCTGAGCAGACCAGTCTAGCCCTTTATAGCAGTTACTCCAAGATGCTCTGGGCAGATTAGTCTGGCACTATACAGGGAGCAGCCCCCCGGGTCGTACAGATATATTGAGTTGCTCTGAGCAGACCAGTCTAGCCCTTTACAGAAGCAGCTCACTTCAGGCTCACATGTGGGTCGTTACTCCCACTGCCAAGTCCATTAAGTCCCGCAGAATCACGTCCATTCACGTCCACCACGTGACGTCGCGAGATCTGGCCCGCGAACCAAAATGGCGGCTTTGTCGGGTTGGTCAAGACGCACCCAGGAGACCGAGAGGAAACGATGTAGTCTACCAGAAGTACTTCTTTGTGGGGGAAAAAAGCAATTAGCCCACACAATAGGGCATATTCATGTGACTCGGGGGGTGGGCGGGCGGTCTGTAATGGGGAATACTTCCCTAGGGGCGTACGCCTCTGCCCGGGTCGTACTTGCATCTGAATGACATTGGAGCGATTTAATTCTCGCGGGCTCTCGCGTGAGGTCACGGGATCGCCCTGCCGGCTGGCGGGAGAAGTCGGAACTAGAGAGGGAGGTGTCTGTGAGGGTGGTCAGTGGTGATGAATATGGTGATCCCTAAGGACCCCTCCCCACCGCCATCTTTCTTTTATCGTCCCCCATGCCAATCTATCTCTCATTATTCTTCGTCTTTGGTCGCGTTTTGCTCGCCGCACCCCCTGAACTCGCACCGGGGCCCTCGAAACCAATCCTATTAGGCTTCAAAACAACACAAGTTGCCTATTTCCATACACTGCAGCTTTTAAAGTTGATTTCATTATGGTGGCGTCTCTCTGAGTCTGGCTAGGGGATTACACATCCACCATTAGAACCGACTTTGATATGTATAGGTTCAAGTCGATTTACTAAGCCTTTAATTGTTTTTCTCAAATGCAAAGTTATTTGTAGCTCATACCATATACCCATCATAAGGGTTAAAATATGACCTGTACCTTTGAAATACGAAATGTGCTATCCACATTGTTTTTCTACAAAATAATCATGTAATTGTTTCGTTTCTTTCAGGTAAGTGAATTCTGAGTCAAGGGACCGTACTGCAGAAAATACGTAAGTTAAAACATGCCGCTACTATAATATAAGAAACGCTACAATAATGTGAAATATACATAGCATTTGGATAAAAGGCAGAGAGTTGCAAAAGCCATCGTTTTACATAGGTTTTGGAAAACGTACTTTGGCCTATATTGATATTCTTTAGGGAAATAATGGTCATAGGGCCTATACAGAAGCTCTTCACTAAGGGATTACAAAAGAGTCCAGGCTTTAGTCAATAGCATGTGCACAACGTCTAGTACCAAGGCAGACTTTCATGTAAGCTGTTTTCTCTGGATGGAGAGTGGAGACGGGGAGGAGAGTGACTATCGCCTGTCACCTGACATCTCACCAAGGACACTCTCCATAACAAAGACAAGATGGCCGCCTCCAGTTAAAGAAGCCCGCGGTCTACGAGAAACAGCGAGACAGAGTTCTTTTCCTTTTTGTCGTCCGCTTGTTTTTAGCCCTCCCATCCCACACTCCACCCTTTGCATTTCATGCAAACCACAGAAAATCTGCCAAATTCAATCATCTGTTAAACCACCGTCACGATTTCACCGAGAAAACACGATGATTTTTCTTGCCTGGCGTTTTGCCTGCGATCGTCCGCCGGTCGTAATTAAGCTTATCACCTTGGCAACGCGCCTGTCACTCTCAATCTCCCCCCCGCACGATGAACTCTCCCCCCTGATTCATTCCGCAAAAAGCCCGCGCAATCTCCACAATGTGGACCCGCCAAAAAACGGTGCAAATGTCAGGAGCTTTCTCTCCTACCCGGTGCAACGCCCGACGGATGGGTCGTCCTCGACTGAACTCTCGCGAGAATTGGCGGATTACCACGTGACATGACCCGTGCTGAGCATGCGTACTGGAACGCTTCTGTCATTTCCGGTGGAGTAGACATGTCCCTTTTTGGCCCAAAGTCTGAGAGACAGAAAATGGACGTAAAATTGTACCAAAATAAGGGGGTTGGAGTACCTACTAAAAGAATGTGTGTTTGCCTGATTTGTATTTAGGAGAAAACAAGTAGGCTAATTCTAAGTAAATAATGGAAAGATTTGTGGTTAAAGCCTTGATAAATGACCATGTTGGTTGAATCCCAATAAAATGCAACGCATTTTCTCTCTTTATTTTGAAATCAGTACCTACATTTTATGGGTCACTTTTTTTTATCAGCAATAGTTTACAGAGTAGAGCTCTAGTGCTCTTATAAACGCATAAGTGGCCCAAGGAAAGTACATTCCTCAATTTCGAGGTATCGTTAATTAACCTGACGTCAGCAGAGAAAACTATCTATGTGGCTTTGAAGCTTGAAACAAAATATCTAGCTATGACTTTGACTGACGAAACAGGTGCATCAAGTTCAAGATGTTTTAGTGCTTACAATTTACGGTATGTCCTATATATTATGTAGCCCTACTGATTTATAGGCCAAACTTATATATACTCTTAATCCAAATTTTATACTTCTAACTAAGACATGGACATACAGTGAAGGATCCAGGGGGTCGCAGCAGGCGCCCCCCCCCCTATTTTGAAAAGTCGATTGTTTAAATGTAAAGCTGGCGCCTTTTTAATATGGGCGCCAAAAAAAGGGCTCCCCCACCCTTTTCAAAATTTCTGGATCCGCTCCTGACATAGACCTATATGAAATATCATTTAATCCTTGCTCTATACCCAATCACGTTTGATCCAGTGGACTGAATACGCCATAGATTGTGACTCAACCAGTGACCAATACGGTCATAACTCTGGAGGTCCATATACAGTACTATGAGGGCGTCGGTCACCGCTGGGTGGAGGTGGAGGGCTGGGGGTTAGTGATAGCCGTGATCTCTGCCATATCTACCGCCGCCAGGTCCCGGATCACAAATTGAAACGCCGTGTGCCTTGGGGATTAGTAGAGACGAGGAGAGAATTACCACTCTGACTGACTCCCCTCACCCCTATCCCACCTACCACTCTCACTGACTCCCCTCACCCCTATCCCAACTTATCGGGCTTAAGCCCCATACACACTAGGTGATTATTAGACGATCGGCTGACTAAAGCCCCATACCCACTAGGCAACTTTTACACAGTCAGCCGATGAGTCGGCGGTAAAATCGGCCGACTCCTATGATCGCCTGTATGTAAATCATACTGAAAATGTAATGTGTGTGTTTGATATGAGTCACACTAAAGTCGGCCAATTCTACTGTTAAAGTTGGCCGATTTTTGCGCTGATCTGTCGGCCGACGCATGCAGAATCGGCTAGTGGGTATGGTCCTTAATTGGCTTTTGGAATCGGCTAATTTTAAGGGTAGAATCGGCCGACTCTAGCGCCGACTCATATCAAACACACACATTTCAATATGATATACCTACAGGCGATCATAGAGTCAGCGGATTTCACCGTCGACTCGTCGGCTGACTGTAAAAGTCGCCTAGTGGGTATGGGGCTTTACACTCGCCGACCATCCTTCCGAACTTAATCCCCAGACGCCAAATCCTGACGTACAAGTTAGACGCCGTGACGTCACTGACAACCCAAGAGAGCGTGACGTATCCGGTCTCGTTTCAATTCGCGCCGGAAACTTGGTCCGGCGAGAGAGAGCCTCGAGACTGTGTTTTCCGTTCGGGGGGAAAGGGGGAAGATGGAGGGGGTCCACCGTGCTTACCTATTTGTCAACCCCACAGATAAGCCTGTCAAATATATCCGCCAGAGGGCTGAGTGTGAAATTGGAAAAGCGCGGGAAAACGGAAACTTTGCGGAGCAGACGACTTCCGTCCGTACCGCGGGTACAAGCAGGTCGCCACGGCCGCCGCTTTCAGCCAATGGAGAGATGGATTCGCTGGTTTCCAAGGTGACGCGCAGGTGTGGCGCGGGGGATGCTGGGTAGAAATGGAGACCGGAAGTCTAGTGATTACTGTTGCCAAGCAAGGTGGTCTGTCGTTGTCGTTATTTGAGAAGCTGTGAGACCATATTTTACTATGTAAAATGTGTGCCAGGAGGGAGGTATGAGTAGGAAGCCGTTAGAGTAGTATCATTTAGCACGACACCACGGGGATTTAGGATCAAATCTTTCTTCATTTATTAAAATTTGATATAAAAGGGACTTTCCCAGATCTGCTTAAATGTTTTCAAGGAAAGAAATTTTAAGGAAATTAGAGGATCTGCACTGAAATTAGAAGAAAAATTAGAGTATCGATCTGCAATCGTAGAATATTACTGTTTGGTTCCCAGATTACATATTTTTGATCGTCGGTTTTGGTTATGCTTCTGTGCGTAATGACAGACAATTTTACATGCACCAACACGTGATTCGATACACCCGTTTATGTATATATAGTACACACACCTGCTGAATGTATGATTGTTGTTTTAGCCATTATCCATCATGCACAAACCCGAAGCAATTTAAAGACACACAGCACATTCTCAAATGACTCCAGGAAGTAAATCAAACAATGAATCATAGGATAAGTATTGCAATTGTATTCATATTTACAAGTTATGAAAGTGTTGGTCTATTTCACTTAAGCAAGAAAGTTATATCATATCAGTGACTAGACTTCATCTCCCTTAAGGCTAACTCCCGTCAGGCCTCTCACGTTGCTGTTATGGCGTAGGCACTTCGGCCTTCATTGATTCTCGGGGCCTAAATTTCTGCCCATAATGCACTGCGGCGCAGGTATTGACCAACTCTCGTCAGACGTCACGTGAGTCTGGACCACCTCGCCACACTTCGCCACCTCTCGCCACCTCCTCGCCACACATCGCCACCTCTTCGCCACACATCGCCACCTCCTCGCCACCTCTGGCTACGTCTCACCAATTGGTAGAACAGTCCAGACGAGGTGGATCTTTCCATTTGACCTGTCCCTAATATGACCTCATTCCATCCCCAAGTCGCCAGACCAACAGGAGCTTTCGGATATAAATCAATCACCTTTCTACAGAGTTTCTCTTGGGAGAAAGTTACATCTATGCACCCCCACTTCCTTAGATTTCACCACGCTCTTTCTAGAAGCAAATTCACTTACGGTGCACCAATTCATGGATCATTTTCATTTTCAAGACAAGGATTTTGCATTTAGTGCCGTGCTGTTCTCTTAAAGCACAATTGGCGAGGATTTAGTGGTGCTATCCCGCCCGATCAGGCCAGTGAAAAATGAAACAAATGAGATAGAAACTGATTCCCCAGTCATTTTTGTTTGGGTATAATTCCACGTTATCCGTCTAGATAATGTTACAATTATGTGGGAGAGTCAGCAGTAAAGAGCCATTAGAAGTCAACTGTTCTGGGGGCCAACACAGAACAAGATTGGTGAAGTCCCTCAAGAACCATACCCACTAAAGCCCCATACCCACTAGGCAATTTTCCCAGCCACAGGTGATGGGCAACTGGCAGAATCGCCGGTAAAATCATCACCGATGCAGATCACCTGTCAGTATGTCATATTGAAATGTACATGTTTGATATGAATTGCTGCTAAAGTCGGCCAATTCTCCTATTAGAATCGGCTGACTTTAGTGCTGATCAGTCGGCTGACTTTATCAGAATGTCCTATAGTAGGTATTGGGCTTAAAGCCCCATACCCACTAGGCGATTTTACCGACGACTGGCGACGGGCAACTGCAAGAATACTGGTAAAATTGTTACCAATTCAAATTAAATGTTAGTATATAATATTGAAATGTTACATTCTAACATGTGATCTGAATTGGTGACGATCATACCACTATTATGGCTGTTGCCTGTCGCCAGTCGCCGGTAAAATCGCCTAGTGGGTATGGGGCTTAAGCGACTTTAGCAGCAACGGGTGACAGAGGACTAGGAGAGTTGCCGGTAAAATCGCCGGGCAAGTCAGGATTGCCGAGTGATTCCCCCTTGGTATGGTGTGTGTTCCGGGTGATTGGCGACGGGGATCAGAATCATCGATAAAAAATCACCAGTGAAATCGCCAGTAAAATATCAAACTTGCTTAAGCCCCATACCCAGTAGGCGATTTAGGCTGCGTCGCCCGTCAGTATGCTATATTGAAATGAACATGTTTGATAAAATCGTTGGGCGAATCGTTGGGCGAATTTCCCGGCAATTCAGATCAAACACATATATTTTAATGCACCATACTGACAGGCAATCAGGGGAAAATACGATCCCCGAGGCCCAAATCGCCTAGTGGGTATGGGGCTTTAATATTGCAGTCGCCCAGCAACGATGACACCAATTCTCCCTGTTGCCCATCGTCCGTCACCCGTCACTGCAGAAGTCGCCTAGTGGGTATGGCCCTTCACTTCTAGGGCCCTCAGTTACCCGATACAATAACCGTCGGCGGGTCGGGATTCAACTGGAGTCCTGTGTCTCTATCCGTCTATGAGGAGAGGAAATATGAGCATTCTAAGCGACAAAAAGGTCCAGCAACATTAGCCTCTATGGTTTTGTCCTTGTCCTGCACTTGAAATATTTGTATTTCGAATATCAGACATTTGAGACATCTTATAGGGCATTGAAGATTCAGTGGCTATGAGCATTCACCAGAAACTTAGTCTGCAATAATCTTTCTTTGCAGTTGAAAGCGTAGATAGTGTTAATATTAATGACTACGTCTGCATTGTCAGCAGCAGGAATAAGTGGAATAAGGTTGGTTCAGTTAGTTATCGGAGTAAGTAAAAACGGCCCTGTTGAAAATAAATTCATAGCTCGATTTACAGATTGTTGCATAATGCTGCAATTGGTACTGCAACGTTATAGTGGGGATGGGACCTCCACATTACCATAAACATGCATAGGAAAAAAAGGACTCCTATCAAATAATTCTGCTTTTCGGAGAGATGGTTACTTTTAGATTATTGATATTGATTGTTGGTGAATTGCAAGCAACATATCAGAACAGATTCTCGATGTACTCCCTTCTTGAAACATGTCTCATATGTCTCTATCCATCTATAAGGCGAGGAAACAAGAGCATTCTAAGCAACAAACAGTCCCAGTGACAAAAGCCTCCTAGTTCTAAGTATTTGTATTTCCAATATCAGACATTTGACTCGTCTCATAGAGTATTGAAGATACAGTGGCCATAAACATTCACCAGAAACGTATTCTGCAATACTTCTTTCTTTGCAGTTGAAAGCATAGATGGTTTTGATATAAATAACTCTGTCTGCCTTGTCTGCATCACAAATAACTTCAATATCTGCAGGGAAGGTTCTGTAAGTTAAAGTAGTAAATGAAAATGCCGTTGTTGAAAATATTTTCCAAGTCTGCTTTGAATTATGTTGTATGATGCCACGATTGCTACTGCAGAGATGGAAGGCGTTCGACCTCTATATCGCCACCAACATGCATATATGCACCATGAAAAATATTTATTCTGAATTTCCCCTCCAAAACATTTCTGTTAAGCAACCTTTAGAAAACAGGTTTCCATGTAAGCCCCTCTTTATGGGCAATGTAACTTATAATGTATCCACCGATCCAAGGAAAGACGTCACGATAACGTTTTTCAGGATTCTAGTAACGTTATTTGATGTCCTGAATGTTATCTGTAAGGTCACATTATTGGCTGGTCAACATAGCCATGTTTAACCGTCTAGACAGCAAGGAAACAGAGACAGAGACGGTATAATTATTATGTCCTAACGTGGTTATTTATTACCAGGTTAAGTCTGTGTCTGTGTGGCTGTTTGGTGCATGGGGTCTCTCTGTCCGTTTTGCCTCGCCAGTTCTCGCCAACTCTCGCCACACGCGAGATCCAGATTGAGAGGCGTCCCTAGCGTGACGTCATCAGTATGTGGGTAGTGAGCTATTGTGCAGAGGCGAAGTGATATATATAAACCATTGTGGGAGGGAATAACTGAAATAAGCAGGTCTAGATGGGGGGGGGGGGCAGAGATGCACATTTAGGATTATAATGTCAGGATAAAATTCAGGATTGCAAATCGCTGACTGGGGCCCCCTGTGAATTACAGTAACTAGGATAGACTTATACATATATAATATTATATGGAGTAGTATTATTGCATTTATTCATTGCAGGTTGTATAGATCATGGGAAGATGATTTATAGACGTAAAAGAAGTTCGTTTGATAAATAAAAATTTCCTGACATGACCAATAACATTACCGCATTACATTCTAACATCGAAAACCATGTCACTGGTCATGACATCATTAGGCTTAGGGGATGGAGCCCATAACTTTAGCAAAGCATGGACGATACCCTACCTTTAATATGTGCATTAAACAAAAATTAGATGGTTGAAAACTTCATTTTGATGTGCTAGAACTATATATTAGTTATGTTGAAAATTGCTATAATGTTCTGTTTAGTTCTGCTTTGGTTCTTGTTGCGTTATTTTGACGCAAAACATCTTTAGAACCTAACAATGTGATGTCGCACTGTAACGTTATTGTGACATTCTTGTAACAGTCTTTCATGTTATAATAAGGTTATTATAACGTTCTTTATCAATAAAGTCTCAACTTCACTAAAATACAATGTTATCATAACATTCTTCTTAAGTAAGTCTCAACTTTACCTAAAATAACATAACTGTTACATGAAAATTGACAGGGTTACAGACTAACCAAAAAAAGTACGGTTGCAGGATGTGCTCGTTAACGTCAAAAATGAAGTGCAGGTGGATATGATAAAAATATCTAGAGCTAATCAAGACATAGGAAGTGTTTTTTTAACTATAGAAAACATGGACTATGTTATACCTACAAGATCATCTAAAATCCATTTGGACGCTATCCCATATACATGTTTTATGGCTGAATCCTTTTCTGTAGCAAGAACATCAACGACTACTGTTATCACTGAATAGGAGATATGCGTCCCCCTAGTCCTGATGGCTGGGATGACAACCTCTGATTGGAGCAGAGATCTGGGACTGAGGCCCCATACATATTAATGCCCACTCCCCGGGGGATAAACCTGTCTGTATGAACCGGTCCGGGCATATTACTGGTACGTACCGCTGTCATCTGCCGAACTGGAGAGCTCCCTGGTCGAACTCACCCCATGGGGAAATGCATCTGACGGGATGTTATCGTATTTGATAACCTGTTTCATATAATTGTGTTAGGGGTAGTTTATGGTACACACATTATGATATATGCTTGATGCTTTTTTATAGTTTCTATTTGCCTGTTCTTACATAAAGAAAAATGATCCTTTATGTCTTACCAAAGAGATACGTAAGATACTAAGTATGTGGTTTTCCCATTACCAAGTTTCTGTCGTGAATCATTCTTTTTTGTTTATACCACCAGACCATCATCTCTTTAGATTCATTTGGTTCTTCCGATAAATCGTATATAATAAATTTGTTTATAAGTTTATAAGAAATAAGTTTGTATAATATTACACAAAAGACGTTTGTATAATATTATACAAACAAATTTACTATTGTACATAGATAACTTTCCATTCCAGGTCAAACTGTCAAATACTAAATATACAAAGGTTAGGATAACATACTAAACACTTTAATCTGCCTGGTAGTCGTCAATGGGAGGCTCTAGTCAACAGAGCCTCGACTTGACACTGCGCATGCGTACAAGTACCGTGTATCGACGATCAACATCCGGCCCAAACCGGAAGTGAGGGGGACGCTGGCGTCTGTCAGATGTCGCACCGAGAGAGACGCGACGCAGGACCGACGTGAGCGACACGGGACGGCTGGTCGGGGCGACGCCTAGCGGCGGGCAGGGGAATATCCCGTGTGTTTAGTGGTGTAGGAGTGGGGACGGGACAGGCCTGCTGAATATATCATGGCTTATTCAATTGGTGAATGGGCCATGTTTTATTCTGTGGTGGGGGGATCCCACTGGGACATGGGGAGTAGGGGTGGAGGGGGGAGAGGGACATCGGAACAAGGCTAAGAAGTGGATTGTGGTAGGAGAATAAACATGAGAGATAAAAGAAGGGAGTAGGCCAAAAAGAAGGAAGTTAGATCACAGAATGAGAGGTTAGGAAAAGGAGAAAAGTTCTAATATTTTTGAATGAACAAAGAGAATCCAAGCAGATTGTTGAAATAAAAAAAGATGATTTGGGTCTTTCTTTTTATTTTTATTGATTGCCTACTGAGTACATTTGGTCTTCCAAACAGGTCAGTGAATATGTAAACATACATTTTGTTCTTATAGATGAGTAATTGTTCTACATTAATACATACAGTTAGCGCAGCATTGGTACAATATTGATCAATAAAGTGACTGAATAAAACTGGCTGAAAGCTGAAAAACAAAGTTACGGTGTATTGATAATTGGAAAGAAGAATATAATAAAAACAAGTAGAGGTTCAGCCTTCACATGAACACACAAACAAACTCACACATACATACACACATTTTATATAAATTTGAAAGTGTTCCTTATATCACTAGGGGCACCTTCATAGAGTGACAGTAAATGGATTTGGGAATAGTCAAAATTGTTCAACTGTGAACGTTACAGCACTTAGCTTTTAACTCCCTTTAGTGTAGAAGCCACATCTAAGGTCAATATACAGGATCAGGTACCACTGGGTATAAGCCAGGCTCCCCAGGATGTCTAACAAAATATATACTTAAGTGGCATACCCACTAAGCAATTTCAGGTCGGCGTCGGCGTACTGGTCGGCATAAAATTATTAAACATGCTTAATAAGGATCGGCGCTGACGGTCGGCGCCCACGGCCGACAGTCGGCTGTCAAAGGCTGATTGTTGGTGCCGACGTTTGGCCATCAGCGCTGATTATGTGTGGGTATGCTTAGTCTAAGCAGGGTTGGCCGACGGCCGTGCCGACGTCAGCGCCGATTCGTCCCAAAATCGCCTTGTGGGTATGCCACTATAGTCCCACAGTGATGACCTTTCTCAAGAAGTTCAAGCTAGGGGCCCTATTAAACTGCACAACGTAAGTTATAATATCGGCGCGATATGAGGATAATCACAGATAGCAGTGATATAATTATATGAAATTGGCAATTAAGAGTATTTTACACATTTGTAACAAAGAATTTTGTCTGTAATAACTATGTGCAATAACTCAGTGACATCATCATTTCACAGCCCAACTCATTAAGTGTAATTCCACCTTGAAGGGTAGGTTCATTTTACCAGACTCTTAGCTTAACTTTCGCTTCATATGGTGACTGTGGTTAAAGGGTAAATATATGTGGTCTGGTCAAGGGTACGTATATGTTAAAGCAGACACCTAAAGGAAATATTTTGTCAAATCAGCATGTTTCTGTTGAGCTTGTCTCAACACTTTCTGCCAACAAAGGCAACTCTTACTGCGTGCTCCTTCAAGAATCACGACAAATCTCAACCATATCCAACATTTCAAAATACCTTACAGAAGGATACGCTGAGTTGCTGGTTACTTTCACCAATGTTTTATGAATTTCGCGATGGGTTAATTAACCCCTTTACACTAGCAAATGCCTCAAAGCCTCCCAAAGAACAATGGTTTAGGCCTGCCCATGCCCATCGGCCTTGTAACAATTTCAGATTGTATTCCTTTTGCCAGTTACAATTTCTTCACTATACAGCTGTCAGGGCTGCCCACTAGACCCCCACAGAGGGCAGACTCTGTTTGCTTGCTGTGTTTGCTCTAAACATAAAGACGCGGCTCCTAGTACACACTTTAAACACTAAAACCCCATACTCACTAGGCAATATTTACCAAGTCAGCCGACAGACCAGCCCCAAAATCGGCTGATTCTACCACAATAAGCGGCCAATTTTAGCAATGATTTCATATCAAACATACTTATCTCTATATGCTATACTTACAGGGAATCATATAAATCGGCCGATTTTCTGGCCAACTCACTGGCCAACTGTGTTTAAGTTACCTAGTGGGTATGGAGCTTTAACCTACCCCACGTAGACTCAATCTGTACTGAGCTGCTCAGAGCAGTTCTGATCTGCTGATACCTGTTCAGAGCCGTTTGGTTCTTCTCAGAGAATCGTACAGTACTGCTTAGAGTTGTATAATACCGTTCACTACACAGCAAACGATGTGAAGTCGCAGAACGGTATCGTAACATCAAAGAACGTCCCAGAACGCAATTAGAACGTCTCAGAATGTCACCGTTACATCGCTCCTTTGCTGGGTATATACTGATCCTGATAGTGTTGAGCTATTTAGAAGGGATTTGAACTGCTTGGACTAGCTCGGAGAGATGTTAGCTAGTATGAACTGTTCAACGTTCTGTGAAGATAGTTTAAACTTTTGGGTAACCTTAAGGCCATGATCCACGATGCGAATTTGGGCCAATTTTGAGCCGAGGAATAATCCATGACAGAAATATGGTATTTTCACAGGGAAATATCATTCCAAATATCCGAAAAAAGGCATGAGAAGAAAATCGAATGGCGTTTTATTGCATCATGGATCATGGCCTTAACGATATTTTGTTAACTCTGATCTTTACAAATATATAATTATTATCTCAATATTTTAAGTATAGGATAACATTGGAATCAAATTATCTAAAGACAAACATATGACGATATTTAGGTATGATGGTTTTCTTATCTTGTAAAGTCCCAAGTTTTTATTAGACAGTCACTTTCAAAATAGCTCTGTCTGCCGTCTGAGTATGTTGGAGCTTTCGTTTACAACAAAATAACTCTGTGAATACATCTAGGAGACAACTTTGCATACATATACAAGTACAAACACTCATACTAGCTGTTCTGTCATTGTCTACGTCATTGGAAAACAGAATACAAAGACTTCGATTAACTATGGACTGTAATACTATTTTCCCTAGTTACGAGCAAAGGAAACACCTTCCATCTGCACATTATAAGCTCGACTTACTGCACCTTTAAGATAGAGTTCCCCTCTTTTACCATGCAGGGTATCCTTAACCATGTAAGGAATTCAGTACATCGTCTCACTAAGCCTACACTTTGTTGTCTGTATGTGTTCTCTTGTCACTGTTGCCATGTTTATGTTTCAAAGTCGAACATTATAATAGTAAATGGCGCCATCCTTTGTAAGAATATCATCATGATTCTTCCCATTGCAATTATTCATCTGTGTTAGGATACACCTAAATGGAGATGGGATGTCATGAAATGCTTGGGTCTTTTGTTTCATTTTTTTATATGAATGGGGAACATACCTTGGGTTCCCTTGTGGCTGTTCCAAAGAGTCACCCAATAAGACTGCTCATATTATTAATTGGGTGTCTGTTATTAGTTTCGAAGTATAAGAGATGGAAAATGGAATGGGACAACTCACATGACAATATCAAGAAACAGTTAGATAAATTGTTTCACATGGATATAGCGAAATATTGTAACCATGGTTAGAATATAGCATACATGATTTGAATATGAATTATATACCTTTGGCAAGTTCATATTTGGATTAGGGACCACATATGGAATCCCGAATAGAATTGATATAACCCTTCGATAGTTAAAGAGATTCACTGGCCTTCCTCAACTGAACATTCAGAAATGTGCTTAACAATGCAAATACGAATGCAAATTTAAATAAAAATTTTTTATTCATTTTCTTTTATTTTAAGCCCCATACCCACTAGGCAATTTTGATCAGAGTAGGGCAATTCAAGGTACTAAAATCAGCCAACTCTTCTAGAAGAGTCGGCCGATTTTAGCGCCGACTCATATCAAACATGCACATTCCAATGTACTATACTTTAATACAGGCGATCCTAAAAAAACAGGCCGACTCTCCAAGTCGCCCGTTGCCACTAAAATCGCCTAGTGGGTATGGCGCTTCAGGTATATGTTACATTGTGCTGTCCAAAAGACTGAGATTTTTCAGCTGCAAAGATGCTGAAACTCGAATCAACCCAATCGATCTGAATGAAAACTACAACTATATGAACTACTATGAAAACTATATGAACAAAATATAAAACCTTCCCAAAATGTATGTGTTCTACTGGATATAACTTTTAACTATGGACACCACACTGATTATTAAAAGATTAAAGAATGTTTATAGTACCTCTCAAATTGGACATTAAATTTGGTGATTTTTGCCCAAGCCCCCTACAACTTGATCATGTAGAGTATATTGTCACATCCCAACTTGTTTGTCTCATATGGTCAGCCCTACACAGCCAAGATGGTTCACAACCCGGGAGGGGGGCAATTGGGCTTGAAAAGGTACCCACTGCTGAACGGACTTGCGAAGGGGGTGGTGCGCATCAAAATGGAGGGACAGTCGACCACATTTTAGGCAAGAAAGGGGGGTGGTGAACTACATATCATACAGAACACAATATACTTGAAACTTAGCTTTATTGCTACCTCATTTCAAAAAAAAGTCTAATAAGATTGTATCAGAAATTTTCCTTTGAAGTTTTGGTGATATAAGATAAATATCACCAAAACTGCCATGGAAAACTTCTAAAATAATCTAATTCGATTTTTTTGGCTCAAAAATAAACAAATGAAATAAACAAACCCTGATTTTTTTTTTTTTTGGGGGGGGGGGGGGGGTGATCCGTGTCCCCCCAAAATAGGGGGCAGTTAACTAAAATTCAGGAGTGGTCAGTCATAAAAATCGGGGATGGTAGTTTGGCAGTGGGGAGTAACCTTCAAAGTGTCAGCGCCCACCCCCCCCCCCCCCCCCAAGGTTCCCACTCCTACATGTGACCATACTGAGGTTATTGACGATATCATTTGGGTACCAGGCTGTAGGGATCAATAAACTAGATCCCAACATGGTGAAGGATGGGCAGAAGGGGAGGTATGGAATGGGGGGAGAAGGGGGGGGGGCAGGCCCAGGGCAGGATAAGAACATACTGTGTGAGTGGAATGAGGAAGGAGGGAGTATATTGGTAGCTACACAGTATGGGAGAACTGGGACCACAAAGTACTGTAGATACTGACCATTGTTGTGGTGTATTCTTCAAGACACTGTAATATCCCAAAGAATAATACGAAAAGAATAGATTTTTGCAAGAAAATCACATCTTACATTCACATAATTATTTTCGAATTGATACTTATTATATAAAAAAAAATCGATTCTATTCACCTAGATTCCACCTGGGTGGGTTTACAAAGAACTAACAAATGATTGTTATTATGTTCATTTTGGGAGTTTTTACATGCAAATGAAACAAACATTTCATTTGGATGTACAAACTGCCAAAATGTACTTCATTTTGTCTTGTCATCATTATTGATCAGACATCAATATCATTGATCATTGATAAGACAGCGTGGTTTGTTTTGTGTTTATCCCTAGACTCGGGTTTTCTGTATAGCTAAGCACCATCGATAACTTTCATATACAATTAAAAGCCGTAACAACCAACCTTATAGGCTTTTCAAACATTATAGCCTTATTATGGAGGAGCACTACGAAAGTAGTATATCATAATGCCATTAACGCCCATACAGGGCCCAGCTTAGAAGTTCATACTCCTTAATCAGGCAGTGACGTTAAGCATATTCATAGTTTTCTGATAGGTTAATACCTCAGCCCTGTGCCCCCAGAAAGCCCCCACCCACTCTGAGATGAGTTATTGAGTGTCCACTGCCTGCCCCTCCCAGCCCTCTCTCCCTGTCAGGACTGACCATATCAGTCATGGACCAATGACACGCCCAGCCCCCTCACAAATAACGGCCTGACAACTCAACAACAGGGGATCTGCTTGGTGATGGATCTGTCACCAGTCACAGGGGCCTGGGGGAGAGTGCTCCCAGCAGAGTTTAGGTGACCTCTTTAGTACTCTCCATCCCTTCTACACCCCCCCCCCCACTTCCCTCTACCCCCCTACCTCCAGCCCCACCCCCTTGTACCCCCATCTCCCTTCTACCTCCCTACCTCCCTACCTCCCTACCTCCCCCCATCCTCCCCTCTAACCCAACCACCCTTCTCCCCCCCCCCCACCTCCCTTCTACTCCCCTACCCCCTTCTACCCCACCACCTCCCTTCTACCTCCTGCCTCAGCTCCCTCCTACCCCCCCTTCCTCCCTTCTACCCTCCCCCACCCCTTCTACCCCGACCTACCTTCTACCCCCCCCCCCACCCACCTAGCCTCCTCCCTCTCATCCCCTCCCAGGTTTTATACCCCCCCCCCCGTCCCCTAACGTACTCTCAGAAACGTAATGTATTGCTCATGCACAACCCTCCAATCTCCAAGCTGGTACTTACCAACTTCCTTAAGTATCTGAAACTTTTCAGACAAAGACCAAAGTTTCTTGGATGATTAGTCAAACTAATTATCACGTGTACATTTAAAGGGAATCTTTTATACAGAAGGGTGGTGGCCCCGGTACCCCAACTCCCAGGCATCTTGATACTCAACAGAAATATAAAATCGCGGAGAAAGGGCTAGTTTTTAGGAGAGTTCGCATGTCCACGAAAAAAGAGGTCTTTTATATTCATACAGTTCGCGGAAATTAGATAAAGTGTCCCATTTTGACATGAACTAAGTAGCTTTACCACTCTCTACCCCACTGACTTTGTCAGAATATTTAATATCAAATAATTCATTACGTGATTCTTCAACCGTAGATGGAAAGTATTACTTTGAAGAAGTTGAGAATATTAAATTGTCTGCAAACAGAAGTTGTCTACATTGAGCTTTGGCAGGTATGTTTGAGGGCTTGTAATGAACAGTTTGGTTGATAAACCTTCGGGAATATTGTGTAGCCCGGAGGATTGATATAAAAGGAATTTTAAAAGTTTGAAACAGTTCGTTGACTACTTTATAGTTATAGATCTAACTGTCATGGATACAGTGGAAACTATTTGTCATGGAAACACTGACAGCTAATTGTAGAATACAGTAGAAGCAAGTTGTCATGGATTTAGTGGAAGCTAGATGACATGGACACAGTGGAATCTAGTTGCCATGGATAGAGTAGAAGCTAGTTGTCATGGACACAGTGAAAGCTAGTTGACCTGGACACAGTGGGAGCTAGTTGTCATGGACACAGTGGGATCTAGTTGTCATGGATACAGCAGAAGCTAGTTGTCATGAAGACAATGTAAGCGTATCATCATTGAAATGGTGGGAGCTAGTTGTCATGGATACAATGGAAGCTAGTTGTCATGGATACAGTTGGAGCTAGTTTGCATGGATACAGTGGGAGCTAGTTGTCATTGATAGAGTGGAAGCTAGTTGTCATGGAGTTTGGTTGCTTACATTTACCACCCGTCCGGCAGAGGTGGGGCTATTTTACAGCTAATAATTCAGCAGGCGAATAGGGCATTAATGGGCTTTAATGGGTGTTGTAAGCACAATGCTGGAGGAAGACGAATGGCTGTGGGAGGGGAAGGGGTCTGACAGATTGGGGAGGGGTAGGTTTAGGGTTTGAAGCGCCGAGTGGACATTCTTGGGTGGGCAAAAAAATCTGTAATATTTTAGTGATGTCCTGTGAAACATTTCAAAAGTGTCATAAAACCTGAATGTTATTGTGAATTTGTGTATTTATTACAACAGTAGGTGTGACAGGAATATTAGATTATTTCCAACTATTCTATTATTTGTTTTATGATATCATTTAACTTGATTATCATAACTCATTTTCATATATATATTGCAACAAACTAGAATTATATAGTTTAGTAAAAAATTTATCATCTGTAATGCCTGGAAGATCAGAGCTATCTGAAGACAGTCAATAAAACCTATCCAAGAAAAAAGGGTTAGAAATTTGGTAAAGGGCGACTGGCAAATGGCTAAAACACTGAGGCCACCATAACCGGGGGTCTTATATGGTGGGAGGGGGGGTGAGGGGGCTGACAGATTGGGGGTCGGCTGGGGGGGGGGGAGGGGGAGGGGCCTGGGGGAGGGGGGAAGGGTTGGGTGGAGGAAAGAGGTGTGACATAACAGCCGCCAGTTGTTACCCACTGATCCATCACACCAACCTCCTTAGCGTATCCATATTCCAGGGCTAAGTGCCACCCTAACGGGGCCCGGGGGACTGTATAATGATATCCCGGCCGTGTTTTATGACTGCTGATCTGTATGACGCCTTATTAAAGAGGGACTGTGAACAGGACCACCTTGTCGATGAGACTTCAGGATGATGCGTAGCCGATCGCACAATACCGATCGTAACAACGACAACTATTAGATAGCTTTAAGCACATGTGGTAACCAGTGACAACTTAGTTATGATTATTTGTTATCTTGTTACTGTATCCAAATTAAATTTTGTAAAATGATATATCAGGGATATTGTAGGTAAAAACACTGTAAACATTACAACTCGTTTACACCACTGTAAATAGATTTTTTCTCATGGTGAAGAAAAATGGCATTAATCAAAGTGGACAATGATCGCGTTTGTTGTTTACCTAGCAATTGGCAACCGTGGCCCGGTGCACAACGACCTTTTGTAAAAACAACAACTTAAGGTTTCTAAAATGCAAACCCTCGCTGTTGCGAGGGTTTTGCACACATTTTGAACAAATTTAAGAGATTAATAGATACATTTTCCCCATTTACCTCCTGCCATTTTTATAAGCTGAGGAACATAGCTTTCATTTGCTGAAGACAAAATATTATAATAATAACCTGAAAATACCCCCTTAAAAACAGGTGTGCCAACCCTTGCTGTTATTGCGAAATTTGGAATTCCTTGCTGTTCAACAAGGATGGATCCCGCTGTTGTTGCAAACCCATGCAACTGCGAGACCCATTAAGCGGACAACTCATATTGAACTGTGAGGTGTGAAGAAAAGGGAAATTGGCACCTAACGTACATCAAGGACAGTAATCAGATACAATGAACACTTCTGGGTCAGATTTACACAATGTCTTCGATCCCTTTCCATTTCTTTTCAAAGACATGTAAAACTAGAATGAATCCTTCCTTGTTGTATTATCACGTTCCCTATAATTCATCATGAGAAGATAAAAGGGCCCTAGTATTTCACTGATTACAATGCTTTTATTTTATACAATGGCATCAATGTATGTTAGTTTTACCCCTAGTTCGGATTTTTTTTTAAAACTAGAAACTTATATAACTAATTGCAGCAAGACTCATGTACCTTGTCATTTGGCGATGTGATCAAAAGGCCCTGTCCTCTCAGTGATCCTTTGAGTGGATCCAGGAATTTGGAAAAAGGGGGAGGGGGCGTGCTATAACAAAATTTTGGTGCGCGTCCTCCAGGTACAAGAATCTAACATTAAAAAATGTAATATTTTGGTCCCAAAAGGGGGCACGGTCCCCCTAAATCTACGCCTGATGCCTAAACTACTATTTCTCATTGAAAGAAATCCTGTAGTAGCCAAGGATTGGTCGGCATTGGCCGCTGCTAGGCGCATAACCCTTATCAGGACGCCATTGTGGGTGCAAACAACTGCCTAACGACCAGTGATAAGCCTGTAGGGAGGGGGGGGGACACAAAAACAATAAAATAATCCAAAAGAATGTAGTTATTTACCAAATTTTACATGATTACTACAATATATATGTTAACAATATCATCATCTTTCAGAATTTATTAAGGGTACTCCCATTTACTTGCTTGAGTCTGATTCTTAAGCATTGCTCTTATGGGGATTTATTCACTAACATTAACCACTGCAGCAGCCACCTATGCCAAGGTGCCCGGATAACCGACCCAAAGAATAAGCCAATGCTAGGGAAAAAGGTCCAATGTCCGTCCCAGAGCATGACCATCGTCTTCACTCGGGTCCCTCTCCTCCTCCTCCCCCCCCCCCACCCCCATCTCTACCCCCCCCCCCACCCTACCCCCAGGCCCTTTTGTCCCTAAGGATCTTCCCTAACGAACTCTCTCTGCCCTAAAACCAACTGTCAGGTCACGTGATAAATCCCACTCCTGCCAAAAACCAGCTCCGGGAGTCACGCATGCTGGTTGCGGCGAGGTAGACGCCCCTGCGTAAAGGCCATATTCCACTATGCGACAAACGGCCGCAAACGCGTCCAATGTGGCCGCAAACGCGTCCAAGGTGGCCGCAAACGCATCCAAGGTGGCTGCAAACGCATCCAGGGTGGCTATATTCCACTTGCTTGCGGCCACCAGACGCAAACAAATGGCCGCAAACGCGTTTTAGGCGGCCGCAAACGCGTTTGCAGTAGGCTGCTGCAAGGTGGAATATAGGAGTTTGCGTCCCCTGTTTGCGGCCCCTGTTTGCGGCCCCTGTTTGCGGCCACTGCTCAGGGATACCAACATGTTGGTATCTGGGCCGCAAACTGCTTGCGGCGGCCTTAAATAGCGGCCGCAAGTGCTCCTTAACGCAAGGTGGAATATGGCCTTAAGGCAGGGTGGGAACCAGCGACCGGATGTGGCAATGTCGTCTGCCCACAAGTGACAACAGCCGTTTTTGGCGGGAACGGAGCACATCTGGCGCACAGACATCACGCGGCGGAAGTCTTACAAATGAGATTGTGCCATAAATGAGGGAGGGGGGAGGGAGTCCTAGAGTGTCTTGAACCCCTCGGATTTTTTTTTTATTTCCACCTCCAGAACAACATACCTCAATGTAACACAATTTTCATTGATCTTTAAACGCCTTATAGTTTTACTTTTAACCCCCTTTGATTCCAGGGCTGGCCATGTACCTGCTGGTGTTGTACACCTTTGCATTACAGAAAGTAAACATGGACCTCCAAAAAGAAGGTTAAGGCCAATAGCTCAGTTCTGACATACCATACCCAAAGACCTCCCTGTTCAACCTACACCTGTCGGACCCAGCTACATCCGGGCTCTCTGGACAGAATCCTGACTTCCGGTGACCTCATCACTTCCGGTGACCTCTTCCCCCGTCCCTGTTTCCTTACTCTGACACCCCACCCCACTCCACCCCCCACCCCCAACCACCCCTTTTCTAATGGACTTACCGTCCTCCATCTTGTCAACCTCTCCATGCCCATGCGCGCGTCACCTCCCACGCATGCGCGGCGCACCTTTCGCGCATGCTCTGCTGGTCCCGACAGGGCGCGAAGCGGTCCAGAAAATTGGCCGTGTTCGGGCACCCCGGGCCGGTAGTTCTGCCGCCGGGCTGGTAAAAAACAGAATTGTGGGCTTTTCCTTTTGGCCTGGGGAAAGGCAGCGAGTCACTGGTCAGAATTGGATTTTCTCCATTTCTCCCCCTTTGGCCTTATGTCGGTCACCAAAGAAACGCTCGGAAAGGGTCTATTTTAAGGCGGCTTTCCTTCTGATGTTGTTTCCCGCCATCTCGGATGTCGTAAAATGTCGGCGGGTCAAATGTCGTCTGGGTTGGGTTTCAGCGTTCTCTTGCCTGATTTTTCTCGGCTCTCAACTTGGCCTTGAAATGAGAGTGAGTAGTTTGATGTATGGCTTGCTTTAATTACCAAATATGTCATTGATAGCTGGATTAAAGGTACACCTGATATGTAGCGTACTATGGTTCACCTTACGTGGTCAGGATAGTAGAAGGGAATGGTAAGGGAGATGTATGTAGGAGGGGACAACTTAAGTAAAATGAAAGAAGATACTCAACAACAGAAATACTTATGGATGAATACGTCTTCAAATGCACAAATAGAGAGCTAAAACTCGAGACTAGTTTATGCCATAACGAAATTATAGTCTAGTTGGATTTCTGGAAAAGAGGTCTGGAAAACAATTTAAGCGGCATTTTTGAGTAAAAGTTATACATTATTAGTTACTTGTAGTCAATATGTCAATGAAATCGTCAAAGTGTATTGTTTTATCACATGATCACTAAAAGTAAACTTCTTTTGTAACTATTTCTCGGATGGTCCTATATTTAGATAAGAATTAGGATATGGAGTGACCCGTTAAAATGAGCTTTTGGCCATTTGACAGAATCTAGTTAAAAAAGGAAACAAGATGTCTACTGATTTTATTGTGATAGACCTATTATTATCATACCATATCATATTACATTGTATCATCACATTCAAACAAATATAAGATTATGAGCTCGAAACCGAAAAAAAAAGACTTCATAGCCAAACATAGTATTTCTAGCATGTATACCCATTTTACTTTCCTTCGTGCGAAAGAAAAAGGTAAAAGCATTTATGTTGGCCTGCTACAAATAATCTTTTTCAGTCATTTAGCTACCCAAGTTAAATAATCCCCATCGCAAAAAGAATATTTCTATTTCAATGTATCGTTCTAAAATGAGGTGGTCTCATCTAGTTCTATGTAAAATCCATCTAACAGCGTTCTCAATTCTGCAGTTCCACTTACACTGTTTACCATATGTATCACTTACTTACTCGTGTTATCAACTCTAAGTGAAACGTATGGGTTCCCTGACACTGTGACACAGAGACAGACGTGAGGCCTTATTACACTACACGACTTGAGCTGCGATATGGGATGCAATATGGTGATATTGCAGACAAAAAACAAACTGGACTGATATCATTGTTAATAAAATTGTAATCTGACGTATTTTACATATATCTTCACATATGAATTTTGTCTACTAAGCCGGGTTTCCATCGAACGACATTCTCCTCAAGACCGACTAAGACTGGGATAGATTTGGAAATTGTTTATGTTCTTTCATAGAATCATTCAGTGGAAACACAAAATCGCTGGTAAACATCAGCAGAAATGAAAATATTTGCAAATGACAAAATATCTAACCAGTTTAATAATTTCTTCCAAGAGCAATTAAAAGCAATTCAATTCTTTGTTATCTTTGCTTTTTAGCTCTAGTTGTTGGAAATAATTGCCCATGACGTCCCAGAATCGTCCAAATATCGTCGTTCAGTGGAAACAACAAATCTTTCATTTATAAAAGATTTTAACAAACGACCATTTCCTAAAGATCACACTTTTTTACAGTCGTTTGCAGTCGTCAACGTTTCTAAACTAAAATCGTTCAGTGGAAACCCAGCTTAATATGTTCTAATTCTCTACGACTTTGTCATATCGCAGCTCATGTTGTGTAGTGTAATAGGGCCTTTACCCATACGGTGTGGGTGTTTTAGAAGCAGCCCCTAGCCATACGGTAATACCTGTAAGCTGACAGAGCCTCCCCAATCCCCCATACCTCACGTACCGACTGTCCCTTTGACAAAATACACCGCCGAGACCTCTCCATACGCCCCCCCCCCCCCCCCCCACCACGTCCCTTCCCCGACCCCGTCTTATATGGGGCGCCCACTGTTACACCACCAAATTAATGTTCAGTCATACAATCATTTGAATTTTTCTGGCTTTCCTTAATAAATTCATTAGAGATTTTTTACATTTTTATGCATCTATTTACTTTTCTTTTCTTTTTGCATAACCATAGCAATCGCTCTCTTTATCACAGTATTTGCATTTTGATATTTTGTTGACACGGAATAGTTAGCTTTGTTGACTTCTTTATCAGAGGGCCATGAAAAGAGCAAAGCTTGCTGTTTTTGATAGAAAATAAGTATATTATTATGCACCTAAACACTGTAATTTCAATATCTATCAAGACACAAAGGCGCAATATCGGATATAAAGGCATAAAAAAGAGCTATTTGTTTTATTTCTATACAGAGTCAACTATATATGATTGTTCTGCCTCAGATAACTTCAGAGGTAATAGAATAACATCTGAAACATATATTCTGTAACGATAAAAAGGTATGTTTACTCTGATATTTATTTTTGTATACATTTAGTTAGCTTCACCACCCCCAACCCCCTTGCCTCATCGTGAGGCCTACGGCCTGGAGAGCCCCACCTCCTGCCCGTATCTTTCCGCTGATAATGCGTATCACCAGATGAGCTGTGAGGGTGGGACTGGGACCGTCCCTGTGGGTATGAGGGGCTGGAGAGGGGGAAAAGGGGGGTATTAGGGTTGAGGGTAGACAGGGAGTTTGAGGCTAGGGGGAGGTCGCTCCCTTTGGACACAAAGTGGGATACATGTATACATAACACAGACCAAGGGGGCACAACACAATAGTCTGCACACAAAATCAAAGGCTTTAGCCCAAGACATGGGTGTGTGTAAAATGGGGCAATAACCAATGCTGAGTGTGCTCTCAGTTTGTACTTGATTTATTCTATATCAAATCCTAAGTCCTATAAAAAAATCAAATCAAAAAAGGGGGTCACAAATTTTTAATGTTGTAACTGACAATAGAAAAATTGGCATTAGCGTTCACAGACAAGCATTATTGCTCTCTGGGACAATAATAGCATTTTTATTCACTGGCTTTTGAGAGGGCAGGACAATACTGAAGGTATAGGGGTGGAATACTGATACCGTATTTGGTACCATACCCAGGGTTATGCAGAAAGTGAGAAACCCCTCTAAGACTTGCCTAGAACAGCCTGAGAAAACCAACCAGACTCTGTGCAAAACCGGATTAGTAATATTTTGTGTTCACCAGCCACCTTTATGTAGAATTGTAGAGTGTGAGAAAAAGCAGACAATAAATTAAATCAAATAATTGAATCATAATGTAGCAGCTAAAAACATACTAAAAAGAAAATTCCAAAAAGAATCATGTATCTAATAATGCATAAAATGAAAGTAGAAATATGCTCCGTTTGATGCCAACATCAACCAAAATAGGAGGAAAGTTTTTCTGAAAACCCTTATGCAAATCCACCACTATTCATTTTCACCCAGCGACTCATTTGCCCACTTTCCCGCATACTTCCCCATACCAACCAAGCCTCAGCGATCCTGAAGCCACTACCCGATATCATTATACAGTGCGGTACGGGGTAGATTTAGCCAAACGTCCCCTGCTGAATTGCATACATACATATAACCAACCAAGAAGGGAGTACAAGGGTGGTTATCACCCCGAGCCGGGACCCCGATATCAGCCCGAGGCCAGGGCCCAAAGGGCCGGCCGAGGGCTGATATCGGGGTCCCGGCGAGGGGTGATAACCGCCCGAGTACTCCCTTCGCGGTTGGTTATGGATTTATTATACCTTTTCTGTTAGATCTGAGCTCCCCAGAAAGGATGCACAGCAATCAGTGATGGTGGGACTGTGATGCTGCACATTTTTTTATGTTTTTTTCATATAACTCTTTTGATATCCATCAAATCTACAAACAGTAAGCAGTAAAATGTAGCTAGGAACGTTGTGCAGATAATGCAAATGTTAGATTTTTTAATTCTTAATGATTTTATTTTTTCATGAATTTTAGAAAAATAAAAAGTTTCTGTATCACACTGCAGTGTGATACAAGGCTGGTTATCACCCAGGTTTGTATCACACTGAGTTAAACTCTTAACTACTAACCTTGTATCACACTAAGGTATAATAAATTACCATGCGCACCAACCACAACACACAAGTTAGGCCTGTACACAGCTACTGTTACATCCCACATCAGCAGATTTACATCTTTACACCCTACATAAACTTCTTTACATCCAAAATAAACTTCTTTATATGCCACAAAAACAGATTTACATTCCACTGATATGTGGTGGCACACACCACTGATCATCAATGCCAGTGGCATTTAGAGGGGCGCGCAGGGGGCGCTCTCATCCGCCCCCAGCCCCCACTCCCTTTTTATTTTGTCTTTTGTTTTTGCCTTTCTTTCTTTCTCTTATTTTTGGTGCTAAATATTGAATTGTTAAATGTAAATGCTCTCTTCCTTAGGGGCTGCCCGAAAATTTTACATTAGGGCCCCCCGTCCCCTTTTGCGAATCTCTGGATCCGCCTCTGAATACCGTACACAACCCTAAGGCCGTTACGTTGAAATTCATCCTATGTAGATGTATGTAGTGGGAGGCAGGCCGGGATGTACAGTGTTGTCATGTCCCTGTACACTCTACCTTCACTCTGTCATAGGCCTGTCGAAGGCGGGGGGGGGGGGGGGGGGGTCCGGGGGTAGGCCCATTGGCCTGTCGGATAGGCTTTTGTAGGCCTATTATTGACATGCATCCCGGGGCTGGAATACTTAATGGGCTGTCCGCGAATATCTATAGCAATACCGTAAGACCTTTTTTTTTTTTTTTTGTTCAAATTTTTATTTCTGACATGAAATCGTACATTCAACAGTTCGGTTTTCATTTCATACAAGCACAAATGTTAGACAGCAATATAATCAGGTAGAATTTAACCAAATAAAGTTAACAAAATTCAAGAAAAATACTTTTAAACATACACTCTATATCCTATTAAGGGTAATGAAATAACAAAACTTCATTTATTGTTACAAACAGTAACTTTCGGACTAAATAATAATAGTCACTAGATAGTAATAACAAAAGGTATTTATAGTTAATAATACATAAATAAATCCCAGAAAAAGAACAATATTTTCTTTCATGACCTATTTCATAAAAACAATCGAAATAATAACCTTCAATCAAATTAATTTATTTTTAAGTCTCTGTTTAAGATTACACTTATAAGCAGACCTTAGCAGTTAAAGCCATCCTGTTTTCAAGAAATGTGTTTCATTTCAAATGTTCCTTTTTTACGACTGGGAATTAGGTCTCCTTTCATCACAGCATAATGTTATAGTACACGTCTGGTGAGTTTCTGAGGTTTTATCCCGGGTTTTTTATTCAGAAAACAAAGGGGCGGATCCAGGGGGGGGGGGATTGGGGTCCTGACCCCCCCCCCCCCCCCCTTTTGGTGGACTACTAAACTACAAAAAGAGGGGGAAATTCCATGCACATGCTTGCAAATGTATGCTGTTTTAGTATTTAGCCTATACCACATTAGGGAGTCCAGGTTCGCGCATGCATGCGCCTTAGGACTCTTCATTGTTCAACATGGCTGCGACCAGTGCGAATCTTCCGTATGAGGTATATACTTACTCCACCTTTCGTAAACCCTGTGTCCGCCCCGGATGTTTAGTGTTTTAAGCCTTGTGGCTCATTGCAAAATGAAATCGTGAAACAATTCAATGTCTCACAACAAGGATGCTGCTGTTGTGATCGACACCATCGTTGAATCTTGGCTGTTCTACTGGTCCTATTTTAATTCTGTAAACAGGTAAGAAAAATAGATATTCGATGTAGAAATCCTGAGATTTTCAGCATGAAATCATGAGAGGTGAATAGAATTTAATATTGGATTTTTGCACAACAGTGCCTGATTTGACAAAACAATCAGTTCCTGTTATACATCCCACTATGAAACGGGCCAATGGACATCTTTTGGCGGTGGTCCTACAGGTAGCTCTAACTCCTCTTAAACCTGACCCACCCACCGCCCCAATAACCGACCCACTCACCGCCCACCACACCCAGGAGAGGTCGGAGAAGCCCTCCAGCCTCCTCCAGGGTCTGACCTTCCCGTGACCTCCGTCTGACCCCGCTGACCTTGAGAATGTGACCACTAATGGGAGGTCAGCGCTCGACCAAAGTGTAACTTTTTTCTATCTAAATCTTTAACCAGGAACAACGAAGTGCCCGCTTACATGTCTAGTAAGGGATAGTCTAGAGGTATGTTTCTATATCAGGATTCTAACTCCTATACCTGCAGTGCTGAGCCCTCTCAAAAACAGGTGAATAAAGAGTTGTTATTGCCTAGGAGGGCAATTATTCCTGTCTGTGAATGCTAAGCCAATTTTTGTTTTGTCAGTAAACATTTTCTGTTTAATTGATATAGAATAGTTTAATTGATAGAGAATAACTCAAATACAGGCTGCAGGCATACTCAGCAATTGTTATTGCCCCAGTTTTGTACACATTTATGTTTCAGGCTAAAGCGCTTAACAGTGTCTGCAACCCAGGGCAATAACAATATTGTTTTGTGCCCCTCTGGTCAGTGCTATTATTATGTATTAAAAGTACCACCTATTGCCAGAGTAAGACTATGAGTCATACGGTTGCCCTCTATGCTGATTGCTCTGGGCAGAAAGCTGAGATTTTTGTCATTTCCGTAGCCCCTGGAAACATACACACAAAGGACAATAAATAAGCTTAATGCTCACAATTTCAAAATTTGGAATCTCGTTGGAAAAACTGATACAAAGAAGTATAATACATACAAATTATGAAAACTTTTTGTATGGTATTTTACGTTCGTAGTTCTATCGCAATTCACTTTGGATGTTCGCAATCGTATTTCTTAAAAAGTAAAATTTAATGTTCTAGGAGGCGTTTCCCGAATCGTGAATGGTCATGGAGAATCATAATGTTTTGACTCGGCCCTTCTTGATAGGAGCTCACCTTTAGAAATGTGACTTTTTTGAGATGTTGTTGAGACAATAAGAAGGACAAGCTAAATGATCGCGAGGTCATCTTGCAGACAGAGGAACAGTATAAAGCAGGGGAGTCCTGTGTCAATGTAACCCGTCGAGGTACACATCTTTAAGAACACTAGCCCACTAACAGAGGCTATCATACAAATATTTGTAACCTATCTCAACAATATGCCGTCCAACCAATAGCTGCTAAGTCGCATATATCTGGGGAATAGCAACAGCATTGTAACTGATGTTAAGTCACAAATATTTGAGGAATAGCACCGGCAGCATAAATTAAGTCATAAATATTTGGGCAATAGGATCTACAATTTGACTGATGCTAAGTCATAGATATTTGCGCAATAGGATCTGCAGTGTAACTGATCCTAAGTCATAAATATTTTAAGGATAGCACCAGCAGTGTAAACTATGCCTAGTCACAAATATTCAGCCACTATAGCATCTTCAGTCTAACTGATGCTAAGTCACAAATATTTTGGAAATAGCATAAGCAGGGTAACTAATGCTAAGTCACAAATATTTTGGAAATAGCATCAGCAGTGTAACTGATGCTAAGTCACAAATATTTTGGGAATAGCATCAGCAGTGTAACTGATGCTAAGTCACGAATATTTTGGGAATAATATCAGCAGTGTAAATTATGCTAAGGCACAAAATTAATATTTGAGACAATAGCATCTGTCCTCTAAAGTCTAAATGTGCGTTCTTAAACACATTGAATTTGATATTAATTCAACCTTAGACTCACTTTAAAACAGGACCTAAACGTTTTTACCCTGAATACTGGGCGTCTCTTGAACCTGCCAGGCCCGGCCTCCAAATATTCGGTTTGACAGTCGCGGCACGCGCTGCCATTTGATGGAAGGACCAAGTTCATTAAGTTCATCGTCTTCCCTTCCTATTAACCCTCTCCTCCCCGCAGTCAATCGAACCCACCTCACCTCTATATTGAGACAGTGCGCACCGACGGACACTTGGGGTACTAAAGTTTATTTTTCCACATACTGATTTTGGTGCTGGTGATCTTTTTTATTTGTTTGCCTTTCTCTGAGATTATGGCGTGAAACCATACATCCTATACACCACTTGAAAGGGAATTTGAAAACCTTTCCAGTGATATATAGCATGTCTGTATAAAACCACAATTCCCGTTGCCGATTTTTAAAGCAGCAATAAACAATAAACAGAAGCCAACCACAGTTTTACATTAAAATTACAATCTAAAAGTTTCAAACATCATCTTCCATACACTATTGATATCCTCATATTCAAACCACATTTAGAATATAAAACGGATATAACCTGTTAGAACCGATAATCCAACCAGTTTAGAAACTTTGCTCATCTATTTAATTATTGTCGCTCATATCTTTTACCACTTTTCTAATACTACTGTCAGCAAACTTGAACATTGTTATATTGCCATAATCAGGAAGATCATGTGTACACATGAAGACACTAAAATATTCATAAACAATTGAAATAAAACAAAAATAAATCTGCGTGTGGAATACAGGCTTAACCCTGGATACAATAAACATAACTCCTCACTATTGAACCTCCAGGCCCATAAAGGGAGGCGGGGTGTCGTGTGTGGCGGTGATAGGTCACTGGGGGTGAGGTCTGTTTCACACTTCACCTCCCCTCTCTGAGCTGCTCAATATGGCGTCTGGAGCTGCTCCCCTCGGCACGAGCTGAAGGTCAAGGGTTTAGGCCGGATCGGGAAGAATCTTCCGCTCAATAAACTGAGTTAGTGACGGGGGAGGTGGTGCATAGTGAGCAGGTCAGAGGGGTGGGGAGGGCTGTGAGCAGCTCGACTGGATGGGGGAACTGCTCATGACCCGCTCATGACAGACCCATGACCTGCTCATGACCCACTCATGACACACCCTGTCCTGCTCATGACCCACTCATGCCACACCCTTGACCTGCTCAGAACCTGCTCATAACACACCCATGACCTGCTCATGACCTATTCATGACACACCTATGACACACCTATGACACACCTATGACACCCTTGTTACATGCTCATGACACACTCATGAACCACTCATGACCTGATCATGACCCACTCATGACCTACACATGACACACCCATGACCCGCTCATTACACAATTATGACTCGCTCATGACACACCCATGAAACACTCTTGACACGCCTACAACTCGCTCATGACGTGCTTATGACACACCCATGACACACTCATGACCTGCTCATGACACACCAATGACTGTACCATGGTACACTCATGACACACCCATGACACTCTCATGACTTTCTCATGACACACCCATGAACAACCCATGGCCTGATAATGACCCATCCATGTCCTGGTCATGACCCACCCTCGGCCTGCTCATGACCTGATCGTGACCCATCCATCACCTGCTGTCCTGCCCATGAGCATAACCTGTTCATGACCCACCCATGACCCAATCATGACCCTCCCATGGGCCTGCTTCTGGCCAGTTTATGACCTCATAATCTGCTCTCATGACCTGTTCACCATGTCTTCATGACCTGCTCATGACCCAAGTCCTACTTATGACCCACATATGATCTTCCCATGACCCATACAAGGCATGCTCATGACCAACCCATGATCTTCCAATGACCTCCCCTAATTACTTATTCAACCCTACTTCAGGACGGCCTCAATTTCAAATGTAAAGACCAAACGCAAAAGTTTAGATTCAATATTAATATTTTACGGGTAAGACTAGGTGACGTCAAGTTCACAAGAGAAGGGTACATTATTTTACAATACGGTAACTATATACCTGCCCGAGATACCTGCCTGCCCATCTGATCAGATGTTTACAATGTATCACATTGCAATATCCTTGGGCAATTGGTGTATTGGATGTACAGTCAGCCGTGCACTGTATCGGTTACATACACGTGGGTGTTGTTATTCAAAGTATTTCAATACTTATCCGACTTTTAATAGCTAAAGGAAACCTGTTAGATATTCAGTTTCAGAAAGTTGACCGACTAGTTTTGTCAAGAAGCTAGGACGTTCTGGAGTGCTCATTCATTATGTATCACTTGTACTGGAACCTGTGACGCTCCATGCAAGGGACACTGCAACCTGGCTCTTTAATCTGTGTTTGCATTCAATAGATGAAGTGACTGTTTTCTACGTTGAAAATGATTTTCTTTTAAACACACTAGTACTTCGTCGTCTCGAATTGCACCTCCATTTGGTAATGAAATAAGTAGATGGGTGTAATGGACAGAAAATCAGGAATGTATATGCTATTGTTACACTATTTGTCTACGTGAATGCATTCCCGTAAGGTTCTATGTCATGAAGCTGCCTTTCCAACGGGGTGCGTTTTTTCCATAAAAGGTATGCGGAGGCTATGCGTTTTTCCATATTTGGAATTCCGCATTGCCGCCGCATACCCTACATGGAAAAAATGCACCTGCAACGCATGACTGGAAAGGTGCCTTATAGGGTAAACTGCCTAGATGCCCTTGAAATGTAAGCAGGGAATGTTGCAATATCAGAGAAGAGTAAAAAGTTATTTCTGTCAGAAGTACACAGTCAGCTGAACAGCGTGACTTCTTGAAAGGTCCTGGGTGTAAGGTTTCAATGCTTCGTGCTTGATGGAAGTTTATTTGTGAGTTACAGTGACAGGTGTGACAGTGAAGTGTGACAATGAGGTGTGACAGAGATAGGTGTGACAGAGATAGGTGCAACAGTGACAGGTGTGACAGTGAGGTGTGACAGTGACAGGTGTGACAGTGACAGGTGTGACAGTGAGGTGTGACAGTGACAGGTGTGACAGTGACAGGTGTGACAGTGAGGTGTGACAGTGACAGGTGTGACAGTGAGGTGTGAAAGTGAGGTGTGACAGTGACAGGTGTGACAGAGATAGGTGTGACAGTGACAGGTGTGACAGTGAGGTGTGACAGTGAGGTGTGACAGTGACAGGTGTGACAGTGAGGTGTGGAAGTGAGGTTTGACAGTGACAGGTGTGACAGTGAGGTGTGGCAGTGACAGATGTGACAGTGAGGTGTGACAGTGACAGGTGTGACAGTGAGGTGTGACAGTGAGGTGTGACAGTGACAGGTGTGACAGTGAGGTGTGACAGTGACAGGTATGACAGTGGTGTGTGACAGTGAGGTGTGACAGTGAGGTGTGCCAGTGATAGGTGTGACAGTGAGATGTGAGAAAGTATACACAATAGATTAAAAAGGTCCTTCTTATTGTAGAGTTATTAAATGTTCCTTTATTTTGACTTAAAGGGATTAAGAGGTGTTTGACCAAGAGTAGTAATCCATTACAGATCTCTTAAACAATGTTTAAATGGGTAAAATTGGTGGGTGTGAACAAGTGAGAGTGTGCATGTGTTTTATATAATATTGCTCAGGGGTGCATACAGGACAAAAAGGAGGCGTTCTGCATATAGGCTAAGTGATAAGACGTTGTGTATTGGCATGCGTATGTCTGACGTTTTATTCTGTTTATGAAGTATAAGTCTCAAACAAAAGAGGGTGGGGGTCAGGATCCCCTGGAAACCCCCCCCCCCCCTTCCTCCTCCTCCTCAACTCACTGGATGAAATGATGCAAGAAAACTGCGGCAGACTTGCTTGCGGTAGGGTACCACAAGGTGGAACATAAGAAATACTTGAAGTACTTGCTTGCCATGGATCTTACTGCAAATAGTTTTATATAGGTTTTCTATTGATTGATTGCGGTCGCAGATATCAATATATTGGTATCTGATATACAAACTACTTGCGGCGACTAAAAAAACAAAACAAATGCTACCTGCTGCATAGTGGAATATGGCCTTGAGTAGCATAGTGTAAGAGGGCCTTTAATGACTCCATACAGAAGTGTTCCCTTACTAGTAGAGGGTAAATACAGTCCCACTCATGCTATACACCTATACGTTCTATGTGTGTGGCTGTCTCACGTTGTACGGGCGGGATGTATTAGATAATGGGCCTATAGCATGCAGGGCACAGTATATATGGGGGTTCTTAACGGTACGTGGTCTTTGGTTAGAAGTAACGACAGGAAGCTTGGCAGACGTATTGGAAACCCTTCTTAACAATGTTTCAAATTGCCTGTTTTTTAAAACCTTGGCAGAAAACCTTTTATTTCATATGCAAGGATATGGAACTAGCTCTGCAAATTTTAACACATTAACATACGCTTGGAAAGGTATATCATCAATATTTACAGAGTAAAACACCGAAAATGTTCAAAAAAGCTAAAATTTGACTAAAATAAATTAATTCTGTGTAGTTTTAACATGGCATCAACATCAATATAACTGGCAATTACAAAGTTTCTTTTCTAAAAGCGCATCACCGTGCATACTGTGGGGGTAGGAGGTGTTATACAACTGCGTAATGAAGTTTGTCTAGACCTTTGTAGATGCAATGTTAAAGATCTGCGAAAACAGCGTATGAAACTGCTAGATTATTACTTTGAGTTTATTAGATAAAGCACGACGACATAAAAAAAAAGTCACTGAACAGCGGCGTACCCAGCCCTAAAATCTGAGGGGGTTGCATGCAAAATTGAAGAGGGTTCTAACCAGTTATTTCGATACAAAAATATCCTGTATTTTTCCTTTCATTATAATACATTTTGAGAAATCTGAGGGGGCTCCAGACACACTAGGGACCCCCCTCTAGCCCCCCCCCCCCCCCTGAGTATGCCACTGCTGAAAATATACTTGGATTTTATGTCTTTCCTCCGAATGCTACGTTTTATTAATCGGATATTCGAAATATGAAATTCAATGTTTTCTTATTCCCAGAACGACAACGTAATTTACCAACTGAGGCAAATAAGACTTACATGTCTTTAAACTTTTAATCTAGTTTTATTGTTTTCAGGCAAAACCTACCCAAGAGATTAAGTCTGGAATCCAACGCCTTCGAAGTTTGTTTCAATGAAATTATTTTTAAATTGAAATTTCCATTTAAAATATCAAAACGTCAGAATACATTAGATTCTCAAACGCTGTTGTTATTCCGCATTGTTTTTTCCTGTCCCCCTCTGTAAATGCACAACCCGAGGGAAATGCCACAAGACAAAAGTGGTTATGTAAGAAAGCCGAGACAGAGTCTCCCGAGGGGGGCCCGGGACCATTAGAATAAAAAGGTACAGAGACTGTCTTTTTACAGTGCCGAGTTTACTGCTTGACAGGGCATTCTCGTGGTACAGTGGTAGGATGTTGGCTTTATCATCCGAAGGTTGGAAGTTCAAGTCTCTGTCCTGCTGTTGTGGCATAAGGCGTTCTCCCAGTGGCAACAACTGGGTTATCAAAGGTGTTAGGACCAGCGGCTGTTGTGTGTATGGCCCTGCCTATGGGACCATGTACATTAAAGAACACCTGCCTCGGTAAAAGTGTAGGGGTATAGTCTCTACCTCCTCATAGATTTGATCATCCAGGAGCAAGGGTGAAATGACCCAGTGCACCAGAACCACTGAGTCTGGTGGTTCAAACCAACAAACAAACAGCTTGACGTTGTACGAACAAGGCACAGCCATTTGTGTCTCATGGCTATATACTATCTAAATGTATGTACCCATCACTTAAAAGGATATAATGTACTTTCTTATTATTATTGTAATAACGTGTCCCACCTATCAAATGCTGGTATACTAATATTTGATAATTTGATATTATGCTGAGATCATATCAGTAGCAGTACAAGGGAATATGTTAAGGTTGGAGTAGATTAAATGGGGTGAGCTCCGCCATAAGCTTCCGTAGTTCTACATGAAACATATACATATATATATATATATATATATATATATATGCGCATTGTTGTAAACCATATACCATGCACAGAATCATCAGGTAATGTGTACGCACTAGCCTACACAAATCAATAAGTAATAGTAATTTATTTTTAAATCATTAAAAGCTTGGTATGTGCTGCCCTTCGAATACCATTTGATACATAATAAACGCTTCTGAATCAATAATTGTGTATCTGTAACTGTAATGCTACTTTTCTTCCATACAAAATATAAACAATGATGGATTATGATTTCACCTAATTACCTGTGTCCCTTCTATCAAGTATGACAAATATTTTCTGTTGTTCCAAAACTGAAAGCAAGTGACCCTGTGATGTCTTTAACAAAATATAAACTGCCAAGGTGAGTCTTCACTTCTGTATTTGTTTATTGACCCAACACCTTTAATACTAAACCAAGCCTTTAACAGTAAAGTGACAAATTGTGTCGAGGCAAAATCACGAATTAACCCGGTAAATAGTTAAAGCGTCATATAAATTATGTTGCCGTCAGACTTTGTGTTAGCAACTGCCATTTTGTACTCGTGCCATTTCGAAACATCGCAACCGTGCACTCTAACGTTTATGGATGCAAATTGAGCTTAATCCTTGACTGGTTTGGCGCTATTGTCCCAAATGGGGAGATTCTGTCGAATTAAAGCCTGATTCAATGTGATTACCTCCGATTTACTTGACAATTCTAGCACCATTAGCCGTGATTTCCTCACTGCGACGGTTTGCTGCTGTAATATTAAACAACATTTAAAATTGCTGTCAGGACTAGTTATCTGTAATAGTTAACGTCCCCCAATCCTTTTAACAACCCCCCTGTGCCCAGAGTCCCCAAAACTCTGCTGGGTAAATCCTGAATTATCGCCCAAGGTCGTCGGCAAATGGACTTCCGGTTTGCTTAGTCACTTCCGGTCATTTCGGCAGCCATTTTAGGAAGTCAAACATAATGTCGGACATTTGTTCGAAAACACATTTAGGTGCAATTCGTTTGTCTAACTCAGTTAATATCTAAAGTGCTGAATTGATTATTGATGATGGAATTTAGCATTAATGATTTAGATTATGTAACTTTAGAATGTGACATTCCCACTACATCAGTGGTTATAAATATCACAGGGTAGAAATGACATAAAATGGAAAAGTCAGAAAGAGGAATTGAACCAAATTTAAATTGTGTGTGCTTTTAGATTTAATAGCCTACCCAGGCAACAATAACGATGTCAAAAACTGATTGAAACTGCAACAGACCTTTATCAAAGCATCAGGAATCAGGAATATTTAATTTCTCATGCCTAAGATGTATTCCGTTATCCAATCTTGGGTGATTGAAATAGATGGGTAGGGTTTATCATAAAACGAATATGAATACGAATACCAACACTCTATTCACAACCAATCAGGGAAAATGAATCAAAAGGAACCAAATTATGTGAGATCAAAAGAATTGATCCGAAATAAGTTGAACAGATTGGGTGTTAGTCAAAGGCCATAGTGGGTTTGACACCCACTTTTAACATCAAAGTAAAAAGCCCCAGTCCTGGGACTCTGGCCCTGAGTCACCAGGTCAGGTCAAGAGGTCAGCCATAAGGTCACCAGATCAGGTCAATAGGTCAGCCACAAGGTCAGCAGGTCAGGTGAGTGACACTTTCTCTCAGTCACGGCATGTTGGTTTTATTTGCAAACCTTTGTTCTTAAGAGTAACGGGAGACCTGACTCAGATTCAGTGCGTGAATTATGAGATGGCGCTAGCAACAACCCCTCCAGGATAAACCGCCACGATAAAAGACTATTTGGGGAATATCTTCTCTTGCAATTGTCCTGTCTGGAGACCTCTACAGATGCCCATTGTTGTAATGTAGGTGGTACCAATGCAGGTTGTCACCAATAGCCATCATAGAGGTAGCAAGTAAGTGATTGAGAAATGTTAACTAAGTTTTAAGAGTCATTTTCAGACTGATTTCAATACACTTTAGTATTTTCTACAGTTTCAACGAAGAAGGTTGTTTGATATTAATCGGATGATGGCTACTTAATCCGGGTCCAGAGTCCATTTTTGCACATCGGGTTTTATATGTGTGGTTTAAACAATATTTCGTCAAATGTAATACAGTGGTGTGATGCAACGGTAGTAATCCAGTAGTCTAATCAAATAGACCAATCAAACATGGGCCTATATACCGATTCCCCATATCACTGTTAATCTGCATTTTGGAGATACCGCAGTCTGGTGCAAGAGAAACTTGTCGACGGTCCATTTCTGCAACAATGTTTAAGCATAGTTTTTTTATATATTATTTGAGGAATTAATTTCTCTTTAGTAAGATGGAAAGATAACGTTAACATTGAGTGTGTTTTCCTCTTATTTTGTATTGATATAACTATTTTAGTTTTGAAGTTCACTGAAGTATTTTCTATTTAATAGATGTGGCTAATAATGTGTTAGTTTCTATTCGTTCTTGTTAGCCGGTAGATGAAAAAATTACAGAAATACGGTGTATCTCGTTTCATATAAAATCTTAAGCTTTATTATATGCTCTGTTGGGATTCTCTTTTTCTATTCCCTGATTTATAAGCAAATATTGTCAGTTGGATCATGCATCCTCCCTAATAATTGGAATCCCACTGTGGATATGTGCACATAAGCCAATAAGTGTCAAAAGAAACGGCAGTATTTTTTACTAAATCAATGTGAAGGAAACGCATTAGATGCAGTTTTTTTAGTCCATTGTAAGAAGGCATTAGGTTTTTAAGCCCATGTATAGGCCTAAAGGAATGCGTTAGGGGCACTTTTTAGAGCCCGATAAAGTAATGCAGGAGACGCACTTTGCATGCTTCACCTCATCTCTGTGTATCACATGACCCCAACATTAGAGTTGTGTATCACGTGACCCCACATCAGAGCTGACATGCGCAGAGACGTCAAGACCCACGTGATCTGACAGAGTGACGTCACTTCCGGTACGATCTCAGCAGTATCACAAAAGAACGCATTTATGTCCTTCTGGTCTGCTCTCGCCTCACCCACCAACTTTTACCTTAGATGTTATTTTCTTTTCCCCACATCCACGGGCTCTAGATGGGGGGAGGTCCCTTGTCGCATGTCAAATTTTAAAAAGGGTCCTGTCACATGTCTTTTTCGCATATTTATTTCAATGTCGCATGTTGAATTTAAGAAATAACCCTTTCGCATGTCACTGGTGAAAAGATAGTGATGTCGCATATCCCTAAGAAGCTTTATCCCATGTCGAAATGAAATTGCCATGTCGCCGTGTTGAATATAAGAAACAGCCATGTCTGGCCATGTCTCCATGTCGAATTTAGTGGTCCAGACCCATCCTTCTGCAAGTGTCTCCCGCCATCGCTTTCTGGCACTTTTATTTACACTCGCGCGTCAAGAACCTGTCTTAGCGCAGAGGCCTCTGGGTAATGTTTAGGTCTCGCTGCACAGATTCTGCGGCTGCGCATCGTGAGTCAAACAAATGGCGGCCATTGGCAATGGGCCGTGATCACACATTTCTCTGATCAGCTGAGTCAGACCTTAATGGCCGCACGAGGCATCTGAGCATGCGCAATGGGTCACTGACACGCAAGACTGGGCGCCAGGGGGCTCCTTACTGCGCCTGCGCGAAGAGGACGTTACTATCTAACACCGCGATAAACAGATAAGGTTCAGGGGTGAAGGCGGCAGGGGAAAGGGAGAAAGATCCCGGCTAGTTTGCAAAGTAACAGAAACGTTCTGCGACCATACTTTTTAGTCAGTTTGTTACCTACTAAGATGGCATGTAATAATTATGTTATTTGTGGTGAGGATTTTAACCTCACCAAATCAGAATGTTATTATAACATTCTTTTTGAGTGAGGTTAGGACAAAACCAGAACAGAACGTTATAAGAATATTCTGTTTGGGTTGAAGAACATAACCAGAATGTTAAAATAACATCACAGTGCAATGTCATGTTAGTATGTTGCAGAGACGTAATTGGGAGTCATCAAAATAATGTAACAAGAACTAAATACAGAACCAACCAGAATGTTGCTGCAACGTTATAATAACGTCGCCTCCTTGGCTGGGATACATCCAGGGAGGTGGTTGGAGCGGGGAGGTAGGGAAAATGTCTGAATGTGGCTGCATCAGTGAATGTATGTTGACAATAATTCAGACTGGCAGGGCAAATTGAAAATTACTGAGAGTTAATGAAGTAATGCATAGGGCAGTGCTTCACAGAGAGAATAATTTAAGTTGTTAGGGGCAGATCAAGTAGGAGGGGGTCCAGCAGGTCCTGACCACCCCCCCTTTCGGCGGGGACTTAAATTTGCCAAAGAGTAAACTATTTTGTGAGTGTGCACACAAAGCCTTAGCTACCCCTTTCCGAAATCCTGTATATAAGACCCTAAGTACTACATACAAAGAGGCAAGATAGAGAACAAGGAAAGGTACCATCTAAAAGAGAATGTATTTCCTAATAACATTCGAGAAGAGCCTTTCATAGGTTGTTACCAATGGGTCTGGTTTGAGTCGCCGACCTTGCACAGATAATCTACATTGAATATTCATAAATTTGTATTATTGATTCACGTCATATTCTGTTCCTACTATAAGAAGCTAATGGTAAGTCCCCATCGGAGAACTTTAAACTAATTGCTACCGTCCAAAGTCCATCCGTGTGGAATGATTATAATTAGAAACCTGTATTTTGGGATAATGGTAGATAATTAGATAAGAGGGACAATGGCATTTTTATGGAGCAAAGGACAAAAATTATGTCTCGTGAGAAAGTCGTTTTATGGCATGTTGTGTCTTTACGAGTTGGAGGGTAATTGGGTGCTATATAACAGAGAGTTAAAAGATTTAATCCCCAGCCAAGGCGATCAGAATCTTAATGAGTCCTCACAAACTACCAGGGAAGGGAACACAAATCCTAAACTCTTTATGTGCATGTGTTCAGAGTAATATTTCTAATAAGTAAGGGTACATTCACAAACCGACTTAGAAATGACATCAGCTAGGTATTATCTGAATGGTAATAACTGTATGTCCTTTATGATTGCTTTGTGGAAAGGACTCTTTCTCTAACGAGTGCACTCCATCGTGTAAAATATTGTTTAAACCACATTCATAAATCCTGGTGTGCAAAGTTTTGCTTTTGCCTCTAAAGCCCCATACCCACTAACTGACTGGCCGACATTGGCGTCGGCGTCGGCGCCGACGTCGGCGTAAAATTGTTAAACAAAATTATTAAACGCCGACTTTTGGCGCCGATGCCAACATCAGCGTCAATTAAGGGCCATACCCACAAGGAGATTTGGCTCGTCGCCCGTCGGTATGGTGTAATAAAATGTACATGTTTGATCTGTATTGCCGGGTGAATCGTCGGGCGATTCTCCCGGCGATTCATATCAAACATGCACATTTCAATACAGCATACTGATAGGCGACAAGGGCCAAATCGCCTAGTGGGTATGGGGCTTTATATGCAGGTATTGGTTTTGCAAGCAGAGTCAGCTGAAGGTCATGCTGACGTCGGCACCGATTCTCCCCAAAATCGCCTAGTGGGTATGGCGCTTAACTTCTTCAGATAAGGAGACCTTTGTTTCCACATATCACAATTTGAGTCTATTCATGCATAGTTATGTTTCACAGTATAAGTAAATTTGAGAATGAGGCATGCAGTTTTCACAAAAACAATTATTGTGTACATTACCCATATTTGTATGGGTACAGGTTACATAGCCTTCATAGTAAGGGCAATTTGGTGAGTACAGTTTTCAAAATGTGAGTAAATTAAGGTTCCACATTCAGGTTCTGAACATGCATGCTCTGCAATTAACTTTGACATTTTATGATTAATAATAGTCTTCAAAAGACTTTGACATCAAACCAGAAGACAGGAAACAACATCAGTGCTTCGGATGAGCGTTGGACACAGGAACTAATGACGTCACGCCTTTGTGTGCACAGGGCAGGTCATGTGATTCCTCTTGTCGTTCCCACCTGTTTAACTCGCGGGCGTTCCGACAGGGGTCAGGCTGTAGGGCGTGGGGACAGATGTACTGGTAGACTGTAGTTACATCCAAGTCCGCTAGGTTCTCAAACTATTATGCAAGAGGTATCTAGGTCACGAAAGGACTATTGCACTGGGAGGTAGGGAGGGCTGGTTTTAGCCTGTCTCCAGTTGTCAATGCTAATATGTTTATCCATATATCCATATAGTACAGAGATTACTAGTGATCCGTCCTTTTTGGCTAATACTGAAGACGTTTCCGTGAGTTCAGGGGCGAATCCAGGGGGGGAGGGTCCTTGGGGCCTGGGGGTCCTGCCCCTCCCCCCCCTTTTGCTGAACCCCTTAACTACAAAAAGAGGGGGAAATGTCACACACGTATGTGCAAATGCATGCCGTTTCAGAACTTAGCTTTTATGATGACCCTTTACCCCCGCTTTCAAAAAAAACCTGTCTCCGCACCTGGAGTGTATGTAATGGAACAAAGGTAGTTTTATCAGAAAAAAGACAGAGACAAAAAAACGTTTGTGCACATCAGGATTTATATATGTGGTTTAAATGACATTGTATACTCTGAAGTGCACTAGTGAGATACAGCATCATTTCTGAAAAGCAATCATAAAGGACATAAAGTAATTACCAACATCTAATAATACATAGATACTATTACTTCGAAGTGAAGGTTAGCCCTCAACTAAAAGGAAAAAAAACATTGCTTTATATCCAGTTTCTAGAAGGACAGTATAGCAATGATTATTAAACAGCAGATATAAGAAGTAAAATTAAGTTGAGGAATATCTACTGCATATTCCATTAAAGCATTGGTAAATGTAATATAAATTGAAAAGGCATCTGGCAACAAACAACGTATATAGCCGGAAGACTGAACGGAATATAAACTCAGTAATAGAAAAACAAGACGTCAGATTGATATCATTCCAAGCATGCTCCTCATCTCTAAAGTCTGCAGATCCGGCTTACCCTGTACAAAACCAGAAGTGTAATAAATTGAAAGCGAACACTGCGCAGGACGTATATACATTTTGAATGAAACTCAATGGGACAGACACATCCCTAGAGAGCCCATTTTTAACTAGCACCATCAATAATTCAGTTTGCATGGCGCATTCAATCTCCTACATTCCTCAGGGAAATACAATATAATCTGAAATTAAACGACATTCAGCAAAAGTTATTATTCAACAACGGAGGAGGGTTATTTTGTTTGGAAATAAAAGTAAAGTTGCTGGCGTATTTTATTAGAGTCCATTGATTGACGTGTGTTATATACTTTCCGATGGACTGAGAGTTTCTGCTGCTGTCTTATGGATTTCCTCTAATGGTACAAATGGGAAGCGATCCTCATACAAGGCACCATATATATCGGCCTGTATTATAGCCATTGATAAACGAACTCCTGTTCAACTCTCATGTTTTTTTCACCGTATACCAGTGTTCTCTCAGAAATCCGGAATGTAGGATGTAATTATTAAAAGAAAAATAATAATAATATTCTCAGACTTTGCAAAGAAACATATTATATTATGTCTGAGCAAAGCTACCTTCAACTGCCGTACACTTATGAATACAACTCATTGATTATTGATAATCCATAGCACAATAATAATATTGACGCTCATTGAAACTTTCTTCATTGCATTTGTGAGAAATGCAGATGTGAGATAATAAGCAGAATGACATACTGGTTGGATTGTTGCAGTATTTATAGTGCTCCATCGCTTCAGTTATGATAACTAAGATTATATTGTTATTATAAGCCTGGTCATCATTTTAGATAACAGTACGAGGTGAAATTGTACTCATAACGTGGAAGATGTTTCGTCTACTTTTTTGATGTATTATGAGTTGCAATTTGTCCAGCTATAAGATCACACTACCATTATTCGACTCTTACCTTCCCAGGCTTAGGGATGGTCCACCCAGCCAAGTTGCAACATAACAGTATCATCCTGTAAACATACATTTTTGATCAGACTGATACTAATATTACTAAAATAACATTTGACAGTACCTTATTTGATGGTGTGGTTGAGACCTCTCCAAAATAGACCCTTATTATAATGTTATTTTCATGTCATGTTAAGACCTAACCAAAATTGAGTGTTATAGAAACTATCAGTTTGGGTTTAAGAAGATACCAGAAGGTTGTGATAACGACACAGTGTAACGTCACAGCAGCACACTACAGTAATCATATTGGGAACCATCGAAGTAATGTAGCAAAAACCAAACTACACATCACCTATCAAACAGGTGCGGTGGTCAGTTGGTAGCCATGCCTTTACTAAACTTCTTGTCCCTGTTTTCTGTTTCCTTTGTGTTGCTTTCAGTGGTGAGACCATATGAAACCTATGGCATATTAATGCATATAATTATGTGATAAACATGGTTACCACTGAAGGCACATCACTATAGGTCTGCTGGTTAAGAAAGGGCCGATTTTGAGGTTGTGGCCTAATTTAACATAGAAACAAAGAAAGATGGTTTCGACACCAGGGGTGCTTCAATATAAGATAGAGTAAAACATTTAGTAGAAAAATATCATTTGAGAACCCTCAGATAAAAATGTGTTATGAAAATGGCAATTACCCAATAACTCATTGACATATTTAAGTTTTTAAATCTTCCCGTGGATGGCAGACAACGGAGAAAAGCAGATACAAGTTGTTGTGTTTACATAAAATGACACATCATGTGTTTTACCGTTGCAGTGATCAACTCAATACATGCGTAGTCCTAATTCAAGTCCTAAGAAAATTTGAGACATCACATTTCAATGCAGCAAAATATTGAATATTCACTCGTTACAACATTGAGTGCAAATTGCAATGCACCCAAATCCCCTTAGGAATGAACCGACATAAAAGAGTTCATGTTAGTACCTCGCCAAGCAAATGCCTGCCCGTTCATGCCTCGGGCTAGTTTTAGCGTAAAACCCCGCCCATAAAAGTCGGCCTCACAGAAATACGACTGGAGCCTTTTGTTTATGGCAGCTTTGTGCCTTGTAATTGGCCAACCATTACAAGAAAACGAGGGGTTGTAATCAGTATTGGGGTGCTTGTAGTAGGGCTCTGAGTCACTGGCCGATTTCTTCAAATACAAGATTTGTGTGTTGCATAGGCATTATCGAGATATGCTCTAGTATTGATGGAATGGCTGTGTATGTATGTTCTGAGTTCCTACAATCTGTATTGATTATATGTGCTATGATGTGTTATGATGTCTATGCTCTAACTCTTAATTTGGTCATGTAATATCGTTGATTACTGTTTTGTCAATTCCACTTTCATACATTTTTCATAATATACTAATCAATGTAATAATCTGAAAACCAGGGGCAACCCTGATGTATATTGCAAATAAAACCTTAAAAAGATACTTGCAACTCCTTAACTCTCCATGAACAAATCACGCCATAAGTATCCATGATTTGTGGCATTAGAAAGAGCATTGAATTGCGGTTCGAATGATATCTTACATCTATATCATCTATTCCAGTGGCGGATCCAGGATTTTGAAAAGGGGGGGGGGGGCGCTTTTGGAAAAATATTTCTTTAATGACTTTTGGGCCGGATTTTACATTTTAAAAAAAATGTAAATTTGTCAACAACAAAAAAGGGCCGCGCGCCCCCGCGCCCCCCTCTAAATCCACCACTGTATTCATATTAATTTATGAAAATCGGGAAGTGTCCAATCGCCAACGATTATCGCCTTGTATGAACCGTCTGTGGTTATGGTTCATCCCTGTCGGTCCCACGCCACCCCCTGTGCCGCTGATAACAGCGACAACAGCGATAAGACCAGTACTAAAACACGCCATGAATATGTGCCATGGGTCTGTCAAGGCTTGACTATGAGCTGCTCAGAGAATCTAAGAGAATCTTTGAGATGCTCAGAGATGCTCGGAGAATCTTGGCAACGCTCGCCTCATTTGGGATTCAGATTTGAGGGGTTGTCAAAATGAGAGGGAGAGGTCTCACTGGGACAAACGGCCTGCTTTACCGATTTACAGATGTACGACTGGGTCGTGGATAGAAGCTGATTTCCACCGGTCTGTCAAAAGGAAGAAAAAGGGGAGTTTTAATGTAAAAGGATATATATATATATATATATATATGACGTGGGTGTAACTGTAGATGGGTCTGTGATAGGGCGATGTTTCCTAATTGAGCTTGTTGGTTACGAATCGATTCCCATACTGACAAGATCCTACGCGGTTCGGTATAAGACATAATCTTTTAGATGTTGAAATAAAAATTCATTCTTTAGGGAGGGCTGTCAGGTCCAGCAAAGTCACTTTCAACATTTCACTTTTTTTTTTTTTTTTTTTTTTTTTTAATTTCTTTATTTGCTTCTCAATCTGACATCGAGATCTTCCAGCCTATGGTGCAATATATTTGAAATTGAATTAGTGGTTAATAAATATATACAACTTATGAAATGGAGATGAATGAAGGTGAGTGATGCTATTTATGAAGTTCATTTCCCAATATTATTTGGAAAACCATGCATACCACAACATGAATTACAATTAAACTTAAAATTAATACTAATGATATAAGTTATCTAAGGCCATATACTTCAGGTTGATCCTTAGTTTACGGCTTACATGTATGACTTCCCTTACTTAAATAACGTCGTTTAACTTTGCTTTTGAACAATATCACGGATTCAGACAATTGTATGTCACTCGGCAAGCTATTCCACAAATCTAAACCCCTATAATAGGGACTCTTCATAATTAACTCTTTACGAGTCGTTTTTTGCTTCAACTTAACCTTGCCACTACTTCGTAGTGTAATAGTACATATACTCATTTTATGATTATCAAGATTTAGACTACAATGATACATGAAGATGAGCAAATGCACTTTCCGCCTTTCCTGTAAAGGCTGTATATTGTATATATCCATGAGATTAGGCAAAGACATACGTTTACCCATGTCATATTCAGACTCAATACATCGAATGGCTCTTTTTTGTAATTTATCTAAATAACGTACTGATTTCATAGTAGAACTTTCTATTAGAGACCTCCCGCGGAAAAGTAACATTTCTATTAACTACTTACATTATGATTTGTAGTTCTTGCAATGGGTCACATTGGGTGTACTCCATAGTTCCAGCTGTCAGAAGGCAGAAACCATGAAGCATGCCTTATCGTTTAGTTCGTTTAATTAATGCACTTCAAAAGTATTCTATTGTCAATGTAAAACTGTACCTAAACCTTATAAGCGCTTCAGATTAAGGTTTCCCAAATTTTGCATATGTAGTCTCAAGATCCAGCCTCCACGTCTTCGCAATGACCTTTAACTATAGACCTTGTGCAGATGTGTTCACGTGATAACTTTTTTGTGATCACCATGTGCTCTTTTCAAACACGTGACAACACATGATTCGAGATTAAATTAGCAGAAATGTTGGTTCCAGATACATTTCAATTGTGAATATCAGTCATATCAAATCGATAACCAATATGGCAAACGGCACTTCTTAAAGTGTTGTGACGTCATCTGCACATATATTATTATGTTATAGATAAATGTCATTAACAATTTTCCCATTTCTGATGACTGCCATGCTTTCAAATTCCATTTACTGCCAATAGATTGATGTAAAGAATCAAAACAGCAATCCTCAAGGAAACGGGATGATACTATATAGTCCCATCCAGTCTCATATAACTAAAGTCTTTAGAGGGCTCCCAATGACAAGTCTAGTCTAATCTCGTTCCGTCATGCAGTGCGCCTCACTCTCCAACACAGACCGATGTCGTCACTCTCCACCTCAGACCGATGTCGTCCAGTTCCCGCCAAAAACGGAAATTAACATCGTCGGAGCAGACGACTTTTGGCAGGGCTTGTCTGCGCCTGCGCGGCCCTGATATCACAGACGCCGCATTCTAAAGAATATACATTTACTTTATTTATACTCAATGTATTTTATGTGTTTTTTATTCGTGAGTCACAATCAATCAATTTCAACGATTGGTTTTAACAAGCTTTTAAAATGTTCACATATATGTCATTAAAATCCATTTTCGTTTTAGTTAATTTTGATCAAAGAGCTGGATTAAAATAAGGAAGACAATGAAGATAATCCGGAAAGAATCACTTGGTGTGAATTCGGTATGAGTAGCATTAATTGTTAACCGTTTGCAGACATTTAATAATGTTGGTCCGAAATTCAAATAGTACTAGTGTGAAACTGCCTTAACCCTAAACATCCTACTTCATCTCCACTTAACTCTTAACTCCCAACCCATCAGCCTTAATCCTTTGTTCTCCTCAGTCCCGTAAAACTATACAATTAACCTTTTTGCTGAGATTAGCAACATGGATATAGACTCGCCGTTGCTAGGGAATAACCATATCCATTGAAAAGCCCTTGGCGACGGGGAAATTGATGATGCTGATTACAGGGCCCGGGCCGTGACAGGCAGCGTCATAGTGTGTGGTTATCTGGGGCCCTGAATGGGTATAATGAAGCTAACTGCGAGGCGTGAAAAGGCATTTTCCACGTGAATGGTGCGTGGCTTTCTTTTTGATGTTCTGTCTCGGCACAGTAATAGATCATAGGGGAGGGGAGGGGGGGGGGGGGAGGCTGTTAAAATGGACGTGTTTTCGACTCAGACGTAGTTGGTGGCAGTCCGTTCTGACCCAGATTAGCTATTGCAAAATGGGTCCGTACACCCACAACAATCCAAGGCTTTTATTGGTCACTTAAAAAATATAAGGAATTCTGTTATTGGTCCTCTATAAAGGACTTTATTTCGTAATTACCATCAGGGTTACCCGTGGTTTTCAGGCAAGTTACATACACAATGATTATATATACTGTGTATGTACAATGTAATAATAGTTAGTCAGCATGTATAAAGTTATTATAATATTCCACATAATTTATTATGTTCATATAAATGGCATGGGCAACCCCTTTGATGGTTCTTTGGCCTGCTGGCTGGTTTATGGTCCTACCTGCCATAAACCACCGACTGCAAATCATGCTGGGATTTGGGTAGGAATTCCCACGTAAAATGGTTGCTGGTGTACAGACTCACTTTGGGAAACATTGGGTCTGACTCGACAGACTAAGTTGGTGGTGGGGTATTATTAGCATAGTATTTCAACTGGCGTCCCCTGGGTGCCACTTATCTAAGACAGTGAGAGGCACGGAGAAGAAACTGATAAACGATAAGGAGTGTGGTGTTTCTCTCTTGATAACAAGTCATATTCTATCTTGATTTCCATTTTTTGTCAATACAAAACGACAAGGCGTCAGCAAAAAGAGAGATAGTTATAGGTTTTTGCTATTGCCTCGTATGATCACAGGCGTATAACTGACTGTCAGCCTTGAGAAATGTTCAACGTTATCCATTTTTATAAATAGTGCTATATGAACTTGATCAGCCTGTTCTTATCTAAAGTAAAAATATCCTTTATAGGGAGCATTGGCCACTTGTAAATATATCATAGATTTTGTTGTTTCGAACAGCTGCTACTTTTCGCAACATTTAAAATAAGTTATTTATATAGTTTGTGATTTCAAACAATGGAGATAGCTGCCATGTTCAGGGGGCTTTAATCAGATCATTTTCAATTAGTTTTGGCACTTCATGGCAGTGATATGAGATCTATAGTGTCCTATAACTGACATGTTTTTGACAAAATCCTGTAGCGCTGAGGAAATAGAATAAATCTGTAACGTTATTCAAAAGGAACATTTAAGAAATTCATGCAGCTATATTTCTAGCAAGCAGCAAGCATATCAAGAAATTCCCCATCAAAACCTCTTCAGCCCAATATAATTACATCAATGTCAGAAACGTCTGCTAAGATAGATAGACATTCACCACTTAAAGCTGAAGGTAAAATACGAGTCGGGAAAGAGTGTACGATGATAGGCTATAAAAGGACATGTCATTTATCAGGGCTCATAAAAACGTACGTGCCTAGCCTAGATAATGCTCTTTATTTCCGAATTCCAATTAGGCCTTCAATCTATTTCGAATAATATCACATTTTTATTTCGGCAATAGAAAGCTGCAAATTACATGCAATTACGATGTTCTCGTAAAATCGATTTAGATTCTGATATTTTGAGACCCATTTTCAGTACTTTAACATGGTTCGTTTCGTTTTATGTTAGCAAATCAGCCTTTTACATGCAACAATCCTACCCCATTCCCCGCCCGAAGGTGTTCGGAGGGCCGTTTCGTTTCTCACCAATGACAATCTTATAATGACACAATCCTGATTTTACGCCCATCCCATCTCATTCGTACGTATCGGAGGTCCCTCTTTTATTGCTACCCTTTTAGATGATTGTGCCATTCCGGAGTGTTCTTCTACAGTCCACCTTTTACGTCTCCCGGCCATTATTCCAATAACTCCCCTTTCTCCCTTTTACGAGATGGATAAATCGGAATGCGCCCTGCCCTGCAGACTAATAATACAAGTCTGCAAAACGTGCCTGCAGATTATCCTCGGCGTTTCCTGTAACGAGATCTCGCGATGTAATTGTCTTAATAGATCCGAGATCGGCCTCAGTGCCGCTTAAAAGATTTCTAATAGAGGCACAAAATGGGATCTGGAGGCCGATCGAAGCCTACTGAATGACAAATCACCAGACAGTCGGCCCATAATGCCTCAGTCAAAATGGCGGAATTTCAGGGCCTAAGGCAACAAGGGGAGGGAGCAGAATATGAAAGGGGAAGTAGGGGGATGAATGAAGGGGTAGGCCTATCACACTACACTGTAAAGCCCCATACCCACTAGGCGATTTGGACTTGGTTGCCCGTCAGTATGCTATATTGAAAAATAAATGTTTGGTCTGAATCGCCGGGAAAATCGCTCGACGATTTGCCCGACGATTTTTGTCAAACCTGTACATTTCAATATAGCATACTGACGGGCGACGAGGCCCAAATCGCCTAGTGGGTATGGGGCTTAAGAGCTGCGACATGACGATGTCACAGAGAAATCGCACATATCGGAGACAAAATTCTTTGTTAAGCCCCATACCCACTAGGCGACACTAGCGGCGACGGACGACGGAAACGGGCAGAATCGGCCGATTCCTATGATCCACTGTTAGTATAGTAGATTAGAATGTGTGGGTTTGATCTGAATCAGCGCTGAAATCTGCTGATTCTCAGGGCAGAATCGGCCGATTTCAACACCGAACTGTCCACCGTCTCAGGCATAATCACCTAGTGGGTATGGCCCTTTACACATGTGTAGGGTACATCGAATTGCCAATTTCAATCAATGAAATCGCTGCTGTAGTATCTGTGTATCTGTGTATCCCAGCTCAAGATCATGTGGTGTAATAGAGCCTTAAGGGGGGCCAAAAGCATTGTCGGGTCAAAATTTTGCAAATTCTGTTAAATACATTTAAACTAATTCCTGGTCAATTTTGGTGACCCACCAAAATTGGTTCTGTTTTCAGGCGTAAATGACATGAGTACTATCAAATTCAAGTTAAGTTATAGCTAGTTATCATAGTTTATGCTGTACCAACGGCTAAAGTTAGACTCTTAGAATGAATTTCCATCGTTATTAGAGTTTGAAAAATGTTCTCGCATTTTGACACAACATTGCTTTTGACTCCCTTTAAGGGGACTAGAGAGAGCAGTGCTTCAAGGTGTGTGTGTGTGGGGGGGGGGGGGTCGAATAAGTGTAACAGAATAAAGGCACCAGGATAAGAATAAGAGATCAAATATAGTAATATTTTGAAAGATGTGAATGAAAGATTATTTTAACGGTGCGTAGGAAAAGGAAAACTGAAGGGAAATTGCAAAGTATATTGGGTTGGATACAAAAATATATAAACTAGTAGAGTGGAGAAATGCTGACAGACATAGAAAAGGTTCAGGGTTTACATATAATTAGCTCAGATTCATCAAATCTATAGAGAACTCTATGAAGTGAACTCAGTAAAGAACCGAATTTTTAAGCCAAAGAGGATGTACGGCAGAAAAGAAAAATAATTCTTTTAATCTTCCAAATTTAGTAAAAATCAATTCAAATTGGGAAAATACAATACTATTAAGGAAACCCATGCTTTCAAACAATTTGGTGAATAGATTGTCAGGCCATTTGTCGCTGCTGTGCCCATCTCTAGAGATCAATACATTAGGCAATTAATCATGGCTAATCTATGGCCATTGTACTCCTTGGTCCGTTTAATTAGATGAATCATTACGATTGTATTGTCTCAAGGTGCAGCTGTTTCATATGCAATCCTGCAGACAATTGAAATTAATTACATCACTGCTTCAGAGAAAGCTAAAAAGGCCATCTTGGAGGACTGAGGTTCCTGGGAGGGACAATTGGTAATTTCATTACGCATTGAACGGTTCCTGAGATCCTGCGGGGTTTTGTTGCAATACGAAACTGGGTTTGAATAATAAGTGTTTGGTAGATATTGACACAAGGAGGTTGTTATGGGAAATCCGGGGAACTAATTTTATAAATTCCTCCTTATTAATAGAAGCCCCCGTGATTTGAATAACTTCCAGAACCCTGGGCGGATTCTGAAACAGTTGCGAGAACTTGAAACAGTGTGTCTATTTCATGTCTATCTATGGAATGATAAAATGGCTGAGAATACATCCAACTCGACGGTGGCTTTGTATAGACTTAATATTATACTCCACCGTCCCTTCAGATTCCTCTATAATTGTACTTTCCCCTGTGAAGCAGTGCTGTGAGTAAAGTATGACTTGATATCTATTAAAGACATTTGAAATGGTGGAATTTACATGTTTCGGATTGACGCATTCTTCATCAGAATTCTATGGAATAAATACATCTGTATAATTTAAAGATAATATTTTTAGGGCACTATAATATTTTTTCTGAATATTTTGTCTTGCCATAGTATAAATAATAATAAACACAAATACAATAGTATAACAAGTAAATACCATGGGCGTTTTACTCAATTGCTATTGTCTGCACTTACATCTCGGGCTTAAGCCCTCAAAAGTGCTAGCAAACCAGGGCAATAACGATTGCTTTGTGGCCCCTTGGTCTGTACTATGTATTTATACTGTGTTCAACTGTCCATCTATAATTCATTGGAAGCAGCTGTGTCAGTGACGACCTATTAGGGTTCTGTCAGGCCTCCAGAGTGGTGAAGGGGTTGTAGGTAGGCCTGTGAGTGTGTCATTAAGGCCCCATTCCCACTATAGGCGATTTTTAGCAAACAAGTGGCTTTGCCAGGATTCGCACCCACAACCTTTGGGTTTGGAGGTGAGGGTCTTAACCACTACACCGTGAAGTCACATGGAGGATGAGGCTGGAACTAAAAAATGGGGTCATGACCCAATTCGCTGGTTCCCACAGGTCCTATTGAAAGCAGTTTAACAAAACAGCAACCAGATGGACAGGTTGGTTATGGCCCATTTTGCTGGTTCTTGGTAAGACCTGAAGAAAGTTCAGTATGTAGGCAGCAACATGCAAAAGGACATCGTTTTAGAAGAAGTAGGGTAATGAGCTGGCGTAACAGCATTAAACTCAGCTGATTATACTTGGATAATCGGTCAATTTTTGCACTGAATCAAATCATCAATCAGTGTGCAATATTGAAATGTATGTGTTTGATGTGAGTCATGCTAAATTGGCTGATTCTTCTGGTAAAATTGTCCTATATTATCGCTGATCGGCCAGCCAACTTGGTCAGAGTTGCCTAGTAGTTACATGGCTTTAAACCCCATACCCACTAGGCAACTTTTAAACAGCTGATCGATGGATCTTAGTTGCTTAGTGAGTATTTGGCTTTAGGCCTCCTGTGTTACAGGCCTAATACTCAGGCTCCACATACAAGCCGTTACTCTCCTCACCTACTGTATAGCATGTCAATACATCAATACCAATTTACAGAGGATTATACCATTCGACTCACCAGGGCTGTTCTCAACACCCAAATTCAATTAGGTTCTGAAGGTAAATTAACTTTTTTTGCTGCTGTTTTTCAATTGTATTCCATAGACTTCCGTTTTGATATTCATGGGTGTATCCCTTTTTTCAATTCACCAAAAAGTTCAGTTATTTCATTGATACTGCTGTATAGTTCTGACACTGGACGTGGAGCTATTAGCTCCGGAGCTTCCTATTTGAACATTTCTAAAATGATCGATTCGTACGTTCAAACAATATCACATCTTAAGCGTTCTTGAAACAAAAGCAAAAATGTAACGAGAGAGCTATTGAGATGAACTCCTCAAAAGCATCAAACTTGGTAAGTCATCCTAATTTGAAACTATATGTGAGGGCTGTTAGGACACTAAGTCACAAAGGGCACTAAGTTACAAAGGTATCTTATTTAGGGTCATTATGTGACTTATGGCCGTATTCAATATACCGAAATTGCATACTGCCAAAAGTGAGCCTCCCCATGGTAACATTCTATACCAGCACACCGTACTTTTGGCAGACTTTCAGCCATATGGGGCCCCAAAAGTGCAAAATCTGCTGCCGAAAGTGTGGCATGCTGATTTACACCTCTAAAATCGGCTGCCAGCATAATCGGCAGGAAAAATTTACCAACACGTTAGCAAATTTTATCAGCAGTGTCACCAATTATTTATTGGCAGTAGCGAAAGTCTACCAGCGTGAAATCAGCAGTGTACTTTCCGTAAGTGGAATACAGCCTTAAGAGTCGTTTTGTGACTTAGTGTCTTAACACGGGCTTATTCCTCACAATATAAGTAGTTTGTGGGGCGTCTATGGCTCTAAGGCTATAGCCGTAATTGTCGTTTTAAAACAGGTCCATTTAGAGGTGATTGCCCACCTTAATGATCTCATTATACTCCTCTGCAACTCCCAGACGTGAGCCATCTCTAGAAGGAGACAGCTAAAGTCTTTTGTCAGCCTTAAGGACACTTCAATATACATAGGACCAACGAAATGGGCTGCCTTCTAGGAAACATGTTTGCAAAGTTATGGGAATCCTGCTTGTTGAATGAGACAGTGTTTGCTTAAGGAAAGAACGGGAAAGTGTTGGTTAATTATAGAAAGGATTGGAAAACAAAAGTTGTAACAATAGTATACTTTTTAGTTGATATCAGGCTGATTTTTCTGCATGGTAGAGGTATACTTATTGCGAGGCTCTTCAGAACCTACCTCCCAAGCAAGAATATGACGTTATTATAACATTATTATAACATTCTGTTTAGTTCTGCTTTGGTTCTTGCTACGTTATTATGATGGCACCCAAAAACATCTTTAGAACCTAACATTGCGAAATCACACTGTGACATTATTGTGACATTCTTGTAATGTTCTTTCATATCATAATAATGTTACTATAACTTTCTTTATTAGTAAGGTCTCAACTTCAATAAAATATAATGTTACTATAACATTTTTAGTAAGTCTCAGCTTTACCTAAAATGATGTAACTGTTATGTGAAAATTGGGCAGGTTACAGACTAACCAAAATAATACAGTCGCTGGGCCAGGTATGCTTTGAATTCACGATTCAGTACGTTTTATACACATATGTCATAAGAATAGTTGAACTAACATAGAACTTTCACAATAATTATGACAGATGTTTTGATGACATGCAAATTGAATACTTGAAAAAGTACTAGATGCCTCCTAATGCTGAGCGACATTTCTTAATTGCGTGCCCACGCGCTCACTACACACCTACAAAGCATTCACAAACTGAAACATTCACAAACATAAACACACAAAGACATTCACAAAGACATACAAAAACTAACATAAAAACATAAAAGCTAACATACAATAGCATAAAACTAAACACATAGAAACACAAACACTCTCACACACATATAAACAAAAACATACCAAAATACAAACTCAACCATACAAGCTGAAACACACACACATATACACACACACACACATATACACACATCCCACACACACACACACACACACACACACACACACACACACACACCGCCCTATCCCTGGCCCACACCTTGTCAGGACCACATGTAGGCGGCCCGCCTAAGCCTGCCACCAGCCTTTTATGACTCCACAAATCAGGCCCTAGTGACAAATAATACTGGGTGGTGGCGCCAATTGTTTCTGATAAATCCAGGTCACATGGTCTAGGGTCACGACCTAGGAGAGGGGGGAGGGGGAGGGGGCTGGATTAAGGGGGAGGGGTTGGGTGTAGTCTGTCACATTGGACCCACTGTTTCCCAAAGTGAGTCTGTACACCGGCAGCCATTTTAGGTGGGAATTCCCACCCAAGTCCAAGCATGCTTTGCAGCTGCTGGTTTATGGCAGGTAGGACTATAAACCAGTCGGTAAGCAAAGAACCATCAAAGGGATTCCCCATGCAATTTATAGAGGGCCAATGAAAAAATTCCTTACAAATTGTTATTGATCGCTAGTAGCCATGGACTCTTGTGGGTGTAAGGACCTATTATGTAGGAGGTACATAGGTCATGAAAGGACTTGGTTGGGTGTAGAAGTGGGTTATATATAGACCTATCATGTGTTTTGTCATACTTCCTTGCCAGGGGCCACCCTTAAGTTTGACCTTGCCAGTGACCCTGGTGAGACAACAACCTTACTTTATCTATGCCATTTATCAAAGCATTATCTATTCATAAACTGCAATATAGTGTGGATTTGTTATTGTGATGTTGGAAGCATCATGGTGATATGGTTGTATTAAAAGCACTTAGCTAGCCCTTTCTTTATCCAGGGTAACATCTACCAATACAACAATAACCATGCAATGTTTATCTGCCTCAGGTGTTACTTAATATGAAATGCAAAAACAGATTTTTGAAGAATGACATTTGTATCGGCATAGTAATTTTAGAACTATGAGGTTAAACCTAATAGTTTTTTGTTCTTTTGAAAGGGAGAGGTATACATTATTGATGTAAAAACAATACAAAGAATCGATCTTTGTACTTATGGTCACTGAAACGTATGTGAAAGATGATGAAGAGCTTTTTGATTTCCATAACTATCATATTTTATATATATTATTCTATTCAAAGAAGATTATCATAATTTGACAGTTTTGACCACCATATGAGAGTGCTTATTCTGTACAGCATCCTTGTGACAAGAATACTTCTACTTATTCCAACAAAATAGGAAAAAGTCAGAGATTTTATACATCCAGAAATTTCCCCTGCGATCGACGTAGTTGTTCAAGCAGGCCAGTCTCATTTTTCAGGATAAGAACTAGATGGAACTAATTGAAAAAATATCAGCGCGATGGACCTGGCGTTCAGGGAGGTAATACTCTTTGACCTCACTGACCCCTAACCCCGAGGTCAGCATCCATGGCAAGGACAAATGACCGCGGAGCACTCCTCTTTGAAACCTGATGAGAAAGTCGTGAGGAGGCTGTGACCAGGTCATGGGGGGGGGGGGGTGAGAGCAGGTTATGAGCAGGTAGTGATCAGGTAGTAAGCAGGCTGTGGGCAGGTCATGAGTAGGCTATGTGCAGGCCATGAGCAGGCCATGAGCAGGCTGTGAGCAGGCCATGAGCAGGTCATGAGCAGGCCATGAGCAGGCCGTGAGCAGGTCATGAGCAGGCCATGAGCAGGCCATGAGCAGGCCATGAGTAGGCTATGTGCAGGCCGTGAGCAGGCCATGAGCAGGTCATGAGTAGGCTATGTGCAGGTACTGAGCAGGTCATGACGAGGCAGTGCATTGGCCATGAACATGTTGTGAGCAGGACATGAGCAGACTGTGAACAGGCCGTGAGCAGGCCATGAGCAGGCCATTATTTACCAAACATGTGTAGCGTCATTTCTTATGGTTATACGACTTCTCATGTATTTCGATACTCTTTTGGAGTTGTATCCACTGAGCTTAGTTCCTGGGATTTGTTCATTTAGGCACTACGCTTACATCTACATCAGCAACACAAGTATATGTATAATAGATATGTACAAGTTTAAGAGTATGCTCAGTAAGTCCTCCTCATCCACACAAGTAGTGTTTTGCTGCGTTCAGTTAATATCCGCATCCACCGTGGGGTAGAAAAAGCCCCCCTGGTTATTAGACTGCTGCTCAGAGGGCCGGTAAGTCATCCCCATGGGTGGGCTTATCTAGGCGGTAACCAATGCTTTAGAGCAGCTCCGAGCAGCTCCCTGCAAAATTGGTGGGAGTCGCAAGCAGTAACCTAAACCGACCCCATCACACTAAACCTGAGCTATCAGCCACGTTTCCTCAAGTGTAGGACACCCCCGACCACCCCTAAAGCCCCATACCCACTCAGAAACTTTGACCCAATAAGCCTATCCCTGTTTACACCAAAGTTAAAGTTTACCATGAAATATTTTCAAATTGCCTCCATGCTTTTTCCATGAAGACAGTTGCATAATACAAAATTAACCAAAATCTATCTCAGGGGAAATTTTGGTTGACAATTTTGACAATTTTCTTCCTCAAATTGTAAAATGCAGCTTTATGTTTTGGCTTTTTTCCCATAGGAACCAGTGTTAAAGCCTGTTAGCCCAACCTACAATGTCAGACCCGATTTGCCCTGAAATACAGCATTTGATTGGCTGGCAAACCTGCAAATCTGTCAATGGATGAAATTTAAGAAACAATCATGTTTGAGCAACACTGGCTTGTACTGTAATTGTATCTGACCCCTGTCCAACCCTGGGATATACCCAATGTGGGATGGGCTTATTGGGCTACAGATCGGTGCTAAAATCGGCTGATTCCTATGATCGCCTATTAGTATAGTATATTGAAATGTGCATGTTTGATCGGAATCTGTGCTAAAAACGGCCGATTCTAGGGGCAGAATCAGCAGATTTTAGCACCAATCCATTGCCCAAGTGTGCCAAAAGATGCCCAGTGGGCATGGGGCTTAACTGGTGGCAGTTACCACCAAAAACACAAAACTAAAGACACCAAAAACACCAAATAGTTTCAGATATCCCCAGGAATCAGGCCCAATTTTCCACTCACATTGTGTTTATGCATAGCCAGCTCCCATGGGAGGGGGGTGTTGTTAAGGGTGTATGGGGCACGCGATGTGTCCCCCTCTAGTGGCACCCCCTACCAGTAATGTGAGTGTGTATTGGTGTTGCTGCGCGATGCCCACAGTGTTAATATTCACCTGGTATGGCGGCGCGATGTGATCTATGAACTGAAGGCCCACTCTCATTCCCGCTATTTCCCCTGTGTGGTCTACACTAATGTATTACTGGACCTCATCAGATCCATGAACTCACTTCAGCTAGACTATATAACACAACATGAGAAAACAAATATTTGGTAAAGCTTTCTTGTATTTGTTAATGATCTAAATCCATATTACTCTCTGTAACCTCGTACTGTAAAATAACATATAAGTCAGAACTGACTTCTTGTCTGTCAATTAAAGATCAACTACTACTACTGTATTTTTTTAATTAGGACATGTTTCATCACCCCCACTGTCGATGAGTGGTACACGCAGTGGATAGTGTGTATTGACAGGCCATGCGTACCACATATCATTTTCACTATTTTAAACATATTTAGATCATTGCTGGGGTGATAAAATAAAGATGAACCTTTGGGGGCATCCTTGGGTGGCCGTACAACCAATGAGGATTGTCACAAACCTCAGGCTTCGCCCTCAGTATGTGACAATCCCCTATGGGTCATACAGCCACCCTTGGACACCCCCCGTGGTCCTTCTTAGGGTCCGTCCATAAATGATGTCACACTTTTCCAGGGTACTTTTAGGACCCCCTACCCCTCTACCCCCTGTCACACTAATTATTTTGTTTTAAACATGAGGATAAGGCCCGTTTCAAGCAGTGTCACACTGTTCAACCTACCCACCTACCCACCTACCCCCTTGTGTGTGACCTCATTTATACAATACATGATAAACTGAAGATCATCAGAATCAGAACTGAGTGCCATCAAGGCTAAACATCTCAGTCAAAGAGAACAAATACCCAAGCTAACCCTGTGGTTCTCTGTTGGCCCTAAACAGCCCCTGCCACAGGTCCGTGCCCGATTAGCATTCTACTCGCTGGGCGTGCTTAATCTCACTAAAGCCGCGGGGCTGTGTGCTTTTCCTCTCAGCTTTAACACGGAGAGGCAGTTGCCTGTTTTAATTACGACATTAATCTGTGCTGCTACAGCCCGGGAAGAATACTGTATACCAGCGGGTAGCAGGCCTGGGACATCTATACCCCACGCCTTGAAAAACTGTTGGTCGGACCTGCTCAAAGTTGTCAGGTTAGATTTAACTCATTTTCGCTGTTGCACATTGTCGGGTCTTGTTTTTCTCTATTCTCAGATGTAAATCTATCCGTCTCACGCTATGCATTATATGTTTACTGTAGCGAGCCTTTTTTTTCTTTTTTCTTTATATTCTATATACTTCCCACATAGTTTCCGCCATCATGGACATTCTAAACCTTTCACAGCCTTGAGTTCTGGATGAAAAAGTGATATCTTCGTTTCTAATAAATCTCCTTGAATATAGCTATGTGTGATTTTCTTCACAATGTAGCTTCCAATATACACCCTGCTTACCTGCTTAAAAAAGAATAGTTTCGAACCTTTAATGGGTTGGATCGGGAGCCCCCTAAGCTCTGTCTGTGTGTGTCTGTATGTTTCTGTGTCTGTGTCTGTGTCTTGGTTTTAGTATAATTTTCCCGAATTGATAAATTAGCATAGTGATGTGATCGAGTACAGTTATATTTTCTCATCAACGTGCTCTCTAGATATGGAAAAATATTAAAAGGATAAGTCCAACATAGTAAAAGCTCAGACAACAAGAAGCTTGTGTTTTTCCGTTAGGCCCCTACAGATACCCCCACCCCACCCCACCCCCCTTTGCAGCCCCACACCCTCTGTACACTTTTTCCCCTGCCTCAGATCATCATACCGAGTCATGACTATATCACATACCTCAATGGACCCCCCTGACAATCCACTTTGAATCTTTTTTTGATATTTCATTTCATCGCAATGATCTAAATAAAAAATAATATCAGAGTGATTTGTTAAAAAGGAAATTGCGCTGACTGGCACGGCCTCCCCCAAGCCCCAGCCCGGCGGCCATGACGGTTATTGTGATTTTTGTCGGTCTGACGTGGATTTAAATTAATCAGCAGAGCATCTCCATGCCTTAATTGAACTACGGCCAGAGAATAAGCGAGCTTTGAGCGGTGAGAGTTGGGCTAGGATTGAGAGAAGGGAGTGGGGACCCAGATGGACAGATATTATACCATCTATATCAACTGAAATATCAGAGATGGCGTAATTGTCTCCCTACGACTGATTGTTGTTTGATTGCATTTAAATGCACCTGCGCCGTCGTAAAGTTAGTGGAATGTTTCCACAAAGGTTGTATAAAATAACTATGCCACAGCTTTTTTTTCTTTCCTGGATAAAACGGTCTAGCCATGGCAGGTTAAATATAGATACATTTCATTAATCCTACCACAGATAGCTGATTTTCAGTATTCTAACCAACTGCAGGTTAATATGGAATTGTTGTACATCAATCTATGGTGAATGAACAACTTAGAAAATATCAAATATGGATACCCGTATAAAGAATAATGGTAACTGGTTTCTGACCATGTCAAACTACAAAATAAGATTTAATTAATGAAAATTCCCGTGCAAAAGCTTTGTGGTTTGTCGATATATTACCCAGAATACATCCTGATCTAAGCTAACCTGCAGATAAACCTCAAGAAATGGCCTATAGGCCAGCGTTAAGCATAGACTGCTGATGCCCTGTTTATTTATTTTTTCACATTTTCCTTTTGAGATTTTTATTCTTGCAAACATCCATACTGCCATGCTGCTATCTCCATCCATCTTCTTTGACTAGGAACCCTTGTTTCCTTATAAGCCCTAAACCAACTAGCCGATTTGGACCAAGTAAACTGCCTGGTCAGCGCTAAAATCAACCGATTGAACCTTGTTAATAGACTTTGAGCTGCAATATCAAAGTGATACGATATTGCAGAAAATTCACATGCAAGAGTGATATTATTGTTAGAATTTGGTAATTTGGAGTATTTCTCACATGTGTAACAAAATACTTTTGTCACTAAAGCTGGGATTCCATTGAACGATTTTGGTTTAGAAATGTTGACGACTGCAAATGACTGTAAAAGAATATGATCTATAGCAAATGGTCGGTTGTAATAATCTGTTATAAATTGACTTCTTGTTTCCACTGAATGACTGAAATTTAGTTTTATGGATACTTCTGGGACATTCTGGATGATTTTATCTAACGACAAGAGGAAGGAATCTCTGGGAACAATTATGGATGTAATTGCTTTTAATTGCCCTGGAAAGAAATCATGAGCAACTGTTGTCCAAAAATATCTAACAGGTTAAATATTTAGTCATTTGTAAATATTTTCTTTTCTGCAGTCGTTTTCTGTTGTATGCGGTCGTTTACAGATGTCTTAACCATAGAATTGCTGTTTCCACTGAACGATTCTGTCAACGATTCTGTCAATGATTACAAAATATTAGTGAATCTTTCACTGTCGGTCAATGTCAGTAGCATAATGTCGTTCGGTAGAAACCCAGCTATATAAATGAGATTTCTCTGCGACATTGTCATAACCCAGCTAATGTCGTGTAGTGTAATACTGCCTTTAGACAAGCCGGACAGTGGGTGATAGATGTCAATATTATGACGGTGACGTCGACAGGCGGAGCCACCTGCATCGGGGGAGGGTGGCAGCAATAGAAGCCCTCCCCGGGAGATTTCAATATTTATCTTCTCAGGCAAGATGTTTATATTCTTATCGCCATTCTTTTCTGCATGAGCGAGAAAGTTTTCTCTCCCTGCGAGACTCCGCTGGGAGAGTGGCATTGATCTCGCGGATTCTCACGTGATTTGGCGAGAAGTGTGTAATTGATTAAACGCTCGGTGAATACGGACATTCGCTGGTAATGAGCATGTTGTACGCCCTCGGGTAACAGGTATTCTGGGAACCAGCAAAACTGGGACGTTCCCAACATGAGATTTTTGTCACGAAAACAAGTGATCATAAATGATGAAACAGGCAGAATAAAGGAGGCATAATGAGAAAACAGGCTCAATAAAGGAGTTTTGAATGATATAACATGCTCACTAAAGGAATCTTAAATAACAACACCGGCTCAATATAGTAGTCTTAAATGACAAAACAGGCTCAATAAAGGAGTCTTAGATGACGAAACAGGCTCAATAAAGGAATTTTAAATGATGAAACATACTCACTAAAGGAATCTTAAATTACGAAACAGGCTCAATATAGTAGTTGTCAATGACAAAACAGGCTCAATAAGGGAGTCTTGGATGACGAAACAGACACAATAAATGAGGCATAAATGACAAAGTAGGCTCAATATAGGCATTGTTAACAACAAAACAGGCTCAATAAAGGAGGCTTACACGACAAAACATGCTCACTAAAGGAGATTTGAATGATGAAACAGTCTCAATAAAGGAGTCTTAAATGACGAAACACGCTCACTAAAGGTGTCTTAAATGATATAACAGGCTTTATAAAGAAGTTCTCATATTGGGGGTAACACTGCAGGCGCTGCAAATTACTATCTGATAATCCAACGGTCCCATATAATTATGATCGTCAGTCTATAGAAACAAACAGTTTGTAATAGAGGGTGGAGATTTATCAAAGGAGGGAGATAGCACATCCCGTGGTAGAATATCTGAGCAAAACACAAATGTAATCCTCTTTCCCTTGCCCCAAAACTACGCGTGAACTGGTATCTTAAGGGGTAAGGTGATTGCATCACTAAAACACAAATCACTGCGTATTGTACACAGAATAGGATTCACAAATAGTTTACAAATTGTGTTTCGGGTCTTGTTAGTCCAGTCCAGGGGCGGATCCAGGAAGGGGGGGGGCCTATATTAAAATAGTCCTGGCGTTAAGAAGCAAAACCTCAGACTTTACCTCGCAGGGGTTGTATGTTATAACAGCGTCCAGCTAGCCTTAGTACTAGTGATGCGGTCAGCTTCTCAATATGGGAGGAGCCTACTACCAGTGGCTGAGGTGGAGGCACTACCTCTTGGTTTGATGAACCTGGAATAGTTTCCCCACTGATCCAGGAGATGGTCTTTATTTGCTGAGGACCAGAAGATTTCCCCCATTTGCGGGGTTGTTGCCATTTGGAATGGAAGGCGGTATTACACTACACAACTTGAGGTGCGATATCCGCGTGATACGATGTTTTACAGACAATTAACAAACAGGTGTGATATGATTCCTTTGAAATTTTAATGGCAATTTGGAGAATATCACAATTATGTGTAAGAGAGAATTTTATCTCTAAAACATGTGACTTCTCTGAGACATCATCATATTGCAGCTAAAGTCTTGTATTGTAATACCACCCTAAAGCCCCATATACCCACTAGGCGATTTTACCGTCGCCCAGCGACAGCACCAGCATCAAATTACCTCAAAATATCCAGCAAAATCGCTGGGCAATCACAAACGCTGAGCAATTTTCAGTGGGTATGGTGAGCATTCTGGGCAACAGGCGATGTGATCGCAATAAAAATCGTCAGGAAAATCGCTGGAAAAATATCAAACTTGCTAGATATTGCACCCAGCATCCAGCGACAGCGATGGCAATTCTCCCAAGCATTTGTCTCCCGTCAATAGGAAGATCGTCTAGTAGGTATGGGGCTTTAGAATCTCCTCCCCCCGCCTCTACCCCCCCCCCCATCCTACCTGATGGTCCTTTGATGGCCCCCTAGCGGCGTCCCCTGTTACCATGACAACCTGCAGAGCCCTCTGGTGGCCGCCGGGGGACTCAGAGACCAGGAGGGGGCTGAACGAGCTATAGGTCATGTCAGCAGATACCAGGGGTGTTCTGGTAGCAAATAAAGTAAAGGCTGTATTCCACATACCGAAAGTGTGCTAATGATTTCCCATTGATATATGTTACGATTTCTATGCTTATACCCTATAATTTACTCTATTAATCTAAGAATGACATGGAGAGGTAATACTACTCGCTTGGCATACAAAATCAAATATGACTCTGAGAGGTAATAATATGGGGATCAATCAAATTTATTATTAAAGGCTGACTCCCGGAGGAGATAATGTCATACAAATATAAAATAGCAACTTTCCATAAACTATCAATTAAACAATTTGTTACTAATACACAAAGGTGGCTGTACTAAATACAGGTACAATAAGTCCCTTCTAGGCAATAAGAATAATCTCACCAAACAGCAATTTAAACAGGCAGGCAGCAGAGTAGCAGGGTGGGAACCATAGCAACAGGGCACCAGAGCAAACAGGGACAGGGTCTAAATCTGAACCCAGGGTCAGGGTCTAGATCTGAACCCTTTACTCCTGTATCTCTCCTGGTGTTGCCTGCTCTAGGTCCCAGCAGTGAATGGATGCCTGTGGACTGGAGCTTGGGCTTTTTATGCCTGACCCCAGCCCAGGCTGAGCCAGAGTGTCACACACCTGCCCAGACTTGGGAAAACTGCCCCCACAGTGTTTTCACACCTGTGAGTGTTCCACTGAACTAAAATCTGCCCCCACCTCTGACACCAGCATTCACACCTCTGGTGGTGGGACAAAATGCTGACTCACAGGCTTCTGATGGATTAGAAATGCTACCTAGATTAAACCCTATTAAAGGCAAACTTGCAGATTAACTTTCATAATATACCTAACAATATAATTTTCATGTTATACCATGTTGACAATGTTTTTGATACTTTCATAAAATTGTTTCTCATATACATTTCATATACCCTTCATATAAAACGTTTTTGTACTTAGAATTCATATAATCCCAACATATACTTTCGGAAAGGTCGATATACTTTCAGCAGCATTGCCGATAGAATTTACCAACGTGTTGGTAAATATTTCCTGCCGATTTTGTTCTAAGTGCTGATATTGCACTTTCAGCCACCAAAATCATTCTGAAAGGTTGGGCTGCCATTATAGAATGTAACTATGGCAAGGGACAATATCGGCAGCCCGCACTTTCAGTATGTGGAATACGACCAGAATACAACAGAGTTAGATCCTGGTGAAGACTGTAAATAGGTCGAATCATGTTGATCATTAACACGTTTATCATCTGATCCCATGAATACCAACCGTCTTACAACACTGTCATTGAGTTTGGAGTATCATACAATATATCAAAATGTAAAGGTTAACCCTTGTGTTACATTATTATATCCATAGAACTATAGCGTACAGTTCTATGTTATATCGAAGCATACCTTTACGTAAAGATGATGAAATAACTTTTAGTGACCACTGAGAACATGTTTTTGTAGGTGATTGCTGTTCAAACGTTTGTGGTTTATAGTGTGGTGGAAAGCGCCGTTGACTAAATGCCTCTCAGCACCCAAGCCCCTGTTTTATTCAACCCCCGTAGGCCTGGTAAGGCCAACAAGGCACCCTCATTGGCCTGATCACTTCTTCCCACCCCTTATTGACAGCAAACCTCATTTTGCTGGGCCATTTCTCGTGAATTCTACCTCCAAACCCTGATTAGGATCCTTATACGTCCCTTCCAGGCTTGACGCACCTACTGTTAGGCACAAGGCCCTTTCGTTTACTTGTCAACAAAACACAGACGACTTTTTGCTCATAACTCGTAGAAAGCGCGCGAAAATAGATTAGGATGCGCATGCGTCATGTTTACTTTGCCATCTTGTCTTACTGTCGGCTGGTTGGTCGTTGCCATGGTGACGCTGTTGTTGTATCGACCATTCGCACTGCCCCCTGGGAAATCGAGGCAGGGGATGAAAAGTGGCATAAACGTTGTGCAAACGAAACGACAGTGACAGTTTTCGTCCTGCTCTCACGAGCTGAAACTCCCCGAGGAAGGGCAAGGTGGCAATATTTTGAGTCTGGTTGAAAGTGGGGAAGGGAGTGATGAAACAAATAATGACGTCACAGGATGCTTCCTATGCCATCAATGTGAAGAACGTCGCCCCTGTACCCAGCCAAGCATGTGACGTTATTACAACGTTGCAGCAACGTTCTGGTTGGTTTTGTATTTGGTTCTTTTGATGACTCCCAATTATGTCACTGTAATGTACTGTTGTGACATTGCACCGTGATGTTGTTACAATGTTCTGGTTACGTTCTTCAACCCAAACAGGATGTTCTTATAACATTCTGTTTTGGTTTTTTTCTAACCTCACCAAAAAATTATGTTATAATAACATTCTGATTTGGCGAGGTTTCAACCTTACCATCAATATCGTAATTGTTATGTGCCATCTTAGTGAGTAACAAACTGGCTAAAAAAGTATGGTTGCAGAACGTTTCTGTTACGTCGCAATTCAAAGCATTCCCCCTATCACTCAAGTCCAACCAGGAGTAGGCCTCAGTTTTCAATTCCCTCTTTTTGCATCTTAAAGTGTTATCTCATATTTCTCTTGCCGATCAAGTGGAAAAAGGTCCCGCCACAGCATAAATAAGACAAATAATTGCCTGGGTTGGGGGGAACCTTATTGAGCTGTTTTCCCCGTTAAGTTGATGGGGAAGGAGGTCTTAAAGCCAATATGGAACTCTCTCGATTTCTCGTGTGAATAATTACAACGAGATTAGCTGCCGGAAGTGGCCTTGCGCAGGCGCCAAATTTGCCGGAAGTGCGGGTCTGCGCCTGCGGGGTCGGGAGTGGTTAAGACTGGAGTTGTCGGGTCCTAGGGGCAGTGGTGGGAGCTGGACTTTTATTGGACGGTTTTCACCCCAGGGGTGGCTGTAAGCCTTCCGTCCAGGTCCAGAGCCTGCCTTTAATAAGCAATGTGCCAGTGTGCCTTGTAACTTAGCTGTGGAGGTTTTGGTCGAAATATATGTGGTTACTGTTAGTTGTAAAATTCAGTTGGTGTTACACGTTGAGTACCAGAAACGCCATATTATGTTGATATTTACAGGACATCCTCAGCCAAGTAGATTGTTTGAGGTTTAGTAAAGACATGAAGTTGAAAAAAAGAGACCAAAAAAGATTCTGTTAGTTAGTTTTTTTTTCACATACTACATACTAATTCCTGGAATGGCAAGAACGACAATGACAAAGTAAATCTTTGTGGGATATTATGACACAGGAAACTTTCTTGGATATAAGGAAACCAAAGCCCTTATCCCGACATTTTTCCACAATCAGAATGAATGTGCGGTACCTTGGGTTTGTGAGTCTTCTCCACCAACACCATCTCTGATCAATGTGCTATTCAATGAAACAAACTTGATAATGATTGGAATAGTATTTTATACCCACTGGAAGGTCTTGTATATCAACAGGAAGTGGATTTAATAAAAAAAGAAAGTATTTCTAAATCAAATCAGACACCCAGATTTACCTTTAATGACCAATCTAAATTATCAGATTTTAACTAATCAATGTTAGGATAATCATACATACTATTCTAAACCAACTCTGGTGTTACATAACTTTCAGGGCCATGACCCAGTGGCAGAGATCATTCGTTGGACTCCGAGCATCAAAGTAGTGGAGTTCCCCACTTTAAAGCCCAGCCGCCATTACTGTAAAAAGGTCGTGGCAGCGGGAGGTCCCTAAAACACCTCTTGGCACAACATTCACATTACTGGCCGGAAGAGCCGTGTTGAGACTCAACTCAGACAGACCAATTTCTCCGATGAAGTTTTATTGCAAAAGTTCATGTTTCATTTCCATCCACCATAGTTGATGATGGCTTCTTATTACTCGAATTGTAACGTGTCAATTTTCCTTATTTGTTTTATAATGATATTAACAACGGTCATATTATGTGGTAATGATATTGGATTCTGTTTGTTTTGCAGGTGAGTGGTGACTGGTTGGCGTTATTGAATGGTGTTCTTGGGACGATGAGGTAAGGTAAAGAGGTAGCTATAGGAAAACTTTGGAGTGCTGCCTCCGAATATGTATACATGTTGCAGAAAATATTTACAATCTAATGAAAGGGTTGAGATGGCACAGAGGAAAATATTGATAATGAAGATGCTCAGTTTCATTACCATTTCAACTCTACTTTGACAATGCTCTTTTTGTATAATACCTTGAAATATTCTGTCAATACCACACATTGCATTACAATTTTTTCAATTTCATCAAGATGACATTTCTTCAGATTAGTCTTGCAACGATGACTACGTTGAATTAGAATCACACTTCAATATTTAAATCACAAGTCGAGAGTGATAAGTTATATACAATTATAAAATCAGGTTCTTTCTACTTATTAATTGATTAATACAACATATTATATTAAAATTCTTTCAATTTCATCAAGATGACATTTCTACAGATTGGTCTTGCAATGATGACTGCCTTGACTTAGAATCATACTTCAATATTTAAATCACAAGGCGACAGCGAACATATATTATAGGAAAAGAGTCATAAGACATAATACAAAATAAAAACAGTTTCTTGCAACATTGTTATCTTTATCTTGAATTAAGTTTCTCATTTCTCTCACTCTGCTCCATAAAACCTCTTCAGTACAGAGCAGGTGCCTTTTATGATATGCCCCCCGCTTCTTGTAAATCATCGCAGCTTGGGTTTATGCTTGCTTTATCAAGAATTATCTCCTCAGACCTGGTGGTAATCTAACATAGAGTCTCTCTAATACTAGGCCTACTCACAAATCACAGCATACCTCTCTTATAGGCCGACAGACCCTCCCTTATAGGCCGATAGACCATGGTAGGGGCTTAGGTAAGACTTGGTGACTAAGCCACCGCGGGGGGCCGTCGGAGCTCTTATTTCCATATTACAGTATCTAAATACCATATCATGGCTTAGTGCTATTCATCAACCCAGCAACGACCCTCAGGACTTCTAGGCTATGTAGTCTCCTAGAGGTAACCAACTATGAGGGCGCTTGGTGAAGACATTTTCTTTTGTATATAATTATTTTTCTAAAAATTGTATTGGTAATAATCTTCAAGGTTTCACTTAGATTTCAGAATTATCACACAGGTGTAGTATGATATATATCATATATATGGTAACTTATAATATTGTGATACGTTTTGGTGAATTCATCCCTTACCCATGATGATTGTGGGAGTTTAATGCCCACTCAGCAATTGTTCAGCCTTATCAGGATCACTAATGTTTTTGCCCGCGCGTACAGAGTTCTATGATCGAATCTATGGGGATGGAAATGACAGAAGACAGGGTAGTGTAACAGGCACACTTGATGCTTGAACCTGGCCCATCCGTGTGCAAGGCAAGGAGATTACCAAACAAAAAGAAACATAAACCATAGCAGCCTTTCAAGTCTTTCCCATGTATGATCCCCAAAGCTATCATCAGCCACCAGACGGGAGTGGAGCTTTTGTTGTCTAGAAATCCCAGGTCATCTGAAAATAACTAGAGAAAATCCACGCCTCTATAATAATGTACAATAATGCAGGAGCACCCCTCCCCTTCATTGTCCTCCATTAATCATGGACTTCAATGGGTGGTTGGTAGCATGCTGACGGACCTAACTTAAGCCACACACCCAATAGGCGATTTTGACCGAGTTGGTCGAACAATTGATGTAAACTTGAGCGATTTTACAAGGACGATTGGCCGATTTTTGCACCAAGTCATATCATCAATCGGTAGGCTTTATTGCAATGTTTGAATTGGTACTGAAATGTGTTGATTCTTTGGCCGATTTTAGCACCGATCAGTTGGCCAACACGGTCATAATTGCCTAGTGGGTATAGGACTTGAGCATGATTCTCGCTCTGTAAAGAAAAGTCCTTGGTGGATGTCAGAACGATGAGGAGGGGACACCGTGGCAGGCCCAGAAAAATCTTAAAAGGGTTCGTGGCTCGAGCTTAGTCCACCATGGTTAACCTCAGATTACAGGTTCAGGGTCTATGGTAAACCTTTCTTGGTATATTTTCGGATTTACTGTTTATTGTACTAGTATAGCTATAACATTACAACGAGAAAATGAAATGAGCACCCATCAACATAGAGTAAAGACCGTGTTCCACTATGCGACAGACAAAACTGCCTATGATCATAAGATTTTATCGCTAAAGATCGCGAGTGTCTCAATTTCAGGTAGGAAAGATCGTGAACAGGTGCTCCTGATAGTTACAAACGTGTCCTGATTTTTGGGATCCAAAAGGTTGCCAGTGCTTGTGGGTGTATTCCAAATGCCGATCTTAGGCAGGGTTGACCAGCACTCCCAACATCAGGCAGATATGCCTAAAATTGGCAGAAAAAGGAGCAAAATCACAGGATCGTGAGCCAAACCCCGTGTAGTGGAACATGGCCTTAAGTTATAATGTATGTGACATTATGACGATGATGAGGTGTTGGAGTTAAACGTCCACTCAGCATTTTTTCAGCTACATCAGGACCACTCACCTATGTGACATTATGGATTGTCATATCATATAAGGTGTTTGATAAAGATGTTATGCAACAATTATACATTATATATATTGAGCAAAAAGTCAATTTGATACAGTTGTGGAGCTTATTAAAAGGAGCCAACTCATAAAGATAACGAAAAAAGTATTGTGCTGTATACTCGGTGGGCCCTCCCAGCAGTACGGCTATTATGAAACGGGAACATTTTCAAGTACCACCATATGGTACAAAATTCTACCTGGGTTACGCAATAAAAACTTCTAAGTACTCAGGCAATGCGCAGACGGTTTGAAATGGAACAGCTCTTTATGCAGATTAATGCGCATAAAACGATGTGATGAGACCCAAAGGTACTTAGGGTTTGAGAGATTAAGTTTGTTTTTTAGATATCCTCATAATCCATCGATTATCTCCAACTCCCAAAGGAACCTACTGAGATATGGGTAGGTTCCTGTTGGGGAATGCGGACAGTAGGGGTGTGGGTGCAGGCTGATCAGAGATGGAGAAGGAATATAATGATAGACATTCTGGTTACATCAGGATAGTCGACCTAAAATATCCGCGAGATTATTTGAGGGTGTGTAAAACAGCATAATGTTAACACAGCATAATAGAGGTCAGGTCCTGAAAGTGCACCCTCCCCTCACTCCTGTGTCACATGACACAGGTGTGGAATATGGTGACCTGTATATGAGCAGCTCACCACCGGGTAGCAGGCAGGCGGGCTGGGGCAACGTCCATGTTGAGCTGCATGTGAAAAGTAATGGCATAATGAGAAGTACGAAGGAGTAGAATCAGAAATGGAATAAAATCAATCAAAGGAACCTGGACTCATTTTTCATGTCACTATATGACAGGTGCTTTGATGACCAAGAAGAGAAAATGTTAATTCTGAGGGAAAAAAAGCAAAAATGTTGTTGATGTGATAACAGTATAATCTAATGATTGACTGGTGAGACAGAATTGAGTAAAACAGAGTATGGTGTAGATGTGTAATGCATGCTAGGGTTCTGGATGAATAGAAGAGAAACATAAATATGGAAATGAAACGGCCAGAGGTAGGGACTGTTTCAGAATCAACTGCGCATGAAAGATATTCCTTCTACAATCCAAGCACATGCCATAAAGTACCCAAGCAAGAATGCAACATCATTATAACGTTACAGCAACATTCTTTTAGTTCTGCTTTGGTTCTTGTTACATTATTTTGATGGCACCCGAAAAACATCTTTAGAACCTAATATTGTGATGTTGCACTGAGGTTTTATTGTGACATTCTTGTAAAATTCTTTCATGTGGTGATATTCTCTATTATTGTGACATTATTCTAACATTCTGCATTAGTAAGGTCTCAACATCATTCAAATGTAATGTTATTATAACATTTTTTATAGTGAGTCTCAACCTAACCTAAAATAACATAACTGTTATATGACAATCCAGCAAGTAATAGACTAACCAAAAAAGTATGGTCGCAAAATGTACCCTTCACATCGCTGCTTGCCTCGTTCGGGATAAGATTGGGTTACTGAAATAAACTCCGCTTATACGCGCAGGACTCTGTAATGAATATAAAGTATGAAAGAAACTGGTGAGAAAAAAGTAGTCCGGTCGATGCGGAGTACTGGCGGTGTATCCTGGGGGCTTACTGGGGAGTAGAGTAGGAGTCATCTATCATAGCGTCTAAACTTTACTTCCGTTTTCATAGCCAGAGGCATATTGATATCTTCCCAAGCCATGATGTTAGATACATATATGTATGTGAAGTATTTGGGGACTTTGGATGATCTATCACTACCAGTAGTGTGGTTTTGATTAACTATGGGTCCTTTAGGCTGTTATCCTGTGATTTATATATAATTAGGCTATACCAAAGCTGGTTCTTGTTATGTTATTTTGATGGTGCCCAAAAATGTCTCTAGAACCTCACATTGTGATGTTGCAGTGTGACATTGTTTTGACATTCTTATAACGTTTTTTTCACATTATAATAATGTTATTGTAACATTCTTTATTAGTAAGGTCTCAACTTCACTTAAATATAATGTTCTTATAACATTCTTAGTCAGTCTCAACTTTACCTAAAATAATGAAACTGTTACATGAAAATTGGGCAGGTTACAGACTAACCAAAAAAGTACAGTCGCAGAACATTCTTGTTACATCACTGCTTGCCTGATTTTGTGTGCCATAGAAAAAATAGCAATTAGAAGAAAAATGGGTAACAAATAGAAAATTAATCATCTTTTATGTTGTGCTAAACTATTTCAAGAAGTGCCAATCCTGTGTAGTCTCAAATCCTGTGCTAAATAAATATATAAAAAATAGATAAATCTAAATAATCGTCCAAGAACCTACTCTCCCTTCCCTGTGGGTTAGGAAGTGGCATGTGATACCATACAGAGTTACAGTCTTTGGGGAAGTAAAAAGCACCAGTACATAGAGACTGAACCATTAGTCCGCTGAGTAGCTCGATCAGTGATCTCCAGCCGAGGCGAGCTGCTCCTAATGCACCTACTGCTGGGAAAGCCTAGAATCTGCTTGGAGAGTGTCTTCTATGGGCGATATTAAAGGAATCCGTCTTTTGATTTCATTCTTCTCAGATTATATGAACAAAATGAGGCGATAAAGTGAGCTATTTGGTCTCTGATTTCCCACCGATTTATCTTACATTGAAACACCCTCTTATGTTTTATTGTCTTCTTCTACAAAGTAGGGTATTCTTTATTGCGTTGTTTCTCATTTCATTTGGTCTTTCAAGTGTTTATTGCCCTTTTTTATTTGGATGTTTTTTCATGCTTGTTCTCCGCGGCTCTATTGGAATTGCCTTTCAGGATTATTTCCCCAAGCTCAGGGTGGTAAAGTATCTGTCTGTGCTGGGTCCCCCAAGCCTCTTAACGGAAACACAATCTCCACCCTGAGGTAGCACATTCTCCAGCCCAAGTCATCTCAGATAGTCATATACACAGCCCGCCTCTCAGGGTTATGGTCTCCCACCCCCAGTTAGTCCGTCCCTGACCTACTTAGCTCTTACATAATAGGGCGGTATACACCCACAAAAGTCCATGGCTTTTATTGGTCAATCAAAATTTGCTAGGTATTCTTTCATTGGCCTTCTATTAATGGCGTGGGGAATCCCTTTGATGGTTCTTGGCATGCTGACTAGTTTATGTTCCTCCCTGCCATAAACCAGTGGTTGCAAAGCATGCTGGGATTTGGTAGGGAATTCCCACCTAAAATGCTTGCTGGTGTACAGACTCACTTTGGGAAACAGTGAGTTTTACTGCAACAGCTAGACTAACCCCCAGTAAGACACTCTCCACCTCAGACCGCTGTGAGCCCATAACCAGAATTAGCGGATACAAAACGTGCAGGAGGGAGGAGTCTCAGGTAGAGATTGTATGTATTTTACTAGGGACCAGCCGTTACTCTTTGCTGACCTCTCCTCCTGTTTCTGTCCTTCTTTCTCCCTCCTTCTGTTTTCTTTCTTTCTCCCTCATCCCCTGTGCACCCTTCTCCTTTGCATGCCTTTCCATCCTTCTTCCTTTGTTTTTCCCCGTTTACTTTGATCAATCTTTTCTTACATATATTTCCCTCCTTCTCCTCCCCCCGCCCCCGTCCTCCCTTAACTCTTCAAGTCCTTCCCTGCCTTCAATGCTCCTTCTCTCTCCATGATGCATTTATTCCTACTCTCCCCCTTCCCGCCTGTTCCCTTTTGCCCTTCATTATCTTTATATCTCTGCCAATCCCCCTTCCCCTTCCCCTCCCTTCACTTCCCTCTTTAACTATCCTCATTTCTCCTCCTCCCATTCCCTCCCTCTCTTCCATCCTCCTTTCGCCTTCCTCCTTTCACACTTCACTAACTTCTTACACCCCTTCCCCACTCCCTTTCCTATCGCCTCAGCTGTTTTCCCTTGCCTCTATCTCCCTACATTCCTCCAGTTCCTCTGCATTTACCCTCCCCCGTCCCCTCTCGTCCTTCCATTCTCCTTTCGTCCTCGCCATTTCCCTTCACCCTTCACTGCCTTTTAACAACCCTCCCTCTCCCCCTCCCCTCCTCCCCCTCCTCCCCCTCCCGCCCCCCTTCCCAGCCCTGTCTTCGCTTCCCTCTGTCTCCCTATATCTCCAGTTCCTCTAGATTTTACCCTCCCCCATTCCCTCTCGTCCTTCCATCCCCCTTTCGTCCTCCCCCTTTCCCTTCACCCCTCAGTGACTTCTTCCAACTCTCCCCTCCCCTCCCCCCTCCTTCTCCTCCTACCCCTACCTCCCCCTCCCTCTCTTCCCTTCCCTCTATCTCCTTATATTCCTCCAGTTTCTCCATATTTCCCCCTCCCCCATTCCCTCCCGTCCTTCCATCCTCCTTTGGTCCTCCCTCTTTCCCTTCACCCCTCACTGCCTTCTTATACTCCCTCTTCCCTCCCCTCCTCCCCCTCCCGTTAGCCCTCTCTTCCCTTCCCTCTATCTCGCTATATTCCTCCAGTTCCTCGGAAATTCCCGCCTCCCCCATTCCCTCCTGTCCCTCCATATTTCTATAGTCATTGCCCTTTCCCTTCACTCCTCACTGCCTTCTTATATCCCCTCTCCCCCCCTCCCCCTCCCCTCTTCCCCTCCCCAGCCCTGTCTTCCCTTCCCTCGGTCTCCCCATTTTCCGCATTTTCCCCTTCTTTATTCTCTCTGCTCTCTTCTATCCTCCTTTCGTCCTCCCTATTTCCCTTCACCCTTCACTGCCTTCGTATAACCCCATTTCCCCTCCCCCTTCCCCTCCCACCCCTCTCCCTCCACCCCTCAGCCCACCCACCCCGTCGGCCGCCCCGACTCTCTCACGTAATGAAGTCTTATGAATCCCTTCAACTGTTTCTTCCCGTGACTGAGAGGCCAAAAAGAGCCCGGCTCCGCCATTACTCAAGCCTGGCTTTTGCGTCGGTGCACAAGCCTCGAGAACCGACCACCGTGAAAGGAACAGAGACTATCGGCTTACTTTTGAAAAGTATAATAGAGGCAGAAAAAAGTGACTACAAAGGGAGATTCAAAACCACATCAGTTCTGTGGCCTGTCTCTGTAGATTTGTAAGTCAATGCTGTTTGATAAAATCAAACTGACGTGGGCGTTCTCAGTTATGTTATAGATATCTCTTAGATTAAACATTTTCCTAGAAAATTGTTTGATACTATTGTGGAATGGCCATAAATATATACCGATATATGTTTTCATGATTTTGAAGGAGAAAATATCAAAAGTCAGTCTACCCATAGAGATATATAAGATTTAGCCTATATCTATCTATGTTCTACCGCAAATGAGTATGCTTCTACAATAATTGGATTCGTCATAAAATGCAAACCACGAAAGAAATATCAATTTGCTGCTCGAATTGTATATTCCCTGTGCGTTTTGGAGGATCAAATAGAATAACATTTCTGAAAATTAGCGTCGTTTCCTTGAGGGCGCCGGGAAGGCTGGACTTGGCGTTTCTTATTAATGCCGTAACGGGAGAGGTCCAGGAGGAATGGTAAGGTGCCTTAAGGTCAGAAAGACGCCCCCAGCCTCGCTCTCACCAACTCTCGCGGCTCTGGCGAGGTCTCGCGAGAGCGAGCACAAATCAACGCAAATAGCCTCGATATGGGCGGGAAACTATCCTGAATGCGCTACAGAAATAGCCTCGAACCGATGTAGGCAGCTACGATAAGGGCGGTTTCTGATTGGTCGAGCTTAAGTCACGTGATAGCGCTAAGACATGTCACGTGATGTTTTGCTGGTAGCCGGTGAACTGTGTCATGTCATATATGTGGGGCGCACTTTACCAGCGGCTATAAATCATGTTTTATAGGTGGAATACTGTTTACATGTTACTTCTGTTATGTAGTACCTACCTCTAACCCCTAAGAGACCGTGCTCTTCTTATCAGCAATTGTTGTACCGGATCAATGTTCGCGCATGTCTTTACTGGAACATAATATGCAATTTGAATGCCAAAATGTTATACTTGTGATGAAGATTGATATTGCAAGTAAAATGTAAAATGTGTGCACCAAAGCTAGTTTCATGAAAATTTAGTAGCTCCCCAGGCAAGCAGCGATGTAACAAGCTTGTTCTGCGACTGCACTTTTTGGTTAGCCTGTAACCCGCCTAGTTTTCATCTAAAAGTTAGTTTTTTTTAAGGAAAAGTTGAGACTTACTAAAAAAAGAATGTTACAATAACATTGTATTCTATTGAAGTTGAGACCTTGCCAATGAATAATAATTCAATGATTTTATAATGTGAAATAACGTAACAAGAATGTCATAATTACGTTATAGTGCGACATCACAACATCAGGTTCTAAGGCGTTTTTGGGTGCCACCAAAATAAGGTCCACTGACTTTAACCTAATGACAGGACTTCTGGTGACGTGTTTTCCAGTTTTGGGAACGTAACCCGGCAAAGTTATCGTGTCTAAATTAGATGGTTTCAACATAGCAAACAGTGACGTCGTTTTAAAGAAGAAGAATGACGATTCTAAAGAACCATAATAAAATGTCAGGATTTAACAAATGAATCCCAACAAAAGCAACGGAACTGGAATTGGAGAATTGAATCTTAGTTACTCAAATCTTGTTAGGACTGCGAGGGGCTTCAATCAATGCGCACAGCTCAAGATGGTGGGTGCTGACAGGCCTCTCTAGTCCTTTCATGACCTAGATACCTCTTGCATAATTGGTCCTTACACCCACAAGATCCCATGGCTATAAGTGGCCATCTAAAATCTATAAGGAAATCTTTAATTTACCCTCTATAAATGGCATGACGAACTCTTTTGATAGTTGTTTGTGTGCTGGCTGGTCCATGATCCTACCTGCCATAAACCAGCAGCCCCAAAGCATGCTGGGATGCACGGTGGAATTTACACCTAAAATGGTTTCTGGTTAACAGTCCTAGTTTGAGCGCCTAGCGGACTTGGACGTAACTACAGTCTAGGGTGCTGACATGCCTCTCTTCCCGCCTCATCTTTATTCAAATTTCCCGCGCTGCGCCTGCGCACTCGTCTCTCCGCCGGTGACAGTTGATGCAGCGGGAGACAGGGATTATCGACGCTTGTCACTGTTAATCTCCCAAACTGGTGAAACAAGGAGAGGCTCCTGCTAATGAATAGTGATTAGACAGATTAAGGAGGGAAGCCCACTGAAAAGGTAGCGACAGGGAAGCTAAACTAGCAACGTCTATGCAAATTCAGTACCACCAAATGAAAGTGGGGATTTGGGAATTTAGTGTTGTCAGACCCGATTGGTTTAGAGAAGCCTCCGATTGGCGCGGCTTGACAGGATTTGACGAGAAGAAAGGTCTAAGCGAATCAATGTCTTTTCTTTTTAATCTCATTCTTTTAATGGGAATTAATCAATTAATCCTTAATGGAATCAGATCTAGCTGGATCTTCCTTGCGATTCGCAGTTGATACAAGGAAGATAGAATGCATCTCTGAACAAGAAGAGAATTGTGGATGAATATAGAGAAAAAACACATTTGTTCCATGTCCATAACAGTTATACGATGGAATACATTTATGAATTGACAACTACTTGCTTTTGGAAAGTTCTACGTTAACAGGGGCAGATACAGGCTTTTCAAAAGGGGGGTCAGCATAAAGGCTAAGTACTAAAATCATGTGCATTCGCACGTACAGGTGTGACATTTCCCCCTATTGTTGTAGTTTAGGGGTCCACCAAATGGGGGGGGGGGGGGCAGTTCAGGACCTCCTGGACCCCCTGGATCTACCCCTGGTTAAAGTGGAAAATAATATATCAGGATTTGATCATTTTGTAGAAAATATAGTATACCAGGATTTCATCATTTTGTACAGCTCAATCTAACCCAGACACAGGTCCCTTCAGTCGGTCAGATATATCTCTTATTAAACTCCAGAGATCACTTTAGAAGTAAGCTGTCCACTTATCGTGAAGACTTCACTTGAAGGGTCCCCGATCAACGTCCGACATCACGATTTATCGCCCGCCCACTTTCTATCACTTTATTTTCAGAGCAGACGACATTTTTTCCCGCCAACTTATCACAGATATGAGTGGCAGCATCTTCGCTGACGCGCTGCCTGGCAGTGATAGAGCGAACCAGCCTTAAACACTGAATCCCCATACCCACTAGGCGATTTTACCTGAATCGGCCGGCCAGAATCGGCCGATTATTCTTACAGAATCGGCCGATTCTAGCACTGATTCAGATTCCCAATTAGTATGGTATATTGAAATATACATGTTTGATACCAGTCGGCCCTAGAATCAGCCGATTCTTCTAGTAGAATCGGCCGATTATAGCACCAGTGAATCAGCCAACTCTGGTCAAAGTTGCCTAGTGGGTATGGGGCCTGAGGCTCCTAACATCCCCCAGAAAAATATCTTCATCAATTTAAATTGAAGTCGTCTTCATCCCTGGAACCAGACTACCATATCAAATTGGCTCAACTTGTTGGTTATCCCCAGCTTGACATGGTAAGCCTTCCTGCGTAATAACCGGAGAAAAACAACCCAATTCCAGGGTCTAAAATCGCAATATGGGCCAGTGCGTTGTAAGCTAGCTAAGGCGTTTTTAATCCAATCGGGCTGGGAATTTATGCAAGACATGCCCTGTGGATGACAGTTCTCATCTCGGGGACGCAATATACCTGGCAGGAGAGAAGGAGTTGGCTGCCTCTGATGGGAAACTTGGGATTCTCTTTTTTCAAGCCTTGTCCTGGACCATGTTTGGTGCTATAATTCAACTAGCTTTATGGCGTGCCGTTCCAACAATAGTAATTTTATGTTTTCACGAAGCAGAAAGCTTTAGCCTCGATTTTTGAATCGTTAGCTATAACAACCGGTGCTTTGGTGCACTTAATAAATGCTGTACGTTTCAGACACTGCAATATGTATTGCTTTGTTGAGGCGTTGCCAATAGGTTTGACTATTGGCGCAGCAATACCATAATGAAAATGCATAAAATTGATGAATAAGGACTATGTTGATCTGTTTGACACGTGATTGTGATTGTTAGAATATTTTGTGTAAAATCTACTGACCACAGGTATTACCTACTATTCTATATATAAGTCACCTTTTTTTACTTTTGTATTGAACTTAAAGACAGAGGCAACTCTGATGTTTGTTACTGAATAAGATTTATGCACAAAGAAATACCATGCGAACTGACTTCATTGTATAGGCAACAATTCATGATTCTGTGAGTAGTATATATAAATGGGAATTTGTATATATAATGAAGTAGATGAGCAAAGTTTCTAAACATGTGCAGGTTGAGTTATCGATTCAAACAGGTCAAATCGGTTCTATATCACAAACTTATTACCCATTCTTTACAGTTGCTTAGATTATTTATTTGCTACCATTGAAAACTACGGCTTGCCATAGGCGGTCCCGGGCGGGTGTAAGGGTGAGGAGCCGGCTACGTGCAATATGTATAAGGCGGGGCGTGATATTGCGACGGTGTATGAGTCCCACACGGCTGTAACCCTCTGTGTGACTGATAGACGGTACGACTGGCAACCTTCTCAGCTTACAACTCTACAGAAGGCACAAACAGCGGGCCTAGATCACCCAGGTACAGCTAGCTTTAGACTGTTGTCATGTCCAAGTCTGCTAGGCACTCAAACTATGACTATGAACCAGCAACCATTTTAGGTGGAAATTCTACCCTGCATCCCAGCATGCTTTGGGGCCGCGGGTTTATTCCAGGGAGGACCATAAACCAGCCAGCAGCCCAACAACCATCAAAGGGGTAACCCATGCCATGGATTTACTACCCAATAGAAATAATCCTGCCATAACATGCAAATATTTAACTGACCAGTGAGGCCCATCGGCTCTGTGTGGGTGTAAGAGCCTATTATGTAAAAGGTAAGTAGGTAAGGGACGGACTAGGCTGGCTTCTCATTAAGTCAGCTTCTTCCCGTCTCCTGTATGTCCATTAACTTGGCAGTTCTCAATGTTAATATACTGTAGGAGTCTCTTCTTGGTAATATTAGACCTCAGGATATATACTGAGTTACAAATTATGCGTTTCAAAATACTGATTAGTCTGGATGTGGACTACATATACTTTTTAATCTAGTTCTTATTCTGTAGCACAGGTGATCTTATGTGTTTTGTGTTTTAATCTGATTTCATTTCGAGATTTCATTAAAGACGAGTATGTACCTGAAACTTTTGATATAATCTTCTTCCATTGATTTTAGTTATTATGTACACCCTATGCTGATTAAATGTTCATACTAAATACAAGCCATAGTGCGCTAAACAGGTACCTTTAGAGACCCTGTAGGCCTATATATTATGTCGGTAATGGTCTTCAGGTAGGCTTCCATTACAATTGCATGTATTCGCAATTATATTCGATTGAAACATGTATTTCTGAACTGGCTAGTTCCCATAATAATGACACTGTACATTCCCATCCAAAAATTCCAACAATTATACATATTCACCCTACCCCTTACCCCTATATACACGATACCCCTACCCCATAAACCACACCCCATACCCTATACCAATCCCCATACCCCATACTCCATACACCATAACCCATACCCTATACCCCATACCCAATACCCATGCCCTACCCCCTACCCCATATCCCCTACATCTTACCCCATACCCCATACCCCATACCCCATATCCCATATCCCATATCCCTTCACATACCCCATACTTCATACCCCATACTCAATACCCCAAACGCCATATCCCCTACCCCCTTCGTCGTCTGACCATCCCTGTAAAGGCCCTATTACACTACACGACTTGAGCTGCGATATTGACACACTATGTTGATATTACAGATAAATTCGCATGAAGCAGCCATATAATTATTAAAATTTGGCAATTTGGAGCATGTTACTTATGTTTTACAAAGAATTTTGTCTCTAATATATGTAATTTCTCTACGACATCGTCACATCGCAGCCCATGTCGTGTAGTGTAATAGGGCCTTAACCTGCACCCACCTCAATCTTTCCGTCCGGTCTGTTCTGCGACACAATTTCCGATGCCACCACAACTTCCGGTCAATCCTGTAACATTGCGGGTTCTCATTGACAGGAGAAAATTAAAGCCCTGAAGCCAAGAGGTAATCTGATAGGGTACTGATGCCCCACTCTCCTTCAGGGTTATGTTTCATAATACTGTTTACACTTTTTGGTGGAACAACAAAGATGTTAAATTCTTGGGCTTTGTGTTTTCAAGTAACGTTAGACAACAAGTCTGAATAAGTTAGAAAGCTCATTACTACTGTAGAGTATGACACAAATTGAAATATAAAGGTATATATTCTTTACTATGAATACATCTTATACGTTATTTGGTTAAATAGATTATAGTGAATGTATCTAATATTTCCCTGAGGTTATTAAACTACACAACGTTCCCCACCGCCCTTATACTAAACGATCCTCTTCAGAATTTAAAAACAAGTAAACATCAGGTACATTTGGCAACAGTTGTTATGTGGGCCTGAATATTGCGGTAGAAGTCATAAAAGTGTACAGTACTCTGAGGGCAGGACTGCTGTCGATGGAGCTCAGTGTATCCTCTACCTATTCTCTCCCAGCATACCATGTTAAAGGTATAGAGCAGCCAACAGGAACAGGCTCCAGTCCCTACTGATGGTGAAGTTAGCATTGTAGACCACCATCTATCGCTAATCTCCTGGGTTTATTCACCTCTTGGGGGTGAGCCTCCCCACTTAAACATCCACAGCCAAAAGTCTATATTCCACTAGGCGATTTTGGCTATCTGGTATTTGGCAATTTCTATTTTTTCTTTTTAGAAATATGAAAGAAATTCTCGCATGATACATAGATCTACCATTGGAAAGGGAATTTAAAATCCTTTCTAACGATATGTAACATGTCTATATTTAATCCTTATTGCCACTGGTGATTTCTGAAATCGTGAGTAAAATCGGGTAGTGGGATATAATAATTATATATTATAGCCTTTACATGGGCACCAAACGCCAACTATAAGTATGTTAATCGTCCAAGATGGCGGCCCCCCGTCAGGTGTTCAGACGCCCTTGGGACGCCGCCATAGGTCACATGACCGGATGTCAGGCCTTAGCTCCCTCTATCGGGCACTCACGTGATCACCCCGCTCCACTCTCCACCACAGCCTTGGTGGTGGGTCAATACAAGACAGATGACATCTGGGGGGAGATGAACAGGAGGGAAGATTCCCGGGCTGCTCCTGAGTGCTTCTTTGTGCGCATGTTCCGACGCATGCGCAAAAGTCTCACAGCTCTGGGCACTTTATATCATGGCCACACTGAGAAAAGGTCAGATATTATTTTGTCTGGGGGCAGCTGGTTGATAAAGTTTCTCTATCATAATACAAGAATGGTGTATTGCTTGGTTTAGGTTTTTCCCCTTTCATTTCTTAAAGGGAAGCACGGAGACCTTGTTGGAGAAGTAAAAGTTTTGTTCGATACAATATAGAAACTCGACATTTCCATCGGATCTGCGTATGAAATTAGATAAAACACAAACTGCTTTTTCTCATTTACCTCAACATCTTGGTTATTGGATAGTCGTGAATCAATTGAGACCCAAAGAAAATGAGATAAGTCTGAGTGAGCTTCTGCTGATGCTTTGGTCATAAAGAAGCTGATGCTTTGGTCATAAGAACATGTATTTGAAAGAGCTGTGTCGGTTATTGATATTGGGCCGGCAAAAGGTCATGGGAAAGGGCACCTGTGTGGCAGCCGTCTATGGTGAATAGGACAAAATAATGTAGCTCAGTTTCTCCTACCCTGTAGGTTATTAGTCCTTCTCTTCTACAGTACCCTTATGCCCTGTTTCCACCAACCGATTTAACTGCCGATTATATGGTAATTTATTACTTTTGACTAGTATTATAACAAAAGAGTGTATACTTACATACCATTTGAAAGAGAATTAATATTACTTTCTAATGGTATATAACATGCTCATGATTAACTAATAATCCTACTGCCGATTTTTGAAATCGGTTATAAAATCGGCTAGTGGAAACAGGGCTTTAGACTTCATAACAGGGTGGCCTAGAGTCTGCAATTCACTATTGCAACATGGAAATTGCAAAGGATTTCACAAAAGCATATACAGTGAAAAGTTCATGGTGTGACATTTTCTATTGACTATGGTAAAATTGTTTTGCGCGGGGAAAATGAGTGACAATAAGTTATAAGTTTAGTCCAATCATTTATGGTTAGCCTTAACAACGGCCAACATTTTTATCCGGCCATGGTTTTAACATAAAATTGTATTTAGCACATGAATCTTGTTACTGTGGCGATCTACACGGAGAGGTGCGTTGTTAGATAATTTTCTTTTGGCAAATCACAAGATTCGTTGGTTCTTTTTTAGTCCTCCATCTATTTTACTTACAAGAAAGGTCGTTCCCACAATGTGATGCGTAATTATAGTTAACATTACTGATTAACATAACATGATATAAAGACTTTTTATTGTTGATTCATAAGATAATTTATATGATATGAAAGTTGAACTAGACTATTTTTTTACTATACATCTCTATTCCATAACTCCATAGTTCAAATGTTATACCCTATCATATAAAGTAAAGTGTACATGCTAATTAAAAGGATACCATAATGTTCACACATATGTACACTAGTTCTTGCTTTAACAATTTCACATTATATTGTAGTTGGCATCCCATCTGGAGTTATATTTTTGAGATCTTATATTTTGAGAATCTAAAAGAGCCATAATTCTCAATTAACCTAATTTCCGATCTGACCATATAAAATGAGGTTCTACTGCCCCTTCCCTCAATTCTGCCCTGAGCCTTCACTTACCCCCGTCGTCATAGTAACAGTCATAAAACGTCAACCAGGCTTAGCCCCCTCCTCTCAGAACAACCAAATGGGGGTGGACTTATTCACAAGGTACTATTTCGGTCGATGGAAGTCGCTTTCCATATGTCAGAATGCCCTCATTCCATGCATCTTCATTATGCCATATGAAGATGGGGAGGCCCCAGTCATGTCCTCTTTTCTCCCTTTATCGCTCGCCCTCCTTGACCCAGGATGACAGTTCTGGCCCGAACATTTGTCATACCAGATAAATGCCTCTTCTTGTTGTGGAAGAACCCCCTGGGAACAATCCAGTGGGTTCAACCACAAACCCCCTGGGAACATTCCAGGGGTTTCAACCACAATTAAGGGGGTTTCAAACAGCAACCCCTTTGGGAACAATCCAGGGGGTTCAAACGCAAACCTCCTGTGAGAACAATCCAGAGGGTTCACTTCAAACACAAGCCCCTGGGAACAATCCAGAGGGTTCACTTCAAACACAAGCCCCTGGGAACAATCCAGGGGTTTCAAGCACAAACCCCCCTGAACAATCCAGGGGGTTCAAACAGCAACCCATTGGGAACAATCCATGGGGTTCAAACACAAACCTCCAGTGGGAACCATCCAGGGGGTTCAACAGGCAGGTCAGGGGGTGAGAAGAAAAGACAGACTATTTCTGTCTTAGCCATTCAGTCATTTCCCCCTGGAGCTACTCCATTAGCAATCACACATTCAACACATGTCATTTTAGGACCGCCAAGAAAACAGATTGTTTTTCGCTAATTACAAAATCTCAGTACCCCCCACCCTCTGAAAACCTTGGTCATGTAACACAAAGAAAAAAACAAAGATATTTTCCAAATTCATTAGGAAACTGATACAGCATGATGAAAAACAAACTGCAATTGTCCACTAGTGCAAAGACAGATGGGCGTTTGGTGGAAATTAACGACTCTTTTTTGCGCCCACAGACCCTTTCTGAATGGCGCTGGTAGAAGCTGTTAATCAAGCCGAGAAAAAGAGCAGGCCAATCTTCCTGGCTGTTTTCCCTCCTCATGTTGATTTCTGTGAGGGCTGGGTCCTTCATGTGGGATGTTTGGGGAGCTGTGTAAGCCTACAGCTTGCCCAGGGTCAGCCTATTGACATGTTTCTGTATGCTCAAAGCCTATCAGAGGCCTACAGGGTGCCCTGGCACTGTAGATCTGAGTCCTTTTCATGTAGCAGGCAGGAGCTTTGTATGGAGATGCTGTGGGGACATGGAAGTTCAGGGTGGTTTATTCCTTCTCTGAATGTTCTTTAATGATACAAAGTATCATATGTATACATATATTGTAAATATCGATTGTAACCAGAAAGAGGCATGTAATGTCAACAAAATGTTATATTACTGTTTAATCTCAAAGGAACCCTCAGTTGCACTAGATTGTATCGGACGTGTAGATTGGAGTTTGCGGAAGACCTAGCCTTGGCCTGAAAAAATCAGTATAAATAAAAATGCTTTCAAAGAAGAAGCATAATGCATATTTATAAATATATGTACACACACATGTACACAAACAGGCACACACACACACACACACACACACATTCATACAACATCGCCCAATCCCAATTTCCTTACATCATCTCAAGCCAAAGTGACCCCTTCTTCTTCCCCCCTCCTCATTCCCACAGACACACACATATATACAAACACCCCCAGTCCTGTTATAGATAGGTCCCCTGTTGTACAGCTGCCTCCCTCTGTACCAAGACAGTTAGTGTCATCAGCCCCCCCCCCCTCCCCCCTACCCCACCCCCACTCCCCCCACTCCCCCCACTCCCCCCACTCCGCCCACTCCCCCCACCCCCCCCCCCCCACCCCCCACTCCAACCACTCCCCCTCCTCCTTCCTACTATACTCCCCACCCATACCCAGTACAGGCTGTGTGTGCCCCCCGCTGAGCCTACAACACTGTGGACACAAAGATTTGCTCCAGCACAAAACCAACCCACGCTACTTCTTTTCTACCTCGTTAATTGACTTAGCTGTTCAAACTATGTTTTCTTCTGTCAGTATTTATCCAGATAGGTAATGACACTAGTTCACAGTATCTTCCAACTGGAGAACTACAGATTGGTTGATACTCTGATTTTCCTTTTGTCTTTTCATTCATTTGTTCTGTACATATATAAATACCCTATGTATATAACATAATTAATATCCTTCCTATATCCTATATTATATTCGTTGTCCTTTCCGTCAAGAATTATGACACAGAAACTTCCTTAGTTGCCTTGCTTTATCAGTTTATGGCGTTTTCAAAAGGCGTATTGAGATAAATACACAGCAGAATAACATGATTTATTTGATACAAAATCTTCTTCTCATTCAATTATTTGTAAATGAAATGTTCCAACTGCCTTCAGATACAATAATATATTGTCCAAAATGTTCCCATCAATAAAGGCAGTTTTTTATTTTTTAAATCAAAAGGTAAGTTAGCTATAATATACGCATTGCCTTTTATATTCTTCATACTACTGTATGAGATTCTCCCCGCCCCTCTTTGCAAGGCCCAAAGTCGTTATCACTAACGAATCTCCGTAGGTGTTCAAAATACCCCTGTATAGGCCTAACGAGCCTCGTATCGCTCCTAACGATAAACTCTATAGGTATTATCTAGGCCTACTTCAGTCTATACTACAAAGATCCCTAGAACAGGCCCACACAATAAGGGCAGATTGTATCGTATCAAATTGTACCAAATAGGGGGCGTGTCGGGGGGTCCCAGGGCCCCCATACCCCCCCTCCCCCCCCCCGGGCCCCCTCACCGGCCCTACACATAGCCTGGGGATGGGCTTTTTATACAGACAGCATAAAAGGGCCGGCTGGAATAGTCTATTTGCCAAAGCCCATTTTGGGCCTAACCTTGACATGGCGTCCATACAATGTTTTTTGATGGATTCTTTATCTCCTGAATCTTCTGATTTCAAATCTGCCGGGTGCCAAACTGAAATCTTTGGGCAACTCAAGTTATTCACGTTTTAAGAAAAAAAGTTGAAAAATACAATTTAAATCATGAAAAATGCATTTTTGATGAACTGTTCACAAATACAGTGTTGTAGAGCATGTCAGTCTATAAAAAAAATGATAGAAAACATGTTATCTAACCTTTTGATTATATGTAATTGACCTATGACCTATTTAGGTCACCTATGTAAGTCACAAGTATGAGATCATTATTGTAAATAATTTTAATGAATGAGAATGAAGGTTTCTTTGCATGTCAGGAGCCAGAAGAAATTGTAGATCACTATTGAACTTTACACAAAAAAGGTTCTTTAGATAAATAATTATTAAGGCATAGTTATCCACAATAGATTTGCTCGTTTTCTACATATATATTATATGCTTGGAGACATACAAACATGTAGACTAAGAATGTTCCCATTAATATTTACTTCACTCAATATAGGTCCTGGCAATGTAGTAGTTCTTTTTTCATAGAATCATAATTATCCAGGTAATTAGACTTGTTTAGGCCTTTAGGTCATGATGATATCTATTTTTCAAAGTAATCAAACTTTGTGAGAGCACATTTGTTCTTGCATTTTCAGGACATGAACAGTCAGGAATAATAACAATAATACCAACAAGTCCCCCAAAATGAGGTGAATTCACATTGGAATAGAAGGAGATGATTCTACCGACTTCTTTTTCTTAGATCTAGCTGTCCATCCCAAATTTGTCCCTTTTTAATCATATCTGTAGTGCACTGCATAACATTAAAACACTCCTCATACAAGTCTAATACAGCAGAAACTCTCTAATGCGACCACCCTAGGGTCTGAGGCAAAAGCGGTCTTTAAGTGGGGTGGTCACCTTATTGAAGGGGTATAGGTGGGGTAGGGAAGGAGGTAGAGGAGGGGTAAGAGCTTGATCAAGCAGTTTTATAATGATAGATCTAAGTTGACTATCAATATTTTTGTAGTGTGATTAATATAGAACAATCATTTATTTGAACATATTTGATAGAATATATTATAAAGGGGTATGGCCAACTTAACAACTACCCTTCTCCTACCCCCTTAGAAGTCCAGGGCAGCACATGCGCTCACCAGGTGTTAACAATTTCTCACCTAAGTCGCCTTCCCCACCTCTGCCCCCTCCAAAGTCAGGGGTGGCATAGGTGCTCACCAGGTGTCATTGTGTCTTACCTAAGTCGCCCCCACCCCTCTTCTAGCCCCTCAGAAACTCAGGGCAGCCTAGGTGCCCCCAGGTGTAATAATGTCTCACCTAAGTCGCCTCACCCCTCCCTTACCCCTCAGAAGCTCAGGGCGGCATAGGTGCTCACCAGGTGTCATAATGTCTCACCTAAAGTTACCTCCCCCTCCTCTACCCCCTCAAAAAGTCCAGGGTGGCCTAGGCACTCACCAGTGGGGTGTTTCATAATAACCTATGTCGGTTCAGGGAAATATTTGTTTCCTAACCTTACAATGAGGTTTTGCCTCGTCTTAGTTACGATAGTTAGGTTTTCCTTACTATGGTTTGAGTGGGCCTTACAATGGTGATTTACGATGGTTTGGGGCTGACTTACGATGGTTTGGAGCTGACTTATGACAGAATTTTTATGGAACGCAATTTACAAACTGTCATAAAAAATCGTAAGGATTCTCCAAACTATCGTAGCTATGACGGATATTATGAAACAGGCCACAGGTGTCATAATGTCTCACCTAAGTTGGCTGTTCCCTCTCCTACTCCCAAGAATAGGACCTTACTAAGTGTCATTCTGTCTCACTTTATCATTAAACAATTTTTAATGAACTGATGGAAAGTGGTCGCATTATGGGGTTAAATCTTCGTTTGGGACTGGTTTTTAGGTGGTCTCTTAGTGAGGCCCTCACAAAGAGACTGGTCTGATTAGTGAAGCTAAAAGAAAAAAATGAAATAGAGGAAAATATTCCGGTCTGACCAAAAAGTGGTCTTTAAGAGCGATGGTCTCCTTAGTGAAGTGGTCGTAAGGTGGGTCTCTACTGTATTTTGCAATGTTTGTGTGTTCATTCTATAAAATAATATGTGGTGTTTTTTTTATACTAAAATGACTTTGGAATAGTTCTAAGCAATGTATATATTGTTTGATAGACCCATTTTTGTCAATAACTACAGGAAACTATATGTCAAATCTGAATATATGACTCATTTTTCCCCATAACCCATGAGTCTACTCTAATCCTAAATTCTTTATTGTTATTTGTAATTACTTTGTAAATGGGGGTATATGTGTCATCTAAAAAATATTTGATTACTTTGAACAATAAATATATATCATTATAACATGAGGCCCTTAACAAGTCTACTGATCTGGATGATTATGGGTCTGTTAAAATATTTGACATTGTTAAGGACCTAAATTCAGTGAATTTAAAGTAAATATTAATGGGAAGATTCTTAGTCTATATGTTTGCAAGCATATAATATGTATGAGTGAGAAAGAGCAAGTCCTACTGTGGATAACTATGCATTAATAATTATTTATGTAAAGAACCTTTCTTGTATGAAGAAAAAATAGTGATTTACAATTATTTCTGGCTCCTGACATGCAAAGAAGCCTTTATTCTCATTCATTAAAATTATTGGCAATATCTCATACTTGTGACCTACATAAGTGACCTAGATAGGTCATAGGTTAATTACATATAACAAAAAAGTTAGATGACATGTTTTCTATCATGTTTCATAGACTGACATGCTCCACAATACTGTATTTGTGAACTGTTCATCAAAAATGCATTTTTTATGATTTAAATTGTATTTTTCAACTTCTTTTCTTAAAACGTGAATAACTCAAGTTGCCCAAAGATTTCAGCTTGGCACCCGGCAGATTTGAAATCAGAAGATTCAGGAGATAAAGAATCCATCAAAAAACATTGTATGGACGCCAAGTCAAGGTATACCTCTCTGGCCAATAGACTAGAACTAGGACAGGATTAACATACTCTCTGGTGGTGGGTCAGTGTACGGATGGAATTACGATAATTTGGATAATCAGCATTTTTATTTTGTTTTTGTAACTTTCTTTATTCTGACAAGTATTAGTACCTACAGGTGACTAGTTTTCGGTACAGGCCAGTGTAGAAAAATAGTATCACATTTTTTATATCACAGTTTTTATGTTTTAACAAAAGAGTGATCCAATATAGATAAGTATGAATAGATGACATGAAATAAACAATATGGTGATATTGCAATGTCAATACAAAAAGGAAGATGCTTTATTTCAGAGTTACAAACAGACTACATGATATACAAAACTAAAAAGGACATGATGTATGTATGTCTAAATCATTATTAATAAATTTATATGTATAACGGGGATGTGGTAGCTTATTTTTAGCCTGAGGCGCCCAAATTTGATTAGAATTTATTCAATCATTCATTATTTATCAGTTTGATATTATCATTAATAGCTCTGTTGTAAAGTACCCCGCAGGGAAATTTAAACTGCGAGTCAAAAGACATGCTACTGGAATTAGTTGATAAATACTACCAGTTGATGATCACAACACCGCCGAAGCCAAAAGCCCCCATCCCCAAACCCCCAATCCCGGCCCAAGTCCCCAGCCTCTAACCACCAGCCCCCAGTCCAACTGTCCAATGCCCTAATCCCCAGCTCCTAGCCCCCAGTCCCCCGCCAAGTCCCCAATCCTAAACCCCCACTCCCAAGCCCCGAACCGTCAGCCCCCAGCCTCAATCCCTGCCCCCAGTACTAAACCCAAGCCCCAAGCCCCAAGCCCCAAGCCCAGGTCCCCCGCCCAAGCCCCCAGTCTTAACCCCTGCCCCCAGCCCCTAACCACCAGCCCCTAGCCCCTAGCCCCTAGCCCCTAGACCCCAGCCCCCAGATCCCAGCTCCAAAGACCCAAGCCCCTGGCCCCAAGTCCCCAGTCATTGGTCCCAAGGCCCAAGCTCCGAGTTCCAGCCTCCAGCCCAAGCTCAGAATGCCCCGAAATGCTCCCCAAATGCTCCCCAGGTCCCAAGCCCCCAACCCCCCTGCCCCTATCCCAAGCCCCCTGCCCCCAACCATAGCTCCTAACCCCAGCCCCAAGCCCAAGCTTCCCCCAATCCAAGCTCGAAATGCCCCCAAATGCCCCCAAATGCCCCCCATGTACCCCAGGCCCCATATTCCTCAAACCCCCTGCCCCCAAGTCCAAAGTCCCGCAACCCCTACCCCCCCCCCCCCCCTCTACGTCTGATATCTGGGTAGAGAAATGAGCCGCCTGTCCCCGGCACCACCACCATGGCCCTACGGCTGTACGCCCAGAACCAGCAGCGAGCAGCTCAAACGGGAGCTGCTCGGAGGGCCCTGAAGGGGGCGCCACCAGGAGAGGAGGAGGGGAGGGGGGGAGGGGGGGAGCAACAAGGCCGGGGAGGAGAGGCCGCTGTCTCCAGTAGGCTACGGGAGGAGGGGACAGGAGGAGCAGGAGGAGGAGCAGATCCCACCACCACCCAGGAGTAGGTGCCCCCTGAGGGAGAGTAACTCGTGTGTACCAGCAGTGGTGGAGGCGTGCCACGTTGGGACCTGTATCACACCATATCAGCCTCTGTATCACACTACATTGGCTCCTGTATCACACCACGTCGGGACCTGTATCAGATTGTCTCGGCCACTGTATCATACCATATCGACCACTGTATCAGAACGTCTTGGCCACTGTATCAGAAGATCTTGGTCAGTGTATCTCACCATCTAGGCCTGTGTGTAACAATATTTCGGTCATTGTATCACACCACCTCAGCCCTGCATCACACCTTTTAAGCCACTGTTTTAAACCACATTGGCCCCTGTATCACACCAAATTGCCCCTGTATCACACCACATCGGCCCCTGTATCACACCACCTCTGCCCGTGTAACACACCAGTACGGCCCATTGTTGTCTCCAAGCCCCCCAGGAATCGGGCTGGCAGGAGTCGCAGATCAGCTCTCGGCCCCCGCGCGTGCTTATGAGCAGCTCCGAGCAGCCCCGAGCAGCTCGGGCCCACTCTGTTTAGTCCTCAAGTGCCCGGTCCGGCCGGCCAGCGGAACGTGGTGGGAGCTGCCAGCGGGAGGTAATGTAGAGGAAACAGGAGGCGGCAGACAGCAGGCACCACACGTGTGTACACCGGGGAGGAGCAGGAGGAGCAGGTCGGAGCTGCTCAACGTACAACTCTGGGTGAGGGGCTCGCCTCCAGGGTGTAGTAATCTGTGTGGGTACGACCACGGTACGAACCTTGGACGACCACTGGACGATCACTGTACGATCCCTGGACAATCCCTAGACGACCCCTGAATTACCCTTGAACGATCACTGGACGACCACTGCATGACCACTGAACGATCCTTGGACGACAACTACACGACCACTGGATAACCACTGCACGACCACAGGACGACCCCTAGACAACCACTGCATGATCACTTAACCACTGGTCGATCCCTAAATAACCGCAGGACGACCACTGGACGACCACTGGACGACCACTAGACGACCAATGGACGCCCCCAGTGCCTGTTGACAGTCCAGTCCCACCTCTCCCACAAGGACCCCTCACTGATTCCCCTCACACCCACCACTGACCAGGTCTCACAGTGAGCTTATTGAGCTTCTGTTTGTCGGTGACAGCGCTACTGGAGCTGCTCATGCGGCCAGCAATAGGGTCTGGTGTTGTTCTAGTCGCGCCCAGAGGGCCGCTGCCGTCTGTCCGGTGCCCAGACAGGGACAACAGCCTGTGTTGTCTCCTCACAGAGCAGTGCCGAGCAGCTCTGAGCAGGTCTTATTGTGAGTGAGTCGCTCAGGACCTGCTCACTGTACCGGCCGCTGTTGACTCTTGGGGGGCTGACTTCTCTCTGATCTCAAAGCCTCAGAAGCCAATGAAAGCGCACAGACTGTTTTTGTGGCAGAATACAGCACTCAACCAACTGTGGAGACTTTTGGCGACTGGTAGCTGGTATAAGCCCAGCCTACTTCTCAGCTCACGTTCGCCACACCACACCACACACCAGTCAATTGCTTCACTCCTCACTCTCCTGCCGCCAATAACTCACCAACTTCATCCCACAGTAGTCTCAGCAAGTAAAGTCTGCGAGCTGTGAGTCAATTATGGATTGCCAGAAGCACTCAAGGAGAGTGGTGGCGGACCTCTAAATATAGACTGTGAGCAGTTGCGACCAGCTACCACTCGCCCAGACCAAACCACAGCTTGGGACGACGGTGGCTGCTGGTGGCTGTACATTTGTCTGTGCGCAATCACTGGAGTCCTGAGAGTAGGAGCGTTCTGTGGCGGGCAGCTGTGGAGGGGTGGTGGGAGGGGTTGAGAGTGTTTGTGACGCCCTGGAGAAGTCCCTGCAGCATCCCATCTCCAGCAGCATCCCATCCCGGGCCTGATTTAGGACGGAGATTATCCCGCAGGACGACACATAAGCTGCAGTGGTAAATCTCCGAGACAATGACCATACTTGACGTGTAGAACCAACCCCCAGCGGGCCTGGGTATAATAGCCCGTGCTTCTTCCTATTCCGCATGCACAGTAAAGGAAGTAAACAAACTCAAGTGTACCACTGGATTTCCTGAAAACAAACGGTTTAAGGCAAATACGGTCAAGGAGTGTGACACAATACGTCTATGTGTACACAATAAAATACCTAGTTTCCGTATCTGAGTCTGATACCGAGTTGAGTTACTCTTCTGCAGCTGTAAACTATAAAAATAATTACACTAGTCTGCAGCTGTAAAATATAACGATAGTTATACTAGTCTGCAGCTGTGAACCATAACAATAGTTATACTAGTCTGCAGCTGTGAACTATCACAATAGTTACACTAGTCTTCAGCTGTAAACTATTACAATAGTTACAATAGTCTGCAGCTGCGAACTATAACAATAGTTAGACTAGTCTGCAGCTGTGAACTATAACAATAAAAGCCAAGGCGATTCTGTACAGGCAGTGAGCAACTCATGATCATATTGAGAAGGCAGAACTGGACCAGCTCACAGCCGCTCGTATCTGCTCAGCCAACCAGAAGAAGCCACTGTAGGCAGTCCTTTGGTGGGCGGAGGACGAGCTGGAGGGGGTGAGATGTAAACTAGTGTGGCTGTGTGGTGACGACTCGGGGAAGGAGCAGAACCCCCCTGACGGCTGTGGGAGTCAGTTGGGACGAGCTGCTCTGAGCAGCTCGGTACAGGAGACGTCCTCTGAGGGCCGCCAACTGCTCATCTGCAGTCGGCCTATGACAGCAGATAGGACTGAGCATTGATTGGATTAGCTGACAGCGCGCATACAAAGAATCCCCGCAGCCAGCCAATAATGAAATTTACCCCCACCAATTGGAGAATCGCAGAGTGGGCTCCGGAAATATCCCTCCCCGGCGCCCCTCTGGCCCTGAAATAGACGGATGGTTTTAGAGCAGAAATCGAGCCGATATGGGGAGAGGTCTGCTGCGCCCCATTTGACATACTAAACCACGGTTGGCTGCAGGCTTTATCACTGCACCAGCCCGGCGCCTCCGGGAGTAACAGGACTCTGCCTAGGACGTGAGAGCAATACGTGTGAGCAGTTCTGAGCAGTTCTGAGCAGTTCCTATACCACCCACCTCACAGGACGAGTGGGTAGAAAGAGAGGGCTCACCGCGACCTTCTGTTGTAAATATACGCACACAACCCCTGTAAAGCCGCCCTGAATCTTTGATACAAAGGCGGACAAAGAAAACATCGATAAGGAAGGATTGGCTCCTCTTAGGCCGTCTTTGTGGTTGTTATCATCCTCAAATCGCCCCCTTTGCCCCTTAAATGATCTCCTGCCTTTGGGGCCTGACTTTGTCTACCAGGATTACCTCCTCCTCTTCTGAGGCCCACTTCTAAGGGTGGTGTTGTCTGCACTGACGGAGAGACAAAAGCCACAGAGGGCCTACGTCAACAGCCAGCCCTGAGCCGGGGTCTTAGGCTTTGAGTGCCTCCTCTATATTTATGGGTACGTATTTGTGGTGCGTAAGTTGATATCTGGAGCACATCAATGGTGGTAGTTTATATTCCAAATTAAGATGAAGGTAGAGCCAGTTTAAAAAGATGATATCCCTTTAGGAACAGGTATGGTCCATATTTTTTATTCTTTATTATATTCTAAATTTGTCCGGTTTGTGTATCGTTTTCAAGCATTGGTGCGTTATAAAGGTTAATGAAATGAAGAAAGAGCACCTGCAAAGTAATATATTTGTTCATCATATCAAGGCATTGATTCATTATCTATAGTAAAAGAAAAACAAAAGGCCTACACTTCAAAACATTAAAGTTGTGACTTTAGTAATAATGGCACCGATAACTGGTCTGATATTTAATCATACTTCATGTTAAAGAACGATATTCATGTTTATCGATATGAAATGTCTGTATAATCTGGGTTGGGATACAGATGGAATTCGCTTTAGGTGTCTCTATTATACCACGTTTTATACTGTATCTCCGTTGCTGCCTCGTTTGCTGAAAGACTCCCAGATTTGCCCTCACGCGATGGGCTTATGTGCAGACAGGGAATGTAAACAGAATTCTGATTGGCTGATCTACCGCAGACTAAAAAACGGACAGCCTGTGCCGTGTTAGAATGTAACGTCAGTCGCCATTGGTTAATGGTGAGACACACGGTGACAGGACAAAACCCCCTGGACTTACCCCCTAGGATACTTAACCCCTGACACTTACCCCTAGACACTTACCCCCTGGACACTTACCCCCTGGACACTTACCCCCGGACACTTACCCCCAACACTTACCCCCAGGACATTTGCCCTCTGGACACTAACCCCCTGGACACTTACCCCCAGACCTTTTCCCCCCGACACCTACCCCCTGGACACCCAAAAGGCATTGATTTAATTTTTCCTACATTGCTCCAATGGTGACTTTTTCCCCAGTTTAAATTTTATATGACACAATACACGAAAAACTATACCATCGAACAGACAATTCACGAGTACAGCCCCATACCCACTAGGCGACTTTGACCCAAGTCAGCCAAATCATCAACGCTAAAATCAGCTGACTCTACTAGAAGAGTCAGTCGGTTTTAGAGCCAACTCATATCAAACATGTATCTTTAAATACAAAACACGGACTGGTTATCTGAATCAACACTAGAATCAGCTGATTCTATGAGATTAATCGACCGATTCTAGCACCAATTAGTCGGCCATCTCTGTCAAATCACCTAGTGGGTATGACACTTAAGGGCCATACCCACTAGGCGATTTTGACCAAGTCGGCCGACTGATTGGTGCTAAAACCAGCCAATTCTGCCACTAGAATCAGCCGATTTTACCAGCGATTCAGATCAAACATGCATATTTCAATGTGCTGTACTAACAGGTGATCAAAAGAACCGGCCAATTCTCCCAATCGCCCGTCGCCAGTCACCGGTTAAATCGCCTAGTGGGTATGGGGCTTGTCACTCATTGCAACCCGGCCTCCGCACTTGACAGTACTACCACACAGTAAAACCCCACCGCCACCCATCTCCGCAGATAATCTATTGCAATTCACTAAAAAGCACACAGACCAGAGGGGCGTGTTATGATGGGCAATATTTCCTGCGACACCACTTGTATATTACTTCATTAGCCGAGAGTGGGTTGAATATTACTTCATTAGATAAGAGCACCGGCTGAGCGATATATGGGGACTTGAGGCAGGGACAGGGGAGCCCTCTTCCGGTGACACTTTCTCCTCTGATTATTTTTTATCAGCGGTCGGGCAGGGGCTCCTCCAGGGGTGATTAATTTATGGTTTGAGAGGAGGGGCTGATATCAGCAGGGGATCTTATCTGGTTTGCCCATTATGGAGACTATAGAGGCGGCTACAGGGGTGGGCGAGTACAGCTGGCTGCATTTAGGGCTACCATATAGTACCGTTCCAGCCAACCTGCGACGTAACAGAAACGTTCTGCAACTATACTCTTTTAGTCAGTCTGTAATTTACTAAGATGGCACGTAACAATTATGTTATTGTTGGTGAGGTTGAAACCTCACAAAATCATGACATTATTATGACGTTATCATTTTTTGGTGAGGTTAGGACGAAACCAAAAGAGAATGTTATAAGAACATTCTGTTTAGGTTGAAGAACGTATCCAGAGTGTTATAATAACATCGCGGTGTAATGTCACAGCAGTAGGTTACAGCAACATAATTGGGAGTCATCAATTTAAGAACATAGCAAGAACCAAAACAGAACCAAACAGAACGTTGCTGCAACGTTATAATAACGTCGCGTCCTTGGTTGGGATATAGTGGCACACTGGGACTTTGACAGGGGTTAAGCCTGTATCCCACTTCCCCGTTATTTGGTAAATCATTACTTTTAACCAGTAATATGGCAAAAGACTATACATCCTACATATCATTTAAACGAGAATTAAAAACCCTTTTCAGTGGTATATAACATGTTTATGATTAACCAATATTCCCATTAGCTTTTTTTTAAATAGGGAGTAAAATCGGCTAGTGGAATGCAAGCTTTAGACTTCCACTTTTCTGGTCTTCCTACATCTGTACTGACACTAGATTGTTGACTGATTCTGCCTGTCAGCCTAGGATGTTCTTTGTTTTTGTTGCCCTATGACTTTTTGCTGGCTTAATCGTTTGTCTAGTGTGTGTGGTATCTACTGCCACATCAGATATCGGTCTATATATGGCTGAAGTCCATGTAAGATAACAAGAAATGACGTATATAATTATACAAGTGATTTTTAGCCTTTTAACCCTAGAGTGAGAAATTGAGGGCATTGCCTTATCCTTAGACTCAAAGCATAAATTATAGTACTCTAAATTTGTATTTTTTATAATATCTCAACACAATTGCCGAGTAACTACTTGAGCAATTGGTATCAATCATTTCAACACAGCATGTGACTTACAAGTTTTGACCATTATCATCCAGCAGTACTATATCGAACTTTTCACATTTCATTTTCTCGTTGCATTTTGATCTCCATATTCCACACATTAATCGTGCACCCAAAACACACTGGTTCTTCTGGTTTAAGCATATCTGAGAGGAAATGTCCTGTATGCAATTAACTTACAAAAGGAAGATATCACAGCTCGAGTCACATTATGTCACGGCCTTAAGGTTGGTGGAGAGGCTGTTGATGTCTGCTGCCTCCCCCCCACCTCCCCGCACCCCATCAGTCTGGTGTCTACCCCCAGTATACGGGAGACGTTATGGGGGTAGGGCACGGAGAGGGGCAATTGGGGAGTGTTTTACTCACTGGGTAGACTCATTGACGTACCGGTATGGTGCATCAGGAGTCTGTATAGTTACCTCTACCTGTCAGTCCCCCATGGGGGTACCGGAGTGGAGCTTCTGCTCCTGGGAAGAATGAAGGCCCCTAGTAACCCCTGCTGATTATAAAAGGCAAAGGTAGGGGGATCCAGCACTGACCAAGTGGTTCATTGGGTTTGATTCCCGTTTGGTGTCTGGGTTCACAAAGGGATGGGGTACAGCAAAAATGATTTCAAGATTTTTGATCCCCTGCTGCTTGCCCGTCCTGTCACCTTCATCTCATTGATACAATCACCAAAGACAGAAATCGTCCCAACTTGTTTTCGCTGTGAAAATTACCCTGGCTGTCAGTATGGTGTAAAACATCCATCGCTCAGTCACTCACTCCTCTATACCTGTCAGTTTGTATGTACTGTTTTATCACCTCAAGGGCAATGGCTCGTACGTATTGACAGGCTGTACACACTGCCTGGCGTTTACAGTAGTTTTAACATAGTTTGAATATTGCTTTAGCGATAAGATATAGAAGAACCCTTGGGGTCGTCCTTTGGTGGCTGTACGACCCATTGGGATCGTAGAAACCTCGGGCTTTGCCCTTGGTATGTGATGATTCCCTATGGGTCGTACGGCAACCTTTGGAAGATTCCTGCAATTCTTCTTATCATGATATATAATTATAGCTCTTTCTGAGTACAAATTAGGGTCATGAACCCATTGTACTAATGTACACAAGGATTAATGAATGAGCACCTCTCGCTCTGCCTACTTTTTATCCTATCCACCAGTTACATAAAGGCGCTGCTTTGGGCTGTGCTTGAACAATCTAGTTCTGACATTGGATAGAATGACAAGTATCTTATGATATTATTGAGCTAACGTTCCGCGTATGAGTAGACCCAATACACAACATCTAAACATTGCAATAGTTCATCATGATGACCAGTCAGTTGATGGAGCGAAGAGGAGTATGCTCTTCCCTATTTGTTTTTTAAATGTGTATGTTTTTTAATGTAAAATTTGGCTTCACCTCCCCTTCTTGCCAATTCTTGCACCTGTTCCTGGAATGGTCAGAAACTCTCAAAAGGTGTACGATTGATTATATCCCCTAATAATGGAAGTGGGTGACGAAGCTGTGGAAGGTTCCCTTGACAGTACCGCAATGAACAAAGAATTCAAGTTTGGTGCCAAAGTCTGGGCACATGTCTTTTCATTGGTCCTTTGGATCAAGTATTTTTTCTATTGGCATGAATTGTCTTCACATTTCATGAGAGAAATTAGTTTTTATTATTATTATATATATATTATACCCCTTATAAGCTAATGTGCCATTTTGATATATATATATATATTATATATATCCAAAAGTAGATATCAGCTTCACTCATGGGTTGAAAACTGCAAAGGCACCCTTCAGGGATAGTGGTCTCCCATAGTTCAAAATGTTTGGGAGAATTATTCAACCAATCATAAAGTAATTGGTACATTTTCCATCTAAAAGGAACCCAGACAAAAAGACAATCCACCAAAAGCTACAACAAGGGGAGAGAGTTAGAAGATATAAAGATGAGTACTGAAAAAGGTTCAGAGTTAGAAGATAGAGAGATGAGTACTTAAAACGTTTTTTGTGTTTAGATCTGTGGGTGTCACGCACCTAAAGAAGTGGGAGTAATACATCTGTTATAGCTAACATCACGCAATGTTTGTATAGCAAAAAGCATTGATCACGCATCGAAACAGGCTATAAGGGTGTTGCATACTCAGATCACGCATCGCAGTAGGCTATACAAGGTGTTGCACAGGAGGCATTTGGAGCTGGTTATCACGTCAGAGGTCGCTTCTAATGAGCTTTGGGATTTACTATGTGCTCTGAATAACATTGGGGTAACAGGTGGGAATCAGTTATTGTATGGGAACTATAATTGAGCTGGGTCAATTTGGGGGTGGAGGTACAAGGGGTGATGTGGCCAGTGGCCCGTCGCATAACAGGTCTCGCTGTTGCGAGGATTGGTACATTTTGTCCCTGTCCCTGTTTGGACATTTTGGGGTGTGAATTTTAATATTCTTTTTTCAGCATATGATAGCGGTGTCCTTTAGCTTATGATATATATAGGAGGTGAGTGGCGGAAATGTCTTTATGTGTCAATAAAATGTGTTCAAAATGTGTGCATAACAGGGAGAGAAAACTAAACCATTTTTAATCTCTCCCTGTTGCGAGCGTTTGGTTATGCGACGCAGCACTGTGGCATAACGAAATGGCAAAACAATTCAATGTCTCACAACAGGTCCCACTGTTGAACTGTGACTGTTCTACTGGGCTGATTTTTATTCTGTAAACAGTTCTAAATAAAAGATATTTAGATCTAAACTGCTCCAAAAAATCATTAGAAGTGGGTGATATTTAATGCAGGATTTTTGCACAACAGTGCATGATTTGACAAAACCATCACTGCAATACATCCCATTATACGATGAGCCACCGAACATGTTATAAGTCAGCCTCTATGTGGACTCTTTTGCAGAATCCCTGCTGCATCAGACAAATAGGCCTTCAACTGCCCATATTAAACACCAAGACACCAAAAGTCGTTGCAAAATAGACAGAAGTGTAATACCACCTTTATAAGACCCGTAACAACAACCAGTTGATTTAGAGCCCTGCTGTGTTGCCTTACAGGGCCATGAGAACTGCTCCCATTGTTTAACCCCACAGACACCAACAGTCAATGCTAAAATAGACCGATATGCAATACCACCTTTATAAGACATGTAACAACAAACAGTTGAGTTAGACACCAAGAGTCAGCATCAAATCAGACAGAAGTGGAATAACTCCTTTATAAGACACGTAACAACAAGCCGTTGAGTTAGACCCCCACTGTGTTGCCTTGCAGGGCCATGAGAACTACTCTCGTTGTTTAACCCCACAGACACCAAGAGTCGGCACCGAAATAGACCATAGTTTAATACCACCTTTATAAGACACGTAACAACAAGCAGTTGAGTTAGAGCCCCACCGTGTTGCCTTGCAGGGCCATGAGAACTACTCTCGTTGTTTAACCCCACAGACACCAAGAGTCGGCACCGAATTAGACCCAAATGGGGATTTATTGTAATGGGCCTTTAAAACATTAATGCGCACTCCGTTTATCTGGGCGGCGGGAGGAGGCCCTCAATATTTATCACACAGGTTCCGCCGTCAGTTACATTGATTGCCCAGGTCTTGACAGAGATAGGGAAGTTGGTGGAGTTCTTGTCGCTTTCAATTCTCTTTCAATTCGGGGAAGAATGTCCATGGAACTTATAGCTAGGATCTGTCATGTTCGTTTGAATTTTCTTTTGAGGTGTATCGTAGAGAGATGCACTATAGATATATATATATATATATATATATATATATATATATAACATTGGCAATGTATTGTCAAATGTTTTTATATCAGACTAACATTCTGAAATACAAAATCCAAATCATAAAACCACTTTATCTTATCTATCAACAAAACTAAATTAATGAAAATTGATCTTCCAGATAGCTAGCTAGTGTTATACATACTTTGATACTGTCCTATAATTACCAACTAGTGTTTTCAGGTATCATTTAAACAATAAAATGTTTGACGACTGCATAGAGAGGCGTACAGTTCTTTGACTGCGTATACTGACCAAGGTTCCAGACGGCAGAGCCTCACTTTGGAACATTACCTGATGATGAACGGCTCATGTGCATGCGCATGCGCACTCCGTCAGTTCCGCTGGGAGTTGTATGCGCTCAGCCAACATGGCGGACAAGTCGCGGAGATGGGATGGTGGGGACGAGGGTTAAGAAGTCGTTTCTTTTAACTCCGACAGGGGGCACACTCTCACCACTCACTCACTCCTGTCACTCTCCCCCCGCCCCCTCAGTGCACTCTGACCGTATCTCTACTTCCACTCTCCACTCACAGTCTCTGATCCTGTCCCTCTATGCTTCCCTCCATCACTGCCCTGTCACGGAGGCGCTACCAGAACGTCCCCAGTGCGCTCTTCCATCCTATTTTTGCCAGTAATCCTTTTAAGGGGCATTGCGGTCGTCGCTAAGCCATCACTTATTGGCTCTCGCTGTTGTCTGAAATTCTAAACCCCGCTGTGTTTTGGGTCTAAAAGCAACAACTCAAGTTTTCTTTTAATTCAACTTTGGGCGCTCATTCTAAACAGTATTCAATGGTGGCATTCAAATGTCGTCACGAGTCTAGGATTAGGCCTAGATACCCTATTGTTCAATGTATCAGAAAGATTAGATAGATATAGATGTACTTTTCTATCACGTCTCAAATATTGTACTGTACATACCAGTCATATAGAACAAACTACATAATATATGAGATGAGCTTTAGACAATGAATATTAGACAAGTATCTGCCTCTAATGTGCTTCCCCTGAGTTGTAGGGTCCTCAGACTGACAGTCTTCCCTTAAAGTCCCATACCCACTAGGCAACTTTTAGTTTTACACAGTCGGCCGACAGATCAGCGCTAAAATCTGCCAACCTTTGGGGTAGAATTGGCCAATTTTAACCTCAATTCAGATCAAACACATACATTTCAATATGGTATACTTACAGGCGATCATAGGAATCGGGCCATTTTAGCACCGACTTGTTGGGTGACTGTGTATTCATAGTTCACAGAAAGGTCAGAACTCAGGGAGTCAGTCTAGCCGCTTGGCCCACAGGACAAGGCCACTAAGAGGAGAAGGGGTGTGAACTGTATCTAGCCTAATCCATACTACAAGTCAGGGCAACTCAGTGTGAAGCCTGCAGCTGGGAACGTCACACAGCTGATACACTGTGTCTGCAGCTGGAAAAGTCACGCAGCTAATACACTCTGTCTGCAGCTGGGAAAGTCACACAGCTGAGACACTCTGTCTGCAGCTGGGAACATCACACAACTGAGACACTCTGTCTGCAGCTGGGAAAGTCACACATGTACGGCTGATGCACTCTGAAAGTCACACATGTACGGCTGATGCACTCTGAAAGTCACACAGCTGATACACTATGTCGGCAGCTGGGAAAGTCACACAACTGAGACACTCTGTCTGCAGCTGGGAAAGTCACACATGTACGGCTGATGCACTCTGTCTGCAGCTGGTCTGTTGTACACCTCTGGGGACAGAACGGGCACTTTAGACAGGGCAGGAATAGGCCCACAGTATCTGATGGATAGCTCTGTCAAGATTTTACTGAGACTGCTGGAACATTCTCACATTTGACTGGTTCTTTTTTTTTTAGTAAGTCTTATGATTTTGTTTTCTTTGCTTTTTCAGGGCATTACAATATTATTGATTCTCTAGATACATATGTGAGCACGTGGACGGATCCAGATATATATATATAAAAAAAAGGTTGGGGTTGCCCTTATGTACATATCTGGGGCGCCCCATCCATGGTCTAGAATTAAACATTACAAACATCTAAATTTGGCAAAAATAAGGGAGGGGCATGCCTCAGGCGCACCCACCTAAATCCATCCCAGAAGATGTTACTTGTGATATTAGGTTATTTGTAATAGCGTGTATCTAAGGTAAGGATTAGGGGGAATTGTTAAAAGGATACTTTTTTACATTTCAGTCTCATGATACAAAGTATAGTAACAGGCATACTGTCAGATAGTTGGCCTGACTTAAAGCTCACAACTATGACTGCAGCATGTTTCAAGTAATACAAGCCGCTTGTGCGTGTGTCTCACCATTCTGTAATAAGCTGAGATACGTGACATAGAATGTGACTGAATCTGACACTAGTGACAGGACTCCCTTATGCCTCCCTCACCTCCCCCTGCACCACCCGAGTGCTCCCCCCAGCGTATTTCCACCCCTGACAGCTTAAGGCAATTCAATATTGACAAGGAGATTTTGGCCAGGTCTATGGAACTGCAACAAGAATGGTTATAGTGTAGTGTTCTATCAAACACCCCATATGAAATTAATTGAGAAAAAAAAACTTCTTATCTAATTCAGTAAAATTATACATTATGGAAAAGGCTTTTGATAACTGTCTTACAGAGATACGTTATGACTTTGCTGTCCAAAAGCGTTATAAGAGTGTCTTCAAAGTTGTCATGCTTATTCATTGTCCTAAATGTTCAATGCAAGCACTCTTCTTATTTCCAGGGGGAAAATGAGAGATAAGGGGAAGCAAAGTGGTAGAATTTGAAAATATTCAAAGCTCTAAGTTTATTTCCTTCCATCATCGACAGTCTGGGCATTGTTTGATGTGTGTGTCGCTCGCACTTTTAAGCCCCAATGGGGGTCCTACTCCCCACACCCTATTCCTCATGGCCCTGACACCCTCCTAGCCTCACCTCTCAGTTGTCACACCACTCTACCCTCAGGGGACCCTAATGCCCATCTTACACCCTACACCTCCCTCCCAGACCCAGTCACGCACTCACTTCTATAAACTGCATGTTGAAGCATCCCTATAGCCCCATACCCATTTACTGACTTTGACAGAGTCAGCCCATGAATTGGCTCTAAATCTGTTGGCCGACTCTGAATATTATTGGCCGACTCAAGAATTTAGTGCTGATCTTTGTGTGGGTATGCCTTGTCCAGTCAGAGTTAGCCAATGGCCACCCTGATGGTGACCCCAATGGCCACACAATTCATATTAAGCATGTCTGATAATTTTACGCCAATGCCAATGGCTGACAGCCGTCAGCATCGGCGTCGGCTGTCATATAGTGGGTATGATGCTTTAAATCATAGTCTTGGTTATATTGTTTCACAACTGAAAAATCTAATTTTGTCGCTTACTATCTGCAACACCTCTTAAGTATTGTCAGTAAAAAAATGAAAGGAATTACTATGTAAAATAATGTTGGATTAAAATTAATGAACACTCACTAAGCCCAAAAAAGAATCTGTGACAAGTTGTTTGTAATATGTGTATCATAGGAAGCATCTGGAGCATGCTTTACAATGCAGGGTTAGTCACTGCATGAGGGCGAAGGCCGAGGGTAGATTGATACCCATGGGTTGTACGGCCACCCAAGGCCAACTTCCAAGGTTCCGCTATATTTTATCACCCAAACAATATTCAGTCTGTTGAAACTACTGAAATCAAGGAGAGATACGTACAGCCCGTCAATACATACTTCTACTTATACACATTGCTCATTTGCAGTGTGGGTGATGATACTGTAGGTTTCCTTTCATGTTAAAATCATGAATACGTGCCCTGACAAAAGAGACTACTGAGATGCAAATCGATCGTAAAGGGCGAAGGATGGCCTTAAAGCTACAATGACAGATCTAGTATTACAAGGATCCTTGCTTCTGTCCCTGATAGTGAATTCTGTGCCACCATTTGTATTTTCACCTCAATCCCTCATAGAACATCCAGTCTCCTATTCATTAATTAACATTTGTGCCCACTATCCACACTATTCCTAACCCTCCCGACACTTCTGCTCATAGCTAAGATTACATAGCTGGGTTTATTTGCGGAGCTAACAAGGACAGTGCCTGACTTTCCCCCTCTTCCCATTCCCTTTGTCCCATTCTCTGGGGAGAGTCAGATTTATACCCCGATTTGTGGCGGGTGTAATTACTATTAACGGTGTGCCTCATTGCGTGCCTCCAGACCCATTAGGCTGTTCTCCTCCAGTCGTCTAAGCCCGGCCTCCACGGGCGTCTTAGTGTAGGAGAACCAAGATGGAGGGGACAGGTCAGGGAAAACCTGCATTTCATCAAGGATATAATCCACTGTCCGATTTTACTCACATTACTGGAAATAGCCAGGTGGAATAAGGCGATATCATAATTAGAAAAGATTTTGAATTATCTTTTAAATGGTATATGACTAAGTCAGGGGACAGGTTGGGGAAAGCCTGCATTTCCTGAATGCTATATTCCACTGTCGTTTTCACCAATCTTTTTTAAATCGCCACTACAAACAATAATAATTTTTGGTAACATGTTATATATCATTAGAAAGGATTTTGAATTCTCTTTCAAATGGTATGTAGCATGTATGGGTATCTGTAACATTTCTAATGACAACCAATTTCTCAGAAATCAAAATTTGACTAGTGCAATCCAGGCTTTAGGCTATATTCCCTGTCCAATTTACTCACAAAACTGGAAATCCCAAGGCGGAATAACGGGATATCATAGACATGCTATAAATCATTAGAAAGGATTTTGAATTATCTTTTGAATGGCATATCATTCAGAGTCAGATCTATACCCCGATTTGTGGCGGGTGTAATTACTATTAACGGTGTGTCTCATTCCGTGCCTCCAGACCCATTAGGCCGTCCTCCTCCAGTAGGCTAAGTCCGGCCTCCATGGGCGTCTTAGTGTAGGAGGACCAAGATGGAGGGGACAGGTCAGGGAGAGCCTGCATTTCCTGAAGGATATATTCCACTCTCCGATTTTACTCACAATACTGGAAATAGCCAGGTGGAATAAGGCAATATCATAATTAGAAAAGATTTTGAATTATCTTTTAAATGGTATATAACTGAGTCAGGGGACAGGTTGGGGAAAGCCTGTATTTCCTGAAGGCTATATTCCACTGTCGATTCAACCAAATTTTTTTAAAGCGTCACTACGAACAACATGTTACATATTATTAGAAAGGATTTCAAATTCTCTTTCAAATGGTATGTAGCATGCATGGGTCTCTGTAATATTTCTAATGACAACCAATTTTTCAGAAATCAAAAATCGACTAGTGCAATCCAGGCTTTAGGCAATATTCACCTGTCCAATTTACTCATAATACTGGAAATCGCGAGGTGGAATAAGGGGATATTATATACATATTATATATCATTAGAAGGGATTTTGAATTATCTTTTCAATGGTATATAACTAAGTCAGATTTACACCCTGATTTGTGGCGGGTGTAATTACTATTAACGGTGTGCCTCATTGCGTGCCTCCAGACCCATTAGGCCGTCCTCCTCCAGTTGGCTAAGCCCGACCTCCATGGGCGTCTTAGTGTAGGAGAACCAAGATGGAGGGGAAAGGTCAGGGAAAACCTGCATTTCATCAAGGATATAATCCACTGTCCGATTTTACTCACATTACTGGAAATAGCCAGGTGGAATAAGGCGATATCATAATTAGAAAAGATTTTGAATTATCTTTTAAATGGTATATGACTAAGTCAGGGGACAGGTTGGGGAAAGCCTGCATTTCCTGAATGCTATATTCCACTGTCGTTTTCACCAATCTTTTTTAAATCGCCACTACAAACAATAATAATTTTTGGTAACATGTTATATATCATTAGAAAGGATTTTGAATTCTCTTTCAAATGGTATGTAGCATGTATGGGTATCTGTAACATTTCTAATGACAACCAATTTCTCAGAAATCAAAATTTGACTAGTGCAATCCAGGCTTTAGGCTATATTCCCTGTCCAATTTACTCACAAAACTGGAAATCCCAAGGCGGAATAACGGGATATCATAGACATGCTATAAATCATTAGAAAGGATTTTGAATTATCTTTTGAATGGCATATCATTCAGAGTCAGATCTATACCCCGATTTGTGGCGGGTGTAATTACTATTAACGGTGTGTCTCATTCCGTGCCTCCAGACCCATTAGGCCGTCCTCCGCCAGTAGGCTAAGCCCGGCCTCCATGGGCGTCTTAGTGTAGGAGGACCAAGATGGAGGGGACAGGTCAGGGAGAGCCTGCATTTCCTGATGGATATATTCCACTCTCCGATTTTACTCACAATACTGGAAATAGCCAGGTGGAATAAGGCAATATCATAATTAGAAAAGATTTTGAATTATCTTTTAAATGGTATATAACTGAGTCAGGGGACAGGTTGGGGAAAGCCTGTATTTCCTGAAGGCTATATTCCACTGTCGATTCAACCAAATTTTTTTAAAGCGTCACTACGAACAACATGTTACATATTATTAGAAAGGATTTCAAATTCTCTTTCAAATGGTATGTAGCATGCATGGGTCTCTGTAATATTTCTAATGACAACCAATTTTTCAGAAATCAAAAATCGACTAGTGCAATCCAGGCTTTAGGCAATATTCACCTGTCCAATTTACTCATAATACTGGAAATCGCGAGGTGGAATAAGGGGATATTATATACATATTATATATCATTAGAAGGGATTTTGAATTATCTTTTCAATGGTATATAACTAAGTCAGATTTACACCCTGATTTGTGGCGGGTGTAATTACTATTAACGGTGTGCCTCATTGCGTGCCTCCAGACCCATTAGGCCGTCCTCCTCCAGTTGGCTAAGCCCGACCTCCACGGGCGTCTTAGTGTAGGAGGACCAAGATGGAGGGGACAGGTCGGGGAAAGCCTGCATTTCCTGAAGGCTATATTCCACTGTCGTTCTCACCCGATTTTTGAAAATCGCCACTACGAACAATAATCTTTGCCAACATGTTACATATCATTAGAAAGGATTTTGAATTCTCTTTCAAATGGTAGGCCTATGTAGCATGCATGGGTCTCTGTAACATTTCAAATGACAACCAATTTCTCAAAAATCTAAATCAACTAGTGCAATCCAGGCTTTAGGCTATATTCCCCCTGTCCAATTTAATCACGATACTGGAAATGAGGGGAATATCATAAACATGTTATAGATCATTAGAAAGTCCTCCTCCAGTAGGTTAAGCCCAGCCTCCATGGGCGTCTTAGTGTAGGAGAACCAAGATGGAGGGGACAGGTCGGGGAAAGAATCCATTTCCTGAAGGCTATATTCCACTGTCCGATTTTACTCACGAGGCAGGAAATCGATCAGAGGAATTAATGATTATGTTATCCTCATAATTAGACTGGATCTTAAGTTGTCTTTTAAATAGTTTGTGGCATGCATAGGTCCCTGTGAAAAATGTTTTCCACAAAAAACTTTGGTGGTCCCTTTGAAAAAGACAGGAAAGTTTCACAAAAACTATTGTGGTCCCTTTGAAAAGTGTCAGGAAATTTTTAACAAAAACTATTGTACTTGAATCTTCATATTGATCATTTTATTACCATATCCATTCGATTATATTAAATGATATTAGTCTCAAATATACTAGATGTATGATTTTATCTAATAGAATTCAGATCAGTTGGCCAAGCCTTTTCTGAATTGGAGTTTTTTAGGTCCCCGTGTCCGTGTGAGTTTCAAAGCCATTGAGGCATTATTAAGTGAGAAATCCGTGTTCAAAAAATAAAAGTATAGAAATGTAAATTTCAACTTTCCCACTGTATATCACACATAACTTTGTATCAATATTTCCATAGGCAATATGGCCAGAAAGGTATGATAAAAGGCTTTTTTTCTGGTATATATTATGTCAAGATATCTCATACATCCAGAAAGATATGAGCATTTCAGCACATACATCTATAGTGAAGAGTGTGAGTAGTATACTGAGTTGAACCTACACCTCAGGCACTTTGCATAGTAGTACTGAGAAATGTCAACTGGCATCAGGCTATTCCCTATCACCCAGCCAGGCTTTATGATAGTCACCGTCTCAGATATTCTGGGAGATTAGAGATAGCTAAGCCGAAGCAATGTATGTATCTATGATTTGAATCTAAATAAAAAAAAACTCTATTGAACAGCTAGGCAAACGTGTTACATGGTTAGTGTTGAGGATTGTTTAGTGTATCCTTAATCCTTAGAGTAGACTGTAGTTCCATCCCAATTTACAGTCACTCAAACCTTATGTAAAAGCTAAGTAGGTCAGGGACGGACTAGTTTTGTGTACCCTTTCTCGTGTATCCCTCACCGGAAGTGAAGCTGCCCCCTGGCGGCGCTGGCCCACTTCACGGCCGGCTGCACCTTGGTTGTAACGGGTATATTGTATTGGGGGGCCTTGGGGGCTGTACGTGACTGGTGAGCGTACCAGGCTGTATATCAGGACTGGGGCCACCTTTAACATGGCCCCGGCAAGCAGCGACTTAACGGGTACGTTCTTCAACCATACTTTTCTGGTCACACTGTTACTTGCGCGAATTTTCATGTAACAGTTAGGTTATTTTATGATAGGTTGAGACTCACCAATATTGAGTGTTATTATAACATTATATTAATGAATTTGAGACTCTACCAATAGAGAAGGTTACAAGAATATTACCTTTATGTGAAAGAATATTTAACCAGAATGTTACTATAATATCACACTGCAATGTCACAATGTTAGGTTCTAGAGACGTTATCAGGTGCCCTCAGAATATAACAAGAACTTATACAGAACTGAATAGAACATTATTGGAGCATTATAATGTCACTGCACGTTAAGCTGGGTGGGCCTAGGTTTTACTCAGTCCTTTGGTTTCAGACTATCTGGGACTGAGAGCAGAAAGTATTAAGCTCCTCAAAATGTCAAACTGTAATATGATGCAGTAGTTTTACACTGTTTTTCCAATAACTGGTGAAGTTAGGGGCGTTTCTCAGAAACGCTGACTGTCATTTTATAGATAAACATACAGGATAATATTATGATAAGTTGCGCTGACTTGATGATGCATATTAATTCAATCAAGTTTTCCTTGTAGTAAGTTGTTAACTGGTGAGTTATACGAAAACACCAAATCATAGTATTTCTAAATACATTGTAGAGTTAGGTTTGTTCCTGAATCACTAAGGAGGATCTTTAACTCAAATGATAAATAGTAGGTAGGAGGGGGGTTCCTGGAATACTTACATCCATCGCCCCCTTCACCTCCTCTATTACAACCCCATTCGTAATGCCTTCATCATTGTTTTAAACCAATTTATTTTTGATGAGCGTACGCGAATTCACAAATGCAACAATGGAAAATGTGTTCCGTTTGTACCTTCCAACCGGCTTCATTTTATCATTAAATTTTATGATCTTTCAATTTATGCAGCAATTCAAGTGCCAAAAGTTCCAGGAATGATACAACAATATAAAACCCAATGCAATATTGGGGAAACCGTCCACGTTTTCCCTGGGTGTGGAGTTTTATACATTACCTCCAGCAGGTTCCTAAATTTCTTGTTTTTAAAAAGTTAATTCTGTATTCAGTTAATACCAGGCGCTCGTTTGGCTAAACCAATTCCAGTCTCATTACAAAATGAGCTAACCGGCCTGCAGTCTCGTCACGATGCCTCAAATTGAACTTGCAAAGTTTTAATTTTATTTTTTTAACCCAAACCAGACAACTCGCCAACAAACTCAGCCTGTATTAATTCGCGCCAAAACGATTTCCACCTTCACTCCTTATTTCCGGTGCGCAGCCGCAGTGCAGGCCTAGGGCGCCATATTGAGCAGATGTCCTATTTATAGACCACCAGGAGAGCCTCAGCGTGCCTCATATTGAATTTCTGAATCTTTTTTTTTTTATTATTTATTTATTTATTTTTTAGGATATTTTCCTCTTTTTTTGGATGTCTGTGGAATAGTCTGTGACCCTGGGACCAGTCCAAGGCTTTTAATGATCAATGACTACAGGTGTTGGGGGTAGAATGTGGTCATAATCCCCGCTCAATCACCCAATCTTTTTTCTGATGTCTGATATCGTTTATAGCAGCCCCAGCCGAAGTTAACCTATATAATAGATATACGCACGGCGTCCGCCTGTAACAAGACAAATACTGAGTGAAAGTTTAAATGTATATATATATATATATATATATATATATATATATATATATATATACATCTAGCGTATTCCCAGCAGACCGGCGTTCTCGGAAACAGGATTTGCATCTGTGCCATAGGGCTTGGAATAAGCAAAGAGACAAGAATTCGTCTCATGTTAGTCTCTGGGAATCTACCCTTTATATAATGTGAGGATAGAATTAAGTAATTATAGACACTTTTTACAATTGTCTTTGTGGTCCTCTGTTGCACATAAGAGTAACAATTCATTGCAATTTGACTCCGCATTAGCAACACTCTGACAAGAAATGCCTCATTCTTAATTTCCAGAGATGTTCTTCTGAGTTGAAAGCCACAGCGGCTTTATACACATTGTTTTATGATTTATGCAGAGGCAATGTATACGTAAATTCTGAAATACACGACTTTTACCCTGACAAAGCAATGTGATTTCATATTGTTTTTTCGTATGATGAAATAAAATTACATGGCTCTCAAAAATGAGATTTCATATCCAAGATATGACGCTGGATTTAGGATAACCCATTTTGTGTATCAATTGTTTAAAATTCTTTAGATTCCATGTATCGCATATAATATCAACATTTACTTCTGAGTTGTACAGTGTAAACCTTGTTGAGATTTTTTGGGGGGGGTTTCTAATTATCATTTTTATTCAGCCAATTCTGCATAAAACCTGGACATTAGATTTTTTAATCATTTTTTAATATTTTCTTAACAACTTCCCCATAAATGTGCTTTTCAAAGTAGGTACAGAAAGATTACAATACATTATAATAAACGTTTGAAAAAATTACTTCCTAGGTGGAAAAGTAATGACAATGTCCTCCTTTTCTCAAAAATGTATTTTGAATATATTTTTTACTTCGGGGAGTTTTTTTTAACATTATAACAAAAAGACCGTTGGATTACCAAGATTGATTCAAGCCGCCATTAAACAGATCAAACCCAAAAGGCTGTTTCCACTAGCTGATTTTACTCCCGGTTTTGAAAATCGCCAGAAAAAATATGGGCTAAATACACACATGTCATACATCATCAGAAAGGGTCTTAATTTCTCTTTCAAACGGTATGTAACATGCATGGGTTTCTGTAACATTTCCAATTGAATTTCAGAAATTGCTAAATTTTCAGTCGTTAAAATCGCCTAGTGGAGTTCAGGCTATAGACCGATCTGTAGACTGATCGCCAAGTGGGGGAAGTAGAGAAGTAATTGGGACAAATGGCCTTAAGTAGGTATATATTTAAGAGGCGATGTACGGGCGGGGGATACGTCTCCATAAGGCTGGCTGAGTGAGAGGGTAGGAGCAGAGTAATAGGCCTAGCAGTATTTAGGTCTAAACTATGTTTTCTTTTACTTGTGTTTGGGATTTAACTTGTGCTTATAGACACAAACGCATGTGAAATGCAAGGAAACACAAGCATTTCTAGGAACGCATAGTGGAATATAGAATCTGCTTGTGTTCATACATGTGTTACAGTGATACAAGTATGTAGTTTTCTATTTAGTGCTTGCGTTCAGATACCAACGTGTTGGTATCTGAAATGCAGACTACATGCATTTCCAATTTAGAGAGAACGCAAGTGCTCCCCAACGCATAGTGGAATATACCCTTAACTTAAAAGTCCCATACCCCTATATAGGCAGTTTTGACCAAGTCGGCCAACTAGTCGGCATTAAAATTGGCCGGTTCTACTGGGTTAATCAGCTAATTTTAGCAGTGATTCACATATGTGATATGTGCATTCAATGATTTATGGCATATTTATTGGTGCTCTGAATCGGCGCAGGAAACAGCCAATTATTTTGCTAGTAATTGGCCAATTTCTACACCAATTCAGTTCAGTGAGTATGGGGCTTTAATTTAGGTGGAGAAATAGCTCAGTGGTAGACTAATGATTCGCTTATTCACAGGCATCTGATTTCATTCCTGGCCCACCTGGCCAAGATTTTTGCTTGGGTCATGGATCATGATGTGATACAATTCGGACACACTACTCCTGGTCCGAAAGTCTGTGACTGTCTCTAGGTGTGTAGGACTCAGTTCCCTTACATCCGCGTTTATGATAATATCCATGTGCGCGGATTTTAAGCCCGTGTATTCTTTGTATATGCGGGTATGTGCCTGAAATTATATATCATTTTACAGTTGTTTTTTGAATCGGGGGCTATGCCCCCCGAACCCCCTTTTTATTATATTTTCTTATTTCTTTGTCTAATCTAAATTCTGAGCATTTATGTACATCTTTACATTCACCCACCCTATGTCCGTGTATGTTAAGACATCTGTAAGCGCAGACTTTGTGTCTGGGTATAGAAGAAATTATATCTGTGCGACGTCCGCATGCGCGACTGTCACACATATAGTCAGCCCCGTTTGGCCCTCCTGAGTGACTCAGGGTCCCCCCAACGCGATAAGCACGGCCCCATGTATTTATTCAATTATTCATAACTAAATTTTCTATATTTGTATATCTAAATTGCTGACTTTTGTTAATTTATTCCTGATGAACTTGTTGATATCAGGTGCCACCTAAACTTACAACAATGCTACCAAAATATTCAATTCAGCTTCAGTTCTTACATTAATCAGGGGGCAAAAGTCCAGGGGGCAAAAGTCTGGGGGGCAAAGGTCCGGGGGGCAAAGGTCCGGGGGGCAAAGGTCCGGGGGGCAAAAGACCTAGAACCATCAAAACAATCCAACACTTCATTAAGGGCAACAAACAGTTGCGTATGACTCTATCCTAAGTACATAGAAGGATCTAAGATACTTATACGGATCAATAAGGTCTAGTAGTCTAGGGATGACGTCAACTATACTAGAATCTCCTCTCTACAATAGGTGTTAGTTTACTGTCTGAGGGATGTGTTGAGAATAAGGCTTTGCCAAACACGAAGTAACAGATAAGTCAGACAGGCAAAGGAGAGGGAAGAAATGTGGCTTAGGTGTACCATAAGCTATAGTAAAATGTAATGAAAAGGCCTGTTTGCGTGCATAGCTTACAGCAATACTCACAAAAGCACTTTATCCTCTTGCTCTTTCCTCTAGGACAGTCTGGGACATTTTTTCGATACCTTCATAAGAAAGCCTTACTTTCATTTCAGCAAGGTACCTTTTGACGTCCTGTTCAAAGATTGACCTTTTGAGACGGATTTGAACGTCTGTCTAGCCAGGGAAAAATTGGCTCTTCTTGTTGCATGCCCTTGGTAAGGTCCTATACAAGTCTTAAGAGTTAAGAAAAAAGTCGCAAAGGATTTTATTGATTTGGAACACGTCTAAGATTTTTTTTTTATTTGTCGCCAGTTTATATGACCATTTTTAAACTAAAAGACAAAAGGCTCTAAAAGGACACCCTTTTTTGCTGTTACACCTGTCCTTGACTCCAATTCCTGCCATCGATTTCGTGTTCGTTCACGTTCCAGTACTCTTTGAACCCGGCCCTTATCATAACTAAAGCGATCAAGTTAAAGAGCAACTATTACAGAAATCCAGATGCTAGTGTAGTCACTCTCGACGGGCTATTAACATTATACAATTGATCTATCACTATACATCGGTTTGGATAATCAGGGGAGGATATAGAATTTCAGAGACATAATAGGCTAATTAAAGGTTGCATATTCGTGTACAAACATGCGATTTTTTCCTCCTTGTCATGTTTAGGTCCAAAGGTGAAATATATTTGTCAATGTTTATTCTTCTGATCATTTCTAATTTGCAGTAATTTCCTATGGCAATTTGCGCATACCTGAAATGATAGCTCAATGTGTCCCCATTGCAACTATAGAAGGTCGTTTTAGCTTCGTCCTCTGAAGTCATGTCTAGTGGCGTCATGCTGTCTATGCATATCTATCTCACTCACTCTCTGATGTAGAGATTTATCAAAACACCGAATGATGTATTGAGGTAGTCTGTGCATATTTCATCAATACTCAGCTAACGGCCGTGAAATGAGGTGAAAGTCTACTCCCATTACCCGACGCTGTTCTATACTAGAAACTGGTGCATGCCAAAAAGCAGTATGTCTTATGTCATAATTACACTATGCATCGGGTCAGTATTCACGTTGGGTCGCGTTGCCCAACGTGTCTGATTCACGTTAGGGATATCGATGTATTTAAGCTATATTACACTATGCGTTTGGTGGCGTTGCATACCAACGCTACCTAACGTGAGGTATGTTATACTAAGCATTTTGGGGTCCAGTTCCCAATGCGAATTTCTTTTTTTCATATATTACACTTCGCGTGGGGTATCAAGATTCATGTTTGCTATTCGCTACAGCAAAAACGCATAAAAAACAGCCCCAAAGCGAGCCAGCCGACGCATAGTGTAATATGGCCTTTACTTTTTACGAGTTTTATTCCTGCTGTAATAACCTAAGGCCATATTTAACTATGTGTTATTTCACTTTCACTTGCATTCATTGACGCAAGTGAAATACATGCAATTTTGAGAATGCATAGTGAAATGCAAGCAGGAACACAAACAAATTTATATGTTATTTTCTATGTAGTACCTGTGTTCATATACCAACAAGTCGGTATCTGAATCGCAAATTACTTGCGTTTCCTAATTAGGAAATATAAGCCCGACTAAACGCATAGTGGAAAATAGCCTCTAAGCACCTTTCATTCAAAAAACTAAGCCCACATTGCCTTTTAAAATATGGATCTCTAGGTTCCATGCATCCTCAATGAATAGCCAAGCAAAGAAGCTGACTTGTAGAGAAAATAAACCTGACTATGTCGTATTTCCATTATCTTATTGAACCTGTACCAAACTATGCAGCATTACCAATATAGATTTGTGATACTACAGTTCCTAAACCGTCATTTTAATTACAGCTTTACATGAGCTTTCCACGCTACTGTTAATGGTGATCATGTTACCTTGTATCCGCCTATATGTCATTGACATTGATTTTCCAAGTTTAAGCTGTATTGTTATTGTCTATCTAGATGTGCTATGTCATTATATATATATATATATATATATATATATATATATATGTATGTATGTATGTATGTATGTATGTATGTATGTATAACCCACCTTATGCATATTCATACTCTATGTTTCCTTTACCTTAACCGACGGCTAACCCGATAATAGTGTACAGGTACCACACAACTGTACATACTGCCCTTCTCATTTAAAATTTTAATCTGAATCGTATTCAACCATTAATGAACGTTTAGAGTATCATCCTATGGCATTGAAAGTATCAAATTTAGTCATTGAATTTCCCCTATCATTGAATTAATGAATAGGTATTTGACAAGAAGCTCTGAAACTCAGAAAGCCGAGAACCTGATATGATAAGAGTGCCTTTGAAACAGCTGAACGAAGGTTCATTTTTATTTTTTTTTAAATGTGCCATGCTCATCAGATTTCCCCATCCCTTTGAATATGGCAACATGACTGGCATTCGAAGTCAATGACCTTTCGGAGATTAGTGTAGCACGTCACTTTACAACAATACCGTTGAAGAATGGGAAGATGGATGTTGAAATTTCGTTTCCAATGGCAATGCAAAGCAGAATAATCAAATTCAGTACCACATGAGTGTACACCAAATAACCATTTAAGGCATTTCTGAGTCAATGGTTCTTACATTACGATATCTATGTTACTAACTGTAGCATTAAACTGTAAATTACAACGACAATTGTATATCAAATTAGGATAAGATAACTTCATTCTTCACTTGCATTGAATGCTATTTACATTTGTAATTCAACTTTCATGTCCAATATTTTGGTAGTTGACCTATACATGAACCTATCTCTTATTTACAACCCACTGGGTCATCCCTATGAATATCAAATGAACACAAGAGCCCCCTCAGGGGCAGATACAGGATTTTCGAAAGGGAGGGGTCAGCACAATGGCTAAGTACTAAAACCGCGTGCAATTGCATGTACGAGGGGGGTATTTTCCCCTCTTTTTGTAGGGGTCCACCAAAGGGGGGGAGGGGGGAGTCAGGAACCCCAGGACCCCCCCCCCCTGGATCCACCCCTGCCCCTCCACCCCAGTCGACCCCCTTACCCCCCTCCCCCCCCTCCTCCGAGACACCCCGGTCCCCTTTAGGTGTCTCCCCCTGGTGGTGTCCCGGCCCATTGCCCGGTCACGTGACCTATCGGGGCACACTCCCACTAAAGGGCGCCAAGTCCCCGCCTGTTTGGTCACTTTTGAATAAAAATGTATCCAAATCATGAAGCCTGACAGAACAGCATTGAATGTAGAGAAGAGTATGTGTTTTGAGGGTATTGGTTCAAAAAAATAACTGCAGATTGTATTATATTTTGGGATTTTTTTTTTTTTTTTTTTGGGGGGGGGAATCAAGTCTTGATTGTATTTCGATAATAAATACAGAAACATATTCTTCGGTTTGAAATATGTGTACTCACCTTTCTTAATCGAAACAGTTAAACCACACATAGGAAAATTATCAAATTAGACATGAAAATCGAAAGGCACAGGTAGGATCACAAAATGCAAATTTTTTTCATTCTCTGTCATATCTTAAATTTGTCTAAATTTATCTGTCTAAATTTAAGTAGATTCCAACTTACATTTTCAACAATATTTCTCATATTTTACCTATATTTTGAAGAATCCAAGGGGGTTCCAGACACCCAGAAACCCCCCTATGCCACTGATCTTATACTTCACAGGAACAATACCAACTTCCCCTGCAACAGTCGGGTAACTACAAACGGCGACACCCAAGAACAAAAAGACAGCACCCAACCCTTACACACGCCCCCCCCCCCCCCCGACCACAGGCCCTCAGATCAATGCATCAGAGACATTAGACTTTCTGCTCAGCCCCTCTCAGACCGAGCAGCTCCCCCCAGGCCCCGTGCTCTGGGAATTGCTCGCCCCAACCCCTGACCCCTGCTGGTCGTGATGTATGGCGCCCACCTCAGAGTCCTACCCACCCCCACACCCCAACCACCTACTTCTTAAGGCCCCCACCTCCCTGCCCCCAGACCCTAACCCCCTCCTTCTCCAGGCATCCACCTGTCCCCTATAGATCTGGGACACAAGAAGTTAGTCTTTTCCTATGTTCTTGTAAATTCACCAAAATGCAACTCTAATGGCATGTTTAAACTGTAATGTCAATATGTGTGTCCTGCTACTGTACAAAACCTCATACAAAATAACATTTATAATATCTAGCCAGAACTCTTAACTACTGCTATTTCACAATAAAAGGAATGCAAAATAAGCTGTTTCTGGGTGACCAGATCTATAGTCCAGCCCCCCCCCCCCCCCAACCCCCAGAGGGAGGCCGGAATGGGAGGTGCCGGGTTTACATGCTGAGTTCTTGTCGATTTTGGACCAGACTTTTCAATGAGCATATGATATACTGGTATTTCGTTTGTATTTATGCTAAAGGTGTAACAACTGTGTATCAAACGTAGTTCCGAAATCGATTCAGAGTTGATAGATATAATCGCATGGTTAACAGCTTGTCCATGTTATGTGCAAAGAACATTTTCAACAATTTGGGACAAAAGTAGAATTGCCAACACCTTACTGGACACTATTCCCAGTTCAGTTCTGATGTTGTCTCCAAACTACCATTCTGACTATATAGCTACTCACGGTCATGTGTGACCCTGGCCATCATCCCTTGAGCTGCTCACCCTTCTTGAGCTGCTGAAACCCTTGATGGTCGGAGCTGTGAGAGGCTCAGGAGGCCTGAGCAGCTCAAGGTAGCCCCTGAGCCCTGCCCTGACCCCTCGTCCTAGGGTGTCGCTGTTAGTAGCGATACAGCCACAATCCTTAGCCCGGTGCCTAACCCTGGCTCCTAGCCTCTAGTCCCAAGCCCCTAGCCCCTAGCCCTTAGCCCTTAGCCCCAGTCCCTAGCCCCAGTCCCTAGCCCCTAGCCCTTAGCCCCAGTCCCTAGCCCCAGCCCCTAGCCCCTAGCACCAGCCCCTAGCACCAGTCTCTAACCCCGGCCCCCAGCCCCCAGCCCCCAGCCCCCAGCCCCAAGCCCCGTCCCTAACCCCAGGCCCATGTCCCAGCGCCTAGCCCCCTCCCCAGTCCCTAGCCCTTGCCCTTGCCAGTAGCCGCTAGCCCCTAGCCCAAGTCCCTAGCCCTAGCCCCTAGGCCAAGCGCCCAGCCCCAGCCCCAGCCCCTAGCCCCCCTGACCCTCTCCCCACTCCAATTCCCCAACACATCGCCCCGTCGGAAAAAGTAAAAACAGGTCACCCTGGGCCTTATATATAATGTGACTCCCTCTCTAGGCAGAGATTTCCTCCTTGATTCCTCCTTTCCTTGAGCCGCAAGAGTGTTTTTTTTCTCTGGAGAAGTATAGCATTTCTTCTCTAAGAAGTCTGGTCAGTGTCGTCTGTTTTTAAGCTACTCCCGTTGCTAGTGGATCCTAAATACAAGTATATCCTTTCCTCGTGAGACAACCTTTTTGTGGCGTTATTCGATTTACGTTGCATAGAATATATGGCACTACAGTTGACTCTGCGTGGCATTAACTGTAAGTTATTTTGATAGCAATGTAGCTAGTGCTACTCTGACCGACGGTATTGGGAGAATACTATTTCCATTCAGATGTAAGTGTGACGTTCTCTGGTAAGTCGGGGTTGCCAATTCTTACAGCAGAGGAATGTGGGGATTGTTCGGGTCTCGGGGCGGACGGGGAATCCGGGCCAAGAACCGAGATGTGTTTTTAGAGTCGTGCCTCGCGCACGAGGGGGGGGGCTGAGCGAATAGGTCGGGAATCGGTGCTCGATGTCAAACGGAGGACTGCGGGGAAGGGAAATTATGGTAGGGGTACGGGTCGGCCGGGGCTCGTCTCGCTCTATCTCCCAGACCAGCATTCACCCCTACTGGGCGGTCCACCCCGTGGTTCCGGTCCGCGGGGCCGTCGGGTCGACGGTCGCCTATTGTTTGGTAGCGTGGGGCCGAGCCTGCCGCGCCCTCGTCCCCGCGGACTTCGTTCCTTCGTTCCGCCCTTCATGCCTTCGTGCCATGCTGCGCCTACGCTTCCGGGACAGTTTCGGGCCTTCGTGCCCTACTTCGGTCCTCCGTTCCTCGTTCTCGTTCCTCGGGCCGTCGGGCCCCTACCCTAAGTTTCTCCTATTTATCTCGAACTTCGACTGTTTTATCCTAACTTCTGGTTAATTGCTCGGATCGGCTCATCTTAGCGGTTGTTTCAGGAAAGAAGACACGTCTGGACACAAGGAGAACTGTTAAAGAACTCTGTTTATTCGGGCCTCACCGCCCCTTTATATACCCTAGAGGTCAGCCCTGATTGGCTGCTTTCAGTCACGTGATCTACAACTGACGTCACTTCCGGTTTACATTCTCGTTTCCGGTTTACATATCACTTCCGGTTTACATCTTTCCGGGTCTCGTTCCTTTACATATTCGTTCCTTTACACTTTCGTTCCTTTACATATTCGTGCCTCTTTTTCGGGCTTTTTACACTTTCGTTCCTTTTACATATTTCGTTCTTTTACACTTTCGTTCCTTTTACGAACATATATACCTTATTTTCTCTTATTTTGATCTCTACATATTTGGATGAATAGGCATTCATCACATAAGTATCTCTATTTAACTAAGCACGGAACAGATGCAGACTACAATTATGCCTGTACTATATATCTGCAATTACTACATTATATATCCCCATATTAAGATGTAATACCGGGGACCAACGAAAAATGGCCTATAACTGCCCAAAATGTAACTCTCAGTAAAAATAATACACCCAAAGAAAATGTCAGAGGCAACGTAATGCAGTGACTTGATACTCTACATACATGGGAGTGGGATGTTTTAAATCCTATTCAGACCAGGATATTACAGCTTTAGATGTTATCATACCCATAATCTAGATAAAAACAATTGAGTAACACCATATTGATATTCCCCCTGCTGCTGCAGCTCTCACAGAATTTACTTGGCGGCAGAAGGGGTGGCCAGCCCATCCGTCATATAGCCTAGAGTAAAAAACACAGTCCCCATGAAATCATTACTTACTCTGACAGGCAGATCGTAGGCTTTTTGTTGTAGGCTGTGAGAGAAATCTGTCGGGAATCTCAACGAAGTAGAGAAGGAGTAGGATTGATAAGAACTGTTAGATAGAGGACTGATCACCATTGGTTAGGTCTAAACTGGCTTGTGCTCACTTTATGGAACGAGCAATTTAGACGGGTTAAATTGAGATATAATTTTTTTAATTAGATTTTTATACAGGCTGAGGTCACTTATGGAATGTTCTTCCAGAATTTCTAGATTGTAGATAGTTTTTCCAGTACCTTCAGTGTAAATTCTATTAAAGATAAGAATTTCTTATTTGAATTTGTATAAAGTTAGGACCATTTTTATTACATTTCAATTCAAATTTCTTGATTAGGAAGCGGAGATTGGGTATGGAAATGATGGTAGATAATATTCAAGTATGGCCATTTTTGTCTCTTCTATTCCCATTGGCCGGCATGAGTGATATGCAGGTCTCCCATATGGTCTAGTGGTTAGGATTCCTGCCTTTCACGCAGGCGGCCCGGGTTCGATTCCCGGTGTGGGAAACTAGTTTTTCTGAGGATTGGAAACAGGCAATTCATTGATACGCAATTACAAACTCGTTATCGCATTTTTCATGGCAAATTAAAACCAATGACTGAAGTTTGAGTTATCAGAGTATAACTGCTTGAAGTACATTGATCACTATCTTGGCATTCTCCCTACCACGGATAATTGATTAACAGTATTTTAAGCACCTACTGGCTAATTTGGACTGAATATGTAGACAGGACCCCTTAAAAAGCTCTAGAAAATACACAAATATTTTATCATATCTGTTTATGATGAATGAATTTTCGAAATACCTATGAATTATCAAAATTTATATTGATACAAATTTAGAAAAAAATTATCGCTAGTTTTAAACTTCTGATAATGAAATGATACATGTAATTTCTATACTGAAGCCTTCTAAATTGTCCACATATTATTACTCACCATGCATCCTGATCTACGCTAACCTGCAGGCAAAGTTTTAAAAATTGGCCATCCGTGGTAGGGAGAATTATTCAACAAAGTATTCCATTTCCAGTATACTTACCATTCCAAGAAGATTCAGCCAAGGTAAATCTCAGCCTAGCAGTGCTCCCCACTTAACATCCCCCTATATACAAATTACCACCAGTTAGCCTTGTTAACATTGAGCTCCCAGACAAGTAGCGCTAACCGCGCTCCATGTTTACAGCCCGTGGTAGGGGCCCACGACATGTGGGGGCCATGTCACGAGCTGCTCGCGGGGTCTGAGCGGCTCAAATCGGGCAGTGATGAATGGCTGTGGAGAAGCCGGGAGCATTAGGCCACCCGGCAATGGCTTCGGTCTGTCAGGGACTTCAGGGTAATGGCTGTACGCTGTAGGGTCACTGTCACAACCTTATGGGGCCTGTCAGGGCCTGCCAGGGTCTGCCATGTTATAGTTACCTATTGGTGCACTGTCACAACCTTATGTGGCCTGCCAGGGTCTGCCATATGTTATAGTTACCTATTGGTGCACTGTCACAACCTTATGGGGCCTGCCAGGGACTGTCATATGTTATAGTTACCTATTGGTGCACTGTCACAACCTTATGTGGCCTGCCAGGGTCTGCCATATGTTATAGTTACCTATTGGTGCACTGTCACAACCTTATGGGGCCTGCCAGGGACTGTCATATGTTATAGTTACCTATTGGTGCATTGTCACAACCTTATGGGGCCTGCCAGGGACTGTCATATGTTATAGTTACCTATTGGTGCACTGTCACAACCTTATGGGGCCTGCCAGGGACTGTCATATGTTATAGTTACCTATTGGTGCATTGTCACAACCTTATGTGGCATACCAGGGCCTGCCAGGGACTGTCATATGTTATAGTACCCTATTGGTGCACTGTCACAACCTTATGTGGCCTATTAGGACCTGTCTGAGACTGTTATATGTTATAGTTACCGATTGGTGCACTGTCACAACCTTATGTGGCCTGTCAGGGTCTGTCTGAGACTTTCATATGTTATAGTTACCTATTGGTGCACTGTCACAACTCTGTGGGGCCTGTCAGAGCCTACCTGGGTCTATCATATTATGTTATAGTTACCTATTGGTGCACTGTCACAACCTTATGTGGTCTGTCAGGGTATGCCAGGGTCTGTCATATGTTATAGTTACCTATTGGTGCACTGATACAACCTTACATGGCCTGTCAGGGCCTGCCAGGGTCTGTCATATATTATAGTTACCTATTGGTGCACTGTCAAAACCTTATGGGGCATGTCAGGGCTTGCCATGGTCTGTTATATGTAATAGTTACTTATTGGTGCACTGTCACAATTTTGTATAAATTTTGTTGTACCCTGTCAAAGCAAAATATAGGTCATGTTATTTTATGTACCATGTCAGGGCCTGACTGCATCTGTCATGATCTTTTTGGCCTTTCATTCCTACCAAAGCTTTGTAGCTTTGGCACTTTTACAGTGACAGTTGGGAGGGTCCAGGGTGTCCTGACCCCACCACCCCCCCCCCCCCCCACCAACCACCTTTTGGTGGGGACTTAAACTTGTCAAAACAAACGATATGATGTGCACATGTACACAAATACACGTCATTTTAGTACTTAGCCTATAAGCAGACGCCCCCCCCCCCCTTTCTGAAATCATGTATCTGCCCCTGTATTGTTAACCATTTGAGCCTATCCCAGCAATTGTTGAACATCCATGATCTTACATGGCACAGGCTAGTGTTTCCTGCATACGCACATGGCAGGACATCTGTACACTGTAAAAGTTTACCAGTGTTTACCATCAACCTGTTTACATACCAACATACTGCTTTAGCCTGCACCTATTTTTAGCTAATGTTTGTTCCTCTAACTACCTGGTTGTGACCCTTAGAGTCACTGCAGAATCCAACAAGGTAGCAAAAGCCTAGACGAGGTCTGCAATGACAATTAGGTCGTGTGAGGGGGTGGTGAGTGTTACTGCCCTTAGATGTAGTAAGACTTGATCTTGAACAGGCACTACTTGAAAAGTAAGAGCTTGATTTTCTATCATATGGCCAACCTTGACTAGTTACCATAGCCTTAAGTCCCCTGATAAAAGCTTATTGAATGTTTCCCTTTTAACATAATGTACTTTCCGACATACCACAGTAGACCAAGCCATATTAACAATCGCCATCTTCATCGCTCCCTGTGTCGTACTATCAACCCTGTCATATCACCATCCCTCCATCACACCCACCATCACTGCACCATCACAGCAGCCATCACCAAGGACCTCTCTGGGCCCTTTGTTAATGACTTTCACAGCCCATCCGAGAAAGTCCCCAGTTTGCCACACCCACCCCTCATAGCTGCAGCCCCTCAGAGGCTTCTCAGCAGGAGTTATGTAGCTTTGTGCCCACCCTGCTACACCCCCTCCCCCCTCAGGACCCTCCTCAGCCCATAAAGCCCCATACCCACTAGGCGATTTTACCGTTGCCCGGAGATAGCACGGGCATCAAATTCCCTGCACAATCGCTGGGCAATCACAATTCTCCCTACCACGGATAGCCAGTTTTGTAAGTTTTACCTGCAGGTTAGCCTAAAACAGGATGCATGCTGGGTATTATGTCGACAAAACTCATGGCTTTAGTATACAAATTTTCATAAATTATATCATTATCTGTAAATTAACATTGTGAAAAATTAACCATCATTATTTTTCAAATCAGTATCCATGTGCATTAACATTTCCTGAGTTGTTTGCAAATTCATTCATTTAAGATAAATTTATAGGAATTAATTGATTATTTTCTATAGATTTCCCATTGATTCTGTTGACAAAATTAGTCAAAATTAGCCTGCAGGTCCTTAAAATACTGTAAATCAGCTAATCGTGGTAGTAAGAATTGCCGGGCAATCCCCGTGGGTATTGTGTGGTTCTAGGCGATGGGTGATGGGCGACAGATGAGGGATTGCCAGAAAAATCGGCATTAAAATCGCTGGCAAATTATCAAAATTCCTTGATATTACAGTCGCCTGGCGATGACGACAGCCGTTTTCCCTATCGCCCATCGATCGTGGACGGTAAAATCGCCTAGTGGGTATGGCCCTTAAGACCCCATCCCCACCAGCTCAGAGCTGCTCAGATCACTCCCACCAGGGGGAGCTCCTTGAGCTGCTCATCCTGAAGGGCCTTGGTAATGAGAGCAGTTCCGAAGGGCTTCATATCAAAGGGCATGCAGGGGGCCTTAATGTAGGCAAACATAGAGAGACTTCCCAGCCCCACCCCCTGCTGCAGGAAAATGGGCAGAACTGATAGAGGAAAAAACATTAGTTATTGATTTGGCAATATCCTTTTACAAATGACTTTCTTTTGTGAGTAGCTCTAACTTCCTTCTAGTTGGATATAATGGCTCAAGGCCTTGGACTCTGCAATGAAATGAGGGTTAATGTTTGCCTCAGATATTCTTCTGACTTGTTTCTCCTGACGTTTCTCCCTCTTTCAGTGTTATGGCTCAGTCAGTCCATAGTATCATTGATTGGGTGGGGCATAACAATATATACCATCTTGTGAGCAATAAGCTCAAACGCTACTCAGCCTTACAAAATGTTGTTGTCTAACCTTGCTTTTCTCTAAAATAAATTGTATAATGGCTCCACAAATCCATGGGTCCTTATAAAAACACAAAATGGATAAGGCCCCAGTACCCCTGTTCAACATGATGCTTCCATTTCTAGGCCCCTGGTTACCCCTGCCCTGGGCCCCTGGGCCCCTGGGCCCCTGGGCCCCTGGGCCCCTGGGCCCCTGTTAATCTCCTGCCCTGGGCCCCTGGTAACCCCTGCCCTGGGCCCCTGGTAACCCCTGCCCTGGGCCCCTGGTAACCCCTGGCCTGGGCCCTGGTAACCATTGCCTTGGTCATTAAGCCCCATACCCACTAAGCAACTTTTAAGGAGTTGGGCAATGGATCGGCGCTAAAATCGGCCAATATTTATAATTTTATATTATTTATAATATACTCAGTAGTGTTAGTAGAGTATATTGAAATGTACAATGATCTGATTCGGTGCTAAAATTGACCAATTCTAGGGGTAGAATCAGCCCAGTTTAGCACATATCTGTTGCCCAACTCTGTCAACGTTGCTTTGTGGGGATGGGGCTTCAGTAACCCCTGTCCCAGGCCCACTGACCCAGGCCCGGCTACACCAATCTTGATGCAGCCTCATAAATAAATCCCCTGCGTCCAAGACCCAATTAGCGTCAGAAGAGGGCTTCTTAACGACCTTCTAAGTAGGTTAGGACAGCCCTGTTACGACCACGGGCCTACTCGGGACAAACCACTGCTCGTTAGGACGCTCGTCGGTCTAGAACGGACAACTTTGGCAGAAGTTTGTACTTTTTCTGACTTTTTTTCTATTTTATTTTTAACAGTTTGAACTTCACTTCAGTTTGAGCTCTCTGTTATGTAGGTGTAATAACGATGTGGTTTCCAAGTGCATTACAATCATTCATCATTTCTCATTATATTGTCTACTTACAAATATAACTTGTTTCCAACACTACCTACTATCTGAAAAGCATTGTTCAACGTGATAGTTTTGCTCAATAAAAAAAAGAAGAGTATGAAAAGTTCAGAGTATGAGAATCCGGGCATGATATCCTGATATTTTGTGTGATAGCAGAATTCTGTTACAGTATCAAAATGAGTGACATCCGTTTTACATCAGATTAGATATTTTTGAATGTCTCAAAATAGAGCCATGAATTATTACAAATGCAGCACTTCATTTTATGTAACTCATTGAAAGATTCTGTAAAGAGAAGTCCGAAATGATAACAATGGCAATGTCAATTCTTCTGTTGAATATCCAATACATATCTTTTTAATAGACATGCATTGAATATAGGAATATAAACACTTTATCATTCTGGAGAGTACAGCAGTCATAGATAAGCAGGGAAAGGTTGAGCAATGACTAGATCTATTAACAAGAAACAAGATGCAATCAAGAGACCTCCCAAACTTGGTACAAAAGCTGAATTGTAAATATCAAATGGATGAGTTCCTAATGGGAGAACTTTGCAAGGAAAACAACTGTGCATTCAGAATGTTAATCTGTTTACTTCTAATGTGAATAACTACCACATCCCATTAATCAGTGTTAATCCCTTGTACTGTTAGAAACTACACACCCTGAGTTGTCCCATCGTGCTTATATAATGCCACTCTGTCAGGACTAAACCGCTCTCATTTAACCCATCCGAAGACTCATTCATTATTAATCATTCACACCTCATTAGGGCCCTAACCAGCAGATACTCTAAAGGTCCTATTACACTACATGACATGAGTTGCAATAGTGATTGTATCCATGAGATGAAGGTGACAGGACAAGCACTTGCAAACAGCAGGGGGTCAAAATCTGGAAATCCATTTTCTGTACCTCATCCCTTAGTGACACAAACTGGGGGTCGAACCCAAAGAACTACTTGGTCAGTGCTGGGTCCTCCCTATTGGTGCCTTTTACAATCAGCAGGGGCTACTGGAGCCTATATTCTTCCCAGGAGCAGAAGCCCCACCCTGATACCCCCACGGTGGTGAGTTGCAATGTGACGAGGCCATAGAGAAATGGCACATATCAGAACAATTTTTTTAAACATATGTAGAATACTCCAAGAGCCGTTTTTAAACAATTATATCAGTCCTGTTTGTGATTTGTCTGTAATATCATCAAATTGCACCCCATATCGGAGCTCAAGACGTTCAGTGTAATACCACCTTAAAGGCCCTATTACATCACACACATTGAATATTTTCGTAGAGAACCTGTGTGATTCAAGACAAGATCGTCTGTGAAAATGATTGCAAGGGACCTTCCTTGTCAGTGTGAATGCTATTTGTTTAACTTCACTGGCTTGCGATCATTTTGTCACACCTGAGATCAATTGCGAATGCATGCGATTATTTCATCGCAGGTCTTGGTGACACAAACATTGACCAGGGTAAATGGGGCTTCAGTCCTAAACCGCTGTGTTCCCCAAAGATCCCGGAGCGCGGGTTTCCGCCCTGGTGCAATATTCATACTGTTAACGTAATAAAACGGTGCTTCCAATTGCTCGTAGAATTCTTAAAGGAGATGAGCAGCTCCCGAAACAAGCAATCTGCTCCCCCTGAATGCTCAGTTTTAATTTCCTTTACGGAGATTACGGCTATCGCTGACGGGGCGGGAGGGGGGAGGGGTAAGGCAGAGATTATGGAGACGAGGGATTTAGGGTAAGGGTCGTATTCCACTAGCCGATTTTACGAGCTATATCAAAAATCAGCGGTGGGAATATTGATTGATCATATACATGTTACATACCATTCGAAAGGTCTTCAAATTCTCTTTCAAATGATATGTAGGGTGTATAGCTTATTTTCATATTACTTATGATTTTTTTTAATACAAATTAATGGTTCTAAAAATCAGCTTGGGAAATACAGTCTTTACAAGCCTGCCTCCAGCCGCTCCTGGGTCTTAATCGGGCCCCCAGCGCCACCTGTGGCAATGACCCGAACTAGGAGGCCCTCTGGAAGCTGGAGCTGGTTCCCATTAAGATGGTGTCTTAGGGCTTAATGTCTCAGGGAATCAGCGGATGGTTCTCAGATAGGATTAGGAGACTCTAATACTTCCAATTTGATGGTGTTATCTCTCTGAGTTAATTTTTTTTAATGGAAATAAGGAAGATTTTCTTAGAGATTGATGCGGCTGATTAAATTGATTTCATTTGTCATAATTTCTGTAGTATATAATTGCATAAACATAATGTATTTACATTTGAAGTACCAACGCAGATGTCTGAGGTATCTTATCACTAAAACAATATTCAAAATGATATAATATATTAAAATGCTGAAAGTTATGAGCAGAGTGTACGGCTCATTTATACACCCCTTTCCAATAAGTATCAGTCCTCTACCAAGTGGACGATAAAGCATGAAAAGCTATAGAGGCCTGGATAGGAGCCCAACAATTCCAAAGAGAACACATACTCACTTCTATCGCATGCAGAAACGAGATTGCGAAAGTTTCCGCTGAATTGACAAGCGACAAAAATCAATGAAGATTAAAGGTACTTAAACAACCTGTTTTTTACCTCCCCTCGACTAGTCCCTGCACAATCTCTCACGTCTTTCATTAGGCTAATGAAATTGCCTCCTCTTGAATATTCAACGATGGGGAAATACCGACCCATCACTCGCCCGCTTCATCAGGCCTGTCCCTGCCCTCCTCATCACGTCAACGGGCGATGACATCAGTTAATGTCCACATTGCTAGGACTAGGTGTCGCTGCGTTAAATGGGTGTGTATCCCTAGATAGATGGGCAAGGGGTTTATTCCACATCGCTAGAATGAGGTGTCGCCTTGTTAAATGGGCCTGCACCACTAGTTATAGAGGGGCCAGAGGTTTATTCCACAATGCTAGGAAGAAGTGTCACTGCGTTAAATGGGCCCACACCGCTAGTTATAGATAGGCTGGTTTATTACACATCGCTAGGATGAGGTGTCGCCTTGTTAAATGGGTCCACACCACTAGATAGATGGGCCAGAGGTTTATTCCGCAATGCTAGGATGAGGTGTTGCCTTGTTAAATGGGTCTGCACCACTAGATAGATGGGCCAGGGTTTATTCCACAATGCTAGGAAGAAGTGTCACTGCGTTAAATGGGCCCACACCGCTAGTTATAGATAGGCTGGTTTATTACACATCGCTAGGATGAGGTGTCGCCTTGTTAAATGGGTCCACACCACTAGATAGATGGGCCAGGGGTTTATTCCACAATGCTAGTATGAGGTGTTGCCTTGTAAAAACAGGTCTACACCATGCGCATCATGGCTGGGTAGCATAAATGACTGGGTGAGTGGTACTGGAGTGAGCGGGTAGTATGGGTTGTAGTACTATCTATACTGGGAGTAAACTGCCCCAAGGGGTCTCGAATGTCACATCTCCGGTATTGAACAAATAATTCAATTTTTCTTGTATATGTGTATATTTTATCAAAATGGTTAACCCATAACCAGCACAAAGACAATTCTTACTGAATTCATATAACCCCTGACAACAATACGCGAGTCTCTATGAAATAATAGTCTGTACATCCTTTCATAACCATCACTGACAACACACATCACTGACAACAGAACGGGTAGACAAGTCTCTATGTAAAAGAAGTCTATGTACTTTTACCCCAATCGCTGACAGCACACCCTTGACAACAGAATCACACGTTTCTATATAACAGCAGTCTGACTCCTTTTACCCACATCCCTGACAACACACACACATCCCTGACAATAGACACACGAGTCTCTATGTAACAGTAGGCAGTAACCTAAATCCTCCATCCCTGACAGCATATCCCTGACAGTAGGCATATGGGTCTCTATATGGGGCTTATTCCATCCCTGACAACACACACCCCTGACAACAAAACCGTGCATCTCTATAATTATAACAGAATTCTGACTCCTCTTACCCCCATCCCAACACACTGCTGACAATGGGCACACCAGTCTCTATGTGTAACAGAATTCTGACTCCTTTACCTCATCCCTGACAACACACATCCCTGACAACACACATCCCTGACAACAGGTTCGCCCATCTCTATTTAACAGCAGTCGGTACATCCTTTTACTCCCATCCCTGACAACTGACAACCTTGACAACAGGCACACGCCTCGCTATGTAACAGCAGTCTCTATATATAACAGCAGTCTCTACATCCTTTTATCCCCATCCCTCAAACAATCCCCCAAGTGGCCTGCTACCTAGTCGGTGTCTAGGCTGAGGCCTAACGAGTGTAGGCTGGCTAAGCCTATACCAGGACCTTGTACCAACTCCCCATTATCCCTGTATGTTACTGGCAATATACCTGTATAAGGGTGCCTCCTTAGTAGGGGTATACTCTTACCAGGAAACCAACATTCTCATGCTACACTCTTGCTCTCCGAGTCACGAATATAAAAATGATCCAGTGATATATTCAGATCATGATCATCATTAAATAATCAGTATTCACCTTTTTATATAGGCCTATTATTTGCAGTATAGTCTTCCGGTTTTCTATACTATCTCACGTGTACATACTAGATATATGGGGAAGGAGGAGGACTTAAAACGATTATTCAGCATAAAATACATATGACATCTTGGTCGAACCTTTCTACAAACGTATACTTAGTGCATTTTAGAACCAAGACAACATGAAGCAATACAAACATTTCTACTAAACTGAAGAATTAGTTTTACACTCCTTGACCACATGCACACCTTTTACTTCTCATCCAACCATGGTTCCCTTGACTCCTACCCTCCCGCAACCCTCAGACCTCCCTACCCTCTCGCGCACTCGTCTGTACCTCCCTAACCCGTCTTGGCATGTGCTAAGCTCCCCGACTTAGTGCTAAAGGCGCTCGGTCCCTCCCTCCCCCCCCCCCTCTCCCCCGGCAACCTAACCCACCTCGGACCTGCTTTACTTTTTATGGATAGATACCTCTACACTTCCTCCCTTATGTTTAATGCGCCAGGCAGCAACAGAGATACTTTCGAGGGTATATGATTTTCGTGTGGCAAAATTATCTGTAACTCCTCGCGAATTAAATATTTTGGGGTCGGGATAGAACTGTGCGTTATCATTCAGTGTTTACAGGTATTGTTGAAACGTTTAATTCCAGCTTAAGAATCTGGGAAGGATAACAGGAATCGTGGAACGAAATTCCGCAAGTCGCCTGCGAAAATAAAAGATCTAGGCGACATCATAATGTTGGTGTCTGATGCATCACTCTCCAAGCAGCGGCGCATACAATAGTCCGGTTATCCGTCTTGTACACTCTCCGGCGCGAGCTAGGGTTGACGACAAAGGGAGAGTGAGTGAGGGTGGAGAGGCCCGGGAGCCGAGGGGCTTGGCTCATCAATGGACACTTCAGGTGGTCCTTGAGCCCTAATGCCAAAGGTGAGCAGGTCTGAGCAGGTCTGAGAAGGTCCTAGGGACACATGTACACGACATGATGCTGCGAGCAGCTCGGAACAAGTCGCAACAACTCGCGACAACTCAGAGCAGCTTGGGACAACTCGGAGCACTTTGGGACAAATCGGGACAACTCGGAGCACTTCGAGACAGCTCGAAACAATTCAGAATGACCCGGGACAGCTTGGGAAAACTCGGAACAGCTCGGGACAATTCAGAATGACTCGGGACAGCTCGGTACAGGAGACAATGAAGAACTCGCTTAAGGGGTCACTCATAAAAGTAGCTCTCTTTGACTCTACAGGTTAGAGTCAAAGATGGTTTGACTCCTTAAACATCTACCTACCTACTTTATATATCTACTACCTGTCTGTCTATCTATCTAGTCACCTGTATCTAATACCTATACATGTTCTGGATCTATTGGCCTAGTCTATTCAGATGGTATAACAAGATATAGGTCGATCTGGATGTACTCAAGTGAAGAGAAAAAACTACAAATCAGGATCGCTGATGGATGTATGAGGTTCATAGTCACCCTTCCCTTCAGTCTTATCATTCCAAGAAAAATCTCTGCAATGTCTAACCTATAAATAGATGTGTCTTCAAGAATGGAACTAAAATCATATGGAAAATACATACATGTGTGTACACTGCGACTACGCATACTGCCCTTGATGTGTTTCTATAGCAACAGTCACTGACCCTATAACCCAGGATTACACAAAGCGAAGGAGTACAAGGCGTCCCCTTACGTCTTATGACATACTCAGAAACCCTGGAGATCAGCAGCAGAGTGTTCAGACCCAGTGTGACCTCTGCACTTCCCTCGTGACCTTGACGACTCCCCAACCCTCCGGGAATCTGTATTCACATCGACAAAAGCGGAAGCAGCCTGGCGCCGGTGCCCGGCCAACCCGTGGGATATATATAAGGTTACGCGGGGGACCAGCAGCTGCTCAATAAACAAGATGGCGGCCATTGGAGAGCTGCTTGGGAGCCCTCTAAGGGCCTCGTGCGCCGCTGTGGCCCGCCTGGCCGTCATGGTATTTTGTGTGGTGATACCTAACGGCTGCTTCGTCCGATGCCCACAGGAGGGTAAGTGTGCCTTCTTTATGTTCTATACTCATCTGTTATCTGATATTATCCCCTTTGTTATTGGCGTAGGCCTATAGTCTCTCTCTAACAGGTGGAATGTAGTGGTGATAGTAGATAGGGGGTTATGATGTTGGTTAAAATATAGTTACATCCATGGAGGTACTATAAAGAAGAATAATAGACTATGGTTTATATGTAGATGGATTATGAGACTTGAATGACTTCCTGGATTACTAGGTCCGACCATTGCAAGAATGTTATCAAATTACCCATAGTATTACATATAAAAATATACCTTCTACATTTCAGACTGTAGAAACTCTACACCGTGAAGCTCAATGATTAACTTTGGTTGTTTGGCTGCATCTCTTAATATTTTTATGATTCATACCTGTGTTATATGAATATATGAATATGGCACCAGTTATCATATTTGCCTCGTGTTGACCAGTAGCTAGGCACATAGTCCCCTTGAGGTGGCAGCCAGCCCTCTAAAGTCTCAAGTCGGTTGGCATGGCAACCTGTCATTACACTATTCTCAGGACTGAAGATAACTTCAACACATCCTACCCTGTATAGACTTTTACTATTTATATTACTCAATTGTGCCATTTACGTTTTGGACAGGTTAGATTTAGTCGATGCAGAAAGAACGTAGATATCACAGTACAAAGTTTCTCTTCAGGCATTGATTGACAATGTATTGATAGAAGTCAACGAATAGATCCAACCAGCCTGATAGGCAAACTACTTTTTTGAGTTGAACCGCCAAAGATTCCTACAAAAAAAACTAGAATGCTCCCAGTATATCTGGAATATATATATGTTCCATAAGAAATATAGTCATTGTAGGACGAGTATGAAGGTGCATTATTTTAGATAAATCCCATCTCTGGATAGCCACTATATATTGTTTGATATCATTGAGCGGGAAATAAGTTAGATATCAAATAGCATCTCCAAAATGTAATTACAAGCTTAATAACGAAACAACCATAAAATTAAGTCAGAGCCCCTCCCCACTGACCAAGAACGCTGTCACCAAAGACTAATATATGCCATAACAGACTCATCCGCCAAAATTAGGCCATAATGACGTGATCTATATTCTATTAGCGGGTTCCTTAACGTGGTGGAGGCTGGGGTTGGGGGAGGGAGGGGTGACCAGGAGGTCCTGTCCACCCATCTCCGGGCCTTAACTGATGGGAGGGGGTCAGGGGTCAGACTGCTGGATGATCTACAGCCCTGGAGAAGGAGATGATCATCGTAATGAGCCCTGTCCTGTAGGGTCCCCTGGGTGCACTTGTGCCTGGCTAGGACAAGGGTTGGGATGGTTAGTAGGAACTGGGATGGTGGCCTAGAGTATGATAACTGAGTAGAAACTGGGAGGGTAGCCTGAAGTTATTTTTAATCAAGTTAATTATACAGGTACAAATCAAACTTATGTCTGTTCTCCCTTTGTAATCCTGTTACATGTAATCATTGAGTAGAAACTATAGGAGTGTAGTCTGAAGTAGGATAGTTGAGTAAAACCAGAGGGGGGCCTGAAGTACAATAACTGAGGTTATTCACACTCTTACAAGAGTTACTTAAATAAGCAATATTATCGGAAGAGATCTTCTTGTCAAAGAAATAGATTGAAATAAAAAGAATAGAAAGAGAAAACCACTTGTATACAATCAAGAGATGTACTACAAAAGCATCTATTCCCCATCCCTCTCAAAGATATCAGCTACTTGACGGCATTACCAACAGGTACACTCACCAAGGGATCTAAGGGGGGATCAGCAGCCAGGATAAATGCCTCCTTTAGCCCTCTTATTATATCAGTGGAGTGGACCTATTTTGTATATCAAACGTTCTGTATTTACTATTGAGGGCACTCTATCTACTCTCTATACACAGAGGGCCTGTGTCTTAGGCCCCTCCTTTGATGTGAGATTATCTCTCCAGTATATTCATGGAGGTAGAGCTGTGTCAGGTCCATCATATATATGATTGTAAGGGAAAGGTGCAGGCCCACTAACATGCTCTTATGGGCATCGCCTGTAGCCCCTTTTCGAAAAGGAAACTAATTTTTAAGTTACTCTCATATCTCTACCATTCTAGAGACATTAACTGATCATAAACCTTATAATATGGTAAGTGATGCATCCGAGTCTGAGCAATATAGGATGGAAAATGATACTATTGTATATCATGAAATTTTGCACTTCTTCTATGACCAAACAAGACTGGAAGCTGAATGGTTCGTAGAGTAAACTTGCACAGTCTGTACCTATTATGCAGCAATAGACCATCACATAATCTATATACATAATTATGCAGCAATAGACCATCACATAGTCTATATACATAAATTATTATGCAGCAATAGACCATCACATAGTCTATATACATAAATTATTATGCAGCAATAGACCATCACATAGTCTATATACATAAATTATTATGCAGCAATAGACCATCACATAGTATCCACCTTTTATTTTGCAATAGGCCATCTCTCAGTCTACACCTATAATGCAGCAAGATAATAAGCGTTGAACTGTATCAAACTCAAACTCCAGTATGGTGGACATTGGTTTTTTATTTTAACAGATTAGAAAGTGTGTTTCAATCAACATGTTTCGGTTTTTCAACCTTCATCAGGATGCAGCAGTAGACCATCGCGCAGCATACCGTATATACTTATCATGATAATAAAGCAATAGACAATAGGGCAGTCTTTAACTATCATGCAGCAACAAACCATCGCACAGTCTCTACGTATTGTGTATCAACAGACCATCATGCAGTTTGTCCCTGCCTTAAGTCCCATACCCACTAGGCAATTTTACCGGTGATGGGTGACGGGCAACTGGCAGAATCGCTGGTAAAATCGTCATTGATTCAGATCACCTGTCAGTATGTAATATTGAAATGTACATGTTTGATATGAGTCAGCATTAAAATCGACTGACTCTTCTAGTACAGTCGGCCAATTCTAGCACCAGTGAATCAGCCGACTCTGGTCAAAATCGCCTGGTGGGTACGGGGCTTTAGCATTCTAAGAAAGTCCCACCAGTCCTCCCTCCCGCCCCCCACCCTCCTGCTCCCCTTCCTCCTACACGCCACCCGACCACCTCGGCACACAGTGTTACGTTGTTGTGCGGACAATACACTCTGCCCACCGCCACCTGCTCCTACTCCTACTCCCAATTATTTGGGCATTACCCCACCAGGGCCTGGTCTGAAGGGACTGCAGGCTCAGCAGAAAGGCAGCCAGGAAACATGGCCAGGGACACAAGTGAGGGGGGTACTAAAGGTGGTATTACACTACTCGACTTGAGCTGTGTTGTGACAATATCACAGGTTTTTCGAAAGGGGGGCGGGGGGTTCAGTATAAAGATTAATTAATAAAACAGCTTGCATTTGCACATCCGCATGCGACTTTTCCCCCTCTTTTTGTAGTTTAGGGGTCCAGCATAAAAAGCGGGAGGGGGGGGGAAGCCCCACCACCGCACCCCCTGGATCTACCCCTGTATTAGAGTTAAAATTCCTTGTTACACATAAGTGAGGTAAATGAAATTGGCAATTTTTAACCATTATATCACTCCTATATTTGAATAGTTTGTAATATTATCATGTCATGTCGATATCACAGGCCAAGTCATGTAGTGTGATACTGTCTTTGAGAGGTCGGGAGCCATCATGCAGGAGTATAGGGCAGGGCATGAAAATACGGATTGCAGACAGATGGGAGGTTCTCTCAAGGCACGTACTGTTAATGATTAACTTTTACGTCTAACAGGTGTTGGGTTTTAATCGGACTAATAGAATTTAGCTTCCTAATCAAAGTAAATAAATCTAATGACATTTCATGTCAACGAGAGCCAAGTATTAAATCCATAACATAAATTCATTGAAAGAAACACTGAGAAGTTGTATTACAAAGTATATACTTTGTATATCTTTTTGCACTGGACAATGTCAACTGAGAGTCATTCTCTGTCTTGTATTCTGAGGTCTATGACTCTAGCTACATAGCTTATAATGAATAAAAAGATATGTTTCATATTTCATGAACGCAAACGAACAATAAACATATACTCGTCCATTCCTATCTTGTTTCGTTTCACAATACAGCATATATATTTGTCTAAATAAGGATTCTACAATGCATCACTCAGAGACTGCCATTTCTTTTGTGGGTGTTTTCCCTTTGGGGTGATAATATCTATGAAACATTGCAATACTGTGTAGAAACGCCCACAAACCCACCAAGTCGTATATCATCGCTCCTCTGAGGATACAATATAGCATAGAATCCACAGATAAGTTCTGAATGTCAAGCACTGACTTTAGTAGAAGCTACCTCCCAACATACCCCCATGAGATCTAGATCTGTGTTCACTTATATAAGTGTAATCATTCATATCACTATCCCCAAAGGCAAGTGCCATTGTCCCATTCATATTTCCAACTCTAGATGCCAGAGTCATGAAATCAAATGGGCACCCTGGGTGTGTGCAAATCCATTTAAACTATACAATATATAATTGCAACTATTGTCCTCATAGAAAAGTCAGATGAAATAATTATGAAGATTGTGACTGCTTATTGTAGGTATAATGTCCCTTATAGTTTCTTTATGTTACCCTAGAGGCATATATACAAAAGAAAGGTATCACATTAATCACCACAACACTTCCTTCACCCCGAAGCACTGGGAAAACGAACATAAAGCCCCATACCCACTAGGACATTTTTACACAGTCGGCCAACAGATCGGCTCTGAAATCAGCCGATTCTAAGGGTAAAATCAGCCAATTTCAGCGCTTATTCAGATCAAACATGAACGTTTCAATATACCGTGCTGACAGGCGATCATAAGAATCGGACGATTCTCCCAGTCACCCATCGCCCATCGCCGGTAAAATTTCCTATGGGCTATGGGGCTTTAGTCAGTTAGTTCTAGTATCATACTAGTACCCAGCAAGCTGCTTGAGTAGAGCATATATAGTAATATCAGTAGGTAGGTTCCCGAAAAAAGACTATACTCAGGAGTCTTAACTTTCAACTTCAGACCGAAACATTTTCAGTTGCATGTGTGATGTTCTTATCCTTTAAATGGATGTATGGATTCTCTTCCCATTTCGATTACAGGGAGATTCAATACTGAATTAGTAGTGATCCTTTCTTCTAAAATACTTGTGATGATGTCTATTACCTCAAAAAATAATTAGCCTTAAAACACACCGCCAGTAATGCTTACTTCATTAGGTAAAATCTTTAATTGTACCATGTAGGGCCTAAAGAGATGATTATTTAGCTCATTGAGATTCGTCATTTACTTTAAGTTCATTTTATCAAATAAGGAAAATGTGAAACACTGTGAGGAGGATCTGTAATGCTGAACGCAGTACATTAAGCAAGTGCATCAGCAATGTAGACATTATGGTTAAAACTCACAATAACTGCATCTCTCTCCATTGCAACAGCGTCATCCTGCTTATAATGCAATACAATACATTGAGTCAGTCCTCACAATCTAATCGGCGGATAAATGACTGCATCTAATAACCAGTGAATCAGATATTGCTTTATCTCATTTTCCAAAAAGGGCCTGATGTAAGCCAATACCCCACTCCTCATGAATTGAAACTCCTCCATCCAGTCCAATAAACAGACCCCTTCTTTCCCCCGCAAACGACAAACGGGTATGTTTTGCCTGCGCCCCAATGATGAGATCTAGTCTATAGGAAATGGCCGCCTTTCAATAAAGGCAGTATTACACATCATGACTTGGGCCGCGATAATTATAACAGCGCAATATGATGATGCTGTTATGTGTTGGAGTTTAAAGTCTACTCAGCAATTTTTCTGCTTTATCAAGACAAACTCTGGTTTTTGACTGTAAAGTTCAATGATTGAATCTATGGTGGTGGAAACAATGGCAAGGCATGGTGGTATAGCAGGCACATCCCAGACTCAAACCTGGTCCAGCCACATGTAAGGCGAGGACTCTATCCACTATACTATCCCGTCCCCCAATATGATGATATTTCAGACAATTTGTTTATCGGAGTGATATAATTGTTAAAAAATTGGCAATTTGAAGTATCTCATATATGGGTAACACAAATCATATCTCTAATATGTACAACTTCACTGTGACTCGTCACATCACAGCTCAAGTCGTGTAGTGTAATACCACTAAATCACATCTCTAATATGTATGACTTCTCTGTGACTCGTCATAACACAGCTCAAGTCGTGTAGTGTAATACCGCTAAATCACATCTCTAATATGTATGACTTCTCTGTGACTCGTCATATCACAGCTCAAGCCGTGTTGTGTAATACCACTAAATCACATCGCTAATATGTACGACTTCTCTACATTGTCATATCGCAGCTCATGTCGGGTAGTGTAATAATGCTAAATCACATCTCTAATATGTACGACTTCTCTACATTGTCATATCACAGCTCAAGTCGTGTAGTGTAATACCGCTAAATGTATATCTCTAATATGTACGACTTCTCTGTGACTCGTCATATCACAGCTCAAGTCATGTAGTGTAATACCGCTAAGTATATATCTCTAATATGTACGACTTTACTGTGACTCGTCACATCACAGCTCACATCGTATAGTGTAATACCGCCTTAAGGCAGATATCAGCCCCCCAAACAGGGCTGTCTGGGACTCAGAGAGATTGGGTCTGTGGAGTAGATCTATACAACTAGGGGCATGATTAGTGGGTAAAACCCAGCCCACACTCGGCGTGCACAGTCTCAGGCCGTGGCCCCACAATGTTATCTGGTCATTAATGGACCGACTAAATCATCTCTTTGCCTTTTACACCACCACCACCAAGTACTTGTCATTTTAGCCGATAAATAAGAACCGCCAGCAGGCCGCTAAATGACATGCGCCGCTCGATCACCTTCCGGTCTGGGAGTAGACTTGTCATGGCCTTCGCAGTTTTAAATTTTAATTTCATTTTTAACTGCTTCACTAGGTTATGATTATTGAGGGGTTTTTTTTCTATCTTATTGTCTATGCAATGGCCGTGATGGAATCATTCCGAATGATCCGATATTGCAGGTTCCTTCTGTATTATCATACATTGGTTCGCAGTTATGGGACAATTTAGGGGAGAATGTACAGTGTACATTCAAAGTCCTATATAGTCTGTATGTTTAAACTGTGTCAAGAATAAGTACAGAATATGAGGATTTTCTCTAGGAGGAGAAGATGTAGACTTGAATGATATAATGTTACTAATTGTTCAAAACATTGGTACTCTATGTATCATACTTGAATATTCATTTGAATGTACATATTATATTGTAATGTAACATAACTAAATGAAAACAACGGAATCTCGACGTTTGTTAGCAATAAACATTCAATTTTTAGAAAAGAAATTCACAATTTAGTCTACACCGAGCTGTATATTATTCTACAACCTACGATGATTTTGGCACGTCTAAGTAGTTCTATCCTTTCTTTTCTGGGCGAGACCACACGCAATATAGAGCTAGACCAAATGTCTTTTTTATCCCCATAGGGACTTAGATATACCGCACAGCCCTTGTGTTTTCCTTTTGTGCCACCCTAATGCTAAACGACATATAGCATCTGGCTGTACTTCTATAATACGTTTCTACCGTCGTGCATGTTATGGAGCAACTCATATTTTATTTGATGCTATTCTCTCTCCATTAAATATTCATCACCACACTCCAAAGTCCTATATAGTCTGTATGTTTAATGGCAGAAAAATACCACTGGCCTTGCTTTGTATCAATTCGAAACGAGGAGGTAATATTGGTAGGAGTAATTAGGACCACAATTAATTGTTGTAATAAAACCTCAAAACTCATTGGAAATTCAAGATCGGACCGCTTCTCTGAACTGTCAATAATGCTGCAATTCAAAACAGAACTACGTTGAAATTTATTAGAGTAATTCTTTTTTCTCTTTCAAAATATAAATAATAGCGACACTACATGAATTTGGTGATTCTATTGCCTTTCATATCTTCAAAACCTTTAAAATACTGATTTTCTAAAATAGTTTTGGTATTTTATCCGCTGAGCGCTGGCTGGCCATAAAAAGAGGAACGTGAGGGAAGTTGAGGATCCCTTTCCAATCAGGAAAACAAGAAACTGAAGAAAGGGGGAGGTTGTGTGTCGTTTCCACCCCACAGAGAGGAAGGCCTCTCTAAAGTTACAACACTGTTTGTTTTCCGCCAAATTGGCCCGGGTCTTCTAAAGGCTGGATTCCACGAGGCGATTCTGATTGTCAATTATTTGGTAATTTATAAGTTGTCACCAGTAATACTCCAAAAGACCACACATCCTACATATCATTTGAAAGTGAATTTGAAGACCGTTCTAATGGTATGTAACATGTATATGGTTCACCAATATTCCTACGACCGATTTGTGATGTCGAGAGAAAATCGGCTAGTGGAATACCGTCTTAAGGAGGCCCTCAGACAAGCCTACAAAGTTTACACACCTTTTACTCTAGCTGCTTTGTGGTGTTTGGTCTTCCTCTTTTGGTTCTAAGTTGGTCCAATCCAATTTCAAAGCTAGAGTGGGTGTGCAGCTACACCAAAAACACTATGCTATGTGAAAACAAAGATAATTGTTCAGTTGCTGGACCATTAAATCTAGATAATAATCATTACTATAGCATAGTCAGAATACATGTACATTTTGTGTATCTAAAAGTTGGTTCATTTAGTGAAATCCTAAATTGGTTTCCCACCAAAGAATTTGGAACCACATTATTGATTCTATCTTGTCATGTGACAATGCAGTGATTAATGGTTCCCTATAAGAATATTATATATATATATATATATATATCCATCCCCGTGACCAAACACAGCATTACCTTACAGCTGTTTTTACTCGATTACATAACGTTATGTTGCTACTTTACACTGACAGTACAATGATATGGTATTCAGGTATAACTATTCTGGTTCTAACTTACCAACGGAAAAGGCGCAGTCACAAAACAACACTGTTTCCCCATTACCTGTCTGGTAATGTAATCTGCCAGTATTAAGCCTTTCTCAGTTTTCTGTACAAGAAAACACAAGGACACGTGGATGTCAGATACAATTTCAGAAGAAGGAAGGCTAATCTATGTTTATGGCTTGTTTTATTGGTTTTTATACAAACCACCACCACCTGTGACGTCTCAGAGCACCTCCTGCTTGCTGATAATAGATGAGTGCATAATAACTCGTACTGGTAGCTTCTGTCTGGGATGAAAACACGAAGCTAAAGGGGACCAAACGTACGCCTTTCAAGAGATAGCGAAGACGGTATAGGGTCAGGAATGGGTAGTAAGGGCAAGAACTATTATTGGGCTGATGATCTGTTGTCATGGCTAGTTGGTAGTGTATAGAACTTTGTATGAGGCGCAATAACATGTATACATAGTCCGTCCGTGCAAGGAAGGGCATACAATATCCCTCATTTCCCAATTCATTTGAAGAAATATGTAGAAAAGCCATATTAAAAATGTTATAGTGCCATACAATGGACCATCGCCTTCATAGTTATGAATTAAGGAATTTCTGGGCAATCGTCTTTCCTCCTGAGAACGTATCACAGGTAAAACCATCAGAGCACACACAAAGCCACCATTGAGGTCACACGAGCAGCATTACATAAATACAATGTAATCCTTTAATTCTGATTCATGCTATAATAGATAGCTTTTGAAGGACAAGATAACCTGACTTACTCTGATTCAACCACAAAGAGAATTCTAATGATCCCACTTCTATCTCGAGATTATTATTCTTTTCTTTTTTTACCGAAATACGGGAGTGACGCGTAGTTTTTTGGGCCACCCTGTGGTCAAATCTGATCAGGGCTGGTGGTCTGCCACATTGAATCAGGTCTGTTTGGTATTGAGCAGTTCTGAGCAGCTCTGGGAAGGAGCAGAGAGTCTGGCTGTGAAGTGAGCAGCTTGATAGATGTGTTCAGGTCTCAGAAGTTTACAGCTTGGTAGATGTGCTCAGGTCTGAGACGTTAACAGCTTTGTAGACGTGCTCAGGTCTGAGAAGTTAACAGCTTGATAGACGTATTCAGGTCTGAGAAGTTAACAGCTTGATAGACATATTCAGGTCTGAGAAGTTAACAGCTCAGTAGACGTGCTCAGGTCTGAGAAGCTAACAGCTTGATAGACGTGCTCAGCTCTGAGAAGTTAACAGCTTGGTAGACGCGCTCAGGTCTGAGAAGTTAACAGCTTGGTAGACGTGCTCAGTTCTGAGAAGTTAACAGCTTGGTAGATGTGCTCAGCTCTGAGAAGTTAACAGCTCAGTAGACTTACTCAGGCCTGAGAAGTTAACAGCTCGATAGACGTGCTCAGGTCTGAGAAGTTAACAGCTCGATAGATGTGTTCAGGTCTGAGAAGTTAACAGCTTGGTAGACATGTTCAGGTCTGAGAAGTTAACGGCTTGATAGACATGCTCAGGTCTGAGATGTTAACAATTCAGTAGACTTGCTCAGGCCTGAGAAGTTAACAGCTTGATAGATGTGCTCAGGTCTGAGATGTTAACAATTCAGGTCTGAGCTGTTAAGAACTCATAAGACAGGTTAGCTAAAATCTATAAGGTTAGAACTTATCGAAGAGTGGTCTTACAAGGGAGTCAACGAATCTCTAGATGTGCTCTTACCCAACCTCGAGCTTGGCAAATCATGATATAGTTCCAGAAATTCGGCTGGAGATCCATCTGTAAATCGATGACCTCATTAGATATGCAGAGTTCCAAGCTAGACGTGAACAGTTAATTCGACATGCGCGATAACATACACCACCAACTATATAGATAAAAATTATCTTATGAATTGGTGATTACACCTTTCATAATTTCTTTTTTACACCACCAACTATTCTTATCATACAAATTCCCAAAACAAACCTTGACCGTGTCAAGTCTAGTCTATCGGTCCATGCGGACTGTGATCTGTGATAAACGACTATGTCAGTGGCCACTGGAGGACCTCTCTACCCGGCCTGACCCCCGAGAAAAGGGCTGAGCAGGCAGGGGGAAAATTCGCAAAAAGCCCTGACTATATTGGTGATCGGTCATACGGCGCTGACAAATGATACGAGGTGGGGGAGGTATGGACTGGAGGTCTGAGGAATGGGGAGGGGGGGGGGGAGGGGGGGGAGTTTCTTGAGTTCAATGTTCTTTTCCTTTGCAGCACTAGACCAACCTTGGGCACACTTTGTATATAATATTCCCAGGGGCGGATCCAGTAGGGGGTGTCCAGGGGTCCTGATCCCCCACGACCGTTTTTTTGTGTGTATGTGTGTGTGTGTGGGGGGGGGGGTAGGACTTTCGGCGCTGACAAATGACACGAGGCGGGGTAGGTATGGAGGTATGGAGGTCTGAGGAATGGGGTGGTGGGGGAGGGGAGGGGGTAGTTTCTTGATTTTCAATGTTCTTTTCTTTTGCAGCACTATAGATCTGGTCAGCAAAAAACGCTTATTTTTTGTTCCTTTAATTGTGACATAGCGATAGTTGAGAGTTCTTGCTAGATATTATAAATGTTATTTCATATGAAGTGTTGTATATTAAAAGGACACATATTGTCATTTCACTTTGAATGTGCCACTAGAGCTGCATTTTGGAGAATTTGACAGAACATAGGAACAGACAGACTAACAGGAGGTGAGAGAAAATGTTTAGGTTTTTGAGTTGTTTCTTGTATCCCAGATCTTTAGACCAACCTTGGGCACACTTTGTATGTAATATTCTCTGGCGGATCCAGGAGGGGGTGTCCAGGGGGTCCTGGGGTCATGCGTGACATATTATCATTCTACCTAGGAATTTATGATAATGCAATTGCGTCTACAGCTGTTCAGAGAAGAATGAAGGGTTGGAGACAATAGTGAATAGATGGGGAAGTGATGAATGAATAACATTGGATTCCTTTTGTCAATTGTATTACCACTAGGAGGGCCTGCCGCAGCAGGTGAGGGCATTTTGTAACTGTTCGATATATTCTATAGCAACCTTTGATAGTAGTTTGTTACAAATTCATAATACATATGTAAAGATCTATAGAATATACGCATACTTGGTATGATGTGTCATTTATGCTCAGTTTCATGTAAATCATTAATATCAAATGAAGTGGTCGCTGTATGCTATGGGCTGCAATAGTTACGTTTTGACGTTTCCCCTGTTGCAATTGGATTTGAATCCGACTAGAACTATAAGCCGTGAAACGTTACAATGTCAATACGTTTCTGTCATCTTCCTTTACCATGTGTGAATTTAGAAACGGGAAAAATCAAAAACAAATGGTTATTATGGTAGCGCCCCTATATAATGTTCCTATTCGTGGATTATATAACAAAGCGGTGCATGGAACTGCATTAAACTGATTTCCTTTCTTCTTTGTTGAATCTTTTGAACAACTGTGCAGTTTGTTTTTTAATTTACCAAAAGTATACGATGTAAGACCCCTCATTCATTCTCCAATCAAAACACTGTAATAGCGATAACAATACTGGCAGTTCATTGTTGGGAAACCCCTTTAGTGTCGAATAAGACCTGACGAATCCAAAGGGCAGCCCAATCGTCGTCATAGCAACACTAATTGAATGAATAATTGAAAGTTAAATGTTTTTTTGGTCTGATTTGACGCAGTTCCTCTAAAGGTAACTCGACGACTATTTTTAACAGAATTGATCTTCATTAAGGAAATGAATTCCATAAGAGGAAGTAATCAGATTTTGTTCAAGGGCTTGATTGAGTTATAATAAGATAATTAGGGTGTAGGTGTTTCCGATAACTAATCAAAGTATTAAACTAACAATTTACAGATAAACTCAGTTTTGAGTGTTAACTGCTTTGCAGAGTTGTAAGGAATCCCAAATGACATTCGAAAGAAACAAATCAGTAGTCTAAGCTGTAAACAGCTAAATAGAGAAGATTCTTATAATCTGGATTCTAAAAAACAAAACATTATAAGTGGGAGAGTCGTGATGCTAGATTGTTGCTTAATAGCAGCGTTTTTGTATTGGTAGAGATATCGTTTGCCGTTGAATAATGCGGTTGAGAAAGTGCCATGATATTTTGGGAGCATAATGTTTTTGTTGTGTACAAGACTTTAATTCCCGAGTGCGACCAATCATTGCTACAGATATAGCGATTTAGGCAACATTTCAAATACACACCTTCTTCAATAGTATGGCTCCCTGCTAGCGGAATTCCCTGAACCAAACGGTTAGGATATGGGTTCCTATGGGACCAGGTTTGATTCGTTGGGAGCAAGGTCCCTATGGTAGGGTCCACTGCACATGTTCGTGGGAAAGGTGTATAGGTCTCACAATGGCATGCTCTGAGACATTTACCATTTGGCCATCCACAAGAAGTGTCCTTCTTGTCCTTCAGGTTCTTTGAACACCGGAAGTACTATCTTTCTCCGGCCCCCAATCAGAATAGTGTCAACCTCCAGACACAGAGGGCGCCACAGATCAATGTGGACTGACCTCCCAGACTACCCTGGCTTTAGTCCTTTCATGACCCAGATACCTCTTGCATAATAGGTACTTACACTCACAATAGTCCATGGCTACTAGTGGCTACTCGAAATTTGCAAGGAATTTCTTTTATTGGCCCTCTATAAATGGCATGGGAATCCCTTTGATGGTTGTTTAGGTGCTAGCTGGTTTATGGTCCCACCTGCCATAAGCTAGTGGCCCCAAAGCATGCTGGAATGCAGGGTGGAATTCCCACCTAAATGGTTGCTGGTTAACAGTCCTTGTTTGAGCACATATTGGACTTGGACGTAACTACAGTCTACCCTGGCTTCTGGTTTCTTCGACTAGCGTGGAATCCCTTTCAGTGGTACAGTTTGCTGATCTCCTTTCACCATGTTACGCCGCCATTCATTGGCTGGTCACTCAAGGTGATGGCTACACTTCCGAAGGTCAAAGCCCGACGTCTTACTGATGACCCTGATCAATGTCATGGTTCTCGTATCGAGTAATTGTTGTCTGCCCGGAGCTAGATCTTACCACAGCCAGCTTGCGACATAACAGAAATGTTCTGCAGCCCTACTTTTTTTAGTCAGTTTGTAACTTACTAAGATGGCAAGTAACCACTACGTTATTGACAGTGAGGTTGAAACCTCATCAGATTAGAACATTATTATAAAAAAAATTGGTTAGGTTAGCACAAAACCAAAACAGAACATTCTGTTTCGGTTGAGTAATATAACCAGAAAGTTATAATAATGTCCAGTGGAACATCACAGCAGTAGGTCGCAGTGATGTAATTGGGAGTCAGCAAAAGAACATAACACGAACTAACACAGAACATTGAAGCAACGTTACTATAATGTCCCTCCTCCGGTTGGGAAGACGCCATCCTTCTGTGTGGGAGAGTAGAGATCCCATATCTTTACCACGGAGTTCGTTAGAATATATATGCTGTGCCTTTAGGATGGTATTACATTACATAGCTTTGGCTGTGATAGTTTTGTGATATGACGATTTTACAGACGAATTCTCATGTATGACTCATAAAATGATTAAGAATTCACTAGTATGTTTGACTTCTTCGTGACACAATAACAGAAAATCACAAGTACAAGGTTTTTCCCTCGGCACTTGTCAGCTTTAAATTTTTGAGCAACTAGTTATAGAATTTCTAGGCTGGTCAAAACCATATTAGAAAAAGGTAAATACTCAGGTAGAAATTAGATATTTATCAAATAACCGATTTCAATTTTGTACTAGGGAAAAAAATGACACAGTGCACTTTTTAGCCATAGACTTTTTATCTTGCTATTGAATCAAAAGTTGAGAGGTATCAAACCTACAGTGGTATAGCTTAGTGCAATTCACGTAAGGTGCAGGAGCTGGGACAGGCGTCTCAAATAAAGTCTATAGTTGTATGACAGGAACCTACAGAAAACACAATTGGCAAATAATTGTTCATGGCCGTATGGTTTTTGTCAACGAACTGGCTTTTTGTAATACGGCAAAAATTTATAACTTCTGTAGATCCTATCTACTCAAAAGTAATAATGTTGTTTTATGTGTTTTTAGTTTTAATAATAAAAAAGAGGACTGTGTTGTGACAGCCTGTCCCTCTCTGGGACAGTAGCTATTGGTGTCACGGCTTCGCGATTCTGAATTGTCTCGCATCCCGATCTCTACTTAGTTTGTTAACTTTAATTCCTATGTTTGTCCAACTTTATGCATTACTTCATATAGTCATTGTGTCTTGGTATATATTAAATTTTGAAGCATCAGAAGAAAGTATTTAGATTAGGATTACGTTCAAGAAAGTATTTAGATTAGGAAACAATAGATCTAGATCTCACGATCAGACCACTCTCATATGGGAAAATCATAATAATTATCTTTGTTTACTGTCGCTTAATGAAAACGTATGGCAGATAAACCCAGACACAAAAGAACCAATTCAGTTAGTGGAAAATACGTTATTGAATCAGCGGGTGGCAATAGAAAGCGAATCGTGCCCAGTTAGGTGAAAGCTGACGATGGAAATTTGAATTAATAAAAAGCATGAACAAAAACGATCAACCATGCAATGTTGATGTTTTAGATTACTTTAATCCTACTGGATACGACTTGACTTCTAAAAGCCAACCCCCAGACCTCAAATGGTATGTAACGACTCATGATGAAATTTTGGTAGATTTTTTTGTTTACTGTAGAGCTCTATTTTGTGGATGTCTACTGCATCAAAATACAGTTCACATTATCATAATATCGGTTGATGACCCATGTCTTGCACCCCTTCCATTTATATCCCTAAGCCCCTTTGCCAAGGACGAACATGACCAAACATCCCGGTACCGAGAGACCAGCATAGAGTTTGGGAATGTGTGACACAATAATACTGGTCTGATAGTGTTACTCTACTGATCAGAAGGTGAAGGGGTCACTCTACTGATCAGTACATGATGATACAACTTCTACTGAACATAAAGTGATGGGGTGTTAGACAGTGTACATTTTATTGTGTTTTTGTTTTATAATTACTTCTATTTGGTGTGACTGGTGTGTGTGGGGATCCCTGCATGAATATTTATCAAGGGACCCCCACGTGCCCTGTGGCCTGCCTCTACTTGCTGGGCCCCGGCTCCAGATGGGGCACAAGTGCGGCGGCAGGGGGAGGGACCAGATGGGTCACAAGGAGAGCCCAGTGTGGGGCAGCTATAACATCAGAAGTACTGGAGAGCCTGGAAAATAAAGGAACTGATTTCACCATCAACCAGTCTTGGTTCATCACTATACGATCCGGCCTACAGGGGTGACTCTACTGATCCGAATGTGACTCTGCCGATCAGAATACCCCCCCCCCCGCCCCCCTCTCACCGTGCCCCTCTTGTGAAGCCTCATCCCACCCCCACACCCACTTCATTAGGCTAACAACACCCCTGTCAGCCCACACCAACATATCTTCATTAAAACCCGCCCCTTTTTACGACCCCAAAAACAAGCTAGCCTGACGATCTATGAATACTGATGGCCACTGTAGCCCCTGCAGCCGCCATATTAGAAACCATGGTTTTGTTTTAGCGTCGTTGTGAAAACGCTATTTGCGTTAGCACAGGTTATTTAGGTTGGAACGTGTTACTTTGGTAAGTGTTTTTTTATTGGGATTGCAACAATGTAGAATGTAAAATGCTGAACCTGTGAAATAATTATCTTAGGAATAGGAGTCGTTTGAGTTATTGGGTCATTCTCAGTGTTGGGCTCTGTAACTCAATTTAATTCCTACGAGTAAGGCATCTAAGTTAAGAAATACATTCTAGATTTAGCTACACTTGTATATGATGTACTTCTCGACTCAACATTATTCTACACAATACAGACCGTGAAATCCTCAATTTACATCGGATTTGTATATACATACAATGAAATTGAGGTTAAGGAAAAGTAGTATAATCCTCTCCCTTTCCTCACATCCATGCTCCCTCAGGGGAAACAAACATCAAAGCTTTAGCAGGAGGAAGTCCCATTACTGTTTGTCTTTGAGCAGGAGTGTTTCGTTTTATACCCAGCCGACGGGGGAGTTCCCTTTTATATATATATATATCTTTTTTTTATTATTAATCTTTTTTGTCGTTGGTCTGAGGTTTAGAGTAAGAGCAGACCTGATAACGTTTGGTTATGGTGGCTGAGAGATATGGTCAGAATCCATATGTATTTAGGATTTATCCGAGGTGCTCTAACTTCTAAGTCACTAGGACATCCCAAAGCTACTGGCAACTGTTCAGGACTGCTCGGAGCTGCTCGGAGCTGCTTGGAACTACTCGAACATACTCGGAAATCAGTATGTTATTCAGAGCTTCTTGGAAATACTCGGAGATGCAGGAACCAGCTTGGGAATATTCAAAGCTGCCCATAGTCCTGACTTACCTCGAGCTGCTCAGCCCTGCTCCGACTTGCTCAGACCTTCTATCGTTTTTTTAATTGTTTATTTAGCATCTTCATGTGTACACATGATCTTCCAGATTTTTGCAATGTAACTGTGATCAAAGTTAATGATGATAATTACAAAAGTGGTTATAGATATGAGTGACAAAAATAAAATAGATGGGCAAAGTTTCTAAACACATCAGGTCAGATTATGGGTTCTAACAGGTCATATCCGTTTCATATTACAAATTTGTTTCTCCATATTCGATAATAAGATATTGATAATGTAGTTAATCATTTTACCCATTTAAAAATATGTTGAAAGTTGGGCAGAGCAATCTCAGTCTCTGTTTACTAGAGTAATACTCTGAGTATAACTTACGTTCCAATAAGGCATATTAGTAGGCTTTTGAAACGACCTAACATTATGATAATGTTTCAATATTAGCATTAACATAACGTGCAACATTAGCAACAAAACATTATGGTAATGTTTTATTGTTTGTATATGCCAGCCAGGGACCGTGCGCATCGATCTTGACATGGAAAATATTTCTAAAATATTGATAATAGGTAATCATAGAAACTAATTCAATAACCATAAAATGTGTACCATTAGATAACACCCTAGTAGTATCACTTGTTATGCAGAATAGGAGTTGCTTTTAGAGAGGCAGCAACAATGCAGAACGCCTGTTCCAGTGCTACATGTATGAGCGGTATGATAAGGGACACAATGCCTCCGCAATACAGAACCTGAAGTGGGTATTACACTACACGACTTGGGCTGTGATATCAGCAAGATAATGATGAAATAACAGACAATTCACGTGCAGGAGTGACATAATTGCATGTTGAAAATTGACAATTAGGAGTATCTCACATATATATGTGTAACAAAGAAATGTATCACAAATACTGCGACTTCTTTGTGACATCATCATATCACAGCTCAAGTCGTGTAGTGTAATACCACCTTAAACACAAAGGCGGCCAAGAACTAAGGGACCCCAAGGAGAAAACAAAGAACACATAGACCATGAAAGAAGACTACTTTCATGAACCCCCTCCCCTCCCCTGTGTTCCTGCCTTGGCCGATCAAACTGCTTAGGCCTTCTTTCATCTGCCTCTTTAGGTTTGATGTGTTAACACCTCAAAGGGACCTAAGACGATAAGGGCCGTGTTGATGTAGGACCAAAGAGTAGGCCTAACTCTGAGTGTCTTCTTTGTGATACAAAGGGTGTACTTTGCCTTTACAACTAGTACAAGGGGGGACAAAAAGGGGAGGAGTGCAGTGAAGGAGATGCTCCAATGTCTGGGTACTTTACTTTGGGCAGAGTATGTCTTAGTTTTTATCACCCGCACGGCCGCCGAGTTGTGCATATTGTGGGGAGGGCGTATTGACAGGCTGTACGCACCGCTCTGAATTATGAGGTGTTTTCACATAGTTTTGAATAATGTTCGGGTGATAAAATAAAGAAGCACCACAGGGGCCGTCCTCGGGTGGCTGTATGACCCATGGGGATTGTACAAACCTTGGGCTTCACCCTCGGTACGTACAATCCCCTATAGGTCGTACAGCCACCCTCGGACGTCCCCCGCGGTGCTTCTTATTATAGTATGGTCGCTGATTCAATAAGACCCCTGCTTATGGTTTACACCTTTACTTCATTGTGCTCTGGGACCTGAAGAGTAATTCATTGTTATTTAGTACTCTACCCACAGGGAATTTTATAAATATGACGGAGGGAAATTCTTTGAAAAATAAAGCAACATCCATGAATTTCTAAACCCAGCTGGAAAATGAGTATTCGCACATGCCTCCTACAGTATAAGTATGCCCATCTAAGTGTGTAATCAGAGATTGTGACTAACAAGATGAGTACCTATTAGAAGTTGCTTAAGGTGAAGCATCAGAGTTGATATAATCATCCGTTTGACAGTACTTGCCTCTCAGGTTGACATTAGGCAATTCCCAGTAAGGGTTTTTTTTTGTTTTTTTTTCAATATTTTTTATTGAATATCTTCAGACGTATCTGTTCTTCCAGATATTACAGTGAATTACAATTTCATATAGGATATAGCATTAGTAGTCAATATCATTCATTGAAAATGATAGGATTTATGTACAATGAACAATGTGATTTAATGTTTGGATAATTCACATGGGATCCCTCCCCTGATTCTTCTTGAGTTACCTTCTAAGTATAAAGATATAATGGCAGATACCCTTCTGTGTCATGACAAATGGTCGATTTACCACAAATAACGTTACATAATTGAAATGAAATGAATGGGACAATGGGTAAAGAAAATCTAAACACAATTCAGGTGATGCAAGGCAGATTATACATTTGTGGTTCACACAAAATGTTTCTTAATCCCTTCCTTAAAAGCAGGAAAAGAGTCCATGGTCCTTAGAGTTGCAGGTAATTTCAACCATAACAAGGCACCTCTATAATATGGCGATTTTTTTGCCAGCTCTGTTCTAGGCTTCTTTACATAAAACTGCTGAAGCAATTGATTGCGAGTGTTCCTTTTCTGTGTTTTTAACCAGGTACCCTTCTGCTTGAATTTATACATCAGATTAAGCAGGTGACACTTCCTTCTAGTTTTTAACTTTCTTAGTTTAGATAAAGTCAGGAGGTCATCTCTGCTTATATCCCTTGGATTATAGATCTTATGTACTATCCTCAACGCTCTATACTGTAACTTTTCTAGTTTATCTACATCCGTTTTTGGACAGCAATCAATCAAGAAGTCACAATATTCCAGATACGGTAACACTGTTTGTTTGTATACCAACAATGCTGTCTTAGTAGTCATATATCTGCGTAGTTTCTTTAACTTAAAAACTTTCTGATGAGCAAGCTTATATCCATGATTTAAATGTTTAATCAGGGTCATTTTATCATCTAGCCAAACACCTAAATACTTATAACTACTAACCTGTTCCAGACTAATTCCATTGTTATTTATCAGAAAATTATACTTGTCTGTATTGTTTATAATCATGTATTTTGTCTTGCCTGTATTCAACTTCATTCTATTATCCATACACCAGTCATTAGTGATGTCTAATAGGTTTTGCATGGAGGCTTCATAAGGGTAGAACAGGGTATAGAATAGAGAACCTTCTAACGTCTTAAAACGGTTTACAGTTGAGCAGGTATTGATATAGGAAGAACCTCCAGGGGCGTCCAAGGGTGGCCGTACAACCCAAGGGGTTTGTCACAGCCCAAGGGAGAAGCCAGCGGGCCATTAATCCACATGGGTCCGTCGGTCACTCGAGGAAAGTACTAAACGTTCTTCTATATTTTATCGCCTAAACAAAATTCAAAATAATCATTTAAATGACGAGCAGTACATATAGCCTGCTTCTATGCACCACCCCTTTTATCACCCGCCCAACCAGCGAGCGGTACATATTGGGAGTGGTGCGTATTGACAGGCTGTACGTACTGCACCATGTCTGCTGTATAAAGAGCACATTTATGTGATAAAATAAAGAGGCACCTTTGGGGTCATCCTCAGGTGGCCGTATGACCCATGGAGATTGTTCGAACCTCGGCCTTCGCCCTCAGGTGGTGATGATCTCTTATGGGTCGTACGGCCACCCTCGGATGTCCCCCATGGTACTTCTTATTATAGTACGCACCGCTCATCGGCTGTGCGGCTGATTAAACTCAAAAAGACTCCACACAGAAGGACAAGTATAGGGCGCTTGAAGCTTACTTTAAACCTTAATTCCAAGGGCCCATTTCCCCTTAAGCCCAGAGTAAGTGGCCCTGTGGAGAGGGCCCCAAGGACTGAGACCTGAGGAGCTATAATTACCTACAGACCAAGGGGAGGAGATTACTCCTCCACCTTAAAGGTCATAAAGGTCAATGACACAGCCTTTAAAGGTCAGCAAACAAGTGTTTGACCTTTGTTCAGGGCCATTTGGGAACATTAGGGCCAAGCGGGCACTGGGTAGTCTGTAATCTGTTGACGGCGTCTTTAGGCGGTATTACGCTACATGACATGAGCTGCGATATGACAATGTCGCAGAGAAAATACACATATTAGAGACATAATGTTTGTTACACATGTGTAAAATATTCCATTATTATATCATAATCATAATCATTTTAATCATTTTATCATCATGCGCCCATATCACAGCCCAAGTCATGTACTGTAATAACGCTAAGGAGGGAACGCTAAGATGGGTTTGCAATTTGTGCTTCAAGTTCTTATGTGTATAATTATGTTATTTTTATGTGAATATGTTATTCTTGTGTGTATAATTATGTATGATCAATATCATGAGACATTAGAAAGACATGATAGTTCAAATGAAAAAAATGTGCAGTGACACTTGGTGCTTGTAAGAGATAGTGGTTCTAATCTGTGATTGTCTATAAAATGTATAATATTATATGCGCCTCTTGAAAATACATAGATAATTAATGTTGAGGGCAATTAAATGATAGCACATGCTCAACAGATAAACACCAAGCATCCAATGTAAAGTATGTAAAAGATGGCACCTTATCCATATTCCTCTCTGTTAAAGATATGGTGTGTGTAACCATTATTGAAAGAGAAAGTTGCAACCATCTGACTAAATCTAGCTTATATGTGTCACCCTTCAATAAGAAGTGCTAATACACCCTGCTCCAAACCTCTAAGTGCATGCACAGAGTTTCTTTCCAGTACTCTCACTGTCTAGGCCACAGTAGGTAAAGGTGGTATTACACTATCCAACTTAAGGTGCGATATGACAATGTCAAAGAGAAGTCGTACATATTAGAGATAAAATTCTTTGTTACACATATATATGGGTGATACTCCGAATTGCCAATTTTTAACAAATTATACCACTCTAGTATTTGAATTGTCTGTAATATCATCATATGACACTGATATCTCAGCCCAAGTCGTGTAGTGTAATCCTGCCTTTTTAAGTAGAACCTGGGCCTGGCTTGGGGACCACCCAATGCTGTGTGCCTGTGTCACTGACGGCAGGTAATGTGCCTGCTCCGTGTCACCGGGTACTTTAACCAACTGTCACAAATTTAGAGCGCCAGCTACTCAGAGCTTCTCAGAGTTCTCAGAGACTGTGTGCACTTTGACAAATAAGACTCGGGCAGACTTCTGCAGGGTATAGCTGCTGATGAGGTGCTGGGTTTAGGTGGGGTTGTTTTAGGAATGGGTAACCATTATCTTAATGAACCAGGTTGGTGGTGGATTTAAGGAACCAACTCTTTCAGTAGTGGTTCTGTACATCTTAAACACTTAGAAAAATGGATAAGGCGCTATGTGTTACAGACTTGATATTGGATGCTTGGTGCGTATCAGTCGAGAATGTACTATGCTTTTAACTACTCTGAACATCAATTATTCACTCATTCGGCAGAATATCAACCCTTAAGGTGATGGCGAGGTAACACTTATCTAACAAGAAATGTAACAATTCAGATTGTTTTGTTATATAGATTGTTATTTAACAAGTCGGGGAAAAACATACAAAAATGAAGTGAAAAATATGTTAATTTCTGGGGGGGGGGTTGTTTTTGTTTTTCATTTTGACTGCACTTGCAGTATCATCTACACCGAGAAATGGCCAAATATTATCACTATTATCTCATCACTCGTTGGCGATTCTGAATTGAACGTATATTTTAATGGGCAACTCCCCCCAATCCCTGCTACTACCTTATATGTGTGCTGAGAGCCTGCCAACTGGTCGGCTGTAAGTAGTAGTAGGGGCTGAGCAGCTCGCCTCAGAGAAGTGCTTCACGTGAGTAGCTCCGGCTGACGGCTGCCACCGGGTAAGGGCTGTATACCACTCTCCGATTTTACTCCCGATTTCAAAACTTGGCTGTTGAAATTTTGGCTAAACATAGACATGTTATATATCATTAGAAAGGTCTTCAAATTATCTTTCAAATAATATGTTGGATGTGTGGTCTTTTGCCATATTAAAAATTGTAATTTACCGGTTAACTCGCAGTCAGAGTCACCCATATAGTGGAATATGGGTTTAAGGGTTGTATACAACTCTCCTATTTTACTCCCGATTTAGAAAATCGGCGGTAGTAGTATGGGCTAACCATAGCCATGCTACATATCATTAGAAAGGGGTTTAAATTCTCTTTCAAATGATACGTTGGACATGTGGTCTTTTGCCATATTACTGGGGAAGAAATTATGATTTACCAGTTAACCTGCAGTCAGAGTCGCCTATATAGTGGAATATGGGCTTTAGGGCTGTACACAACTCTCCGATTTTACTCCCGATTTAGAAAATCGCTAGTAGTAGTATGGGCTAACTATAGCCATGTTACGTATCATTCGAAAGGGTTTTCAATTACCTTTCAAATGGAATGTAGCATGTGTAGGTTTCTGTAATATCTGTTTGAAAATTTTGAAATTTCTAAATTCAGAGTTATCAAAGTCGCGGCAGTAGTATTATGTTACATATCATTAGAAAGGATTTTAAATTACCTTTCAAATGGTATGTAGCATGTGTAGGTTTCTGTAATATCTGTATGAAAATTTTGAAATTTCTAAATTCAGAGTTGTCAAAATCGCCTAGTGCGATACGTGCTTAACAGGGAATAGGCCCACATGTCTCAAGTGGAGTTTGCCAAATGAACCGCTCAGAAGCAGACACGGGGGTAGGCCCAGGCCTTGACGTACGCTTCTCTATCTAGTTCTAAGTCTACATTATTGTTCACATCTACGATCTCTACAGAGACCACGCCAATCCCCCCACATTAGTCTCCCCTGTTGTAATTTGTCAAGGCTAACCTCCAAACTGGGCCTTTTTAATCTGTTTATTTCAATATTACATTGAAAATATTCGTAAAAATGTTCTCATGGAAGGGCCATAATAAAAAATTTCATTGTGTTCGGAAGATCATGTAAAATGAGTATGGTTTAATAAATCAAAAAAGAAGAAGGGAACATATAACACATGCCACGTCTCACCGCCATTATCACATTGAAAATATGTTTCAATTTTTCTCGCTCAACTATATTTAAGGGCATGGTTGTTTTAAACTCTATTTTGATCCATGAGGTAGATGCAAGACTCTCTCTTACCAACCAGCATTTTCCACTGTGTTACAAATAATCAAAATGTGCCTCTCAACAATAAACAAAAACGATGTGTATTAAACCGACTTGCATAACAGCGTATCCAACATCTCCAAATTGACCGATTCAAATAACAACTTTTTATATAGTACCAAATCCAAAACACAAACCACATTTAGCTGTAAAACTTTGTTTTCCGGCACTTTGGTCATGCGCATGCGCACAAAACGCCACGCTGGAGCCGACCACGTTTTTGCCTCGTCTGCAAGCCACAATTATCTGCCCATTTACGAGAAAAATGATTAATGCTTCTCTGGTTTCTTGTGACTAAAAGCCCCGCCGTCGGTCGGCTCTCCTATTTTCAGGCTCTGAAATAAGGGGGGAGGTGCTCCTCCAAATGCCTCATCTTTGAGGCAAAGGCTGGCGGGTGGGTTTGGTGACTTTTGAAGTCCTGCTCAAAGAGCAGCTCCGAGTTACACATCAAATGGAGCTAATTGAGTATCAACTTCTACATGCCCGGCCTCTTGGGGGGGGGGGGGGGGCTCTAAAGGGTGGAAGGGGCTATCTACCAGCAGATTCACCATGGCATTGCTTTAAAAGATATATAATAAAAGTGATAAAAAGACATATTATAAAAGTAAGTAAAATGATTCAGTGGTAATTGCCGTGGGGAGCAAGTGGTTGTAGAGTTTGTATGACATGTATGTGCTAAAAGACGTGAGTCTTATTTCTTGAAAAAAAAAAGTATTGTGTAGATTCTTTCTTTTCTTTTGCTAAATGGACCCTGAAGAGAAAATGGTCAAAGGTGTCGCTTAGAAGATCAAAACCAAACATTCCCCTGCGTATTCCCGTATTATCTAGTAGAGTAGACAAATATAAGCCTGAATGCATCATAATGGAGAAAGGACATTAATATTTGAATAATCATGATAACTATGATTTATTGCAATTTCTTTTCTTCTTTTTTCTTGTAGTAAATAAGTTCTTACTCTGAAAATGTTCTAGCACTTAATTGGTTCAACTTCCGGTAACAACCCCAAGATCTGTTTCCTATCAAGCACCCCTGAAGGTGGGTTAATCTCCCAAACAATGGTCACGTGATCTGACACCAAAGCTGACACATACAGGGGGATACAGGTCGAGCAGACAGAGTAACGTCTTTGTCAGGCTAGCTACGCCTGCAGCAGTGCCCCTTAGTGGTGAACCTGCGAACTAGACACAGAGTTACTACATCGTTGTAGGATCCTCGGTGTTAAACTGAAATTTCTCTTTATGAAAAATAACTCCGGAACAAATTCCCTCCCTTCCCTACCCCACTCTACCCCCCCTCCCTCCCCCCTCCCCCAGTATTAGAAAGAAAAGTTTACAAACAACAAAAGAACATACATGTACATATTTGAACAGGCCATATCTGTAGTAACATAGAATACTAGATACATACAATACGACCTGTGGTACAGGAACCATCTCCCACGGGGAACGTGTACATGCAGTAACAGTGTACACCTGTGGAATTTGTATTCCTACTAGTCTATATGGGAAAAGGGTTATAAGATTGCATCTAAAAGGAAAATGGATTGCGTATATCCGTGTGATGTGTTGCCCTAAAGATGTTATATCAATGCAGATATTGTCTTAACGCCCAGAAAGAGGCAGGACACAATATTAATGATCAATTGAAGAGTGCTATAGTAGTACTCCCATCCGTACTACTACTATTCGTGATTCAATAGAACTTTTATTAATACTATGTCTATCTGAAATAGTGTCATTAAGTCATGATGAACTACTTCTATCAACTAGAATTCAGAAAGCTAGGGAGAAATGATATAAGAAAGTTGCATTTTTATTATAATTTTTTGTGATTTTCATTTCAGTACTAGTTTTTAAATGTATCTCCATAAAGAGCAGCTTCTTGTGACTCAGTTCGTCCTTGACCTAGCACCAGCAGCAGAGCATCCTGGGATATGGATGAGAAATCCCCTCTCAACGGACCCCCACGATCCGTGGCCACTTGATCCCTAGCGGGTGAAAGGAGTACTACAGTCAACTCCTTTTTTCTCCTACCTCCCTGACTGCGCCTGCGCAAATAAAGGCGTATAGTAAGTCGGTCCGGGCATAGGGCGCCTCACAGTGGCGTGTGTAGGAACCATTACTCTACCCGATCTGCACCAGAAAATGGAATTCACTTTCTTTTCTTTTCTTTTCTTTTTTTTTCTTTTTCTTTTTTTTTTCTTTTTTTTTCTTTTTTTGGCCGACCAGGCCGAGTTTCTTATAGGAAAATTGATATCCATCTGAGGTATGGTTGCTCCCTCTACAGCTGGCGCCGCTGAGAGGAAAATTCTGTATTCCAATACGGGATCTGCGACTGGGGGGAGAAAAAACAGCCTTGTGGAAGGGTGCTGTGAACAATCAATAGCACTGGTGAATGGTATATCCTATTTTCTAAATCCTTAGCAATTTATTCATTGAACCGGTGTCTGGTTTCTTCCCTTGTGCTTGTAATTTTCGTTTTTCAACAGGTCCTTATTCTGTACTGCCGTTTTCATATGCTACTAGTACAGTGGACTTCCGCTGTATATATTTGCTATATTCATTAATTTTAGCGTTAGAATATAAAATCAGTATTGTAGCCAACCTTAGCTAAGCCTTTTGCTCATGAATATCTATGTTTCTCCGAAAAGTAGGGTCGTCTTTTTACATTAGCTTAAGGGTAAATAATTTAGATATGAGACAATCATCAATATTTCACTGGTGGTTGATCAAGGATGTCGAAAATGGGAGGTATATATATAGATATATGTGATATATATACATATCGCTTGCTTTTGGGTCGAACGTTAGATAAAAAAAATAACCATAGCCCTTCAAAAAAGGCATACGTCCCCAAAGATTCCAGTGCACTTTGCCCATATAATTCGATCGGAGCCTTATTGGTAGAGGATGCAAGGGTGGATACAGGATTTTTTGAAAGGAGAGGGTCAGCATAAAAGCTAAGTACTAAAACGGTCTGCATTTGCATGTACGCATGCGGCATTTCCCCCTCTTTTTGTAGTTTAGGGGCCCACCAAAAGGGGGGGGGGGGGGTCAGGATCCCCCGGACTCCCCCCACCTGGATCTGCCCCTGGGATGATGCCAAAAGTCCCAACTTTCGAGGTACCCTTACGTATAATATAATTATATGTCTATGGTACCAGGTATAAGCATGCTCTCTACATGTGCAGCGCGTACGGCCCTCATTTGGTGGAGTTTGGCCGTGGCCCACAGCCCCCAGCGCCAGGTGCTAAACTCCATCAGCCCAGCACTTCATCAGAAAGGAACCAGGCCTCCGTCTAACCAGCCCCAACAGGCAGAAATTGATAACAACCTCCCTATCACAATTAGTATTCCATCCAAGCAACTGCCGCCTGATAGGCCTGTCCCGGCACAAACGACCTCTGATTGGTCGGCCTGGGTCACGTGGTGTTCATAACGACCTCTGGTTGGCTGCGCTGTGTCACGTGGTATTGTGTAAAGTGATGGATACCACGTGGGTGGCGCTCCTTCCCCTCCGCGCATGCGCTGGCTCTATCACGCATGCGCCAGGAAGGCGACCCCACGTGGGGAGAGACTGAACTAAACCAATCAGGCCGCCATAACCGGGTCAGAGCAGCCCCTGGTGGTCATTCGTCATACTAAAGACGGTATTACGACATTAACAGACGAATGGCGGCCGGAAGTTGCACCACCGGAACTTCTGTCCTGCGCAAACAACCCCTAGCGTGAAATATGCACACAAATGATGTCGCTCCTGGTCGACTCTTTTTCAATGAGGATCTATGTGATACACTAATCCAGACAGGATGCATCAACATCAGAAACTCCAGGGTACTAATTTACCAGCATAACTACTGATGATCCATATCGTACACCGGCCTTTAACTTCAACTAGTATGCTACAACAGTCAACTGTAGACTCCTCAGAGAGAGATTAAAGCCCCATACCCACAAGAGGAATTTGACCAAGTCAGCCGACTAATGATTGGCCTAAAAATTGGCTTATTTTGCCATAATAATTGGCCAATTTGGGGCTTAAGGATCATGAGGCTGAGCATTGTACACCATGGGTGAGACAGGGAGGTAGGGGTTGGGGAGGCCTATAAATAGTAATAATGCCCATTCCTCAATTCTTTACAAGCCATTGCCTAGATATGAGAGAGGCAGCACTGTGGCATGATCTGGTACTATTTGGTAATGCGAGTGAGTAAAACACCACATACATGTAGTTCCATAACTGCTGCTTTAAATCTCATACCCATAGGACATTTTTACTCAGTCGGCTGACAGATTGGTGCTAAAATCGGTCAATTCTACCCCTCGAATCAGCCAATTTTAGTGCTGACTCAAATTAAACATGAACACTTCAATGTACCATACTAATTGGTGATCATAAAAATCGGCCGATTTGAGTGCCAATCCATCAGCCGACTCTGCAAAAGTTGCATAAGCCCGATACCCACTAGGCAATTTTATCGGCAACGGACAATGGGAAACGGGCAGAATCGGCCAACTCATATGATCCCCCGTTAGTAAAGTCTATTGAAATGTCCAGGTTTGATCTGAGTCAGCGCTAAAATCGGTCGATTTTGGGGGTATTATCGGCCAATTTTAGCGCCAATCAGTCGGCCGACTCGGTAAAAATCACCTAGTGGGTATATATGGGGCTTTAGTTGTTATGGCAAATTAGACCCCTATACACAAATGAAGAGTGTATCCACCTTTCGGCATGGCCCGCTACGTGTGAGATGAAGTTAGTAATTAGAGAGGGCTCCATAAGTACAACACATGTGATTAGAATTTCTACAAGGTGTTGCACCAGACTTGTCTTTTATGTCTGACAAGTAGAACCGCAGGCATTAGTAACTGGATACCTTGATGGCCGCTCCGCTGAAGTAATAATTTACTGTTCCAAGCAAGCTCTTAAATCTACATAACGCCTTCAAAGTATTGTAGTGTTTCACTGGAAGGTTGTTCACATTAGATAACCATGAAATTAGTTGGATTTTACACCTGTAACTTTAGATAAAAATGTTTGCTGTAGTGTGCAGCAGTGTTTCTCCAATACTACAGAAAATATCACAAAGGTTCAATGGATATAGAATGAATTTGCATTGTCCTTTATGAGATTCAGTTCTGCCCTTTGGTTATGCACGACCTCCCCATACGGTAACTAACGGGGCTCACAAATGATATACAATTCTCAAATAAAACCATACATGAGAAAGGACCGCATACATACAAGAAACGGAAATATGAAGTACATGATATCTGCTTGAACTTTATAACGTTATATGACTTTAGTATGATATGAAACTGTTGAATCTGCACTTACCCAAACACCGCCCAAGACCCCCACTCATCTACACGAACTCCCCACACGCACAACAGCATACGTGTACCATAAGAAAAGGAGATATAGGAGCCAAGAGTTTAATTAAGCTATCGAATTAAAAGTATTACCCTTTTGAAATAACAACGGTTGTTTTAGCTAAAGCGCAGCGATGATAGAGATTCAGTTACCTGGCAAAGTACGTGGTCTTGGGACGTATGGGAATAAAAGTGTTGGGAGGAAAAACACCAAAAAGCCGCTCCTACATCATTGGGGTGGGTTAAAACAACGACAGGTGGACGGCCGTGACAAGAGGAGGTAATGTTTTAATTAATTTAGAGGCGAGCCTTGGGGGGATGGGGGGGATGGGGGGGATGGGGGGGGGTGAGAGGGGGAGAGGTGAGAGGGGGAGATGGGGCGAAGCAGATGTGAACGGAGTGGGGGCAAATGGATGGGTGGGTGGGAGGGTGTATGGTGGGTGGGTGTATGGGTGGGTGGGTGGGCGGGAGGGAGGGTGGGTGGGTGGGTGGATGTATGAGTTGGTGGGTGGGTTAGAGGCGTGAGAGGGTGGGTGAGAGGGGAGGAGAGGTGGGTAAATGTATGGGAGGGTAGGTTATAGGTGGGGTGTATGAGAGAATATGACAAGCAGATGGTGGTGATGATATACGAGATGAAGCTCCACTAGATATAGTTTTTAAATGATTTTATTAAGTAAATAATCGTCAAGGCTGCCCTTGGTTTTCAGTTGAATTACTTTACTATAGCATGTTTATAAGTGAAGTTTTATCACAATTATTTGGACAGCTCTTGTCCTAGAATAGAAATCAGGGCTAACAAAATCCACATTATAATACGGATAGTCATTATGTTTACGTGTGTTGCTTCATTTTATCATGTTATGACGTACGTATTCCTGTACATATTTGTCTATATTTAGCTACCAACAGATAGATTTTTGATGCAATACAATAATGTATAATAAGAGATAGATAGAACGACATTGTATGGAGCTTTCTCAGCCATGGCGCATCCCCCTTCCATTGTCATCTGTCCTTAAATATAATTGATGGGAGAATATATATATATATATATATTATATATATATATATACACATTTTACATAGACGATGCTGATATACATAGACTTTCCTTCGCCATAGAGCATGTAATATTGCTGTAGAAATGGGGAGTGGTAGTTTGGAAAGCTCGGGGGGGGGGGGGGGAGTGGTGGTGGTGGTGTGGGGGGGGGGCGGTCATGGCGCGAGGACGAGGGGGACTTGGCGGGGGAGGATGGGAGGGGGTTCATGGGAGGGAGGGGGGGGGGAGGGGTTGGTAGAAAAGAGAGATGGACTTAGAAGCAAACACCTTGTCATCACGGATTACAAGAGCTTTTTGGCCGGGGAAACGTCCGGCCGCCATGATGGATAACGTAGCCTACCCCGCCGGGGCTTAATTCGCCAAGATTGATGGCCACTCTCCTCGCTAGGTGACGCTGCAGTAGATGGGAAGGGGAATAATTTTATGTTAAAACAGTAAAAGTTATATCCCCACAGGGCCGGGTGGAACAAGGGAATGATGGCGGAGAATCTGAGTGGGGGTTAGGGACCATGAAATATGTGCATAGAGATGAAAGTGTCTGGTCGCTACCTTCACTTATCACATTTATATCTGGGGATGTTATCTCCGCTTCCTGCAAGGATTACATATTGGAGAGGCCATAGAAGAAATGTTGGGAAGCCAGGCGAGTGGTCTGAAATCAGAATATATTCCTGTAATAATCATTATTTCTTAAGACACCATTATCAGTCTACAGAGGGTGTTCTTGCTGCGAAGGAGGCATATTTGTAATAATTAAAAAAGCATCGAGTAATCCAGTTGAGTTCTATCAATTCTCCCTGCCACGGATGGCCAATTTCTTGAGTTTTGCCTGCAGGTTAGCCTAGATCAGTATGCATGCTGGGTAATATATAGACAAGTCACAAGGCTTTAGTATAGATATTCTTATGAATCATTTTATTATTAAAAAGTTAACATGATGTAAAACCAGGGATCATGTTTTTCTAAATATGAATCCACATACATTAAATAATTTCAAAGTATTTTTAACCCTTTCCTGACGCCAGGTATATTGATAAATGGTGCAATTTGGCGCCAGGTTTGTGCCCAATGTTGTCCTATATGACGCCAGTTGCATTTATGCAACATATATCAAAATATTATGTTACCTGATACAAAGAAATCCTGACCAAAATGAACAGATATCATATAGAAAATACAAATATGCATATTTCTTCACATATAAAACGAAATATATTTTAGTTTTGAAAAATATATAGGTTTTACGGTGACTTTAAGAGATTTAACTATTGTTGCATAAATGCAACTGGCGTCTTTACTGTAGTGTTGCATTTATGCAACTGGCGTTAAGAGCATGGTGATGCATTTATGCAACTGGCGTCATGAAAGGGTTAAAAATTCGTTCATTATTGGTTGATATATAACAATTATTCGTTTATTTTTCTCTAATTTTTTAAGGGATTTTGTCTACAAATCCATTCCGAATTAGCCTACAGGTGCTTACAATACTATACTGGTAGGGAGAATTCAAGGCATTGGCTCCCCCATTCTTCCCGCCTTTTTGGTGACGCGCGAAATGTAGCTAATTGCAGTCGGATTGTCGTCTGCTAAACCAAGACCGATGTCGGTAAGGGTCAAAGATGGCGGAAAGAAAGATGGCGGACCCTGCGCGCTAAGAGGTTTAACACCTCACGGCGCATGCGTCAACGTGGCTTCAGATCGAGGCTCCAGCCCACAACGAGGTGACGATGACGTGTTATGGATGACGTTAACACTAGAGGGCGTGGGGACGGTATTTGTCAGTATATATACACCGACACGGAATCTGTGTGTTCTTATAGTAATTGACTCTGTACAACGCCATTCGTAGGGGGCCATCCATAAATGACGCTTTTTCAGAGTACTTTTAGGACCCCCCACCCTCCAACCCACCTACCCACACCCTGTCACACTTAATTTTTTGACTTAAACATGAAAATAAGGTGCCTTCAGGCAGTGTCACACTGTTCAATCCACCCATCCCCTTTTGCGTGACATCATTTATGGACAGCCCTATATAGTAGGGATGTAGATAGGGGGCTGCCATGTCCCATGTCGAATTTAAGAAATGGTTATGTCAAATGTCCCTATGTTTCAAATATTCATTGCGATAATTATTAACCCTCATGTTGCACGTCGAATTTAAGGAATGCCCTATATCACGTCATTATTGTTTTTTCCATGTCACTAGGCGGAATGCAGCATGTAAAATTAAGAAAGGATCATGATTGTTGCCTTGTCGTTTTTAGGGGTCTGCCCCCACGCCTGTATCAGATGAACTATGTACGCGACACGTATCAAAGTCCTGTTTTTATATACTAATCGGTCATTTTATATACTACTCACGTTAAACTTGTGAAAGAGCCCATCTTAGTTCGCATTAAGATAAAGATTAACCATAAGATATTAATACAATTGCTTCCTTGGTTTTGACACATAGAGAGTAGACTCAGATAAAACGAACCATGTCAGTTTTGGTTCCCAGATTGTTCTTTAAATTTGTGAAATGCAGCCACATGATAATATTATTTATAATAGCCCTTTGCCCATAGGAACCAATGCTAAAGCTTGGCATCCAAACCCATGATGTCCAACCCTTTATTGCATGGGAATATGGCATATGATTGGTTGGCAAACCTATACATTAAATTTTGTCAAATGATAAGATTTAAGATATCATTAAGGTTTTTGCAGGACATGGTAACACTGAAAAACATAGGTCTTGCCTATTTAAGTAGCCAAACTTGTGGAGACTGGGATGGCTTATATTCAGTGTTATAGTCCAACACTTCTCCAATCCAAGGGCATACACAATATGGGATGGGCAATATGGTGTGGACGCAAGAATCTGTAAAACTCCGATTCCTAATAGGCCTATCAACATGTAGGTGTGCAGTACTTAATCATTCCCATTTGAAGGTGTACATGAATAGGACCATTTCACGCGTGACAGTATCACACAACATTAATTGCAAAACTATGTAGGCCTGTACGTGGCAAAATTTAACACACCTGCATGAGATATACATGAGAGACAAATACCATTTGCGTGAATGCGTATTATTGAGAATGAAACCGAAACATACAACAAAATAGCTGTGACCTGCCTTGGATCGAAAATTGATATGCGATAAAATGTGTTTCTTTGGACATTAATTATTATCATCTGAAAAAAAAAGAATCTTAACCCTTAAATGTTTTGCCGCCCAATTTACCATTCTTTTATGGATTGATCATTTAATGAGGCAATGTTTTTCAATTCTTAAACAGGCAACAACCATAACTGCATGCAATTAATCAACTGCATGGAGGCAGCACAACCTGTACCGTGTGTGAGATCAATAATAAAACACAACCACTGCCTCAACAAACATTTAAAGCAATACAGGAAGGTCTGGGTCGACGACCGTCAGAACCCACTTCTTTATACAGGTTCCCGGGGCCCTAACATTAACACAGTTAATCCGACGCTTAGATCCCTTTGGTTTGACATGGATATTTTGCTGCGTCATGCCTCTAATCTGTTTCCGGGTCAGGTCACGGGCAATGCATCTTCCGGTTCCGTTTCCATAATGAGGCAGCCGAGTAGAAACTCCTAAAATTCTTGATTTTTACAAAAGACGGGGACTGCAAAATGATTGCAGGACAAAATTATATTAGGGCGGACTCAACTGGTCTGTTAATAGTTATATCGACTTTTATTTGACTGTAACAGGGCGTTTTATTGATAGCTAATAATACTTTAATGCGAGTTATAGGCATATAGACCTATAGATCTATTTCATTGTGGAAGTATAGGTGTTGAACTAATTGGGTGTAAATTGTGTGTCTTACCAGAAAACTTTTAAAGTGAACATTTCAAAGGAAGTGAACATAGTCTAGTCTAGTCTGTCTGTTAATATTGTAGATACCTACTAAACAGCGTCTCCAGAGAATTATACTATAGGTGACAGAGTCAAGGTAGAAATGGTATGTTAGCAGAAGTTAGATGTAATATGCATCGTATAAATCTGATAATCTAATAAATAGGGCCTACAATGCATAGAACTGAATTCTAAACGGCTACCTAACCAATTGCATCCATACAACTTCGTTTAAGACCTTGTTTATGAAGATATTAATTGACACCGACGAGTCAGATGCATGCTATATATAGCTTTCACTAGTAAATCTTGTTTTCGAAATCGCCTCTTTAATATCACAGTTCTGTCGTCTATAGGCCTACTGACTGTTCATAATGCACTTCCACAAAGTCCGATGAAAAAATCTTTGTAATGGTGTTCTAAAGACTCCTCGCTATCGGAAATACTTTATAAGAGCACGAGTTCTGCAGACACTTTAAAGGTCTTGTGCGTCCGAAGATATCGAGTCTCGGTGCAGTATATGCCTCTTGTAAGAGGCGTTTTTCATCGGTCTTACCAAGTTGAGTTGTCTTTTTCAGATATCTTTTTGTGATCGCCAGTACCCTCGGGGAGAGAGACACACCTCAGATCCACCATCTTGTTTTAATCGTATGTACCACACCCAGCCCTATCCAGCAGTTTCAACTTTAACAGTAAAACCCCTAATTTAAGCTGCACCCTATAACTTTTCAGTTTCCATTTTGGCCATCATATTCAGAACCTTTTTTGCGAAGTGCGGAGCATTTAGGCCACCACCGCAAAGGTTGAAAGTTGATACGCTCTAATATTTAGGACTTATTTAAGGTTCTGCGTATATTAGGGGGTTTATTGTACTTAGATTCCTCCAGAAGGGCAGGATTACGATGGGCTGTTTCAACCTAGGTTTTTATTCTCTAAGAGTAAATAATCAAGCCCAACGCCGTTTTCTGGGATGTACTCATATCTTGTAATTTGAACTTGGTTCGGTTTGATTAAACTCCTAACGTTTAAGTACTAAGCCTATATGCCAACCCCCCCCCCCCCCCTCTTTTTTTCTATGTCCTGTATCCACCATTTATAATGGTTAGGTTACTTATACCTTGCTCCAGCAATGGTAATCGTTTTCAAATTATTTTCTCTTTTTTCTTATTTGAAAATCTCTGGATCCACCCCTGACAGCGATTCCCACTTTTTTCTGTTCAGTGTTCAAAATATGTTTCCATGCGTTCTTTTGGTGTGTTTTAATTATAAACAGTAGATTGTAGGCTTTAATAGGTGATTATCTATGACCCGGGGTATTCGCTTTCTCTTTTATCGAGTAAATCCTGGGAATCACGTATAATATGTATCCGTTTAATAGTCGTTATCCAACTTTACCTGGGACATCTCTTGGCTAAGTTACCCGTTGCTCTGACATCCTACTAGTTTTAAGATTTCAGAGCAGCAGGTAACTTATCAAGAGGAAACAAAAGTAACAGAAGTTTTCTGAACATTTATATCCATCAATACTTCAAATCTCAAAGGCCCCCTTACAAATAGATTTGAGAACACTTTGACTTTATTCTGAGTGAATACGTAGTGAATCTGAAGTCTGCAAAAGTGATTTCTATAAGGATTTGAAAGTACTTTTAATTGTCACATCACTATAGGCTTCTCGCGAGAAATAGATGGAAGCAACGCGAGTACTCATCGATGACGCCACCTAGTGGGCAAAGCGTGAAGATGGGACTGCGCATGTGCGGCAGCTAGAGTTGCGAGAGTTTCTTTTATACGTGACAGCAGCGGCCGGAGTGACATCTTTAATGCCGTAGGCGGCCCTGGAAAAGCGCGCCAAATGGCAGGCTTGTCACACGGTTGACAGCCTCAAAGTCGTCTGCCGCTTAGTAAAGCCCGAAACGTACGAGGGGACCTTTTTCTAGTGATAATTCACAGATTTTTCTTTTCATTTGCGAACATTTCTGAAGAATTTGATATTTCTAGGAATATCCAAACACATGAGGATCTACTATCTTTCCATTGCAACCCGTAGCCCTATTTCCTTATACAGCTTTTTGACAATATCTAGTGAACATTATTTGATATGTTGCAAACTCAATAGCCAACAAACAAATGCAATAATGAAAGATTGCTGGGCGAATCCCCGGCCTTGTGCACGTGACCATGCGAGGCGACAATACTAAAACCTCCCAGCCTGTCACGCCCAACTTAACATGGATTTTCTTTGCTTCCCTCTGCAAAGACGCCAAATGGACGTAAGTGACATAAAGTGACGTAAATTGACGTGCCGTTGGAGCTAGCATTGTGTCGCCCAGTCGGAGAAGTCATTGCAGCGGTGATGGTAATAAAATATCTCTAATGGATTGGGCTCTAAGTATGTAGGCTTGACGGGCTGACTGCCTACAGGGCGCATTACTGGATTTCCCCTTAATTCTTATCCCCATAATTGGAGTATCATCCTCAATTACCCCCTCTAAGTCGCTAAGATCGGCGCCTTCTTAGGCTATACCGCCTACTTTTAAAAACTTGCACTCACTCCGCAAATGGTTTTGCTTCAATCCATTAGGTTTTCTTGTCAGTTTGTTGGTTTGATCTTGTTTCAGGTTTGATCTAAATCAGGTTAGGAATCACAGAAGCACGACTCCCCCCCCCCCCCCCCACATCCCCAGCCCCGCTCCCCCGCTAACAATCAACCTCGTTTTAATCGCTTCCATAAAACTTCCAAGAAAACCCATTGACAAAGGAATTTCTCGTAATTCCGCAAAACCGAAAACCAGATACAGGATTTTCTTCTTAATCCTCCTCCTCCTCCTATTTTTTCTTTTTTTCTTTTATTACTTTTTAGGGGGGAGCAATCCGATCATCCGAACAAATATTTATAAGAAAATTTTATATTTGTAGTTATTGCTATTACGTCGTTGTACTGACAATCAAATAAAAGAGGAGGTAATTTCTAATATTTGCCGGACCTTTAGTTGTTTGGTAAGATAATACCATCGGAACACTAACGTCAGAAATGGAAAAAAAACGTTTGTTTCTAGAATTAGTAGAGAAAGTTAGCTACACCTAACCGTACAAGCTCACATGATTTAAGCACATCTAGGGATTTTCATGTCTGTTTGTTTTATACAGCAAGTTACTTTCATGGCTTTTATTTTATACAAAAGTCCCCTTTTTATCAGTTATAACATTAAATACTTTTACATAACATGACACACAACCTAATATAATATTGAAGAGGCGAGACGCTATACTGATAAGGTGGCCGTAATTAATCAGGTGAACAGACAAGTATACAGTTTGATGACGGCGCCATTGTCATAGCTCTGAGACAAGTATACCACAGAGGCGAGTTCCGCCATATTTTATCTATAGAAGGCCACACTTGCAGTTTTCGACTCCATATTCTGAGCACCTTTAGGCCAATGACCCCAGTACCTAGTTCCCAGTACAGTCGGCTGCTCTAGATCTCTACAGATCAGACAGTCACAACAAACG